>JBBGZY010002450.1:12500-615000 GCA_037952925.1 Lithobates clamitans
CATAGAAAAATAATAGAACAGAATAATAAAAAAATAATATATATATATATATATATATATATATATATATATATATGAAAGAGAGAGAGAGAGATATATCTATATATATATAGAGAGAGAGAGATATCGATAGATATATCTATATATATAGAGAGAGAGATATAGATAGATATATCTATATATATATAGAGAGAGATATAGATAGATATATCTATATATATATATAGAGAGAGAGAGAGATATAGATAGATATATCTATATATATATATATTCTATTGCTTTATTATTTTATATTCTATTTTATTGTATTTTTTAGAAAATCATTTTCTATTTTTTTCGAATTCGATTTTGTTTTCAAATTCGATCGTTTTTTTTTTCGGATTCGTTTAAATTAGTTACTTCCGAATAATGAAAAATTTGTCCGAATTTCTATTCGGAACGAAACGAAATGCACATGTCTAATCTGGCACTTATGATACACAACGTGAATATGAGGACATAAATAACGAGTGGGGGGTCAAGACGGCTGTGGTGTCAGGAGGGCTGGAGTGATCAGAATAAATTTCTCACATCGCCTTTCAGGACAACCTTGGAGAGAGCACAGCTACGCCCATTTTCCAGGAAACACATGCAGCCTTTAAATCCCTCCTCTTCCACCATGGCTTCATTTATTGTGTTTCCTCCGCCGTGGTGGAAGCGCATGCTGGAACCAGGGAGCTGCGTTCCCTCCAAGGTGGAGGGAGAAGGCTTACTTTAAAGTGTGTCTGCCTGGAGTGCAGTGACCATTCCAGCACCCCCCCCAGTATGGGCGGGGTGTGTTCCGGAGTCCCCAGCCTCTCCAGCTCAAGGGAAGAAATGACCTGCAGGAGGTGTCAGTGTCTGAGTGCCCAGGGTCCGCAGGTATGGCTCAGGTGGCGGGGCGGTATGCTGCTGCTTGTCGGAGGTGTGTCCCGCATGGCGCTTCCAGGTCCTGGTAGGCGGGTGACGTCACCTCCAGTGATGCGGCTTCCTCTGGGGGCGTGGCAGCAAGTGGTTCCCGTCGCCTGGAACGCAGAGGCCCACGCTTCCAGTTCTAGCCCATGTTGATGACGCCGGGACAGGGTAATTTAAAAACCAGATTTTTTTTCTCAGTCCCCGCTGCACTCTCTGCTAAAGATGGATGAGAGACCAACAGCTACGGCGGAAGCAGGCGCCCCAGGCACCGCTCAGGCCCAGGTAAGAGGGGTACAGTGGTACCTTAATTCTTCTCCATATGGGCTTATGCTTTGGCTATTTGTGTGATCCCCCTGCAGGGAGCCTGTGGCTTCATGATCAGAGGTAACTTCACTTGGACCCTGCAGTTTGGACATGGTGGTTGCTGCTATCTGGGGCTTGCACTGCTCGGGACACCCTTTCACTTCTGTCTGGTGGTGGTTTATTTTTGCACTAAGGGCAGGAAAGTTTTCAGGGACCCTTAGGTGAGTTTCATTTATTCTCATTGCGGGAAAAAGTGTTAGGAAAAACCAAGCATTCAAACCCACCAAGTCAGAGGAAATGCCCTTCCTGCAAGAACCCCCTCAGAGATTTGTGGCAGACAGCAATGTGCAGGTCCTGTATTAAGGAGTTGGTTGAAGAGGAAACATCCTAGCAATACAAGGACTTGTTCTCTTCAGTATGAGAACTTACGAACTCGTTGAGTTCTTTGAAAAATAAGCTGGTACAGAGCCTGGCACGTCAGGTTGAGCCCCAGCATCCACCATCCAGCCCTAGGGCATCCACCACTAGAACAGCAGAGATCATTGACTCAAGAGATGAGGGGACTAGTACTCTTCCCTGTGACTTACACTACCCTCTAGATCCAGGAGGAAAAGGTGCAAGTATCGGTTCATGATCAAATGTACCAAGGACTAGATGACACTAACCATAGTGTTTCCAGTCCATAGAATCCTCTCGGACGCAGTGAAGAAAGAATGGAAGGACCCTGAGAGAGGCCACTTCTTTCCCAAGACCCTTAGGAGAAGGTTTCCCATCAAAGATAAGGAGTCGGAGGTATGAAATAAGAAACCTTGTGTAGATATCGCATTCTCACAGCTTTCCCGTTGCACAGACCTAGCATTCGAAGATATGGGGGTGCTGAAGGATGCGATGGATAAAAGAGTGGACTCCCTTTTGAAAAAAATGTGGGTTTCCACATCGGCCAGCCTCAAAAACCCGCTATGGCTTCCACGGTTGTCGCAAGGAACCTAGTATGCTGGGTAGAGAAGCTGAAGAACCACGTGCAGGCAGGTACGTCTCAGAAAGAACTTCTAAAGTCCTTTCCATTAATACTGAATGCGGTAAAATACATGGTTGATGCATCAGCCGAATCAGTAAAGATGTCAGCAAGGTCGCTAGCCCTGGTGAACTCAGCCAGAAGTGCTGTCTGGCTAAATACTTGGTCTGGTGACACAGCTTCCAAGATAAAATTATGTGGCCTACCTTTTTCGGGTGATCTTTTTGGTCCGGACCTTGAGACGGTCTTTGTCAGGACAGCTGACAAGAAAAAGGCTTTCCCTTCCAAAAAGAAATTACCGATCAAGAAGAATTTTCATGCTGTTCAACAGCCCCACAAAAATAATGATCAAGACCAGAAGAACAGCTGGGTCTCCCAAAGGTGTAAGGGAAGAGATGGAGTTCTTTTCAGATCCAGTGGGGGGAAGATTGTGTCTGCCTTTCATCTACAGTGGGACAAAACAACTACAAGCCTGTACGTGAAAAAAGTCATCTCCCAGGGATACAGTCTGGAGTTTTCAGAGACCCCCGAGCAGATTTTATATCACAGCTCTTCCAAAGGACCAAGAAAAAGCTTCTGCAATGATGAACCTGCTGCAGGATCTGATTCAACAGGAAGTGATTATCAGGGTCCCAAAGCATCAGGAAGACCAGGGTTTCTATGCCCACATCTTTTTGGTGAAAAAACCTTCGGGAAAGTATCGGTTGATTCTGAACTTAAAAGTTCTGAACAGATTGCTCCGTTACAAACATTTCCAGATGGACACGATCTATTCAATAGCAAAATTACTGACTCCAGACTGTTTAATGGCATCCCTAGATCTAAGGGATGCCTCTCTACACGTCCCAATAGCTCAGGCTTCCCAACGCTTTCTCCATCTGGCCCTCAACCTGGGGACCTAAGTTTGGCATCTCCAATTCAGAGGTCTGCCGTTGGGAATTTCATCCTCCCCAGGATCTTTACCAAGATAATGGCGGAAGCCCTGGAACCTCTGAAGCTAATAGGGATTTCAGTCATCCCGTATCTGGACGACCTGTTGTTTTTTTGCAGACTCCAAAGAACAGGTCTTGGCAAATCTTCAGGTGTCTCAGGCTCACCTCAAGAACTTAGGGTGGCTCCTTAATCTAGAAAAATCAAATCTAGAACCATCGCAGGAGATGAAGGTCCTGGGCTATACGATAAACTCGTGCTTCAAAAAGTTTTTCTGCCACAAGAGAAGATGGAGAAGATTCAATCTGCAGTGAGACCGATTCAAACCAATCTCCGTTTCAGTCCGATCAGCCATGGCAGTTTTAGGACTTCTCACGGTGTCGATCCCAGCCATACAGTGGGCCAGACTACATTCCAGACCTCTCCCGATGAATATCTTAAAAAATGGTCGCACCAGGAGTCGTTAGAAAAATAGATCAGGCTCACCTAAAACGTAAAGCGGGCACTCTGGTGATGGAGGAATTCTACCAACCTGGCAAGAGGTCTCTCCTGGGTTATTCCCCCAGACGAGCATCTAACAAACGTGAGTTCTTGGGTTTGGGGAGCCCACCTGGACGGCCAAACCACTCAGGGGGCCTAGTCCAAAGCGGAAGCCCGAAAATCCTCAAATTGGCGGGAACTGAAGGCCATTTTTCTTGGTCTCCTAGCCCTTCAACAAGCAGTAAAGGGACAACATGTGCAGGTTCTCTCAGACAATACAACTGCAGTAGCTTATGTATTCAAACAAGGTGGAACCAGGAGCAGAGGACTCCTGGAGCTAGCCAGTCAGCTACTTACCTGGGCAGAACAAAATGTGGCCTCATTGTCAGCAGTCCATCTAAAGGGATCCCATAATCTGCTAGCAGACCACCTAAGCAGAAGGAGAGTGGTAGAAGCAGAGTGGAGTCTGAACCAAGAAGTCTTCTTGATGATCTCCGAAGCATGGGGGCAACCTCCGATAGATCTGTTTGCGAGCCAAAAGAACTCGAAAGTACAGACTTTTCTCACTCCACTGAGAAGACCGAGCCATAGGCATAGATGCTCTTGCCCATCTGTGGCATTACCAGCTGTTCTACACTTTTTCCCCCTTCCCCCTGATGCTGCTGGTCCTAAGTAAATTCTGGGCACTCCCTTCTGGCCAAAGAGAACCTGGTTTGTGACATTGTTAACCTGGCCGCAAAACCTCCATGGAAGCTGCCGCCCAGAAAGGACCTGCTAACACAGGGATCCGTGAACCATCCAGAAGCAGACCGGTTACATCTAACTGCTTGGTTTCTGAAGAAGACCTCCTAAAAGCAAAGGGACTGTCTGATAAATTAGTAAAGACCATACTCTCCAGTAGGAAGAAGGTAATTCTGGCCATATACCTGAAGGTTTGGAAAAAATTAAATTCCTGGTGCACGTCTAAAGGCCTCCAGGTCAAAAATTTTGTGTCAGTCTTAGCATTTCTCCATGACGGAATGGAGACGGGGCTGGCAGTCAGCACCCTGAAAACCCAGGTGGCGGCTCTATCAGTTTTTTTCGAGAAGACTCTAATCCAGAGAGGTCTTTGTCTGTTTTACAGGGTCTCACGGGAGCTCCGTTTGAACCCCTACAGGAAGCATCCTTAAAAAAAAACTTAGTTTTTGAAACAATTTTTCTCGTAGCAATCACGTCGGCAAGAAGAGTCCGCGAGCTTCAGGCCCTGGCAGTCAAAGAACCCTTTCTAAAAGTTTTTTTCAAACCAAGTAATCCTTCAAACAGATCCAGCCTTTCTACCTAAGGTTTCTTCAACTTTTCACTGTTCACAGGAGATAGTCCTACCAACTTTTTCCTCAGCTCCTGCCAATCCAGGAGAAGAAGCTTTCCACACACTGGATGTGAGGAGATGCCTGCTACACTTTTTAACAGTCACCAAAGAGTTTAGAAAATCAAATGCTCACTTCATGATATTTTCAGGTTCACATGAAGGGGGGAAAAGCTTCCAAAAGCACTCTGGACAAGTGGCTTAAATGGGCAATCTCAGAGGCCTACAAAGCTAAGGGAGAAATACCCCCTTCAGGTATTGCTGCTCATTCTACGAGATCAACGGCAGTTTCCTGGGCTGAAAGGGCCGGGGCTACGCCTGAACAAATATGCAAGGCTGCCACATGGTCCAACTTCTCGGTATTTCTCCAACATTATAGGTTAGACCTACTGTCTGCCACAGATCAAGCCTTCGTCAGAAAGGTACTGCAGGCAGTGGTCCCACCCTAGGGTAAGTTTCTCGGTTATCCTCTCCAAGGCTGTCCTGAAAGGCGATTTGAGAAAGACTTACCCGGTGACGGTATTTCTAAGAGCCTTTCAGGACAATCGTTACTTCCCTCCATTTTCTTAGAAGTGGTTTTAAGTATCTGTCATGGTTGTTTGGTGGTTTCCTGTGCTTTGTTTTCCAGTATGGAGAAGACCACACACTAATTGAAGCCATGGTGGAAGATTAGGGATTTAAAGGCTGCATGTGTTTCCGGGAAAATGGGCGGAGCTGCGCTTTCTCCAAGGTTGTCCTGAAAGGCTCTTAGAAATGCCGTCACTGGTAAGTCTAACTAAGTCTTTAATGCAGATTGGCGCAGGGAAGGTACAGTGGTGCTGATTCCTGCTGGTGTAATGCCCCGTACACACGGTCAGATTTTCCGACAGAAAATGTTTGATGGGAGCTTGTTGTCGGAAATTCCGACCATGTGTAGGCTCCATCAGACATTTTCCATCGGAATTTCCGTCACACAAAATTTGAGATCTGGATCTCAAATTTTCCGACAACAAAATCCGTTGTCGTAAATTCTGATCGTGTGTACACAATTCTGACGCACAAAGTTCCACGCATGCTCGGAATCGAGCAGAAGAGCCACACTGGCTATTGAACTTCCTTTTTCTCGACTCGTCATACGTGTTTTACGTCACCGCGTTCTTGATGTTTGGAATTTCCGACAAGATTTGTGTAACCGTGTGTATGCAAGACCAGTTTGAGCCAACATCCGTTGGCAAAATATCCGTGGATTTTGTTGTCGGAATGTCCGATCGTGTGTACGGAGCATTATACCGACAATCCTCTCGCCTTCCCATCTTGGATCGGAGAGGGTTTGGTAATGAGGGGCACGTAATAGTCATATGAAGCGCGCGGGCGTGATTGGAGAGAAGCCTGAACCCGCCCAAGCTTTTCCGGAGGCTTTCTCCACCCTGCACATATTCAAGGGGCGGGGTCTCCTCTGCAGACTGGGATTGGGTGAGCATGCGCCACTCTGAAGCAAGGACCGGGTTTACTACTGTAGACTTTACCTTACACATTAGCCGTGTGTGGGAAACTGTGTCAAACGCTTTTGCAAAATCCAAGTATACTACATCCACAACCACAGCATTCTTGATTTACAGCATTTTTTTCACACCTGCCTCAGACTTTTGCACAGTACTGTACATCAAAGATACCCATTTGCATATTTTCTTTAATCCAACTCATTTGTGTTTTCGGGGCTTTGCAATCATTTCCAGTTTGCTTACCTTTCATCAATCCTTTGCTCCCAGAGTATTCACAAAGGTCCTGGCACCTCTTCTTGTCCATATAAGGACTCAGGGGATCAAGGTTACAGGTTATATGAACAGCTTTCTCCTCAAGTACTACTCTCCCTTCCAGCCATATGTCAACATCCACAGAACAATTCCAGGCTTTTGGTTGGCTGAACAATTTCCAAAAATCTGTTCTCCAGTCTTTTCCTCACCTGGAATACTTGGGTCTGAGCTTGGATACATACCAAGCAAAGATTTTCCTTCTAGAGAAGAAAGTTTATGATTGGTAATTGAGGTTAGTGAGACACCCCATTTTTTATTAACATTCACGGCTGCCTCCTTTGGGGCTGTTCCATTCCATTAATTTAATTTGAGATCTCTCTAGCACAACATCTTTTTGACCTGGAACAAGCATGCGCCTTTTCCCGACTTACCCATGTTCCTGTCTGGCTATAAAGGAGTGTTCCAGTTCCTCATGGTCCAGGGAACATGGCCATCCATCAACATCTTGGAGCTCAGAGCAAAAAGGATGGCTCTGCAATGCACACTGCAACACTGGACCCCCCTTTTGCAAGGACACCCAATCAGGGTGCAATTGGACAACTCCATGGCCCTAGGCTCTAGGAGTCAGGCAGCCTTGAAAAAAGTATGCCAGCTAGATCATTTCATGAATGTAGGAACACTGTCCAATCTCTGCTGTCTACATCTCATGGGTGGACAGCTGGAAGTCCAATTGCTTCAGCCATCACTTTTTGGACTAAGGGAAATGGGCCCTTTTTACCTTGATATCCATCTTCAGCCTGATATCCATCTTCAACCGGATATATCCAGAGATGGAAGACCCAGGTTGTGAATATCCTGGCCTCCAGATTCAACAAGTTACTTCTGTTCGAGGCCATGACCAAGGACCCTCTAGCACAGGCATTGAAAGCCTTGAGCCTTCAGGCTAATGTATGCCTTCCCTCCAGTGCAAATTCTACCTGGTTCTCTCCACCAAGTACTGTACAGCAAGAGAAAAAGCTGGTGATTCTCATTGCACTAAGCCGGTCAGGAGAAACTGGTACACAGATATATTCAGACTATTAGGAGATGACCCCTGGCCTCTCCCCAGGTGATCAGACCTTTTTTCAGGGCCCTCTATTTCATCCTGCTTCTCGGTCACTAGTTTAACAGCATGGCTTTTAAAGCTCAAGTCTTAGGAGACCGAGGGGTCTTTGAGCCTGTCATTCCTACTTTGCTAAAATCAAGAAAAGGCACTTCTTGAAAGGAGGTTGACGCTCTGACGTCATCGCCATCCTAGTGTGGCTGTTTTTAATCTACTTATGTAAGTTTTCTACCTTTTTTTTATTAAACTGTCCTGCCAGTATTACACTATGGTCAGTTTCTTTTCATTCACATGCCTGTGAGACGAGAGTTTGGGGTCCTTGCTACATCCTCTTAGCCACGCTCTATGAAGTCACACCAGCTGGATTTTCCCATACCAGGACGGAACATAGGCTGGTTTTTGCTTGCCTTGTGGTAAGTGCAATATTTGTGTGGTGGCGGATCACTGAGTGTGGTGTCTCTTTACCACCAAGTCTGGTTGTGTCCATTCATGGGCTTCTCTCTGGGACTGATTCTGGTCAATTATCATATATAAAGATTTCCATCTACCACATATGGACATCACCTTTTGATTCACAGTTATATGTATGGACTTATAAATATTTTTCTGATTATCGCAATGTTTCACATACATACATGAATTTTCTAACAGAAGTTTTTGGGACATCATATATATTTTAGCGCAGTTATTTCTTTTTCTTTTGTCATTTTGGTGCACATCTCACTGTTTAACTGCTGCTTTTTGGGGGGTTTATCGATTTAGTGGTAGCGCAGTATTTTTTCTTGTTTTTTATGTTACTTCTTAAAAATATATATTCTCTAAACTGGAGATCCTTCTTTGCTTTGTGTGAACACAGGCACTTCAATCCAAGAGATTACTCTGTGCCTCGCATTCTGGCCTTTAACATTAACGACTTAACCAGAGCTTGGCCTTAAGGTGGAACTTAGCCCTCCTATCCTTTACAACCAAGGAGGCTACCATCTTGGCCTCTTTTTGACCTGAAGTTGCCATGGTGTTGCACATGTGCATAGTTTTGAAACCAGCCATTTTGATGGCTTAGCAGTTTGGTTGAGTGCACAAGAAGCACTTGTGAGGGTTATCATTCACAGCATGCCTTGAATGTAACTGTTATGGGAAACAATTCAATTAATTGGTTTTGTTCCAGTTTAAGAACTCTGAAATGCCAGGTTTTGGCCTTGTCCATTCTTTTTTTAATAAGCTCTGATGTCACTGTCCATTGTCAGAACTTTTATTCAAGGTGTATCTTGGCTCAGACCCCCCAACTAGGTTCCCTTTCTGCTGTTTGAGTTTGAACTCATTAGGGCTATCCCCTTAGATGACCTCTCCTGCAAAGTAGACTTTTTGGTTGCTATCACATCTGTCAGATGTTTCTTTGAGTTGACGGCTCTCTTGTAAGGAGCAATTTCTCATTCTTGCGCCCAAGACCATCCTTTTAACCTAAGGTGGTATCAGGGACGTTAAATGTCACTTCCGGGGGGGGCATGACCGGATGCTGAGGTGAGGGAGAGCGCTGCAGCCGGACCTGGCCCTCGTCCCTCGCTCTCACTCCCGCTCCTGAGGTGAGGACATAGCGTGGCTTGGAGGAGACGCTGAGGAGAGGGAATTCCTGAAGCACCTGGAAGTTGCTACAGCTGTGATATGCTGCCCTGATACGTGGCGCTGTGTCACGGTGCCTGGACGGAGCTGAACTCACACGGAGCCTGTGCTGGGCTGAGTTACACACAGCTCTCCTGAGAGGGACATCGGTGGCGCCTAGCCCAGTGAGAGAGGGGGGCGCCGACATCCAGAATTGAGCTGTGGTGTTGGAGAGCCTTTGAAAAAAAGAAAAAACCAAGCAGCAGAGGATCCTGTCCGCAGCATTGGAGGGGTGAGTAGGTGGTTGTTTACTTACTCACCCGCAGCACACCAGTTTACAAAGGTTTGTCAAGAAAAGGCTCACACAGCTGACAAATTGGTGGAGGAGAAGAGGTACACCTCCAGGCCAGAGTGAAGTCTAGCATTGTGGTGGGAATAGTATCCTGTCGGTATGACGAGGAGAAAGGGGATGGAGGATGGACCAGCGCAGGAGGGGCTAGGGGCCCCTGGACCTCGTGGTACGAAGGAAAAGGGGAACCAAGCGGCAGCCAAGTTGGAGCGCTTTGCGCATACCCCGAATCAAACCCCTAAAAAGGCTAGCAGCACAGGGAGTCCAGCACCAAATCCGCCACCCTGGGAGAAGTCAGACCCAAGAAAGTGGGACTTTGGTAGCTATACCATCAGTGGGCCCAGCAGCAGCAGGAGGAGGCCCAGAAAAAGAACAGGTCTTGGGCGTAGAGGGGGCAGTAGGGGGAGGTCAGTGCGACCCGATCAATGAGAAAGAGCCATCCCTGAATGACATTTTTCTGGCGGTTAACAATTGTAAACAATCAATTAATGAACTGTCCGAGCAACTCAAGGGCATCAGGGATGAATTGTTAACCGTCAAGGGGGATGTGCGCGCAGTTTGTACCCGGACAACAGCTTTGGAGGAAAGGTTTAGTCAAATGGGACGGGACGGGGGATGCACACTGAGGGTAGAGAGGTGGGGAGTATGGTCACGGATGGATGTGTGTCGGTTTAGCCTGTCACAGCAAAGAGACTTAATAAAAAGTAGGGCTACATATAATGTTCACAAAAGAAGGTGGTTTGGGTCAATAGGAGATTAGCGCGTTGTAAGGGCACTAGGCCTAAAGGCTTATGAGTACTGAAAAAAGGTGTAATAAAATCCCAGGAACTGATGGAAGGGTTAATATATGTGCATGGATTGTAAGGGGGATTGGGGATAATTTTAAAAAACAGGTAATTTTTTCAATAGCCAAGAGGAAGAAAGTTAAAATACTCTGCCTGCAGGAGACTCATTTGGTAAAGGACTCAATTAAAACTTTAGATAACATGCAATTTCGGACACAGTATCACTCCACCCACTCCTCCTATTCTAGAGGGGTGAGTGTATTGATAAGCACTGGTTTGCCCTTCTCCTGTAGTCAGAGTAAGGTGGACGAATATGGGCGGTATATCTTTCTCTCCTGCTTGATAGAAAAAAAAAGATTTATCTTGGCCAATGTTTATATTCCTCCCCCATTTAGCATGGCAATACTAGATGATTTAGCCAGTTTCATCATGGACTCCCCCGGGACCCCTGTCATAGTGGTGGGCGATTTTAATATGATGATGGACAATAGTATAGATAGGTTCCCCCCAAAAAATAGAACTGGAGTGGCACCTAAGAGCCCCCTTATGCAATATTGTGATGAAATAGGATTGGTGGACATCTGGAGGAGGAGGCACCCTGGGGAGAGGCAATACTCATACCACTCCAGGACCCATGCCACCTTATCCAGAATCGACCTGGTTCTGGGAAATGAGGAAGCATTAAATGTAGTGGAGGAAATAACGTATGAGCCAAGGGCTGTCTCGGACCACACGCCTGTTATTACTGCTGTGAAGGTAGGGGAGCATCGTATCAGGGGGAGCTGGAGGGTTAATCCCTTCTGGCTTGAACTAATAGGTGAAGAGGAGAGAATGAAGGAGAGCTTATTAGAGTTTATTAAAATAAACCTAGGCTCGACCTCAGTGGGGGTTGTTTGGGACTCCCTGAAGGCATATATTCGGGGAGTACTAATCCAGAAAATCGCATTCAATAAAAAACAATCGCAAGCAGAAGAACTAAGAGCTAAAGAGAGTGTAAGAGTAGCAGAGGCGCAGTATGTAGATACACCATCCCAAACCAGCTACGAGCTCTGGGTGGGGAGACAGGACGAGTACAGTAGGGTGCTCCGGGAGAGGCTGGAAGAGAAGAGATTATTTCAGAGGCGGAGCTTTTTCGGAGAGGGGGAGCGAGTTTGGAAGGCTCTGTCTCTGATAATCAAGGCAAATGGTCCCTCAGGTACAATAGCAGTAATCAAGGGGAGGGATGGAGTAATGAAAAAAAACACCCCCTATATACTGTGTGAATTTAGGACATACTTTGAGAAGTTGTACAGTTCTTCAAGAGTAAATGTGGAGGCGAAAATGCAGGGTTTTTTTGAGGGGTTGAGGATAACCCCATTAACAAGTGAGGACAGGGAAATGCTGGATGCCCCACTGACCCTTGCAGAACTGCAGAGGGCAGTGGGAGATATGGCGGGCCAAAAGTCACCGGGCCCCAACGGCCTGCCTATAGAAATATTCAAAAAATATAGGGAGGTATTACTGCCCCTACTCTTGGAGGTGTTTAACGGAGCCAGGGAGGACAGGGTCCTGCCTTCGTCTATGTCAGAAGCTATTGTAATAACCCTGTTGAAAGACGGGAAGAATCCAATAGATATGACCTCATACAGGCCTATCTCGCTCTTGTGTTCGGACGTGAAGATCTTGGCAAAAGTAATGGCCGCAAGGCTGATTAAGATAATTTCCAAACTAATACATACGGATCAGACCGGGTTTATCCCGAATAGATCTACGAGCACGAACATAAGACGAGTGTACCTGAATATGCAAATACCTGTGGAAAATAGTGGGGAGAGAGCGGCCCTTTCATTGGACGCGGCCAGAGCCTTCGATTCCATGGAATGGCACTATCTGTGGAAAGTACTAGCGGAATACCAGTTTGGCCCTGGGTTTGTCCAATGGTTAAGTTTAATATACAATGGCCCGAGGGCTAAGGTTAAAATCAATCGTCAGGGCTCAGAGGGGTTCCAGCTGAGCCGGGGTACAAGACAGGGGTGCCCTTTGTCCCCGCTGCTCTTCGCCCTAGCAATTGAGCCCTTGGCGATAGCTCTGAGGACGGTGCAAGGGGTGCAGGGATTTAAAAGAAGGAGGGGGGTGGACAAAGTGGCTATGTATGCAGATGACATTCTGCTGTTCTTGGCAGATTCGCAGAATTCATGGAAAACTGCCGTAGGGATAGTCAAGGAATTTGGCGTTTTCTCCGGGTTATTGATTAACTGGGAGAAATCAGTAATCTTACCTATAGATCCTCTGAATGAACCCCTTCCTTGTCAAGCATCCCAAGTTAAAATAGTCAGCCAAATGAAATATCTGGGCATTAATATAACTAATGATCCAGGACAGTATATATCCGGTGACTTAGTCCCACTTATGAAAAAGCTGAAGCAGAAGTGCCGGTTGTGGGGTCGCCTGCCCCTCTCGGTCGCCGGGCGCTGCAACCTGATCAAGATGGTCTGGCTACCCCAACTTTTATATGTTTTGCAGAACTCTCCTGTGTGGATTCCTAAGCACTGGTTCAAAAAAATAGACAGTGTGTTCAGAGAACTTATTTGGAAAAACGGGGCGGCTAGGATCAGTTTGCGGACGTTGCGACAGCCAGAGGCGAAGGGCGGCCTGGCAGTACCGGACACGTACGGATACTTTCTGGCATCTCAACTGCAGCAAATGGGAGGTAGTAATAGGCCAAGGGATGAAGGAGTGGGCGGTAGTGTCTTGTTGAATGATACCGGCCATGACACGATCGCAGAGGCACTAGAGGCAGACTCATTTGGTACTAAATGCCCCACTACCCAGTTGATGGTTAAGGCTTGGGTACAAGTTAAAAGAACTCTGGGATATACTGGCTTAGCAGAATTTTCTCCATTCTGGGATAATAACCTCAACGAGCTCAAAAAAATGGGACACTTTGAGGAGTGGGACCACCAGGGTATCCATTGCCTGGCACAGGTATATAGAGAGGGGAGGCTAAAATCTTTCCAGGAGTTGGTAGAGGAGTATGAAATCTCTAATGGGTCATTTTACAGGTTTTTGCAACTCAGGCATGCCCTAGAGGCACATTTTGGGAAGGATGCGCCAGTGTGGTGCGAAATGACCTCTCTGAGAAAGCTTATCGATGCACA
This sequence comes from Lithobates clamitans, assembly GCA_037952925.1. Lineage (NCBI taxonomy): Eukaryota > Metazoa > Chordata > Amphibia > Anura > Ranidae > Lithobates > Lithobates clamitans. Next base: position 26,209 of record JBBGZY010002450.1, read on the forward strand.
TACTACGAAGGGGTTGATCTCTGACATTTATGGATGCCTGAAGGCATCGGCCCAGGAGGGCATGGTGGAAAATAAAAATAGGATTAAATGGGAGGGAGATGTGGGAGCATTGTGCGATGATCAATGGAAGCAGGTTTTGTCGCTGGGGCCTAGGGTCACTCTCTCTCCTTCACAGGTGATGTCTCATTTTTATCTTTCCTATAGGGCATATTATACACCATTGAAATTATTTAAGTGGGGTAAGAGGCCCGACCCAAAGTGCCAGAGATGTGGGGGAGGGTACGGAGACCTGATTCACATGTTTTGGCGATGCCCCAAACTACATATATATTGAAAAGGGGTCGTGGAAAAGATAAATTTGGTGTTTGGGACGTCGTTGAGATTGGAGGCGAGAGAGTGCTTGCTGGGATTAACGGGGGATAAAGTGGCCTCAAGGGACATACAGACAGCAAGGGTCAGATGCCTGTTTCAGGGTAAAAAGCTTATTGCACAGTATTGGCAGAGAAAGGAAGCACCGACGGTTCCAGAATGGGTGAATGCAGTTAGGGAGGTGATTTGCAGAGAGAAGTATATATATATAAGAAGAGGGGTAATTATAAGAAATTCGAAAAAATATGGAAAGCATGGCTGGACCAGGAAGGGGTTGGATTGGTGGGGGGGTGGGATGTGGATGATATGGGGGGGGGGTTGGTTTAATAAACAATAAAATGTATGGTAAAGTGTATGATGGGGAGTGGATAGGGGGTGGGAGAGCGAATGGGGGGAAAAAGGAAGAAATTATTCTCGAAGTCTACTGCCTATGGGCGATTTGAACCGACGCTCATTAGAATGATAATAATGTAGGGATAGGTATTAATGTGTTCTTATTTATGATAACATCCCTTGTTCCTTTATTATATGTTTGTTGTAATAAAAAATTTTTTCAAATAAAAAGATTTAAAAAAAAAAAGGTGGTATCAGTCTTCCACCTCAATGTAGACCTAGTCCTTCCATCTTCATGCCCTTCTTCAAAGCACCCATAAGAAAATTGCTCTTTATTGCCTGGATGTAGTCAGAGCTATCACAGTCTACCTCAAAGAAACAGATTTTATCAGGAAGTACTCTCCCATCCTCAAGAACTCACAAGGGACTTCCTGCATCCATTGCTCAATGGATAAGACAACTGATCATTAAAGCTTACACTCCAACCCACAAATATCTTCCTGCGCTTTTTTCATGCCCACTTCACTAGGTCAGTGAGTGTTTCAAGGGCATTCCAGCACCAGGCCTCTATAGGCCACCTTTGTAAGGCCAACACCTGGTCCTCTGTTCATACTGTTTCAAAGTTTTACCAGGTTGATATCCAATCTTTTGTGAATGCATCTTCCCACTGAAAGGTTCTTGCAGCTCTGAAGTTGGGTGCGTTTATTGTTGTTGCTGGCTTGTTGACCTAGCTCTGTCTAGTTGTTGCCCATCCTCCTCATTAATTGCTTGGGGGACACGTCCCAAAAGCTTTACCAGTACAAGCCCATAACCCAGGGTATATTAATACTCAACGTGTGTCTTGTACTGTACTCCAAGATATGGAATTTACAGGTAAGTCAAAATTTCTGTCTTTCGTCAATAAAATACATTATAGGAAAAAAGCTAAATGTATTAGAATGAAAAATGTATTATATAGCAGTTGAGTAGGAGTGCAGTGCTTTGTATTGCCAGTGGGAGGAGATATTTCACGTATTCTTTTATCTTTTCCAACATACTTTATCTCTTTTGTTTATCAGATGACACATTGTTTATAAAATGGCTCAGGTTTGGGTCAATTAAACCAGCATTATCAAGGTCTGGCTGACTGGAACTTAGAGAGCTATCTTTCCTAGGTTCTACTTTGTATTTAATTTAATATTAATTATTGTGTAGTAAAAGTTTTATATATATATTTTTTTGTATAATCTTTTTTTATAAAGAACAAGGTTGTACATTTCAATAAAGGTGCTATAATATACACATCAACTGTCTCACTTGTCATTTTTCAGAGAAGTGAGAGTGGGAAAAGAAAAAGGAAAAAAAACACAGAACAATGAAAAAAAAATGAAAATATTATTAAAAATAAATAATAAAGAAAATAAAGAGAGGAGAAAAAACAAGGGACAAGAATAGGATTGATTATCCAACCAATAACATGAAATGCTCAGTATTCGGATGGTGGGTGGTGTGTGGGATCTCCCTTCTTTCTCGGGGGTTTGGTTGGTATACTTCCACCTCACTGTCCTCGATTCGCCCTGAATGTCTCTAACATAGGGACCCTGTGTACTAGGAAAGGAAATGCCAGCCAGGTCCCTGGCGACCCTTAAATTAAAATGAGTCACTGTAATTTAGAGATGGCTCTGTCAGGTGAGCATAAGGACAGAGGGGCATCCATTAGCCTCCAACTAACCTATCCCCATGCTCCGCCCCCGCCGGGACCACCTCAAGGCAGGGCGGCCATTTCATACCAGTACCATCTTTGTCGACCCCCGAATGAGTTGAGTGGTCGCACATCAATAACTTCTCCGATCGGTCTAACTGGCTGGCATGCTCACACCCATCCCACCACTTAGTGATTCAATCATCAAATATTCTCCTCGGTCGAGAGACTAGAGCAAGTTTAACAGAGTTAGAGGAAGGGGGTAAAAGAGGGTAGAGAAAGTTAGAGGAAGAGGGTAGGGTGAGTTAGGACACATCTGGGGTCTCGCGTTCAGCTCCATCTCTCTCGCCTCCTCCATGTTGCCATTATAGAGTACCATGGTTGTTCGGAAGGGAAAAAATATCTCCCTTCCCTCGTTGGCTATTAAAGTAAGTTAAGTTACTGTGTCTTTGGTCTCTGCTCGCGTGTCTGAGGACCTCTTTTAAGGGATGGGTCTGCCAATTCTTACAGGGCCGCATCTAAGCTGGAGGATAACTGACCTGGGTCTGAGTCATATGCTGTCCAGGGTGACCAGGCACCAGAAAAGCAGACTCTGGTTCCCCTACAAGTAGCAATTCAGTCCTCTGCTTCCTTTTATCTCATTTACCTTACGCTTCCATTCCATCCTATTTGGGATTTGTGGGCTTTTCCAAAAAATGAGAAGTAACCTCTTAGCTGCATTTAGTAAGTGTGGTAGGATACTTTTTTTATATTGGGTTATTGGCATAGGGGGAATGTGCAATAGGTAGTGTATCAGTGAGAGGGGGATATCCAGGTTCATGATGTCTTTAATCTGGGATTTGATGTCTTCCCAATAGTGTCCATCGGGCAGTCCCACCAAATGTGCAGGAGTGTGCTTCATTGACCGCAGCCCCTTCAGCAACGATCTGACGTGGATGGGTAGATCTTTGCTAGGTCTGCTGGTACCCGGTACCAGTGTGACAATATCTTGTAATTTGTTTCTTGTGTTTTAGAGTCAATGGAGCTGGGTCGGGTGAGTTGATAGAGGTGGGACAATTGGGTAGGGGTGAAGACCAACTCAAGATCTCTTTCCCAGGATCTGATGTATGTGGGCTTCGTTCCCGAGGCCGCAGACCCAATCATACAATAAAGCTCAGATACCATATGAGGGAATGGTTCCTCAGCTATGAAGATACGCTCAAAGGGTGTAAGGGTAGTGATATTCCGTATGTTGCACCTGTGTGATCTAAAAAAGTGGTGCAATTGCCTATAGCGCCAGAAATCCATAGGAAAGCTCCCATGTCTGTCTCGGAGATTCTCAAATGGGTATCAGTTTGCCGCCCTGCAGAAGTTTACCACAACTGGCATTTTTGTCGTCCACCCAGGGGCCAAAAAAGGCTACCTGCTTACCCGGAGGGGACCATAGGAACCCTCCCAGTGGGGGCAGGGGGGGACACAGAGGGTGCAAGGTCCAATCTATTGTTAAGGCGATCCCAGACACCCAGAGCCTGGGTTGTTAGCGGGGACGTAAAGTCAGACAACTCTGTGTTCCCGGGCCAGCCACAGAGCGTAGGATAGGTTTCTACCTGCCAAATATTTCTCTAGTGAGACCCAAAGTTTGGTTTGTGTGTGGAACCACTAGTCAAGAATCCTCTGGAGGGCAATAGCCTGATAGTACATTCTAATATCTGGCAATCCTAGGCCACCTGCTTCTCTTTGGCGACTCAGGAGTCTGAGTGCAATTCTCGGCTTCCGGCCATTCCAGATAAAGTACGAGATTATATTGGACAATTGGGTAAAGAAACTCCTCGGCATGGGCACAGGTATCATTCGTGGGAGTATGTTGATTTTTACAATATTAGCTCGTCCTATCCAGGTGAAAGTGGTTTTGGTCCAGTGTGACAGATCTTTTTTCACCGTTGTCAGTAGGGGGGGTAGTTAGTGTCAAATAATGTGTCGGGTCTGTCTGTCAGCCGTACGCCCAGGTACTTCAGTGATGACTTGGTCCATGTAAATGGGAAGGCTGTCTGAAGACTGTTGGTCAGAGAGGGTGATAGTTGGATGGGGAGTATCTCAGATTTTGTAAAATGTATTTTAAAATTAGAGAGTGTCCCAAAATGTTGAAGTTCTCGCATCAGGTTAGGCAGGAAGATCAGGGGGTCCATAAGGTGTTAAAGCACGTCATCGGCATATGCCGAGAGCTTGTGCTCTGTGTGGCCTACTGTCAGGCCTTTGTCTGCGTTTGCTCGCACAGTGCGTAAGAAAGGTTCAAGCACCAGGGCAAAAAGAATGGGGGAAAGGGGACACCCCTGTGCCATTCCTGATCGAGAACCTAGGGGAAAGAGTCCGTTGACCTTGACCTGGAGGCTCGGGTCTGAGTAGAGGTCCATGATCCATGTCAACATATGCGTTTTAAGCCCTATTGTTTGTAACACTGCACGTAGATATGTCCAGTCCACCCGGTCGAATGCTTTCTCTGCGTCAGTGGACAGGATCTAATAGGATGGTGCGTCAGCGGAGGTGCGTGCCCAGTGGATGAGTTGTATGGCTCTGATGGAGTTGTCTCTGGCCTCTCAGCCTGCGACAAATCCCATCTGGTCAGGATGTACAAAGGTAGGGATTAGGTGTTTTAGTCTAGGATTTTTGCCATAATCTTAATGTCAACGTTTAAGAGGGATATAGGTCGGTAGTTTTGGGGCATAGTAGGGTCTTTTCCTTCTTTGGGAATCACTGAGATATGGGCCAACAGTGCTTCTTGGGGAATTGTGGCACCACCAGCTATATTTACGTAGCCACACACAGTCTGATAGCAGGGGTAAGAATAATTTGTGGGGGGCGTGTCCAGGATGGCGACGAGAGAGGCTCCTGGAGTCCGGCCGTTAATTCTTCTCTCTCCCGGAACTAATTCTGCTTTTTACAAGGGTGGAACACTCCTCAGTGTACTGCGGGAGCTCCAGGTCATGCCCAGCAGCAAAAACAGGCGATCTAAGTCTGCAGCAGCATCGGTGGACAGAACCAAGACAAGAGGCCAGACCGCCATTACAGACCACATGGCGTCCCAGAAAGCGGCAGAGGAGTCTCCGCCTGCTACAGAGGCGGATCTTGCTGCAGCTATGCAGACTATTGCAACGGGTCAGGCGGCTCTCATGGACAAAATCGACCATGTGCAGACGAACTCGGATTTTATACGCCAGGACCTGGATTCCTTCCGGGGCCGGGTGACGGAGGTGGAACAGCAGGTTTCGGCGACAGAAGACACGGTGAGAGAACATGCCGGGGATCTGCACAACCTGAAAGCCAAGGTGAAGATCCTGGAGAGCCGCGCCAAAGATGTGGAAAACCGCAATAGACGTAATAATCTGCGGATCGTAGGCCTCCCTAAGGGGGCTGAAGGTGAAGACCCTGTTACATTTATTGAACACCTCCTCAAGAATTTGTTGCCCACTGCTAGATTTTCCCCGTTCTTTACAGTAGAGAGGGCGCACCGCATGCCTGCTGTCAGGGGACCCCAGGGCTCTCCCTCTCGCACGTTTATTTTTAGGTTATTACACTTCAAGAATAGAGATGTGGTGCTGAGGGAGGCCAGGGCCTTACAAGAGCTGAGGTTTGAAAATACGAGATTGATGATATTCCCTGATTACTCTGTGGAGACTCAGCGGCAGCATAAGTCTTTTGATGCGGTGCGCGCCAAACTGCGTGCAAAGGGCCTAAAATATAGCATGCTCTTCCCTGCCAGGTTGAGGGTGGAAGATGGGGAGACAGTTCGCTTTTTTACTTCCCCTGAGGAGGCATTCTCCTGGATTGAAACAGTCCGCAGACATTGATCGCCCAACTTCCAGCGTGACAAATGGAAATCTTCCCCTTGAACAGAGTTTAATATTACACCCTGGAATCATTTGAATGGCATGCTTGCAGATGTCCTCTTTTTTCTCAGCGGCTCAGATGGGATGTTTTGTTACATGATGGAGAGGGGATGCCTGATGGTGTGTAGCCGTCCAACCCCCCCCCCCTCTCTTTTTATTGCATGTAGAGGAAAGGGAGTCTATCCTGGCTTACTAGCGAGGCTGCACGGTCCCTTTCCTCTTAAGATGGCTTCCCACCTGCTTTGTTGGTCACCTGTCCTGGGGGCTCCTGGGAGAGGATAGTCGGATGTGAGTGGGAATACCCCACACCCTCGTCCCCCTCTCCCGGAAAAGTTGGCCTGCAACATCCTGCATACGACCCTTTTACTGGATCCAGAAGGGCTAGGTTTTGGCTGCTGTTGCTTAAAGTTTGCCACAAGTTTTGTTGTAACATCAAGATTGTACCCCCTGGGAGACTGCACCAATTCTTTTATTCGGACTCCGCATCTGTTCTAGAGGACGGACTCTGTTTCCTTCTTGCACACGGCATCCCCACAAGGGCATGTTGCTCTACATCGTTTTGGGTAAAAGGCCCCCTCCGGTTGGGGTGGGGGGAGGGGGTTAGGGGATGTTACTGGTTATTTTTTTTTTGGTTAAATTATGCATACATGAGTCAGTGGACCTTTTGCAATACGTGTTCAGTGTTCACACAAGGAATATGTTATATGTACAAAGTGGCGGTGTGGCGAGTGGCCATTTCGATCAATGTGTATCTTATCCTCCAGGGTGCTGGATAAAGGGACTCTATACCAGTCTGTAAGATAGTGTCCCGGAACACCAGGGGCCTAAATTCTAAATTTAAAAGGTCACTGGTGTTCCAGTTTCTGCAGAAACAGTCACCCCATATATGTATCCTTCAAGAAACCCACCTAATGGGGGGTAAACTCCTGAGCCTCAGAAGGTAATGAGTGGGTCACTCATACCACTCGACTTATTCGAACCTCTCGAGGAGGGTTAGCATATTGATACGTAAGTCCTTACCCTTTCGCTAATTGGCGGTCGAGAGTGATCCTGGAGGGGGGTATGTGATTTTGCATGCTAACATCATGAATTTGGAGGTAGTGATAGTAGGATTGTATGTGCCTCCTCCTGCCTCTATTTCCTTTTTTTACCAACTGGTCTCTAAGATCCTACAGTATGCAACTGACAATATCCTGTTGTTGGGGGATTTCAATATGGTCCCGTATCCTGGGTTGGACAGACTCTCCCGAGCGACAGGCTCTGCCACTGAATTGCAGGCATGGGAAGATACATTTAATTTCACAGATGTTTGGCGTTGGAGAAACCCACAGTTAAGGGCCTTCACATGCCACTCAGCTTCTTATAAAACCTTTTCCAGGATTGATCTAGTATACTCCGGGGGGACTGTCCTATCCAGAATAAGAGATATTGCCATTTTGCCTAGGGGGATCTCAGACCATGCCCCGGTCAGCTGGAATTGTCCTGTCCGCCATCGGAGGGCCTGTGGCGACTTTCTAGGTTTTGGTTGGCGGACTCGAGGGTGGAGATGCCTTGCAGGGATGATATCAATTCCTTTTGGAATACACGGGACAGAGCTGTCCCAGCTACAGTTACTTGGGACGCCTTCAAAGCCACTATAAGGGGCAGTTTTCAGGAGCACATTGGGAAAGTCCGCAGGGGGGCTCGCAGGGAGTTGCGGGAGGCTGAGGCCAAGGTGGGGGTTCTCGAGACTGCCTATATCCAGGAGCGCACTCCGCAGGCGTACTCCTCATTTGAGGAGGCCCTGCGGGATGTATCCCTACTCCGGATCTCCAATACAACAATTCATCTGCTCCACCAGAGTCAAAGAATTTTTGAGCAGGGAGAGAGAAGCGGACGCTTACTTGCCTGGCTGTCTCGGGAGCATTCTTCCCCGGTGTCCATAGCCCAAATACCATCCAGTAATGGGGAGATTCTGACGGATCCTACACATATTAATGCTAGATTCTCCTCTTACTACCAGGAGCTCTACAGCTCGAAGCTTCAATATACTGATGAGGAACTGAGGGGCTATCTGGACCAAATAGACCTGCCCTGTCTCACTGATGCCACTAGGGAAAGACTGGATGGTCCATTAACCCTTAAAGAGATCCAGACGGCGGTAACATTTTTTCAGAATGGAAAAACGCTGGGCCCGGATGGGTTCCCGGCGGAGTTCTATAAACAATATGCTGACGACCTTCTTCCCACGTACCGCGAGGTCCTTATGTCGGCCCTTGACAGGAATGAATTACCTCTGTCCATGTCCGAGGCGGTAGTAGTGATTCTCTTACAGGCCAATATCTCTCCTGAATGTGGACCTGAAAATACTTGCTAAAGTATTGGCCAGTCGCCTGAACTCTGTCATAACAGCACTGGTTCATCCTGATCAAACTGGGTTCATGCCTGGCAGAGGTTCTGATATAAATATACGTAGACTGCTGACACATATGGATAGGGCCGGGGGGGGGGGGGGCAGCCTGGAGGTGGTAGTGTCTCTTGATGCAGAGAAAGCATTCGACTCTGTCGAGTGGGGCTACCTCTGGGCTGTCCTCCAAAAATTCGGGTTTGGATCTATCTTTATTAGGTGGTTGCGCTTGATGTATACTGTTCCTAGGGCAAGAGTGCGAACTAACAACTCGCTGTCACCTGCCTTCTCACTAGGCAGGGGCACCAGGCAGGGATGCCCCCTTTCTCCGGGGCTGTTCGCCCTGGCGGTGGAGCCCCTGGCATCAAGGATCAGGTCAGAACCCGCAATTAAGGGAATACGGGTGGGAGTGGTGGAGGAGAAAATATCCTTGTATGCAGATGATACTATCCTGTATCTGAGTGATGTCTCCTCCTCCCTCCCGATTGCTCTACAGCTGATAGACATGTTTGGATCATTTTCCGGAATCAGAATAAATTGGGATAAGTCCCTCATATATCCCTTGGATCATACTAGGCCTAAACCTCCCATTCAGGGCCCATTGGTGTGTGTGGATAGCTTCAAATATTTGGGAATCCGTATGGGTGGGCCGATAACCAAGTACATGGATCTTAACTTGACACCCTTGTTGGAGTCATTCTCTAAACGATGCACAGAATGGAAGTCACTTCCCCTGACACCTGTGGGTAGGATCAACTTGATAAAGATGATTTACCTCCCAAAATTCGTATACTTCTTTAGAAATAGCCCAATCCTGATCCCAGCATTATTTTTTTTTAAATTACAATCAATAGTCACTTTCTTCATTTGGCTTGGCAAAGTGCCTAGATTAGCATTAAAAACACTGCAGTTATCGCTGGGGCAAGGTGGGTTGGCTCTCCCAAACTTCCAGCAATATTATTGGGCGGCTGTACTGGTGACGGTTCGCTGGTGGTTTTCGCAGCCCAGAGAAAACCCGGCAGTGACCCTGGAGGCAGCATTTCTCGGGTCATATGCTACACTTAGCAACCTAGTGTACCGTGGACTCAAGGCCCACCCGGAACTAACCACGCTGATGCGTACGACTATCATGGTGTGGCACAGAGCTAGGGCGGTTTACAGCTCCCCAGATACCCTTTCCCCTCATACACCCCTTTGGGGTAACCCTAATCTCCCTCACATGCGGAGTGTTCCTGATCCGCAGGTGTGGGCAGTGAGGGGTATAGTGGGCCTAAGACATCTGGTGACAGGACGCAGGTTGCATACTTTTTAAGAACTCAAAGCTACATATAACCTCCCTAATTGGATGTTCTTCAGGTTTTTACAGGTGAGGCATGCCTTCCAGCATCAATTCCCTAGTGGCGTCACCCTCGGGTCAGACCCAGTGGAGAGCCTGTTGTCCTCTAAACTACCGATGGGCCCCCTGTCTGCACTGTACCTCCGTCTCTCGGTGTCCGCCCCGGACAAGTTAACTAAGATCTTTCTTAAATGGAAACAGCACATTCCTTCACTCACGGAAGAGGCTTGGGAGGAGTGCGTCTCCTTATATGTATCGAGTGTGATCTCTGCTAGAGACCGTTTTGTTCAATTAAAGTTTTTGCACAGGGTATACTATACTCCAAGTAGGCTGGCCGATATATACCCAGAAAGGTCTTCCTCCTGTCCTAGATGCGGAGAGCTGGAGTCCTCCTTTCTGCATATGACTTGGTTGTGTCCCCTTCTGCAGGGTTTCTGGAGCCAGGTCCTGGAGGATATAAATCAGACAATAAGGACCTCACTCCCACTGGTCCCAGAGATTATGCTGTTAAATATACTAGATGACCCCACAGTGAGAAAATATGCTAAATTGTTTATAATATACTCTACCTTCTATGCCCGTAGGGAAATTTTACTGCGTTGGAGGGGTGGGGCACCGCCCACTGCCAAAGACTGGAGAAACACCTTGAACACTGTATTACCCTTGTACAAAATAACATATATCAACAGGAACTGTCCGAATAAGTTTGATAAAATCTGGTCCTCCTGGATAGATTCCTGGGGAGCCTTACAATTAGATGTAGTTCCGCCTGATCCGGATGAGGATCCTTAATGGATTCGGAAGGCCTGAGGCGCTCATGTAATCTCGGATTGCTCCTAGTTTCGCTGCCTGCGCATCCGGGGGCTGTGCCTGGTTCAAGTTGTAAAGGGTGACATAGTAGTCCCGGAATCCAGAGGTTATTGGAGGGTACTTAACTGAGAGTTTGTTAGAGGGAAGGTGCAGCCTATGCACGTGCATTAGCCCATGTTTCCGCCTGAGAGCTCTGGCCAACATTTGGCCACATTTGTTGCCTTGTTCGTAGTATTTATGCGATATATACCTTGGTTGTTTATGAGCTTGGCGGTCTAGCAAACATGCAAATAATTCTCATTTCTGTTAGTCTCCTCAATGCCTCTGGGCTACCGTTCTGTGTATGCTCCAATTCAGTTTTCTGAAGCACCTGGAGTACCCTATAAAAAGTCCACTCGTCGGGCCTTCTTGAGCTTTGATCCCCAAGAGATCAGTTCACCCGGACCACCGCCTTATGTCCTTCCCCTATTCCCTTACTCATGCCCTGTGTTTTCCCTGAAATAGTGGGTCAGAACATTCGTAACCCCAGAGATCACCCCCGTGTCATCCAGTAGGGACTCGTTCAATCGCCACGACCAGGTCCTATGGGTGCCTGGTTGAAGGGCTAATGTGGCGGTCACTGGGGCTTGATCAGAGATGGTAAGGTTCCCAATGGCCGAGGCCTGTAGTAGCTCTAGGGTTAGGTGATCAATACAGATAAAATCTATTCAGGTGTATACATCATGTACCTTTGAACAGTAGCTCTAATCCCTGTCTGAAAGGTGAAGTACATGCCAGCTGTCTATCAATGGTTCTGTAGGGATCTGCGAAAATGTTTAAGGAAGGCGTGGGAGTGAGAGGGGCGCTTGTCCAGCAGCGGATCAATGCTGACATTAAAGTAGTTTCCCAAGATCAGGGAGCCTTTCCTAAAGTCCGCCAGGGTCTCTAACGTGCTGTCCATGAAGGTAAGTTGGTTTTAGTTGGGGGCATAAATTGTAGCAAGTGTGAGTTTCTTACCCGCTAGTGTCCCCTTCAAGAAGACGTAGCGTCCTTGAGGATCTACCCTGGATCCTGTGACCTGAATAGGGGCAGGACTTGTGTATCGCAATAGCCGTACCCCTGGATTTCGCAATCGGTGAATTACTCAAGAACCACTGGTTATAGAGGTGAGTTGGCACTTTGGGCGTTGACTGGGGTGTGAAATTTGTCTCTTGTAAGAAAACTACTTGGGCGCCTAGCCTCTTCAACTCCCACCATAACTTGCTACATTTACATGGGGAACAGAGACCGTGTACATTATAAGTAATTACCTTAAGTGAATCCATAGCTATTGCACAGTGTAGGTAAGTCTTGAGTTACGTTGGCAGGTGCAGCGAGAGAGGTGGAGCCAGAGGCTGATCCTGTAAAATGGTATGCAAAGAGAGGAGTTGAGCGGGGGGGGGGGGAGAGCAAAAAGGAGGGGAAGGAAGAGGAGAAAACCATTAGGAACAGCATTACAAACATGTAAAACGCAATCTATCTGTGGTCAAAATACTACTTTGTAAAACAACTCTGGGGCAGCTGCCGGGTTCAGCCCCGCTAGGGGGAGGTCCCCGGAACCTGTCTCCATTTCCAAAAAAAGGAAATGTACCTATGTGGGGAACGTGAACCAACATGGGAGAGGAGGCTGTGAGAGTCTGCCTCAGTCCACCACCGCCCCGCTGCTGCTTGCAGTTAACCAGGAGAGTATAGTCGTTACCCGGGGTAAAAGGTGGGGGTTCGGCAGTCAAGACAGCTGTTATAGGGGGGTGTGATAAACTGTGGTTAGGGCCTCAACTGCAGGTCTTCTGCAAAAAATCAACAGGATCAACATATGGGGGGGGGGGGGGGGAACCGTGCCTAACAGAGCAAAAAAGGTATGTGTCCCACTTAATAGAGCATCTAAATGGCGTGCATCTTGGTAGTGTCCATGTCCCTCAATGCTGTAGATAGTAGTCCCTGAAGGGTTGAGCTTCTGTCCGAGCTCATAAAGAAGGGGGGAGAAAAAAACCTCCAAAACTTGGTGCGGTCAGTAAAAATATAAGGGGGGGGGGGGGGTAACCAGAACCAGCGCTCAGGGGGATGTCACTTCAGTCCTTCGGGGACGTCGGTCCCGCCTGAGTGGCAGAGGGGGGACATCTGCGGTCTCGCTTATGGCTTCTGCATTTCGCTGGAATCCAGATTTGGGGGAGTTGCATAGGGGAGTATTCTTTTGGCCCTCTCCAGTCCGGGAAGTCTACTGGTTCTAGCTCCCTGGTTGCCTGTAAGTTAAAGGGGAACCCCCAGCGGTAAGGTATGCGGGACTTTTCTATAGCTTCCAGCAGGGGCCTGAGGGCTCTGCGTGGCATTAACCACTTCAGCCCCGGACCATTTGGCTGGCAAAAGACCAGAGCACTTTTTGCGATTCAGCACTGCGTCGCTTTAACTGACAATTGCGCAGTCGTGCGACGTGACTTCCAAACAAAATTGACTTCCTTTTTTCCCCACAAATAGAGCTTTCTTTTGGTCACCTCTGCGGTTTTTATTTTTTGCACTATAAACAAAAAAAGCGACAATTTTGAAAAAACGCATTATTTTTTACTTCTTGCTATAATAAATATCCCCCAAAAATATATAAAAAAAATATTTTTTCCTCAGTTTAGGCCAATACGTATTCTACATATTTTTGGTAAAAAAAAAATCGCAAAAAGCATTTGGTTTTCGCAAAAGTTATAGCATCTACAAAATAGGGGATAGTTTTATGGCATTTTTATTAATCATTTTTTTTTTTTTTTACTAGTAATGGCGGCTATTAGTGTTTTGTTTTTTTTTTTTTTTTTTTTTATCGTGACTGCGAAATTATGGCGGACAGATTGGACACTTTTGGCGCTATTTTGGGACCATTCACATTTATACAGCGATCAGTGGGATGCATTGATTACTGTGTAAATGTGACTGGCAGTGAAGGGGTTAACCACTAGGGGGCGCTGTAGGGGTTAAGTGTGTCCTAGGGAGTGATTATAACTGTGGGGGGCTATGTGTGACATGACACTGATCGCCGCTCCCGATTACAGGGAGCTGTGATCAGTGTCATTGTCACTAGGCAGAACGGGGAAATGCTTCTTTACAGCAGCATTTCCCCGTTCTTCCTCTCCGTGAGACAATCGCGGGTATCCCCGTGGACATAGAGTCCGCGAGGCCCGCGATCACACTCGCGAAGCTCGTGGCAGACACGTCTTAAGGGGCAACGTACAGGTACGTTAATTTGCCTGTACGTGCCCTTCTGCCGACGTATATCAGCGTGAGCTGGTCGGCAAGCGGTTAAAGTATGCCTGCAAAATAGCCTGGTAGAAGAAAAGCTGTGCTCCATCGAAGTCAAAGTACGGCTTCCCACACATGTTCTGCATGATTTTATCCTTTGAGGGATACTTGTGCAGCTTGCAGATTATATCTCTAGGGTTGTCCGCATCTTTGGAGGGAGGCCTGAGGGCCCTGTGAGCACGGTCTATCTCAATAGGTGCTGTTGCAGGCAGACCCAATACTTCTCTGAATATATCTTCCAGTGTGGGGACAATATCTTTAGGAGCTGTAGCCTCTGGGAGACCGAGTATACGAATATTAGCCCGCCTGCTGCGATTCTCAAAATCATCTAACTGACACAGTAAAGTCTCAATTTTCTGATCCTGGGCTGTGCATCTGTCCTGGAGCATAGAAATAGCAGGCAGGGCCTCATCAAGTCTATGCTCTACATTCTCCATCCTGACCCCTAGGTGGTTAGTGTCAGTCTTTAGCTGGGCTATGTCTTTCCCGAAGGACTTCTTCACCCTGGTATTGAATTTCTCCAGGTCCTCCCGGGTGGGGAGGGATCAGATATGCCTTTTTATGTCCTCATCCCCCAGAAAGTCTGCAAAATCAGAGCCCCTGTCATGGGAGGTAGATGATCCCGGGAGGATTGGGAGGGCATTGTCACTCACCAGCCTGGGAGAGGGGATCCGGGACTCCATGAGATGTGCTTGCTGTGCTGCAGCCTTCTGTGCTGCCTTTGTGGATGCCAGCGTCGGCGCCATCTTGGAGGCCTCGTGTCCCGTTCTGTGGGTCCTGCAGAAGAAAGCCTTTAGCCGCTTCTGTCGGGTCCCATCCGCCCGCGATTGCTGGGATGATGCCTGTCGTCCCTGGGACATCTTTTGTACTGATTTGGAGGAGCAGGCTCCTCTCCTTGCTGCTGATTGAGAAGCAATGGGAACGGAGCTGAGGCGATGTGCTTCCTCACTCCTTCATAGTCAAGCCACGCCCCAAAAAAGTTTTATATTTAGTGTATTGTTTGTTGCATGATAGTGTCCTCTACATTCCCGGAGAAGACCATTTTGAAGTGCTAGTAAACACTTGCCCATTCAAGTGACATCAAGTGTATTTTTTTATTGTCCCTCAAAAGATTAACCGTCAGCCAAGATCTATAATGATGCGTCACCAGTTTGAGCCTGCACAGAAGTATTCACACTGTACAAATTCCAGTAAAGTCTCAATCTCTGAAATTCAGAAAGTGGGGCACAGTCACTCTTAAGTACGTCTGTACCCTAGTTGGTGCGTGTGACAAATGAATGTGCTTGTCAAAAACAAACATTAATTTGATGCAAAGATGTGCCAGAATTCGCTAGATTTAGCCACTTCCGGACCGCCCACTGTCATTATACATTGGTACTTTGAAGGAGGATATTGTTGTTATGGCAGCAGCTAGCTGCCATAACCCGGTATCCTCTTCTTCAGTGAGCGGTCCGGTTTAAGACAAAAAGTAGTCTCTGCGGCTGATTCGCCGCAAGATCACTTTTATCGGCGGTGGCCACCCCCCCTGCTGCCGCGATCCGGTGCTTACCGGAGCTGTCGCCATCGGCGGAGGTGATCGGATCCTTCCTGTGGCCTGACATAGAGACGAGTGAGGGGAAGATGGCCCCCACCTGTCTCCATATCATTGCAGGGCGGAAGCAACGTCAAAAGGTCACTTCCACCCATAGCTCTTAAAGGGCAATTTTTTTTTTTGTTTTTTTGAATTAAATTTTTTTTTTTTTTATTTCATTTTAGTGTAAATATGAGTTCTGAGGTCTTTTTAACCCCCAGATCTCATATTTAAGAGGTCCTGTCATGCTTTTTTTCTATTACAAGGGATGTTTACATTCCTTGTAATAGGAATAAAAGTGACACAATTTAAAAAAAAAAAAAACAGTGTAAAAATAAAAATAAAAAAATAAAAGGTAAATTAAATAAGAATAAAAAAAAACATTTTTAAACGCGCCCCGTCCCGTCGAGCTTGTGCGCAGAAGCCAACGCATACGTGAGTAGCGCTCGCATATGAAAGCGGTGTTCAAACTACACATGTGCGGTATCACCGCGATCGGTAGAGCGAGAGCAATGTAGAATTTTTTTAATGTCGCCTATGGAGATTTTTAAGGATGAAAGTTTGTCGCCATTCCACGAGCGGGCACAATTTTGAAGCGTGACATGTTGGGTATCAATTTACTCGGCGTAACATTATCTTTCACAATATAAAAAAAATTGGGCTAACTTTACTGTTGCGTTATTCTTTTAATTCAAAAAAGTGTAATTTTTCCAAAAAAAAGTGCGCTTGTAAGACCGCTGCGCAAATACAGTGTGACAGAAAGTATTGCAATGACCGCCATTTTATTCTAGGGTGTTAGAAAAAAAAATGTAAAATGTTTGGGGGTTCTATGTAATTTTCTAGCAAAAAAAAACAGTTTTTAACTTGTAAACAACAAATCTCAGAAAGAGGCTCGCTCCCTAAGTGGTTAAACAATTAAAAATTTAAAGAGCAATTATTCAGCAGTGATCACTCTTCACATTACCTCTCAATATCCCTCATTGCTGGAAACAGTCCAACTCTGGGCAAGTTGAGTTAAAACACTTGGATACACACATGTACTTCACAGACTAAAACCCAATATAAACATTTCCGTAAACTATATGGCAATATACATGGCTACTTGCAGTCAAAATGCATGAAAGGAATGTTAGAGGTGTTATCGCATACAGTGGAGACGGAAAGTATTCAGACCCCCTTAAATTTTTCACTTTGTTATATTGCAGCCATTTGCTAAAACCATTAACCTCCCTGGCGGTATGATTATTTTGGATTTTAGGTGCTGAAAGCGGTACAATTATTTTGCATGGAAATTTGGCATTTTATATTGTAGGCCTGTAATTCTTAACAATAACACACTTTAATCTGTCCAAACAAGAGTCTAGTAGATATCCCGGGTATGATAAAGTTTGAAACACAAAAACATAAATTATAATATAATAAATAAAAATAAATAATTAAAAAAAAATATATAATAATAATATAATTAATTTCCCCACGATTCACTATCGCTCAATTCTGCAAGTGTTCTAATTTACTATCGCTGTTTTCTAGCTGGTCTAAAGCCACTTTTGACGTAAAGGGACACTTTTTGGATGCTATGGACAATCTCCAGTTTCCAGGCAGAAAGAACAGTATATATCATATAAAACTGCATGCAGGGCATAGGGGACAAAAGGGATGTGAAATGATTTCATACAGTACTGTAATCTGTAAGATTACAGTACTGTATGTGTTATGATTTTTACAATTTTTTAAATTTGCCGCCAGGCTCCGCCCCCATGCGTCGCAACGCTCGCAGGGAACGGAGCCTGGCAAGGAGAGGCTTCGGAGGAGACAGCCCACAGACACTGCGGGGGACATCGCAGGATCCTGGGGACAAGGTAAGTAACGCCGCACCAGGATCCTGCACTGTAATCCCGAGTGTAGCTCGGGGTTACCGCTAATGGGACTGAATTTTAACCCCGAGCCACACTCGGGAAAACCACCAGGGAGGCTACAGTTCATTTTTTTTTTCCTCAATGTACACACAGCACCCCATATTGACAGAAAAACACAGAATTGTTGACATTTTTTGCAGATTTATTAAAAAAGAAAAACTGAAATGTCACATGGTCCTAAGTATTCAGCCCCTTTGCTCAGTATTTAGTAGAAGCACCCTTTTGATCTAATACAGCCATGAGTCTTTTTGGGAAAGATGCAACAAGTTTTTCACACCTGGAATTGGGTATCCTCTGCCATTCCTTCTTGCAGATCCTCTCCAGTTCTGTCAGGTTGAATGGTAATCGTTGGTGGACAGCCGTTTTTAGGTCTCTCCAGAGATGCT
Organism: Lithobates clamitans; assembly: GCA_037952925.1. NCBI lineage: Eukaryota > Metazoa > Chordata > Amphibia > Anura > Ranidae > Lithobates > Lithobates clamitans. The sequence continues at coordinate 44,159 of JBBGZY010002450.1, forward strand.
CAATTGGGTTTAAGTCAGGGCTCTGGCTGGGCCATTCAAGAACAGGCACGGAGTTGTCTTCCATTTAAGGATTATGGTGGCCACTGTGCTCTTAGGAAATTTAAGTGCAGCAGAAATTTTTTGTAACCTTGGCCAGATCTGTGTCTTGCCACAATTGTATCTCTGAGCTCTTCAGGCAGTTCCTTTGAACTCATGATTCTCATTTGCTCTGACATGCACTGTGAGCTGTAAGGTCTTATATAGACAGGTGTGTGGCTTTCCTAATCAAGTCCAATCAGTATAATCAAACACAGCTGGACTCAAATTAAGGTGTAGAACCATCTCAAGGATGATCAGAAGAAATGGACAGCACCTGAAATATGAGTGTCACAGCAAAGGGTCTGAATACTTAGGACCATGTGAACCGGCTGATACCAGCTGATATTCGGCCTGTGTGTACCAGGCATTGCCCCCCCCCCCCCTTCCTTCTGCTGCTGCGGCCAGCTTTTTTCAAGTCTCCTGCTTTTTGTTGCTCTTGGGTTCTTTGGCAGCACTGCGGCTTGAGTATCTATATTGCATGCTCAGCCCCTTACTAGTTTGGACACTGTCAGCTGTGCAGCCAACAGCATCCTAGCAATCGATTACTTTTACAACTATGGTCCTGTCATATTTGGGTAATGTTAGCCAGTATACTGCCCCATTGTATACTTTCTGCTTTTAGCCGGGAACTTTCTCAGCCAGCAGCTGAATGGGGCCAGGTATGAGTCATCTGTTACCTGGTGACAAACGGCAACTTGGCAGCCACAAGCCTTGTGCAGGAAGCTGTCAGATTATATATAATGTTTGCTTTTAAGTTTAATACTGCTATAATTACAGCCATTGTGCTTACATATTAACTGTTGATTTTTCAATCTTTCACAGCAACAGAGTTTAAAAGTGGCAATAGTGAGAACTATATTAATCTTGCACATGTGTTGGTACTGTCACTGAAACTGGCACACAGTTTTCATTATTTAGGCACAGCCCATATTAAAGCAACCATACCACTAGAAAAATGTCATCATTGCTTTATTGAAGTCCCCACAAGTGCACTACTTTTATGAATTGTATCTTTTTGTATCAACAAATGAGCTTCACTTGTAAGCCAGTAACCCAATAATCAGACTTTCACCAGGGCCAAAGCCAATGCTTTGTTTTTACTTATTACCTCCTCTGTGTGTATCCCTTCAAAGCAACTGGGGTTGGAATTCTCTGTGGTCAATCAGATTTTTAGACTATTTACAGGAGATGTGTGTAACTCTTGAAAGAACTAGTGGAATGCTCAGACTCCGACTAGATGAGGATCCATTGATGAGAAAAGAACAGACATGTCCTTGAGAAAGTTGTTGGCATTCTTGGACCCACCATAATTCTTGTCAGATGGCAATAGCAACATGGAGTGTTAAAATGCTCTTTACCCTTATACATTAAAAAGAGGAGAATTGGGTCCTGTTGATCCAGTGTTGCACTCTAATAACTCAGAAAGCATTGCTGGCTTTTATTAGTCAATTTATGGTCACTCTAAATGGCAAGGCCTACCAACAACCGTTTTCTGATCTGGCATAATGAGAGCAATTTTGCAGTAGTTAAGCATTTGCAGCAACATATGCTCTTACAACACTGTATATAGCAGCTGCGCTGCCTAAGGTGATCTGATAACAGAAAGCGATGCTCCCAATTTCGAGCTCCACTTGTAATAATTAGGCCATTTCTTACCTCTTAGAGGATGTTAATTTATCACACACAGGCACTCGTTTTCCCCAAGTCCTGCCCTGCCTTGGGGAAAACTTGGCCCTTCACTTTCCATGTACAAGAGCAAAAGAGTAAGGTTAAAGAGTAAGGTTAAAAAAGCAAAAAATAAATAATAATAATTAGAAAATCAACACAAGTTCTGCACAGCTTACAGACTGCAGTGGTCAGGAGTATGAACTGTGGTAAGTGATCAGTGTAAAGCTCCATTACCTTGGTATGCATTGGTGAAGGGTTCCTTACCTTGGCAGGCTCTAGAAGCTTGGGCAAATAGATTTGTGCCAGTGGAACCTCTCCTAAAAAAGAAGGCTCCACTCCCCCGGCCTCACTGCCTTTGGCTCTGCTAGCTTACATCATTGCCAAAACAATGCAGATAACATCAGGCAGGACCCCACTCTCTGCCACCTTATTGTTTGCTTCTTATGAGGACTGCTGCTTCTTCTCTGCCTTTGATATACCACTGGTCACAAGTGAGGACAATGGTATATTGTTTTATGTGTGACCAATATGTGGGCTGCTGGCTATTTCACCCATGAATTGCCTGATTAGTTTGGATTTTAGAGGGGTTCTTACTGCAGATTGGCATTGAAGAGTGGCCTATATAGTATTTGGTAGTTTTGAAAACATACTTTGTTAATGGTGTATAAGATAACATTTGTGAAAGACTTAAGCTGGGTATACATCGAACGAAAGGAACCGAACGATTTTTGTCCATGTGTATCACTGAATAGTCAATAGAAGCCGATCGAATGGCCATGCTGGAAATCCAGCACTTGGTCAGTGCTTTTAGCCAATGACTGCAGCATTGATCAGTGTATTCTGTTAGGGGGGAAGAGAGCAGCCTAGCTTAGTGGGAGAGATACCTGCGTCACCCATCGTTTGTGTGGATGTCAGTTGTTTTTTTTTTCCCTTTTTAACCGGCTGGTTGAACAAAAACTAAATGTGTATTCCCTGCTTTGAAGTGGTATTACAGCTGCTTTTTGTCACTTTATCTATTTGACCTCCGGATGGTTTTACCCTCTTCACAAAGCAACCATTTTTTGTTATTTAGCACTGCGCTACTTTAACTGGCAATTGTGCGGTCATGCAGCACTGTATGCAAATTACATTTTTATCAGTTTTCCACACAAATCGAGCTTTCTCAGTGAATGCTAATTATTCTCTGATTGGACAAGGTGGAGAGGCAGGGTGCTGACATCACAATCTCACATGTCATCCAATTAGAGAACACCTTGCATTCATTGAGAAAAATACAAGGTGTTCTTTGAGTTTCCTGAATGAGCAGCCCCCGTGTTCACTATGCATCAAGGCAGCCTCCTGGCATGGAACCCAGACAGTAGTGGAGATTACTGTAGTAGCAATGCTTACCACAGTGATTTCCAGCTTCTACGGCACATGCATGCATAAACATCAGGATTAATTTAATATTTACTGCCCTGAAATGGCTTTAAAGATACTGATAACAAAAAAAATAGGTTTGTTAGTATTTTTATAAGAAGATGTTCCATTTCCAAATCTTAAGGTATTTTGAGCAGTCATGTAGTTCAATTAAAAAACAATATTTCAAACAGTGTCTGCATGCATCTCTCTATATTCCAGGAGGTACAATGTGCGAGTTGAGGACATCATGCTGAGAAACATCCCCTTTGTGACACTGAACACTAAATATCGAGAGCTGCAGGAGCTTCTTACAGACTGCCGAATGAAGAGCCTGGCGCTGGTGGAGACAGCAGGTAAAATTAATTGATATTGGCCTAAATGAAGGGTCATAAGTCACCATTGCTCATTTTCTTCTTAACTACATCATGTGCAATTACAGAAATGTCTGTCTTCCGGTTCCAAAGCTAATTCCGAGAAAAAAAGCATATTTTTTTTGTCATTCACACTGAGTCCCAGCAATCACCAGTCTCTTGTAGTTACCTCAGATTATTCTACCTTGCAACTGGAAGATCCGCCTGCTGTTTCTGGCCTAGCATCTTTTAGGGCTCTGACAGCTGCAAAGACCTTTCAACTACACCCAATGTTTGACACATTTCCTCTATGTGGAATGGAAAGACCCTTGAATGTTCCTGGGCCCTTCCCAATAGTGTGCCCCTGGATGATGTGACTCTTTCATGAAACGCTGCGTAGGGCAGAGCGACGTGTTCTCGTCACCTCCCATTGCTGCTGTTGTTTCCAGTAGGACAGGCTGTCTGTGAGCTTCCGGCCGGCGCTCCAGACTACACTACATGCCTACCATTGTCTACTAACATGTGAGTTTAACTTTTTACTTATCCAATAAAGTCAATGATTTTACACTATATGGAGCCTTTTTTTCCTTCTATGACCGTATCTGCAATGCTGTGGGCTGATGTCTGAGTACCTGTCAGTGTGAACATCTTTAGCCTGACCCTGCAGTCTTTGATGTCCCATCTCGGTATAAGGTCTCTGATCCATTGGTCGTGGTTCGAAGCAGTATTAACAAACAGCTTTCTCTGATCCTCTGTAACGGGGGGATCATGAGTTTCTGGTAAGCGGCCAGTCTAATTTCACGGTGGTGGAGCAAGCACGCTTTTTTCTTCTCACAGCAAGAATTTATGTTTTTTGGAACTTTTTAAAGATATTTTCATATCACTTGGGTGATTTATTTTTTATACATGGACTTTTTATTATCACTTTGAACATTTTATTTTTGGATTGATTATTCATTTGACATGTGTTTTGTATATTATGTATACACTAAAGGGGAACTCTTCACTTAGTTCTAAATATTTGGTTTGGTGATGTGTATGATCACCAATCTGTTTTAGCGCGATTCAACCCCCCTTTTTTTCTTATTTAGTTTTACTGTGTTTGTGTTACATAGATGAATCACTGCTATAATTGTTATTGTTTAAGTATTTCACTGTAGCGCAGTTATTCCCCTCATTTTTCTTCCCAATAGTTTGTCTGAACATTTTCCCTTTGTGAGGAAATGTTAATCAGTGGTCTACAAAGTTATCAAAGTTTACAGGAATACCGACAGACTGATTTAGGGTGTGCTCACCTTTTCAGGATTCCACTGAAAATTAGCTCAGATCTCTCCTTAAATTCCAGTTTGAGTTTACTTGTCTTGCCTTCGGTCCTCTATTAGGGATGCTTTGAAGCTGTCAAACCTTGTCAGATTAGGTGCATTCCCTCAAAAGAAATTCCTCCACTGCCAGAGTAGATCCTTTTTTTTTCTTGGAGCTGATGGAACAGATATTTGGAGCCTTGTGCTTCAGTGTTGGCTTGCTACAAGCATCTAAACTTGTGTATTGTGTAGGACTGATGTCTGTTCCTCAGCTCAATGTACTTGTTGTGTTGTTGAAACACTGATTCTGCATCCAAAGAGTATCTGACTTAACCTTCCTCTCTTCAGATCCGCTGTTGACACTGTTTAGCAATACGATAGGTGGTCAGTGTGCTCCTGCCTCAATGCAGGAGGTTTATGGGGTGGTCAGAGGAATCCCAACCTTCTTTTTTGCCTTCTTCAGCAGAAGGTACATGGAGGTTTTAAAGCTTGGCTCCCATTCAGCCCATAGGTAGGAGGACTGATTGTGCATCCAGGTGGGTGATAGTTGGATAGTTTGCCTCTCCAGCCTTTGGGTGCAGAGGATACATCTTTTATTGCACAAGATAAAGCTTTGTGCTTGGCACCTATTTCTGTTTCCCTTACTATTTCTCCTGTGCTACTGTAATAGATAATGTGAATTTTTCTCCCCCACACCCTTGGACCTTTTGCCAATGTAAAAATCAGAATTTGGGTTTTGAAATATTTCCCCATTTGGACACTCCCTCCCTTTTTCAGAACAGTCTCCTGCCTGTGGGTTCTGTTAAATCTCTCGTGGCTCCCCTCCTTTCTAGTTGGAGTTTGACTTACAAGGTCATACAGGACCATTTCTAGCTGTCCCTTTCCTAAGCAAAGAGATGCCCCCCTCTTTGTTTATGAGAGGCACGTGCTGCTTCTCAGAGTGTTGGTCCTTGTATGCACCCTTTTGCCATCTCCTGGCATTCCCATTGTGGGATGCTCAGATGACCTTTCACGAGAGTCAGCCTTTTGGACTCTTGCACTCAATAGCCTTCTGAAGGGGCTAACATCTGCAAGATTAGACTGGATAGGGTCTCGCAGGTGTCCATTGTTGGTGGCTACCTACCACCAGTGGGTGAGGCTGTTGAGCTGAAACCCTTGCTAAAAAGGCTACACGCTATGTGCCTTTGGGCACTTTATCAGCACTCGGGGAGCTCACATGGTTTCCTTTATCCAGGGTGTCTAGGGCTGTGAGGGAACCTCCTTTCAGCATGGTCTATCCTTCTGTCATTGGCTCTGTGTCCCTCATAGCACCCCTCTCTATTGCTATGGGGCTGGGCTCTGTGCAAGACATCCATATGGTCTTTATGGACCAGGATATCTCTGGGGTCACCAATCAGACTCTTTAGGTGAATAGAGTGGTATTTTCCCCCTGCCCTGGGGGACCCCATCTGCCGGGGTATCCCCTTATGCCCAGGGCTTCAGTCTGGCTTCCCAGTACAGATGGGACTCTCTTGGGGGGGATCCCAACTCAAGTCCTAAATTTACTCACTTGGACAATTGTTGCATGACCTTTACCTCCAGGAAGCTTTGGGAGACTTCCCTGCAACAGGATAAGTGGCCTGATCTTTATACTCGACAACACAATTAGTACCGCTCTTGATAGCACTACCTTCATTTAAAGGTAATGCATTGATATGTGGCTGTCCTTAGCCTGTGGTCTCCACAAAGAATGGAGTGGTTTGCACACCTGTGTGCTCCTCATCTCCTGCATGGCAGGTAGAAAACATTGCTGGGGGGCCTGGCATCCCCCTAAATTGTCAGCTTGCGGAACACACTGGGTTCCCATTGAAGGTCCCCCTATTTGGGATACAGTACATCCAGAGGATTTCATGGGACCTGACCACCCAGAGATGGGTCCTCCTGTGGCTAATCCACAGCCTTTTGAGGAGGTTTCTCTAGATGCCTGACTTTTAATCAGGTGAATGTTATTAGCACTGAGGCTAATTTCCTCTTCTTCATTCCACAATTATGGATGCTTTGCTTTGCTCTTAGATCCATGTTTTGTGCTCAATGTTAGATGGATTCCTATGTCGAGCTCCAAAGATGCCCCCAAATAATAAAGTGAATACAATGTCTAGGCATGAGGGATTCCCTTGTCAGCACTGTCTGTGTTTATAGGAGGATTATGTGAATGTCTTTCCTGCAACCTGTGGTTGCAGGAAGAAAAATTTGCACCATCTATGGCCTGCCAGCTACAAGTTCAAGCACCCTCCTGATAAAAATGATTGCCACAAGAAAGACAGAAGAAATTAATGGGCTGAAATGGTAGCTTCTGAAGGACTGTCAACACCAGGTTGAGGTCCCATGGAGCCTAGGGAGAAGGTACGGGTGATGAAATGCAAGCCACCCTGTACACAAAGGCCCTGACAAAGAAATGAGAAGCTTGTGGTCTCTCAAAGAGCAGTGCAAAGGCAGAAATATGACCTTTAATAGGCCTTTAGGGACCAAGACATCTAATTCTGACTGAAGAAGGAATAGAATCTGTGCCACTGAGTATTTCTTAGGATAAAATTTCCCTAAATTGCAACAAAGTATGCCTTTCATGTGTGACAGGAAACCCTACGGTGTGAAGGCTTTCTGGCCTTCAGCAAGGTGGGAAACTGAGTCCAAAGGACCCACATCTCTCAGGATTTAGGCTTCAACTGCCAAGCCTTCAAAGCCAGTGACCGTGAAGCAGGATGAAATCCTGAACTTTGAGAAAGAAGAGCCATATAATCCGGTAGGGGCCACGCAGAGTCTGTTAGGAAACTGATTAGTTCCAAGTACTATGCTCTCCTGGGCCAATTGGGTGCAGTGACAATAACCGGTATGCCTTCTGTCCCTCTCTTCTGAAGCAGGTGAGGCAAAAGCTCAAGAGACGGGACACATGACTAGCCTATCCACTCCTCAAATATGCCTGAGAGACTGCCATCTGCCATTTGTTGGTACTTAAACACATGGGGTTATCTAAAGACTGAGTCATTTTGTCCCATGCTGTCAGATTGTTGAGTTGTAACATCCTTGAATTAAATTGAATCAACATTTTTTTTGTGTGTCCAAGACAAGGCCCACATACACCAGGCAGTGTGATGGTTCCAGGGTCAACTTTTGGAGTTTGAGGACCCAGTTGAATTTTGGTAGGATTTGCACCATCTGTTGCACATTAGCTTAAAGGTCTTGAGCGCTGATTTGCTCTCACAGGAGTAGATTGTCCAAAAAAAGTCTTGATCGGGAACAGTCTTACCCGCTTCACCTGGTCCTTTAAAGACTGACAGATACCGATAGCCACCACTACCAGTTGTACAGCAGACCCGGCAATAGCAAATGAAATCTTTAATAAAGACTCCAATTTCTTATCTGCTGGATCCTTAACCACTTCAGCCCCGGAAGATTTGGCTGCTCAATGACCAGAGCATTTTTTGCGATACGGCACTGCGTCACTTTAACTGACAATTGCGCGGTCGTGCAACGCTGTACCCAAACAAAATTGACGTCTTTTTTCCCAACAAATAGAGCTTTCTTTTGGTGGTATTAGATTATCTCTGTAGTTTTTATTTGTTGCGCTATAAGCAAAAAGAGAGCGACAATTTTGAAAACATAATATTTTGTACTTTTTGCTATAATAAATATCCCCAATTTTTTTCTTAGTTTAGGCCGATATGTATTCTTCTACATATTTTTGGTAATACAAATCGCAATAGGCATTTATTGATTGGTTTGCGCAAAAGTTATAGCGTCTACAAAATAGGGGATAGATTGATGGCATTTTTATTACTTTTTTTTTTTTACTATTAATGGTGGCGATATGCGATTTTTATCGTGACTGCTACATTATGGCGGACACATCGGACACTTTTGACACGTTTTTGGGACGATTGACAATTATACAGCGATCAGTGCTATAAAAATGCACTGATTACTGTGTAAATGACACTGGCAGGGAAGGGGTTAAACACTAGGGGGCGATCAAGGGGTTAAGTGTGTCCTAGGGAGTGATTCTAACTGTGGGGGGATGGGCTACCACTGACATGACAGCGATCACTGCTCCCGATGACAGGGAGCAGTAGATCTCTGTCATGTCACTAGGCAGAACAGGGAAATGCCTTGTTTACACCTCCCCGTTCTGCCACTCCGTGACACGGTCGCTGGACGCCGGCAGACATCGAGTGCACGGATACGGAGCACGCGGCGGGCACTCCCACAATGCCACGATTTAAAAGGGGATGTACCTGTATGCCCATTTGCCCAGCTGTGTGTCACGTACCTGGTGGTTGAGCCCAGAATGCAGGGAGCCGCTTCTCGTATACCTCTGGCTCCAGAACCCCTTATAGAGCAGACGGGCTCGGTAGTGCAAAAGGGCACAAGTGCCTGACAGGTAACTGATGCTGGGGCTAGTCCGGACCTCCAATGTAACCGCAAGAAATCTGGCAGAAGGTAGCAGGCTGGCGCAGCGGCCGGGCAGGAAGCAGGCTGGAACCAGTAGCTAGGATACAGCAGACAGCAGGGAGGTGTTCTGTAGTACAGCAGGAACAACTGGAGGCTGCAGGAAGGTGTTCTGTAGCACAGCAGGAACAACTGGAGACAGCAGGCTGCAGGGAGGTGTTCTGTAGTACAGCAGGAACAAGCAGGGTCAGGCAGGCCGGGTCAACACTGGTGGGCAGATCAGGTACCAAGCAGAAGGCGCAGAATAGTCGAGGTGCAGGCCGGGTCGGTAACAAGCGGACAGCAAATGGACCAAGGAAGAGGCAGGAGAGACGTCAGGACAAGCCGGGATCAGAGACTGGCAGCAAGCAGGAGTAGTCAGGAGCAAGCCGGGTTAGCAGGAATCAGATAAATAGTTCAACAAGTAGCAAGGGTCTCAGGAAACGCTGTAGACCGGACAGCAAGGCAACAAGGTGTCAGTCTCCTTTAAATAGCGCTTCTTGGCGCCAAGTGCTGTCACAAAGTGCACGCGCCTGTGCGTGCGCTGTCATTCGCACTACTGCGCACGCGCGTGCGCCGGATAGCTCTTTTAATGGGAACTCTGTTCACAGGTATTCTTCTGACATTCTGATTGCTAGAACGCCTTTCTTGACAACGTGCCATTGTGCCGACGTACATCATCGTGCGCTGGTCGGCACTGATTACTGTATAAATGTCACTGGCAGGAAAGGGGTTAACACTAGGGGGCGATCAAGGGGTTAACTATGTTCCCTGACTGTGTGTACTAACTGTAGGGGGAGGACACTGACTAGAAGGGATGACAGATCGTGGTTCCTAGCTTTTAAGACATCACGATCTGTCTCTCCTCACACAGCAGAACGGGGATTTGTGTGTTTACACACACACACGTCCTTGTTCTGCCTCTCGTGCCCGCGATCATCGTGACCGTCGGCCACGAGCATCGGCACCCCCGCAGTGCAGTGGGCACCTCCAGCAGTGCGCGCGCCTGCTATCCCGCTTAAAGGAGTCATAGGCCCCAGAAGGTTTTGATATGTTCCCTCTAGAGATCAAGCGATCCCAGATTTGGATCGTTTGACGTGTAAGCTCACCGAGCGGGTATGAGCCCCTATGGTTTGCGGGTATGATCCATGGAAGAGCTGAGAGTTCAATGGGGTTCATGTGGCTTTCCAAGTGAACCCAGAGCTTAGGCGTATGGTTATGGAACCAGTCAGGTATGCAAGGAAGTATCGCTGCCTTATGTTGTACCATAATCTGGGGCTCCAGCTCCTCCTATAGTTTTCGGAAGAGATAACGTTCCATATCGAATTCTAGGACGGGCCGTATTCCAAATGAATTTAGAAAACAGCTGGCGCAATTTCTGGAAATAGGAGTTAGGCATGCATATAGGAATTTTCTGGAATAGGTACAAAAACCGGGGAAGAACATCCATTTTCAAGGTGTTCACCTTACCAAGCCAGGAGAGCTTTTGGACATGTATGTAGACAGATCGGCTTGGGTTCTAAGGAGTAAGGGGGTAAAATTCTTGGAAATGAGTTGGGATGCATCCTGGGTATTTGAATACCAAGGTATCGGATGGAGGTGGACCCCGTTTTAAAGGAAAAAGCAGTCGAGAGTCACTTTAAAATTACTGACTTTCCCAAATCTCTGGAACTACTGCAACACTGAGGGCAGGGACAAGTGTGGGTCTGTCACAAATAGGAGCAGGTCATCTGCGAATAGAGCAAGTTCAGTATGAGTGGGCCCGACCGTTATTCCATGCACAGAGGGATTGTTTCGCAGAGCAATAGCTAAATGTTCCATGGTGAGAACATACAGGAGGGGAGACAGAGTGTACCTGTAAACTGACCATAATCGTTCCCCAACAATCGAAACGGAAGTTTCCAATGCCCAACCACATCTTAGAGGTCTGTATGAGACCTCTGCGTGTACATTCGCGGACAAGCTCGCTTTCCACCAATATAAATTCCAAGACAAATGTGGCAGGCCACTGGCCCACTCCCTACAGCCAAAAGTATCCTCTACTGTCATCTCCCATATCCAAGGACCGCATGGAGAATCAATCTTCTCACCTTATAAGATAGCGCAGGACACTCAGACCACTACGAGGGCTCCTCCATTCCACCTGCACAGCTCGCCTCCTGCTCCTGATGACTGTTTTTAAATTCTGTTGTGCCTTATGGGATGCGCCATGACATCACTCGCCTTGCCAGTAGTAGCGCGCCGCCAGCCCTGCCTCTGTCAAGTCTGCCCTTGGGGCTGGGCGGTCCTACCCGCTGGCACTGGCCGAATACAAAAAAAAAAAACAAGGAAAGGGGTGCCTCTGAGTATATATCAACAATAATTTATTCAACAAACAATATCCACTCACATGGAAGACTGTAATGTTGCGTTCCAGTACATCTCTGGGTAGAGGAGAAGATGGAGGACTACAAGTCACAGCAAGTCCATACAGTGCTGACTCCACATCGGATCCAGGCGAGGATGGGGTGGGATAACTGGGCATAGCAGGGTCTGCCTCAGATATCCAGATTACACATCAAGATTGGATGAGGTCGGAATGACACAGTCCATCTAGCTGCGGGTTCCAGGGATATGGCTGTGAGGACGCCAAATCCGATCACTGGGCGTGCTGCGGTGTATAACAAGGCTCGTGCGGCTCCGTGAGGTGGAATAGCTACGGCCGTGCAGTGAGCCAAAACAAGGCCTGGAGGGCAAGCACAGCAGGGCGCCAGGCTGTGACGTCCCAGCTGTGCGACACGTTTCCGAGTTCGCTCGCTATTGGTGGTGAGAATAGCGGCACTCCTTTCTCAAGCATGAGGGGCGGACACTAGGGCAGGAGTTTTTGAAGTCTTGGAGGGGGCGGGGCCAAAGCTAATAACATGAAGAAAAATAACACATACATTTGGGAGGGGCGTGCTGCTGGGGGAGAAAGGAACAGCACACTACAACTAGAGGCAATACTAGACACAATTCATATAGGAGTGGAATAAAAATTAATTAAAAATGAATGGTGAGAATTTAAAAACATTATTAATACACATATAATATAACGAATATATACATTTGGGAGGGGCGTGCTGCTGGGGGAGAAAGGAACAGCACACTACAACTAGAGGCAATACTAGACACAATTCATATAGGAGTGGAATAAAAATGAATGGTGAGAATGTAAAAACATTATTAATACACATATAATATAACGAATATATCTATCTATCTATCTATCTATCTAGATATATAGATATATATATATATATATATATATATATATATATATATATATATATATATATATATATATATATATATATATATATATATATATATATATCTCTATCTATAAAAAAAATATACATACACATCTATATCTGTAGACAAGATAAATCTTAGTACATAAGCATCTAATGTAAAACATAAACATAAATATATATATATCTATTTTAAAACGAGATGTCAATCTAAAAACAATATGCAAAGATAAGATTAAAAACAAATATAAAATTGATAATTATGGACACCGAGATAATGAGAACGTGGATAGTATGTGAATGGACACAGAAAAGATTCAATTTTATATTGCAAACTACTAGCACATTATGCATAGATACGCACACATGTTGGGAACAAAGTTTTATATATGATAGCATAGTTAATGGTGAAAAAGGTCCACAAAGGGGATGGGGGGGAGGAAGAAAAAGGGGGGGGGGGGAGAGGGGACGGAAGGGAAAAGGAAAAAGGGGGGGGAAGGGGAATGAGATATACTTACTGAGGCATGGACCCGCCACCCCCATAAATATAGATAAAAATAATGTATATGTGTATAAAACCTGTGGTAAAAATGATAAGAATACAAATGATGAATATTATCATGGAAAATATATATAATATAGTTTCCATGATAATGAGGAGGGGATAGGGGGGAAATGGGGGGGAAGAAGAAAAAGGGGGGAGGGGGGGGAGGGAGAGGGGGGGTGGGAAGGGGGACGGAAGGGAAAAGGAAAAAGAGGGGGGGGAGGGGAATGGAATGAGATATACAGATAAAAATAATGTATATGTGTATAAAACCTGTGGTAAAAATGATAAGAATACAAATTATGAATATTATCATGGAAAATATATATTATATATATATATATAAGCAGTATATATCTATAATACGGTAGCAATCTCGATACACTCATTCAAGCCCCCGGGCGAGAGGACATCGAGATTGCAAATCCAGAAAGTCTCTCTTGCACAAAGTTTTTTAAAACGTTCATCTGCAGTAAATGATTTGGGGATTTGTTCGATTACCCATACAGTAAGGCCCGTGGTAGATTTGTTATGAAATTCAGCAAAGTGCCGTGGGACACTGTGCATGTCTTTACCACCCTCTATTAATCTACGATGCTGGCCGAAACGCTGCCTAAGAGGGCAGATCATTCGACCAACATAGATCAACCCACAAGGGCACATAAGGCCATACACAACAAAATCAGAAGAGCAATTATAGAATTGATCTATCTGATAGGTTTTACCTTTAGAGAGAAATTACTTTTGTCCATGTTTGATGAAGGAGCAAGTTTTACGTAAGGCTTTTTTACACTGGTACATACCAACCAAAGGTATGAGAGTAGTAGGGTGGTCGTTGGTATGAATAGTTTTGAATTTGCTTGTGGCGATTTTACTTCTTAGATTAGGTGCTTTTCGGTAAGTGATTCGTGGTACTGTAGGGAGGAGGGTTTTGAGGAGGGGATCTTGTAGTAGAATACCCCAATGTTTTTTCATTATGTTTTCCTTTTTTTTGTATTCAAAATTAAAAGTGGTAATGAATCTGGTGGAGTGATCTGTTAAGCTAGTTTTTTTTTTTGGCTGGTTTACCTTTTGAATAAGAAGCACATGCTTCGTCTACCAGTTCCTTATGATATTGTTTATCAGCAAATTTATTTTTTAATGGGATGCTGGATGCTGCATAGTCACTATCAAGCGTACAATTCTGTCTTAAGCGACAAAATTGCCCTTTTGGTATGTTTTTGGTCCACTTAGGATAGTGGCAACTGTGGAAATGCAAAAAAGAGTTGCCTGCTGTTGGCTTGGTCTAGTTTTTGGCGATAATCCTATCACCTACATGGCCTAGTTCTAGATCAAGATACGCCAAGTTGGTAGGATCAAAGGCAGGGTGAAAGCAAGTCCATAAGGATTGTGGTTACAATGATCCACAAACGATATAATCCGGTCTGGGGGGCCATCCCAAATCACAATTAGGTCATCAATATAACACCCAAAAAGACGATATTGGCTGAGTAGGGTTTGTTTTGCCAAATGAAGTTTTTCTCCCAATAACCCATAGCCAGGTTAGCATAGGAAGGGGCGAAATTAGCTCCCATAGCAGTCCCCTGTGCTTCTAGGAAGAACTCGCCATCAAAATCGAAATAATTATGGGTCAAACAAAAATTAGTGGCCTCCAAAATAAATGCGGCTTGTCTGGGGTTTAGGAGAGGGTCCTGGGCAAGAAAAAATTCCAGAGCTAGTAAACCAAATGAATGCGGGATAAAGGTGTAAAGTGAGGTTACATCTAAAGAAAGCCACAGGTAAGTGAATTCCCACCTGTATGGTGCTAAGAGTTCTAAAAGATGTGAACCATCTCTGATGAATGACGGTAACTGCTGGAATAATGGCTGTAAAATATGATCAATATATTGACTGAATCCGTTGGTGACGCTGTCCATAGCAGCCACGATGGGTCTGCCAGGGGGAGATGTAGAATTTTTGTGGATTTTTGGCAAGTAGTAAAAGTAAGGAACCTGGTAAAAGCTTTTTAAGAAAAAAGAAGCTTCCATTTTATTAATCACTCCATTCTCGAGGGCTGACTTGACCAAGCAGTTAGCCTCAAGAGCGAATTCGCTAGTGGGGTCTTTTTTAAGTTTGATATAGGTGGTTTTGTCAGAAAGGAGTCTGTGGGCCTCTTTGATGTAGTCTGCTTCTAATACAACTATGCCTCCTCCTTTATCAGCTGTTTTAATAATAATCTCTGTAATTGTGAATTACAGAGTCTAAGGCTCGAGTTTCAGCAACCGTAAGATTGTGTTTGTGAGTTGGAATAGTGGAGGATGATTGGCAAAGCTTAATAAAGTCAGCATATACAACTCTATAAAAGCTTTCTAAAAAAGGGCCTTTGGACTGAGCAGGGAAAAAAACTGACTTAGGTTTGAAAGATGAGTGTATAATGGGCGGGGAAGTGACCAAATGCTGTGTGAAGAGGTTAAGTAGGTCCTCTTCCTCACTAATAGAATCTAAAATATCTATGACGTCACCGTCATATTCAAAAACATTTGGAGGTGGAATGGATGAAGATGGGCCTGTATCTTCTGTAATGGGTTTGTTCTGTTTGGCATTGAAGAACCTTTTAAGGGTTAGGTTACGGATATACAGTGCCTTGCGAAAGTATTCGGCCCCCTTGAACTTTTCAACCTTTTGCCACATTTCAGGCTTCAAACATAAAGATATAAAATTTTTATTTTTTGTGAAGAACCACCAACAAATGGGACACAATTGTGAAGTGGAACGAAATCTATTGGATTGTTGAAACTTTTTTAACTAATAAAAAAATGAAAAGTGGGGCGTGCAAAATTATTCGGCCCCCTTGCGTTAATACTTTGTAAAGCCACCTTTTGCTGCGATTACAGCTGCAAGTCGCTTGGGGTATGTCTCTATCAGTTTTGCACAACGAGAGACTGAAATTCTTGCCCATTCTTCCTTGCAAAACAGCTTGAGCTCAGTGAGGTTGGATGGAGAGCATTTGTGAACAGCAGTTTTCAGCTCTTTCCACAGATTCTCGATTGGATTCAGGTCTGGACTTTGACTTGGCCATTCTAACACCTGGATACGTTTATTTGTGAACCATTCCTTTGTAGATTTTGCTGTATGTTTGGGATCATTGTCTTGTTAAAAGATAAATCTCCGTCCCAGTTTCAGGTCTTTTGCAGACTCCAACAGGTTTTCATCCAGAATGGTCCTGTATTTGGCTGCATCCATCTTCCCCTCAATTTTAACCATCTTCCCTGTCCCTGCTGAAGAAAAGCAGGCCCACACCATGATGCTGCCACCACCATGTTTGACAGTGGGGATGGTGTGTTGAGGGTGATGAGCTGTGTTGCTTTTACGCCAAACATATCGTTTTGCATTGTGGCCAAAAAGTTCGATTTTGGTTTCATCGGACCAGAGCATCTTCTTCCACATATTTGGTGTGTCTCCCAGGTGGCTTGTGGCAAACTTTAGACGAGACTTTTTATGGATATCTTTGAGAAATGGCTTTCTTCTTGCCACTCTTCCAAAAAGGCCAGATTTGTGCAGTGTACGACTGATTGTTATCCTATGGACAGACTCTCCCACCTCAGCTGTAGTTCTCTGCAGTTCATCCAGAGTGATCATGGGCCTTTTGGCTGCATCTCTGATCAGTCTTCTCCTTGTCTGAGCTGAAAGTTTAGAGGGACAGCCAGGTCTTGGTAGATTTGCAGTGGTCTGATACTCCTTCCATTTCAAAATGATCGCTTGCACAGTGCTCCTTGGGATGTTTAAAGCTTGGGAAATCTTTTTGTATCCAAATCCGGCTTTAAACTTCTCCACAACAGTATTACGGACCTGCCTGGTGTGTTCCTTGGTCTTCATGATGCTCTCTGCGCTTTCAACAGAACCCTGAGACTATCACAGAGCAGGTGCATTTATACAGAGACTTGATTACACACAGGTGGATTCTATTTATCACCATCAGTCATTTAGGACAACATTGGATCATTCAGAGATCCTCGCTGAACTTCTGGAGTGAGTTTGCTGCACTGAAAGTAAAGGGGCCGAATAATTTTGCACGCCCCACTTTTCAGTTTTTTATTTGCTAAAAAAGTTTAAAATATCCAATAGATTTCGTTCCACTTCACAATTGTGTCCCACTTGTTGGTGATTCTTCACAAAAAAATAAAATTTCATATCTTTATGTTTGAAGCCTGAAATGTGGCAAAAGGTTGAAAAGTTCAAGGGGGCCGAATACTTTTGCAAGGCACTGTACCGATTGAGATCTTTAAACAAAAGAAAGGAGTTGGGCTTATTGATGGGAGCAAAATTAAGTCCTCTGCAGAATAGACTAGTGTCTGCGGTGGAGAGTTCCAGAGAGGATAGGATGAAAATCTTCATAGTTTGCGGAGTTTGAGTAGGTTGCTTTTTGGACTTAGTTCGTCCTCCTCTACAGCCTCTCCGGTGAATTTTCTTTTTTTTCGGTAGGCTGGAGGATTGTGAACTAAATAAGGAAGGCCAGTAAGTACAGAGGGACCTGGGACGTTGAATGTTAGTGTAGATGGGATAAGAGAGGAAGGGGGGGGGGGGGTGGGAGAGAGGAAGAGGGGGAGGGGGGGGACCTGTGATGAGAAGACTAGGTGTATCTACAGAGCTGGGTCTGAGCAAGTGTGTAGTGGTAGGAAGATCAGCAGTATTGACTAGCTGTACTTCCATATGATCATCATTAGTATTCATAGGCACATTGGGATTAGATGAGTCAGCAACATCATTGGAATGAGCTATCTTTGGTATAGCTATTGGCCGGATGCCTGACGTCTGGCTGGATGTGGGTATGGCAGTCGCAGTAGCTATACTCGTACCTCTATTGGCATTAGAAAGGTCTGTTATAAAATCTATTAAGATCAGCTAATAGATTGTTTTTTGTTGTGGTGTTCTTCTGTACCATACGACCATACATACCGGACAAAGGATGTTGGGAGTTTTTGTAAGGGATGCGAATTCCCATTAGGGGAGGGGGACGGTTGTGAGGTTGGGTGGGGGGTGGTGGATGTGGGTGAGAGGTATGTGAAGATATATTGGATGGGGTAAGAGATGAGGAATGAAAAGGACGTGAAGGTTCAGTATCATGAGTGGATAGCGGAGATTTTTGTTTCCAATTAAATACCCGATCTAGATTAAAATCATCTAGATCTCTTTTGAATTTTCCTAGTTTACCTTTTATCATGAAATTCTCATCAGCCTTCGTGTTTTTCTTTAATACCATGAGCCAGGAAAGTGGAACAGTGACTTTCTGATCAATGATCGCTTTTGCTATAGTATTAGCTTCTAGTCTGAGTTTTTCAAAAAGATGTAATCTGTGCTCAATGAGGATTTCCATCCATTTTGAGGTACAAAATTCGGAAATGTTTTCCCATTCTCTTTTGCTGGCAGCATTAAGAAAAGGGCAATGTTTTGTGACTCTAAGGCCTCTGGGTGAGATCTTAGTAGAGATATATCTTTCTAGAAAGAATTTGTCCCACCATTGTACGTTAATGTGTTTAACAATTCTCTCTAAATGTTTGAATTTACCACAAAGGGTATATCTAGTAGTGCCAGTTAGTTTGGTGTCATTGGAAAACATATGGGGAGGTGGTATGTTATATATTTCTTCCAACACATTGTACTTATCGGTCTCTATGTCATCCAAGAGATCCATAGTAAAAAAATGGAGTATGTGGTACAAGTGAAAAAAAATAGATAGATAAATTAGTAAATGGCGAAAATTAATTAGTAGGAGTAAATATAAAAAATGTAATAAAGAGGGGGGGGGGGACAAGATGGTAGAATGCATTATAAAACTTATTCGTAAATGTATATGTCTATAAAAACACTACAAACAAATAACAGTGCGGATGCAATGAGTTAAAAAAAGAATGATAAACAAGGAACCATTTGTAATGAATAACAAGTGCAGGTGATTAAAGACACAGTGATGTTATGGAGGGGTATACGTGCACATGCAGCACTAGAAGCTTCTGTACATAGAACATTAAACAAGTAAAAAAGGCGCAATGCAGGTATACCTCAGATAACTGTTCCTAAATAGTCCAATGGCAGGATGGGTATATATATATAAAAATATATATAAGGAGAAATCAGTCAGAGCTGCCACCAAAAAAGACCAGAAGCAAGGTCCAATAAGCTAGGAGAAAAAAACAAAGAAAGGGGCGCCTCTGAGTATATGTCAACAATAATTTATTCAACAAACAATATCCACTCACATGGAAGACTGTAATGTTGCGTTCCAGTACATCTCTGGGTAGAGGAGAAGATGGAGGACTACAAGTCACAGCAAGTCCATACAGTGCTGACCCCACATTGGATCCAGGCGAGGATGGGGTGGGATAACTGGGCACAGCAGGGTCTCCCTCAGATATCCAGATTACACATCAAGATTACAGGATGGGATTGGTCCGCTCCAAAAACTGCGCATGCGCAGTTCCAAGCCGACCCGGTCACTGCAATTTTTTACTGGCACTTTTGCCCTACTACAGGCAGGTAGAAAAGTGCCTTGTTTTTACGGACTGCCTGTAAAAAAATAGGATTTTTTTATAACCGCTTACCTGTAAAATCCTTTTCTTGAAGTACATCACGGAACACAGAGCACCGTAGTAATCACTGTGGGTATATAGGCACCCTCAGGTGATGGACACTGGTATACCCAATACAGGAAGTACCAGGAGTACCTCGGTTTTTGTAGCAAAGCAATATACCTAAACCCCAAAAAGAGGGGAGGGACCTCTGTGTCTCATGATGTACTCAAAGAAAAGGATTTTACAGGTAAGCTGTTATAAAAATCCTATTTTCTTTATCGTACATCACAGGACACAGAGCACCATAGTAATCACTATGTGGGACATCCCATAGCAATGCTATTTGAGGGGAGGGAGACACAACCCGTAGGGCACCCCCAGACTTGAGGACCTATACTGCTGTCTGCAGCACACTGCGCCCAAAGGCGATATCCTCATGCCTTCTTACATCCACCTGATAAAACTTGGTGAATGTATGTACTGAAGACCAAGTTGCGGCCTTACAGATCTGAGCTATGGAGGCCTGGTTACGCACTACCCAAGAAGCACTAACCTCCCTGGTAGAGTGCGCTTTGACTTGAAAAGGTGGAATCTTACCCCTTAAATCATAAGCCTGAATTATAACTTGCCGACTCCACTTAGCGACAGTGGATTTCGATGCTGCCTGTCCTTTCTTAGGACCTTCTGGCAGTATAAATAAGACATCAGTCCTCCGGATCTGAGCAGTTGTCTTTACATAGACTTTGACCGCTCTCACCACATCAAGACAATGTAGTGACTTCTCTTCCCTGGAACATGGTTTTGGAAAAAACAATGACAGGACAATATCTTGGTTCAGGTGAAAACCTGAGGCCACTTTTGGCAGAAACCCTGGACAAGGGCGCAACACCACTCTGTCCTCGTGAATAGTATGGCTCTTTACGGGGGGGCGCGACCGGAAGTGGATGAGGACGCTGGAGTGAGTGTGAGCGTTCTCCCCCTCCCTCTCCCCTCGCTTCCCTCTGAGACAAACCTCCACCCCCGGCAGGGGGGATTCCCGGATGCCGCGGGCTGACTAAGAGCTGACGCCCCCTGCATGATCCTGCTCTCGGGCAACGGCACTAATAGGATTGGAATTCCTACCCGAACACGTGGATGGCAGTGGGGAGCTGTGAGGAGGAGTTCAGGGTTGTGTCTCTCCCCATTCCCCCCCCATCCCTCATGAGGGAGAGGCATCTGAACAACAGGCCAAGAGGATAGCAGAGGTGTGAGAGACACCCCCCCTGGATCCTTATCACGGCTCTACATGCTGGAACGCTGGAAGGAGGATAAAGTACAGAGGAAGAGTGTCCGTTCCCCCTCCTGCAAAACTCCCTGACATCTGAACTATGGCTGGGTGAGATACTTCCATTTACTTATCTTTTGGAAGGAAGGGAAGGAGACTGTGAAGAGATTGTGCAATATTTTTTTTTCTTCTCCTTTCCCCCCACACTGCCCCATACTCTTGTGTGGAACTAGGGGACTGGATTGTTAAGAGCAATTTTTTGAACTGTGGTGGATCGCTTTTCTCTCGGTTTCTCCCCCCCCCTCTCCTTTTTTTTTTTTTTTTTTGATACCTTTTTGCTGACTCGGTGTATCACGCTATCTAAGTGGTGGGTCCTGAGGATAGCAGAGGAGGGGAGAAGGGGGCTGAGATAAACATATACCCATTTGTTACTGTGCCATCTCAGCGCACTACAAAGGTGAGCCTGGCAGCCGCCACTAAGCTAGGGAGATTTGCACACGTGCAGGGTCAGACTTCTCATCAAACCCCCCCCAAAAATAAGAGCCAAGACTCCAGCATGCTGTCTAAACCACAGACTGGGGCCCCTGCCACGAGGAAGAGCCAGGGACACGGCCAGGTAACCCCTGCAAAGGCACCGAATCCCCCCGCAGGAAATTCTTTGGGGGAGAGGACGGAGGATGTCCAAAATCGGTCAATATCTCCACTTAAATTGCCACCCCCGGGGGAAGCAGAGCGGTCATTGAGGGAAATCTTGCACACAGTTAATGCCGGTAAAACTTCCATTAATGAAATGTCTGACCAGCTGCAAACCATTCGGGAAGAACTGTCCCTCAATGGGCACGATATGCAAAAAGTGTGCGAATGGACCACTGCTCTTGAGGGGTGGGTCAGCATATTAGAGGATGCCTTGAATCCCCTAAAACGGGAGATGAGTACTAGAAGAGAACATATGGCAAATCACTAGATAAAGATTGATGAAATGGAGAACAGGATGCAAAGGAAGAATGTGAGGATAGTGGGACTTCCCGAACGTAGTGAAGGACCAGATCCCACTGTATTCCTGGAAAAATGGCTTAAAGATTTATTTGGAGAACAGTCCTTTTCGGCCCTTTTTGCATTAGAAAGAGCTCACGGGGTCTCCTCTAGACTTCCCCAACCAGGAGCCCCCCAAGATCTCTCTTGGTAAAACTGTTATATTATAAGAACAAAGTGACCATATTAAATAAAGCCAGAGAAATGGGTAATATTCTTTACAATGGGTTTCCACACACTCAGACTTTTCACCGGACCTACAAAAACGAAGGACCAAGTCCAGAGAAGTCGAACGCAAACTACAACAATTATAATTGAACTATGCTCTGTTATATCTGGCAAGATTGCCTTGGGGGAGATCGTGTTCTTTGACACCCCGGAGGGAGTGGAGGACTGGATAGTAACTTAGTAGGTAGTAACTTATAAGAGGAGACTGTAGACTACTCTGACTGCATTACTCTGGACTTTCACTAGCAATATGATTTAGTTTAAGACACATATTACGACACTGTCGAATAATTTGGGAGAGAGGGAAGGGGGTTGGTGGTGGATAGGTGGGAGGGAACAATGAGCACATTACCCCCTGTCATCAAGGGGTATGGCGAAGAGTTTTCTCCATTTGTGTTTTTGTGGTTAGATGTTGGTTGTTTGGGTTTTTGAGGGGGGGTGGGATAGGGTGGGAAGAGTGTAAGCATATAAGTTTAAAGTTGACAAGAACACTTAAAATGACAGATACATGTAAAGGTCACATTAGGAAGCCCTCAAATAGGCCCGGTGCGTAGGTGAAAGGGATGCATGGGTGTATGGGATGGAACGAGTGGTATGTTTGGCACAAAAGATTGTTTGAACCTAACTATAGGCACAAGATTAGGCACTACGGGGTCACAAAAATGATACAGGAAAACTATATTAAGTGGAAAAAGCACTGGTCACAAGGTCCATTGAAAATTGAGCTTTAATGGTTACACCCACTGAGTAAAAAATTAATTTTGTGTTCATGGAATGTCAGAGGAATGGAAGATCCAGAGAAAAAAGCAGCAGTTCTGGCAAATGTATACCTCCCTCCTTTTGATGTCTCGATCCTTTGTGGGCTCAGAGTTTATTTTGGATAAGCCAGGGGTGCCGGTGATAGTAACAGGGGATTTTAATATGGTAATGGACCGGACATTAGGTTTCCCCCAGGGACACAAACGGGCAGTGTTACGGACAGCCGGCTACCCGACTTTCTGAAAGAAACCAGATTGAGGGATATGTGGCGAATACGGAATCTGGGGGCTCGACAGTATTTGTGCTTCTCCAGGACACACTCCACACTCTCCAGGATTGATCTAGTGTTGGGAAACGAGGAGATGATGCCTATAATAAAGAATGTGAACTTCAGACCGAGGGGCCTGTCGGATGATTCCCCGGTGACCGTGTCATTAGAGCTAGGTGAGCGGAATCTTCCTGGAGAGTGGGGGATAAGCCCTTTTTGTTGGATCGAACTGATGGGGGACCCGAACGAGGTATTGGTGTCCCTGGGAGAGATACCGCCTCGGAAGGAATAGTATGGGATACCCTGAAGGCCTTTCTAAGAGGCATAATGATTCAACAAATCTCTAAAATTAAAAAGCAGACCAAGGACTGGGAGAGACTAATTGGGGAGAGGGTAAAAACAGCGGACGAACAGTATATTAATAACCTGACACCTGATAGACTCAGGAACTGGATAGAGGAACAACAAAATTACCCGTTGGTGACCCTTAGGAAAATAGAGAACAAATATCTCTTTCAGAAACAATCTGCCTTTGGAGAGGGGGAAAGCTTTGGACGTATATTGGCATAGTTAGTCAGGGTAAACTTTCCCTCATCTGTAGTACCCACGATTACTATAGGAGATGGGAAGGTGTCTTCGTACACTCCAGAAATAGCGGGCAAGTTTAAGGAATATTATGAGGAGATGGGGGATGGAATGGATAGTTTCTTCAGGGATTTGACTCTCCCCTATCTTAGTGAGGCAGACAGGATAGAGTTAGATAGGCCTATAACGTTAGAGGAGATACAAAGGGTAACCAATGAGATGGAGGGACAGAAATCCCCAGGTCCAGATTGGCTCCCGGCCGAGATATATCGGCACTACGGGAAGATACTACTACCTGAACTGTTGAGGGTGCTGAACTGGTCGTGACTAAGGGAGTGCTCCTCCCATCAATGATGAAATGCACTACAATCACCATATACAAGGAGGGCAAAGACCCACTTGATCCTGCCTCGTATAGGCCTATTGCCTTATTGAACTCTATGAAAATACTGGCAAAGGTCTTGGCGCCCAGGATGAACAGGGTTATATCGAAACTCATCCACCCTGATCAATCGGGTTTTATACCTGGAAGAACTACTAGCACAAATATAAGGTGGGTATATTTGAATCTCCAGGTTGCAACGGATGAGGGGGGAGAGAGGGCCATTCTGTCTCTGGATGCCGCCAAGGCCTTTGACAGCCTTGAGTGGCACTACCTTTGGAGAGCTATGGAAGCAGCACAACTTGGACCGGGTTTTATTAACTGGGTTAAAATGCTCTATAGGACACCAGAAGCTAGAGTAAAGGTGAACAATGAACAATCTGATAAATTTGGACTGGGGAGGGGGACGAGACAAGGGTGCCCCTTGTCACCCCTCCTCTTTGCCATTGCAATTGAACCGCTGGCCATTGCTCCTCGGACCTCCGCCCAGGTGAGGGGTTTTAAGAGATGGCTCAGAAGAAAAAGTCGCATTATATGCAGACGACCTTCTGCTATTTGTAGGATTCCCTCCAGAAAGCTATGGACATTACTAACAAATTTGGCCAAATTTCCAGACTCAATATAAACTGGGAAAAATCTAGCCTTCTGCCAGTAGACCCTCTGGGAGGCCCCCTGTCTGAGGAGGTGACCAAGATCCAAGTGGTGAACAAATTTAAATACTTAGGAATAAATATCTCCAGAGACCCTCAACAGTATACAGCAGATAACATGGCCCTGTTACTGGTTAAAATCAGGGGGAAGATAAAAGTGTGGAAACGCCTGCCAATATCTGTGGCAGGTCATTGTAATTTATTTAAAATGATCTGGATGCCGCAACTTCTCTATGTATTGCATAATTCCCCAATCTGGCTGTACAAAATGTGGTTTCAGAGGATAGACACCGTCTTTGGGGAACTGATTTGGAAGGGTGGACCGGCAAGAATAAGATTAAGCACTCTGCAGCTAAAAAAACAGGAAGGAAGAGTTACACTCCCGCAGCTACAGGCAAAATCTCGTGCTTCATATACGAGGCCCGAGTACCATCCACCTTGGCCTCAGTGGCACTTTGGATGGATCCGGTCTGTGGAGGCTATTTAAATCCAGCAAGGATCCCTCCTGGAGCTCCTCAGAGCACATCTTTACTCGTGACCAACACCTTAGACACTGGCGAAAAAACTGAGGTACTCCTGGTAGAAGGAGGGGTTATATAGTGATTGAACTTCCTGTATTGGGTATAGCAGTGTCCATCACCTGAAGGTGCCTATATAGCCACATAGTGATTACTATGGTGCTCTGTGTCCCATGATGTACGAAATACGGGTGATTGGCAACACTGGTGTCCAATCACCTGAAGTTATGAGCCTATAACACATACAATGCCTTGAAAAAGTATTCATATCTCTTGAAAATTTCCATATATTGTCATGTTGCAACCAAAAAACATAAATGTTTTTTATTGGGATTTTAGGTGATAGACCAGCATGAAGTGGAAGGAAAATGATAAATGGTTTTTAACATTTTTTACAAATTCATGAAAAGTTTGGCGTGCATTTGTATTCAGCCCCCCTGAATCAATACTTTGTAGATCCACTTTTCCCTGCAATTACAGCTGCAAGTCTTTTTGGGGAGGGCACTAACAGCTTTACACATCTAGAGAGTGACATTTTTGCCCATTCTTCTTTGCAAAATAGCTTAAGCTCTGTCAGATTGGATGGAGAGCATCTGTGAACAGCAATTTTCAAGTCTTGCCACAGATTCTCAACTGGATTTAGGTCTGGACTTTGACTGGGCACTGACCCATGAATATGCTTTGATCTAAACCATTCCATTGTAGCTCTGGCGGTATGTTTAGGGTGGTTGTCCTGCTCAAGTCTTTTGCACATCCTAACAGGTTTCCTTCTAAGATTTCCTTGTATTTGGCTCCATCCATCAACTCTAACCAGCTTCCCTGTCCCTGCTGAAGAAAAGCATTCCCACAACATGATGCTGCCACCACCTTGTTTCACGATGGGGATGGTGTGTTCAGGGTGATGTGCAGTGTTAGTTTTCTGCCACACATAGCGTTTTGCTTTTAGGCCAAAAAGTTAAATTTGGGTCTCATTTGACCAGAGCACTTTCTTCCACATGTTTGCTGTGTCCCCCACATGGCTTCTCGCAAACTGCAAATGGGACGTCTTATGGCTTTCTTTCAACAATGGCTTTCTTCTTGCCACTCTTCCATAAAGGCCAGATTTGTGGAGTTCACAACTAATAGTTGTTCTCAGCTCCTCCAGAGTTACCATGGGCCTCTTGACTGCTTCTGTGATTAATGCTCTTTGTCTGGCCTGTCAGTTTAGGTGGACGGCCATGTTTTGGTAGTTTTGCAGTTGTGCCATACTCTTTTTTTCCATTTTCGGATGATGGATTGAACAGTGCTCTGTGAGATGTTCAAAGCTTTTTTTTTTTTTTTTTTTTTTTATAACTTAACTCTGCTTTAAACTTATCCACAACTTTATCCCTGACCTGTCTGGTGTGTTCCTTGGCCTTCATGATGTGGTTTGTTCACTAAGGTTCTCTAACAAACCTCTGAGGACTTCACAGAACAGCTGTATTTATACTGAGATTAAATCACACACAGGTGGACTCTATTTACCATATAACAAATATTTTCAAATCTTGTGACGTGCCATTGGTGTACTACACCCCACGTGAAGAATTAAAAACTGTGGCGCTATCCTAGACACACTTGTACTAACACTATATACAGTGCAAAAAATCTTGATCTAGTGAACACATTTTTACAAGTGTAAATAAAAGTGAATCAAAATAAAAACACCAAATAAATACAATACCTAAAGTGACTCAGTGCTGATAATACCAAATTATATGTGTCACTCCTTCTCCAATTAATAAATATACAACATAAAAGTAAATAGCACCATGTACGTATTGCACATTAACAAAGTGACTAATATGTAAAAAATAAAGTCTGTGAAAAATGCACACATATGTGTGAAAAAAGTCCGTGATAGTGGTTCAATAAAAAACAACAACTGTGCCACAGCAAGTCCTTAGTGATTCTTGAAGTTAAATGGAACCTTCCACCACACCTATGTGTTCAGTGCTGCCTCTCCCAATAGACAGTCTCTCACCAGCTCTCACTGCCTCCACTTTCGTATGAGGCTATCAAGCATAGGAGTATCCAGGCTACCAGCAGGGGTTAGGTGTATGCCATCCAGAGGTTTGTTCCATATAAGAATGAAAAAAACTCCCAATAGTGTGATAACGTAAAAACTTTTAATATCGCACACTTCAAATAACACTTCAAAAGATGCACTCACATTGTGTAAAACACTATAAAAGCACAGCACAAATCCACGGCAATCTGCACACTGCAATATCAACACAGCAACCTGGGGGGTATGCGGTCACGGCGGACCCTGCCACAGCTGTTGTTTGTATTCCTATTTAATTGTTCCAGGAATATTTCCAAAGATTCCTTAGATCCCTCCCATATTAACAAGATATCATCAATAAATCTTCGATAGAAGATCAATTGAGGCCTATTGATATTGAACACGCGCCTATCCTCCCATTCAGACATAAACAGGTTGGCGAGGCTGGGGGCATACTTTGCCCCCATTGCCACGCCAACCTGTTGGGAGTAGAACTGTCCATCAAACCAGAAGTAATTGTGGGACATGCAGAAGTCTAATGCATGTCCCACAAATTTCTTCTGTACAAATGGGATGTCATCCCGCTTGCTAAGTGCCCAATTAAGGGCCAACGCCGCATCCTCATGCTGTATGTTGGTATAAAGAGACGCTACGTCTGCCGTTACCAAGTAGGATGTTATTGTAGGATCAAATTTCACTGGTTCTAGCAGACGTAGCAAGTCTGCAGTATCCTTTAGGTATGCTTTTGTTGTCTTCACACTGGGTTGAAGAAACTTGTCTAAATATTTGCCCAGCCTCGCAGTTACTGATCCAATTCCATTTACTATAGGTCGTGGAGGTGGGCACTGGGTATATTAAGAGATATAGTCAAGTAGTATTTTAAACAGTATGTTTTTAGATTTATTCAAGACTAGATTAGAGAGTATCTGATTTTAGCTTTGATATGTCAATCTTTGTCCAGCCATATTTATTCTTTCATTATTTATCATTTTTTATCAATTTTTTATCTGTTTATTTTGGAAATATAATATTTTTTATTTTAGTCTAAGTTTTCCCATTCATGTTATTATACCACTTTGTATGCATTTTTTAGATCATTTGCTTGTGCGGATATTTAATTTTAAACACCAATGAGTTGTGATAATAACAACCTGATTGGATAGCCTTTGGAGCGCTTTAATATATGTGGTAGAATGATATTGCATATTTTAATTTTTTAGCATATAAAGTATTTTGAAAAACATGTCAGGATGCTATAATGTTGTTAAATGACCCCCTGTTCTGTGAGATTGCCAGCAATATGGGTGATTTAACAGAGGGATGCCGACAGTCTGATTTCGCTGCATAGTTGTATTATATACTACAGACCAGCCGGTATGAGCAGCGGGGGTTTGCGCTCACGGGGACACTCTGACTGCGCAGGCGCGGGACACACAGGATGCGCATGCGCACTGTGACTTCCCTAGTTGAATAGAGAGGAGGGGAAAATATAAAAGGAGATTGATGCTTTGAGCGGCCTATCCCATGATTAAGCTACAGACGTAGCGAAACATGTCGGGGCGTGGCCGAGCGGAGATTAAACACCACATACTAGGTGACAGGAGGAAGCGATCTTTGAGGTTTGCCTAACAGGGGAGACGGCGGGTCCGGTGGACGAGCGAGCGAGGAGAGGGTGAGAGAGTCTTCTGATACGCCAGCTGTGGCAGGGTCCGCCGTGACCGCATACCCCCTAGGAAGGCTTGTCCAGGTTGCTGTGTTGATATTGCAGTGTGCAGATTGCCGTGGATTTGTGCTGTGCTTTTATAGTGTTTTACACAATGTGAGTGCATCTTTTGAAGTGTTATTTGAAGTGTGCGATATTAAAAGTTTTTACGTTATCACACTATTGGGAGTTTTTTTCATTCTTATATGGAACAAACCTCTGGATGGAATACACCTAACCCCTGCTGGTAGCTTGGATACTCCTATGCTTGATAGCCTCATACGAAAGTGGAGGCAGTGAGAGCTGGTGAGAGACTGTCTATTGGGAGAGGGAGCACTGAACACATAGGTGTGGTGGAAGGTTCCATTTAACTTCAAGAATCACTAAGGACTTGCTGTGGCACAGTTGTTGTTTTTTCTTGAACCACTATCACGGACTTTTTTCACACATATGTGTGCATTTTTCACAGACTTTATTTTTTACATATTAGTCACTTTGTTAATGTGCAATACGTACATGGTGCTATTTACTTTTATGTTGTATATTTATTAATTGGAGAAGGAGTGACACATATAATTTGGTATTATCAGCACTGAGTCACTTTAGGTATTGTATTTATTTGGTGTTTTTATTTTGATTCACTTTTATTTACACTTGTAAAAATGTGTTCACTAGATTAAGATTTTTTGCACTGTATATAGTGTTAGTACAAGTGTGTCTAGGATAGCGCCACAGTTTTTAATTCTTCACGTGGGGTGTAGTACACCAATGGCACGTCACAAGATTTGAAAATATTTGTTATATAGTTTACATTCACTAAGTGGCAGCTGTAGTTAGGTTACACCAACTGAAGATAGTCATCATCTAGGTTGATTCTCCGAGGCGTAGTGGTGGTCAACTAAGTATAGGGTGGTTATTATAACTAGAAGTACCGCATATTAATGGACTCTATTTACCGTATAAGTCGAGTTTTTCAGCACTTTTTTTGTGCTGAAAGTGCCCCCCTCGACTTATACTGGAGTCAAGCACTCTGCAAAAAATTTCATTTTCCGAACCAACTTTGGGGCACCGTATCTCAGGGCCACTAGGAACCCTAAATTTGGATATGTTGTGGTACCAGTTCCACTGGGTTTGCACACCAAATTTGGAGTTCCTAGCACCAAGTGGTCCCGAGATACGGGGCCCCAAATCGGTTCGGAAAATGTGATTCTCTGCTGCAGAAGTGCTTGACATTTTCTGACCCGACTTTGGGGCCCCATAACATAGCCAAAGCTGGGGTTCCTAGCACCAAGTGGCCCCGAGATACGGGACCCCAAATAGGTTCAGAAAATGTGATTCTCTGCTGCAGAAAAGTGCTTGACATTTTCTGAACCTATTTTTGCTAGAAACCCCAGCTTTGGATATTTTATGGTGCTAGTTCCACTGGGTTTGCACATCAAATTTGGGGTTCCTAGCACTAAGTGGCCCCGAGATACGGGGCCCCAAAGTCAGTCAACTGTGTCCATCTGCAGCAATGTCATTTCGGGACCCTTTGGGTTCAGAGACCCCAAATTTTGGCTGCAGCTAGGGGGCATCTAGGAACCCTTAACTACCGAGTTTGAAGTTTGGGGGACCTATGGCTGAAAATGGGCACAGTGAGGCATGCAAATGGGCATAGTGAGGATGCAAATGGGCATTGTTGACCCTCTTTTCCACTTAGAGTAGCTGTGCATTTCTCACCCTCGTCTTATACTCGGGTCAATACGTTTTTCCCATTTTTTTGTGGTAAATTAGGGCCTCGACTTATACTCGGATCGACTTATACTCAAGTATATACGGTACTAATTTGTACTTCTGAAGGCAATTGGTTCCACTAGATTTTAGTTAGGGGTATCAGGGTAAAGGGAGCTGAAAACAAATGCATGCCACTCTTTTCACATATTTATTTGTAAAAAATGTTGAGAACCTGTATCCTATAATAGATTCCAAGTTATGGATTTTATACGCAAGTGAAAGTTTCTCTAGTATGGACACTTGTTGCAGGGACATCTAAAAGGTTTAATCACTTTGAAGACATTTCCTTACTTTCTCTTGTGTCTCTGAGACAGGATGTGAAGGAAAATCTCTTTAATGGGGCATGCAAAAATAATGACAGGTTTCAACTAGGGATCCACCATATCGTTTTTTTCGGTGCTGATACGATACCGATATTTCGACCACCTCTCCTGCAGATAGCCAAAATTATGTGCCAATATTTTGTATATTTAAACTTTTCATAAATAACAATTTTATGCACAAGTCTGGTAAAAAATGAATGTTAACGTTTATTAAAATTAAGCATTAAGCCTAGGTTCACACTGATGCGATGCGGGAACCAGCACGATTACAGCACTGGTTCCCACATCGCTCCTCTCCCGCAGGCAGTTCACACTGCCTTCTGCAAACTGCTGCGGGTTTCATTACATTGTTAATGACACCCCCAGATCAGTTGGTACACAGATCGCAGTGCGAACTGTGAACTCGCACAGGAATCAGATCGCATAGGTGAGAACAGCCATGCGATACGATTCTAGTGCAGGGAAAAACAAGTCCCTGCACTATTTTCTGTGCGAATCCAATTCACGTTCAGCCATACAACTGAATGGCTGAACTCTCATTGCTCAGAGATCGCATGTGATCGCCACCTGCGGTGCGGGTGCGAATCACAAGGGATCTCTGAGATCACGCTAGTGTGAACCCAGGCTAAGGGCTCGTTCTTCACACCATACCTGCATGAAAACTGTTCACAGATTTCAAAACTGACATCTATCTGCAGTGTGCCATGGTGTGATGAAAGAGGCCTTGCTGGCACCTTGCTGTGGGTGGCTTCTGGCTGGCACCTTGTGATGGGTGGCTGCTGGCTGGCCTGGCACCTTGCTGTGGGTGTCTGTTGGCTGGCCACAGTGGCCTGGCACCTTTCAGTGGGAGGCTGCTGGCTGGCCTGGCACCTTGCAGTGGGTGGCTGGCCTCAGTGGCCTGGCCTCAGTGGCCTGGCACCTTGTTGTGGGTGCGTGGCTGGTTGCTGGCTGGCATGTCCGTCTGAGTGTTGAGGCGAGGGAGGCCTGTCAGACTGAGAACGTTAGGCCCAGTCCGTGGAGGCATAATGACGTTGTGTGCTGCGCGCCCCTGCGCACCGTGTCTGCAGGTTTCTGGGCCGCAAAAAAGATGCCCGTGGAGACCAATATTGGTAATATCGGTCTAGTTTGTGACCGAATTATGCTTTTTCAGAAAATGCTGATATTGGCCCACAATAATCGGCCGTCCCGATAATCGATCGATCCCTAATTTTAACCATACATTACTCTAAAACAAAAAAACTTGATTAGCGTTGAAGACATTGCAATGTTTTGTAGCACTGGTGTACCAGTGAGCTCTTGAAAACAATTAGAATTTACATTTTACCAGTTAATTGTAATTCACTACTAAAAAATGTTTTGACAAGAAAAATCTGGGATAAAATAGTTTTGCTTGGAAAATTAAATGAACTGTATTGCAGTGTGTAGGTAGGTGATGGCTCTCCCTCCCTATCATATTATATATATATTTTTTATATATTCTGCCAATCACTGCAGCCAATCTACAAAATCACCGTCATATTTCCTTTATCTAACCAGCTTTGTTACCATGGCAACTGTGAATGCCTGGTCTCCACAGCAACAAAAACTAGTGAAGTAAAATAAGAAATATATGCCATTTAATTACTTCCTCCTTTTTACAGCACAGCAATATGTTTGTGTAGTTGGATTCAGCAGGTATAAAGCAAATGAGGAACATACTTGCTAGATATTACCTCTGAGACAGGGAGGGGAATAATATGAAGCAAACCATTCCAATACGAAGTGTATATATTGCTGGAAATTTGAAAAAATACATTTTTATCTGTGGTGTCTGTACTATTGTTCGTAGACTATATACTGTATAGCCCTTGCTATGTTTTACAGTACAGAGGGTTCCCAGTTTGTTTTACAAGTGTGTTACAGAAGTTCATGTGTGTTTTTAAGTTTGTGTAATTTAAAGAGAACCAGTCAAAAATTGACTTTTTTCTTCCTGTTCTGTGCATCAGAATCTCTTTACTCACTTTCACAGGTAGTGTTCAGGCACTTTTTCAGACACAGCTTCTATGCTGTCATTGCGCCATATGTGGGGAAAGCGCTTGTATGCTACCTGTTACAATGCTTAGCAAAGAGATTCTGATGGTTGGTACAGGCAGAAAAAAACTGTGCTCCACTGTTATTTCAGATTGCCGAAAGCATTACAGGCAGCAGCAAGCCTTCCTGGTGATATCAGGTTAGGGGGGAGGGAGTAGTGCAGATTGTGTGATGCAGAAAGTCCCTAGTACTGACTGTGTCGGAGGTTGGAGAAAGTATACTGCTTTGTTACTTACAAAAAGCATAACAAATTGGTATACCAGTTTCAGCATTGTTCAGTACCGAATTCATATATCTTATACAAGGATTCTGAAAAATCTAAATGGATAAGTGTCTCTTTAATGTCAGACGAGCTGTCCTACCACTGGTAACAGGATTGCTAACAGGCCATCTACTTTTTTCCTGTGGACTTCCTCAATCCTTAGAGCAGGGGTGTCAAACTCAAATTCATCGGAGGTCGCATCAGCAGTATGGTTGCCCTCAAAGGGCCAATTGTATCTGTTTATGGGTGCGCTGCGTATGGAGTGCAGGGTTCAAGAGTGCGCTGCGTATGGAGTGCAGGGTTTAAGAGTGCGCTGCGTATGGAGTGCAGGGTTCAAGAGTGCGCTGCGTATGGAGTGCAGGGTTCAAGAGTGCGCTGCGTATGGAGTGCAGGGTTCAAGAGTGCTCTATGTATGGAGTGCAGGGTTCAAGAGTGCGCTGCGTATGGAGTGCTGGGTTCAAGAGTGCGCTGCGTATGGAGTGCTGGGTTCAAGAGTGCGCTGCGTATGGAGTGCAGGGTTCAAGAGTGCGCTGCGTATGGAGTGCAGGGTTCAAGAGTGCTCTATGTATGGAGTGCAGGGTTCGGTAGTCCGCTGCGTATGGAGTTAAAGGCTTCGGGAGTGCGCTGCGTATGGAGTTCAGGGTTCGGGAGTGCGCTGCGTATGGAGTGCATGGTTCGGGAGTGCGCTATAAACAGTGTGCAACATCTTATTTCCACCCCTCCCCCTGGGCTCTGACCTCTGAACCCTCCACTCTCCACTTTGCTTCCATCCTTCCACCTCTGCCTCCACAGCCCCCCCCCCCCCTCCCCCCCACCAAAAAAAATACCAGGCCGGTTCCGCTCGTGTGACGGAGGATGTTTACTTTTCTTGCCTGCGTGACAAAAGAGGTGGCGGCTGCTGCGTGGGTCACATGACAAGGCCTGGCAGGCCGGATTCGGCCCATGGGCCTTGTGTTTGCCACCTGTGCCTTAGAGGAATCAGCAGGATGTCGCCCTCTCGCTGTCCCCTCGCTAGCAAGTGGCTTCCTTTTCTCGTTCACAGCAGAGAAAGGGAAGCATGTGCTACTGCCTTGCATTGACAAATCATAGGTGTACTTTAGTCTAAACTACAGGTCATATGTCATTAAACCTATGTTAGGGGCTACAGCGCTGTATGTTGAAAGGTTACTTTTGGCGACACCATGTAATTCAAACAAAACATTTAATCTGGCTTATAGTGCAGTTTCAAATTAATGCAAGTTAAGCATATGTAAAATAAGAACCCCCTATGGGGGTTTATGGAGTAGGACATTTCAATTTTTTACACGTTTTGCTCAGAAACTATGGCTTTAAATAAAAATGACTATCCTATAGTTTTGGACGCTATAACTTTTGCGCAAACCAATCAATATTCACTTCTTGGGATTTTTTTTTACCAAAAATATGTAGCAGAATACATATTGGCCTAAATTGATGAAAACATTTGATTTTTTACATTTTTTATTGTACTGTTTTATAGCAGAAAGTAAAAAATATTGTTTTTTATTCAAAATTGGCGGTGATCAAATAACACCAAAAGAAAGCTCTGTTTGTAGGGAAAAAATTACATCAATTTTATTTGGGTACAGCGTTGCACGATTGTCAGTTAAAGCAACGCAGTACCGTATCGCAAAAAATAGCCTGGTCAGGAAGTGGGTAAAACCTTTGGATGCAAATGTCATCTGAACAACAGTTCGGTCATCTCTGACTCTGCCTACACCATATCAATGCACAAAAATACACACCTGATCAATAAAGATTTAAAGGGAGCTGTAAAATAATTATTTGATATTTAAAATTTATTTGAATAGCTATTCTAAAAAAAAAAAAAATTTTTTTTAGTCCTGTGACTGGCACATCACCAATCGCGGCTGGTCAGACACACTCATACTGTAGAGAGCATACATCAGAAGAGTAATAGAAGCTCCTTATTTATGTGACTGAATTATGGCAATTAACACTTTTCTGTTTAGTATCACTTTAATGGTTTTATATCAGGGGTAGACAACCCCCGCCACTGGTGCCGCAAGCGGCACGCAAAGCCTCTTTAACCGGCACTCGGCTCCCTCCCCATCAGCAGAGCAGCGCAGGGAAGTGTCAGTGAGACATTAATG
Organism: Lithobates clamitans; assembly: GCA_037952925.1. Lineage (NCBI taxonomy): Eukaryota > Metazoa > Chordata > Amphibia > Anura > Ranidae > Lithobates > Lithobates clamitans. Next base: position 79,753 of record JBBGZY010002450.1, read on the forward strand.
CATTCCAATTTCAGAATTCCCCACGCCGCACCTCCACTGAGGGGGATGCACTGTGCCCCCGCACATTGTAAAAGATGGGTAACATTGGTTCTTTAACTTTGCTGTAGCTGCAATCGTCAGCTTTTGTGATGGGGAAGAGATTGGGTGCAGTTCTGCTGGGGGGGGAGGGGCAGTCTCTGTTTCCGGGAGGAGGAGGACTGTCATTGGACACTGCTAAGGCCAATCACAGTCCTTCTAGCCCCGCCCACCAGCTGGAGGGAGATGACTCGCTTGGTTGCCACTACCAGTCTCAGAAAGAAGGGATTTCACCGTGATTGAGAAAACCACAATCAGGTGACAGTTTGAGGAATTACTGTTGAGCTTCTGGGAACTTTGTTGAAATTATTCCTGAACCTTTGCGTCACTACTGAACTCATGCACTCTGTGTCCCTTTTTAAGCCACAGCCAGTATTCAGCGCAATCAAAATCACACCCAACTTTTGCTGCAGCGCAGAGCACCGCACTTTTCCTCAGCTGCAGGGGCCCAACTTATGATCCTACACACAGGCCCACTGCTTTCAGAAAATGCCCCTGACCGGAGCTCATCATTGCGCATCTATTCCAGATGCTTGTATTTGACAATCACATACAAGCACATGGGCTGGATGCAAGACTTGGATCAGCAGGATGGGTGTGCCAGGAAATGATTTTCTTTCACCTGAGTATATTTAACTACATGAGACACTTTGCTTTATTGGAATGCCCTGGACACTTTATTAAACATAGTAATTTGATTGCATAGGACACTTTAATATTTGAAATTATAGCACTGGACACAATTTTTTTTCATGCAATGTGTTTATTTTTTGCATGGTATTTGTAAAATTTGCACATTGTTTTTCAGTTTTTTGGGACACTTTACAAATTTGGACTGTCTTTGTTTTTTTTTTTGTTCCTTTTTTTTGTAATTTGCACCAATTTCAGAAGGTTACACTGTGTATTATATTGTTGGGTATTAGTAAAAGGGTGCAGTAACCATTTATAGGCTATTGATAAATAGTTGGATGCTAAAAATAGGAGTCACATCTTTCCTTTTCTGGGCCTATGAAACCCAAGCAAGCTCACCTTGCATTCCCTTCTTTTTTGCCAGTGAACAATTATAAATGGTTTAGGTCCTAAACACAAGGGCATTGTTTATTAAAGTGTTAATAAACCCCAAACCAAAAATGGATTTTATTGCAGCTTACTAAACATTAGATGTCATGGCTGTATCCGTTTTCTTTTCTTTGGCTTTTTTCCCTCTGATTTCTGATTTTACCTGGTGATCTGGCCAGCTACATACCTCCTGTGTGAGACACAACTCTAGATGAATTAGCACAGGAGGCACAGCAGACCGCAGCTTTGTCAGTATTTGGGGGGGGGGGGGGGGGGTTAGTAGTGTTAGGAGATTTAGTTACACTAATAAATTGAAGCCATCGAGTTCATACTGTATGATCAGTTACAGCTAACAGATTATCGTCCTTTTGGGATAAAGGTTTTGCATAAATAAATAAAAGCTGATCACTGTAATCACCTCTGACAGTGTTGGGTGGTTTGTGTCAGCCATGTAAACTGATATATTATGCTGGATAGCTTGGGCTTTTGCAAAGCGTACTTGCTGGCCGGAGTACTAGATGACAACAGAAGAAAGCCTAGAAAAAGCAAAATAATTCAGCCATCACATCTAAGACTTGGTAAGCTGCAATATAATGTTTGCTTTTGGGTTTAACCAGTTGCGGACTGGGCCATAGCCGAATGACGGCTACAGCGCAGTCGGATAACTCTGGGAGGCCGTCATATGACTTTCTCCGAGAATCGTGCTCCCGCATACCTGGGAATGTCTGTGACCGCCGGGACCGCTCATCATGGATCGGGGTAAAGGGCCAAAGACAGCTGCCCTTTACTACGCGATCACGCCATCCAATGACGGCGTGATCCCTTGTAAACAAACCGGAGCATGTCTGTTTCGGCTCCGCCCCTCTCCTCACGCCAATCGGTACAGCGTGTGAGGAGAGGGGGGGAGCTGGGTGCAGCAGTGCTGTGGGCTGGATCTGAAGTGCCCACAGTGCTGATTTATGCTTATCCATCCTCATTCTGGCTCATCCATGCTCCATCCCTATCCATAGCTCATCCTTCCCTATCCATGGCTCATTCATGCTCATCCATCCTCATTCATGCTCATCCATCCTCATTCATGCTTATCTATCCTCATTCATGCTCATTTATCCCCATCCATGGCTCATCCATCTGCACTCTGGCTCATCCATCGCCTTCCATGGCTCATCTATCTACATCCATGGCTCATCTATCTACATCCATGGCTCATCCATCCCCATCTGTGCCACATCAGTGCTCATCTGTGCCACATCAGTGCTCATCTGTGCCACATCAGTGCTCATCTGTGCCACATCAGTGCTCATCCGTGCCACATCAGTGCTCATCCGTGCCACATCAGTGCTCATCCATGCCACATCAGTGCTCATCCGTGCCACATCAGTTCTCATCCGTGCCACCTCAGGTCTTCATCCATGCCACATCAGTGCTCAATCCGTGCCACGTCCGTGTTTATCCGTGCCACATCAGTTCTCATCCGTGCCATATCAGTGCTCATCTGTGCCACATCCATGCCTCATCAATGCTCATCCGTGCCACATCCATGCTCCTAAAGTGCCCATCAGTGCCTCACAAAAGTGTATTAGGTAGTCAAATTAGATTTAGAATTTCTGTCCCCAGAACGTCTGATGGTGCTCCTTGCATGTTGGGCATCTGTATGTGGCCAGGCTATGTAAAAGACTCACACGTGGCATCGCCATACCCAGGAGTAGCAGAATATATTTTGGGGTGTAATTTATGGTATATACATGCTATGTACTAGAAATATCTTATAAATGTACAACATTGTGTACAATTTTTTTTTCATTTGCTTTCCACATTTTCCAAAAACTTGTGGGAAAAAATGACCTGTTCAAAAGACTCATTATGCCTCATAGAATGTACGTTGGGGTGTTTACTTTCCAAAATAGGGTCATTTTTTGGGCGTTTCCATTTTTCTGGTGCTCTAGGGCCTTCAAAAGTGTAATGCCCTGTACATACGGTCGGATTTTCCGACGGAAAATGTGTGATAGGACTTTGTTGTCGGAAATTCCGACCGTGTGTGGGCTCCATCACACATTTTCCACTGAAATTTCCAACACACAAAGTTTTTGAGAGCTTGCTATAAAATTTTCCTAATCAATAATTGTGCTTTTACAAAAAAAACGTAGTGCAGGAGATAGCTGCCAGCATGTAACAATGTGGTAAGCAGTGTAGAAACAAAAATTATATGGAACACATGCAGCGCTAAAAAATGTGCTTATACATCTTGAACGTGTATATGTGGCAGAGTGCTGAAATACAAAACTTATGCCAAATGGGCAATAAGTGTGGTAAGATTAAGCAAGTAGACACATAAAGAAAAAAGTCCATAAATGTGTAGTGAATCATATATAAGTCCACAGGAACTGGGGGTTCGTGGGCGTATGCGGTGTCACACCTACGCATGGGGTAGGAACTGGAGCAAGCTCTGTGTGTATGGGGAGACACTTCGCACCCAGATCTTCCAAAAATCCAAATCAACACAGCAAACAATAGAAATAAGTACCCTTACCAGAGGGGATGGACACAATCACCGTACGGTGGAGTGTCATATGGGCCTGAGGGATCCAATGATCCCGGGGATGTCTGGTTGAAGAGGTCTTGGCAGGGAGTCTCATCCGGGAAGACAGTCGCTGTTCGGTGATGTGTAGGTCCACAGCCAATCTAGATATCTCTCTCAGATGGAATGTCAATATAGGAAAAGAGACTGAGGCTCAGCGGGGTCCCATTGATGGAAGGAGGGAAGAACAAAAAAACATGCCCCAGTAGAAGGACGATGGTCTGAAACATGTCGGGTTGCTAAAGCCTAGAGATGCCCTGATACCACGCGATTTTATTTAATCCTTTCTGTGATCACATTTTATCCATTGTAGTGTGCCACTTAGCACTTTTTAGCTTTTCAATAAAAGCTTTTTTTACGGATTCATGCCCTATGTGGAGATTTTTTGTTCTTCCCTCCTTCCATCAATGGGACCTCGCTGAGCCTCAGTCTCTTTTCCTATATTGACATTCCATCTGAGAGAGAGATCTAGATTGGCTGTGGACCTACACATCACCGAACAGCGACTGTCGTCCCAGATGAGACTCCCTGCCAAGACCTCTTCAACCAGACATCCCCGGGATCGTTGGATCCCTCAAGCCCGTATGACACTCCACCGTACGGTGATTTTGTCCATCCCCTCTGGTAAGGGTACTTATTTCTATTGTTTGCTGTGCTGATTTGGATTTTTGGAAGATCTGGGTGCGAAGTGTCTCCCCATACACACAGAGCTTGCTCCAGTTCCTACCCCATGCGTATGTGTGACACCGCATACGCCCACGAACCCCCAGTTCCTGTGGACTTGTATATGATTCACTACACATTTATGGACTTTTTTCTTTATGTGTCTACTTGCTTAATCTTACCACACTTATTGCTCATTTGGCATAAGTTTTGTATTTCAGGACTCTGCCACATATACATGTTCAAGATGTATAAGCACATTTTTTAGCGCTGCATGTGTTCCATATAATTTTTATAAAAGTTTCCGACAACAAAATCCGTTGCCGGAAATTCCGATCGTGTGTACACAAATCCGACGGACAAAGCGCCATGCATGCTCAGAATAAATTAAGAGATGAAAGCTATTGGCTACTGCCCCGTTTATAGTCCCGACGTACGTGCTTTACGTCACCGCGTTCAGAACGATCGGATTTTCCGATAACTTTGTGTGACCGTGTGTATGCAAAACAAGTTTGAGCCAACATCCGTTGGAAAAAATCCATAGACTTTGTTGTCGGAATGTCCGATCAATGTCCGACTGTGTGTACGGGGCATTAGAAGTAGTCTAGAAATTATATGTGTAATTTATGTTCCTAGAACACCTGATGGTGCTCCCTGCATGTTGAGCCTCTGTATGTGGCCAGGCTGTGTAAAAGTCCCACACATGTGGTATCGCCATACTCAAGAGTAGTAGAATGTGTTTTGGGGTGTCATTTGTTGTATGCATATGCTGTGTGTGAGAAATTACCTGGTAATATGAGAATTTTGTGAAGAAAAAAACTTCATTTTGCAAAGAATTGTGGGAAAAAATGACAACTGCAAAAAACTCGCCATGTTTCTCACTAAATACTTTGGAACCTTTACTTTCCAAATATTGGTCATTTGGGGGGTATTTGTACTTTCCTGGCTTGTTGGTGTCTCAAGAAATGACATGAGCCATCAGTACGTTAGGCATGATCAGATGTGATCAATTTTCAGTGATTGGCACCATAGCATGTAGACTCTATAACTTTCACAAAGACTAAATAATATACACTGATTTGAGTTATTTTTACCAAAGATCTGTAGCAGTATAGATCATACTCAAGCAGTGCTGAAGAGTGATGTAAAACTACTATTTAAGGGCTTCGGGAAGGCCACTCAAAGATTGATAAATACCTTTTAAATGTTTCCTAATTCTGTGGACTGCTTTAAAGGGTGGATTGGTGATGCTTAACCCTTTTGATAATATTGGGTGTTCATTACATTTTTTTATATTTGTAAATCCTGTACGAATAGTCTAACTGTGGGTTATCCAAATGATAGGTAGGCAGCTTATGCAAACTGAAGGGTTACCACATTAACTTTGAATTTTGAAGGAAATATTTGGATCTGGAGTCCAAAACAATGTTTATTCCAAATATAAAATTAGTTATAATGCAAGCAGCTGTTTTAAACCAGCTGCTAAATGTTGCTGTGCTGCTATGTTATCACACTATTCCTGACAACTCCCCATATCCTGACTACTCCTACGTTGTATGTATTTTTCAGATACAGGTGGATTTTGTAAGAATTTTGTTTGAATAAACTTCTAGCATTTCAGCGTGGCACTTTAATTCCAGATCCAAATATTTGAATCTGTAGACTATCATTTACAGCAAGGGTACCCAACCAGTGGCCCACAGAGCCCTCTGATGTGGCCCGCGACCTCCTGTTTTGGGGCGGTGGGTTGGCAAGCAGCGATCGCAGGTTACCATCCCAGAGCATCAGTTTTATGAAAGGAGCCTGGGGTACAGGAAGTAAGCTGCTGCAGAGAGGAGCCGCATAAGCTGGTGCTTCCTGTATAGCGCCGACTCCTGCCACAGGTAGACTGATACCAAATGCACTTTGCCTGGGACAACAACAGCCGGCGATACCTGAATGGAAGACTTTTATTAAAAGGAAGTTTATTACTAAAATCACAGTGTATATTTGGGCATATCTGTTCTGCAATGGTTACTGGGCTGCTTTCAAACTGATATGAAAGTGCGGTGCAGTACCTGCACTAAGCCATAGACTTCTGTTATTATCTATGGGTTTGGAGCGCTTTCAGAAAGTGCACCACACCTGCAGGATACAATAGAAGTCTATGACAAAGTGCAGCTTACCTACAGGAAAGCCACAGGTGCACTGCGCTGGGTAAGCCGCAGCACATCTGTGTGAAAGCAGCCTTGGGCCCCTTTCACATGATCAGTCCAACCCAATCGTACCCTCTAGTCACCTCTATGGAGCGGCATATGTAAACTGACTTGTGTCCCTTTACACCCGCCTACCCCAATACGATCCGCTAAAAAAACCTAGAGACCTGTCACCTTCTGTCTGGGCGGATCAGATCAGAGAGCCCATAGAGTTGAATTGTCTGTGTCTGCTCTGCATATGCAGATTGGACATGGACCTGTCATCCGCCTGCTCCACTCATTGTGGCTCGTGAACAGTTACCAAGTCACTTAAGTGGCCCACGCTCTTCAAAAGGTTGAGCACCCCTGATTTACAGTCTAAGAGTAAACAATGCCCATATGTTTAGGGTCTTAACAAATGAAACCGTGGCCATCCATACTGTGTAGTGAAACATTGTCTGGTAGTACTAGTTCAATTTACGTCCGCTCACAATTGGCTGCAGTGTTGGACATATTTGTAAAATATTTGTGATTGTCCTTAGACAGTTTTACAAGTCCATAATGTACATCTTTTGCTAGGATGTAAGAATTTAGGGTTCTTTGAAGGCAGCTGAGAGAGTCCAAAAAGGTGGAAATCAGAAAGTATTATGTTGAGTATTTCTGCATGTATGTGAGATAAACATGTGCAGCTGTATTTGCACCAATTAGCTGTTTTTTGAAACAGTGGCATAGCTCAAGTTAAAAAGCAGGGCTAGTATTAAACTGCCCTTAATTTATTCTGTTTTGCTTTAAAAAAAGTTTATTTACGAGATGTGTGCTGTATTGTATTATTGCACTTACTTGCCATAAAATTAGACTCCCACTTTCTATGGGTCACCTTCACTTGTACACTGGTTGCTTAATTTCACATGAATCATTTTAAATATAGTAGAAATGAAAAAAATGTCTTTAGAGTACAATCTATTAAAACACTTCTTAGGAGAGTCACAAAAGGTGTGCACAGTCTTAGGCCTCGCACACACCACGTTTATCCTAAACGTGGTTTCTCCTGACAGGAAAAAAATGTGCGTTAAAAGCGCACCTACGCTGCAGTTTTCCAAATACTTTTAGACGTTCAGGTGCATTTGGGGTTTTTGGATTATTTCATTGGTCAGAATTGTAATTTATTCTGTCCATTGAAATTAATTAACGCTCAAACACTAAACAAGCCTAGCGCTTTGCATGCCTAGACTGGTTTTGACACTTTAGGACTGTTTGGCGGTTTTTTATGCCTAAAAGCTACTCTGTGATTCTTCTGCGTTCAGGAGAGGTTTGACAGCCTCTAAAAGCTGCTGTTCCTAAACTCTTCTAAAAGCCATTGTTTATTTTATTTATTAATGTTTGTATGCACACACAGGCTTTTATTGAAGGGAGTTCAGGGGCTTAGGCAAAAAACATTCTAAGCCCCAAAAATTTCAGTTTAGGAGCAGCAGTGTGCATGAACCCTTATTGTTTTGAATTCTTTAGAAAGCAGCCACAGCTTAATTTGAGACGCTTGTACCTGCCACCATGCAAGAGAAGGATCCTTCCTATTTGTACGGATGTGTGGTCTCACTGCAGAGGCCCAACACACTCCCTGCTAAGTCAAAACTAGAGCTTTCCAATCTGCAAAGCTCATGCTTCTTGCTGATTGGCGAGTGGTATCTTTGATTCAACAGGGGGAGCGTATTAGACCATTGCAGCTGAGGACCAATTAATGCCTGGTACACACGGGGAGGAGTTTTTTTTTTTTGTTTTTGGTTTTTGTTTTTTTTTTAGTTCAAATCAATGGGCTGAACTGAAAAAAAAAACTGACAGATTGCTGTACTAACACAAGCAATGTGTACAGAAATCTCTCCCGCTGAGCTATTGTGTTCCTGTTCAATGTACATTTGCTAAGCATTTCCTTGGCCTGTCTTTAGCAGCATACCTATAATTTTGGTCAACTCTGCACCCCGAAGGAGCCAAGTATACAGTAAAGGCATTCCTTTTGTCTCTTCTGCTGCTTTACCTTGCCATTAGCCTACCTGACTGCAACTCCACTTTTCTCCTGCCTTGAATATTGGTGGATGAAGGCAGACACATTATTGCTGCAGAGGCATAATATTCCCTGCAAAAGGCATGTGTGGGTGACTTTGCTAAAGAGGGTTGGGAAGTTTCTGCCTAAAACTCTACTTCATATTTGTCCCATCTGTCTATAAATTGACTATATCTTATCCTAAAAAGATGTGGGTGTAAAATATATGAATATTGCCTCAAGACATATCTTAAACTATTATCTTCTAAAAACACCAAAAATCATGGGGATCAGTTCATTTTCACACCGCTTTCACCCAGAATGCGCACATTTATCTGGGCTTGAATTGGAAAAAAAATTTGCATCATTGGGGAAGGTTGTGTGAATCTTGTGTTAACATTTATAAAGAAACTCCAAGGTTTAATTGCACTGTTGGACACACACTTGCATGTTGTAAATGAGCCTTTCAGCTGCTACAGTTTTTATCTCTATCTACGATCTTTTGGACATTGCTGACCTGTTCTTCTACATGTTGATATAAAGGCTGTGAAACAGTGTGAAGTGGAAGATGGTGTAATGAAATATTGATGCAGTGATTGTCTCTTTCTCCAGAGTCCATGGTATTGCTGGGCTCCATTGACTGCTCTCAGCTGGTGTCTTTGTTGCGATTTCAGCTCAGCAGAAAGCGTCGCCTGCAGCAGCTTAGAGAAAGAGAGAATGGAGGAAGAAAAGAAACCGAGAGCACTGTACGATTCCAGGTAAATGATCAACATACTGTCATTTGCATGTCGGCACTGTAAATCAGTGACTGCATTTGCTTCTTCTTTGTGTGCTAAATGAGTGGTATACAACAGTTAGTAATAAAAAATAAATACATTAAAAAAAAAAAACCCTGCTGATCTGCAGTACCCTTCTAATGAAAGTGTTACACAAGCCTGTAAAACCTTCAGTATAATTTGCATCTTGGTCTCATGCAGTACATTGTATTACTAATCACATCTATCTACTGTCAACTACATTTTTGCTGCATCTGGGCCAGGTGCCTTTATGGATCCTTTGACATAAGTACTTTTTCTTTCAAAGTACACAATCGCCTCCAGCCCTCCTAAGCATTGCCTCAGAAGATGTCTGATTCATTGCTATGGTGGCTTATTGCAAAAGCACAGCCAGCAGGGGAAAGAAACCCTGTGAGGCTGTAAATTCAGCCATTCTTGAGGCAGGCCACGACTGTTTTAAGGAGGTATGTGTGATATAGGTTTTTTTTTCCATGTGCGCTAAAGAGGTTGCGGGATTATTTAGTGCCCTTTACATCAAAGTTCCCCCACTCTTTATCATATACAGTTGTGCTCATAGGTTTACATACCCTGGCAGAATTTATGATTTCTTGGCCATTTTTCAGAGAATATGAATGATAACACACAAACTTTTCTTTCACTCATGGTTAGTGTTTGGCTGAAGCCATTTATTATCAATCAACTGTGTTTACTCTTTTTAAATCATATTGACAACAAACTACCCAAATTACCCTGATCAAAAGTTTACATACCCCAGTTCTTAATACCGTGTATTGCCCCCTCAATGACAGCTTGAACTCTTTTGTGGTATTAGTGGATGAGGCTCTTTATCTTTTCAGATGTTAAAGCTGCCCATTCCTCTTGGCAAAAAGCCTCCAGTTCCTGTAAATTCGTGGGTTGTCTTGCATGAACTGCATGTTTGAGATCTCCCCAGAGTGGCTCAATGATATTGAGGTCAGGAGACTAAGATGGGCCGCTCCAGAACCTTCACTTTATTCTGCTGTAGCCAATGATTTGTCGACTTGGCATTGTGTTTTGGATCATTGTCTTGCTGGAATGTTCAAGCACGCAGCTTCCTTTCTGATGAATGCAAATGTTCCTCCAGTATTCTTTGATACATATTGCATTCATCTTGCAAACAATTTTGACCAAATTTCCTATACTTTTGTAGCTCACACATCCCCAAAACATCAGCGATCCACCTCTGTAACTTTCCTCATAGGCCTTGTTGACTCCTCCTTAAATGTAATGTTTATAGTTGTGGCCAAAAAGCTCAATTTTGGTCTCGTCACTTCAAATGTCTTTGTGCCAGAAGGTTTGAGGCTTGTCTCTGTGCTGCTTGGCGTATTGTAAGCGGGATACTTTGTGGCATTTGCGTAGTAATGGCTTTCTTCTGGTGACTCAACCATGCAGCCCATCTTTCTTGAAGTGCCTCCTTATTGTGCATCTTGAAACAGCCGCATCACATGTTTTCAGAGAGTCCTGTATTTCACCTGAAGTTATTTGTGGGTTTTTCTTTGCATCCCGAACAATTTTCCTGGCAGTTGTGCCCAAAATTTTAGTTGGTCTACATGACTGTGGTTTGCTTTCAACAGAACCCCTTATTTTCCACTTCTTAATTGGTTTGAACACTGCCGATTGGCATTCCCAATTCCTTGGATATCTTTTTATATTCCTTTCCTGTTTTATACAGTTCAACTACCTTTTCCCGCAGAATATTTGTCAATTCTTTTGCTTTCCCCATGACTCAGAATCCAAAAAACATCAGTGCAGCACTGGATGAAAGATGCAAGGGTCTGTCAGGAGTCCAGAAACTCACTGACCTTTTATATACACACACACACACACACACACACACACACACACACACACACACACACACACTAATTACAAGCAAAGGGATCACAGGTGAGGATGCTTACCTTTTTAATAGCCATTCAAACCCCTTTGTGTCAACTTGTGTGCATGTTATCAGGCCAAAATCACCAGGGTATGTAAACTTTTGATCGGGGTCATTTGGGTAGTTTCTGTTGCTATTATGGGTTAAAAAGAGTAAACAGTTGATTGATTATTCATGGCTTCAGCCAAACTCTAACCATGAGTGAAAGAAACTTTTTTGTGTTGTTCATATTATTTAAAAAATGGCCAATAAACCATAAATTCTGCCAGGGTATGTAAACTTATGAGCACAACTGTATAAGAGTTGGAACTTAATGTGCTACTCTGTGTTTGATAACACGTGATCCAAAAACAAATGTAAAATAATTAAGTGTATCCGTGAATAATGTTCAGAGGGTAAAGCTGCCCTTCCTAGTAGTGTCCCCCCACACATAAACAGTGATAATTAAAAATGGAAAGGTATCTTTTTTTCCCTGGGACCGGCGGGCGAGACCGCAAGGCTCCAAAGATGGCGCCGGCTGCAAAGGCCCAGAGAGCTTCCAAGGCCTCGCCATCAGGCGCTCCTTCATCCCCTGATGGCGATCCTGAAGCTCCAGACCCCCTGGATGAGGCAGATATCAGACGACATATTTGGTCTCTGCCCACAAAAGCTGACCTGGAGCGCTTCGCTGACAGGGTAGAGAAGGCTCTCAAAGAAGATATATAGCACAGCTTAAAGCTGATACATCACATTTAGGTGGCAGAATGGAATCTCTGGAGCAGAGGTTTGAGGAAGCACTCCCAGTCATCTCTATGCTGCAGGACAAGTGTACCATTTAGAACCACCAGATTGAGGCCCTGCTTTGTCAGTTAGATGATATGGAGAATCGCAGCCGCAGGGCCAACATTACAATCCGAGGGCTACCTGAAGCAACTGGTGCTAAGGACATTATTCCCACCCTGGAAGGGATCTGTAGGGAAATTTTGTTACTGCCTGCCACAGCTAACATAGAAATTGACCGTGCTCACAGGGCCCTGAAGCCCCCCTCCCAGGATGTCAATAACCCAAGAGACATTATCTGCAAGCTGCATAGTTACACACTCAAGGACCACATAATGCAGAAAATGCGCGGTAAGCCCTATTTCGATTTTGATGGTGTACATTTGGCCTTTTACCGGGACATCTCAAGGCACACTCTAATGCAGCGCAGATCTCTTCGCCCCCTCCTGGTAGACATCCAAGACGCAGGCCTGCAATACAGATGGGGCTTTCCCTTCTTTCTCCAAGTCACCGAGGACAATAGGACTGTAACTCTCCATACAAAAGATGATTTACCGAACTTTCTTTCCTCTCTGGACCTTGATCCGGTGGACTTCCCCGACTGGAGAGGAACACCTGACTTTTCTGTCGCCAAGCTGCCACCACCTCAACCATGGCAGTCCGCCAAACGCAGGAACCGCAGACGGGATCGCAGACGGCACCCATCCGAATCCTCGGCTGGCCCTACCTCCGCTAGAGACTAGTGGAACAACTCTCTAGGCTAGAGAGACTTCTCCTTTTGATTGTCAAGTCCGAGACTTTTCTGTGTAGCCACCTTAGAGCAAAGCTTATTTCTAAATGCTCACCCTGCCATGATAATATCACTCTTTAAATATTAACGTGACTGGCAGAAACGAGTGTTGACCCATATGCACCATTTGTGCCCTAATTATATATAAGTGACCTAATTGTCCCCTTATCCTCCAAATTTCCCCAGCCAGGGGTAGCATTCTTGATTCCCCCCTATGGGCGGAGATGGGGGCCCCTTCCCCCTTCTCCCATGTTGGTCCATGTATCCCCTCGTAGGACACCCTTCTTTATCTTAGGGTATTGATCCCCATTGGGATCTTGAGCCGAGGTTCGAGACCCCCCCCCCTTACAGGGGACGGAGTCCCGAATATGGCCTGTAGTTGTTCCTTATGTTTTGATGGCTTCCGCCATACTGCTTCATTTGTTATGTTTTCCATATTTGTCTTATATGTCTTTTTTTCTTTTCTTTTCTCTCTCCCTTCCCTTCCCTTCCCTCTGCCCTCCCCTCCACTTACAGGAGCGACATACTACTTCGTCGTCCGCATCGGGTGTACCACCAACCTGGACTTCTTATCTGCCTTCGTTCCCTCCTATGGCTACACTGCAGGTGAGCTCATATAATGTCAGAGTGCTCTGCTCCCCACATAAACACAGTAAACTCTGGAGAGAGTTAAAAAGATTAAAAACGCAGGTGGTCTTCCTTCAGGAGACCCACTTCACACCCCAGTCGCTTCCTAAATTGCCCACGCACTTTTTCAACCAGTGGTTTCTCAGCACCTCCCAGACGTCAAAATCTAAAGGGACAGCTATCGCAATACACAAGACTTGTCCCTTTCAACCCTTAGACATCAAAATAGATCCCCAGGGCAGATATGTTTTCTTAAAAGGTAGTATTGCCGGGCAGACGCATACGTTTGCGACAATCTACGCCCCTAACACTGACCAGCTCACTTTTATTGACCTCTACTCTGACACTTCTAGCAGACTTCTTGATCCTCGGAGGGGACTTCAACATAAGCCCAGACCCCTTGCTGGATACGTCCCACGCAAGATCCCCACATTCTTATGCGTTCCTCAAACACTTCCGCAAGACCCTCCAATCTCACCTACTGATAGATTGCTGGAGGGTATTACACCCTTCAGACCGTGACTATAGTTATTACTCTAAGGTACATGACGTCTATACTCGCATTGACCATATATATGGGGATCGCCACACTCTGGAATTCCTCCAAATAGCGTCTATCGGAAACATCTCTATTTCGGACCACGCCCTGGTCATTGCGGCCTTTGCCCTGTCTTCGGGCGGGCACAGGACCTGGACGTGGAGACTGAACGGCAACCTGCTAGACGATGAGGTGCTGGTGAAGAAGGTTTCTGACACTTTGACTCATTACTTCAGAGAGAATTTACCCGATGATATAAGTGAGGGGGTAATCTTGGAGGCTCATAAGGCTGTGGCCCGAAGAGAACTAATCTCCCAAGGGACCAGACTTAAGAAGGACCGCAAGGCTGATTTTCTAAGGGTACACACAGCTCTACAAAAAGCTGAACTCCAACATAAAACAAATGGGAGCCCCGAAGCGTTAAAGAAGCTTACGGAACTGTGGGAATTGTTCCTCTGCCTTTTAGATGGACAAACTTGGAAACAGTTCCGTTATATGTCCCACAAATTCTATGAACAGGGGAACAAATACGGACGGATGTTGGCGTGGGCACTCAGGAAGAGACAAGCACAGACATACGTACAGCAATTATGACTTACCTCTGGAAAGCTGACAGTGCAATCTTCTAAAATTGCCTCGGGGTTCCGAGATTATTACGCTACACTATATAATTTAGATTCCGAGCTTCCTTCTACCACACATGACACTAGACAACATGCGATACAAGATTATCTGTCCTCGGCTGGCCTTCCCCCGCTTACTGATGACCAATCTTTAGCCATGGAACTCCCAATGACGTCTACGGAGATAGGGACGACGGTGGAGTCCTTGCCTAACGGAAAGAGCCCCGGCCCAGATGGGCTTACTAAGGAATACTAAAAAAACTTTCCTCCCCCAATTGGCACTTTCTATGTGCAAATACTTTAATTCTATAGCAGAAGGTAAAGACATCCCCTCGGAGGCCCTGTTGGCCCACATCACTGTGATCCCAAAGGAGGGCAAGGACCCCTCCGTCCCCCAGAGCTATCGCCCCATTTCCCTCCTTAATTTAGACATAAAACTCTTAGCGAGTTTTATGTCTAACAGGCACAGAGGCCAGAGACAATTCCCTTACAGCGGTCCAACTTACTCACGGGGCCCGTTCCCGTCCAGACCCACAGCCCTACTCGATCCTATCAGCAGACGCAGAAAAAGCATTCAACCACATTGACTGGTCCTATCTGAAAGCGGTACTTGACTCACTAGGCCTAGGCCCACGAATGCTAACATCGGTGCTGGCACTATACTCTACGCCATGCGCACAGATTAAGGTTAATGAGACACTTTCTTCTCGCTTCCCCATTAGAAACGGCACGAGGCAGGGGTGTCCCCTATCACCCCTGTTGTTCGCCCTAGTGCTGTAGCCACTACTCCGCACTGTGAAAGCCAATCAAAACATCAAGGGACTTCAGGTGGAAAATGTAGAACACAAGCTTTCTGCATATGCCGATGATGATTTGTTCCACCTCTCAAACCCCCTGCTATCATTGCCCAACCTAATGAAGGAACTGAAGCTTTTTGGGTCAATTTCCAACTTGAAAATTAATTTAATTAAATCTGAAATTCTCCCCATTTATCTGCCTCCCCACCTGATCACAAGCCTTAAAGCTGCCTTTCCCTTCGCCTGGACCACTTCATCCTTACGATACCTAGGCGTGCAACTCGCAGATCGTTTTGACACCTTAAATGCGGCTAATTATCCACAGCTGTTGAACACGGTCAAAGAAGACCTTTCGCTTTGGACGTGGACTGCCTTCACGTGGCTGGGCCGCGTGAACATTATAAAAATGAATGTTTTGCCCCGGATACTTTTTTACTTGCAAATGTTACCGATCCCCCTTCCTAGAGTCTTTTTTGACCGTCTGTCCAGCATGTTGTCTGATTTTATTTGGAAAGCACGCAAACCTAGAATAGCTTTACGAACTTCGACGCTCGAAGCGAGAGGGAGGCCTGGGAATCCCCAACATAAAACGATACTATCGAGCCATAGTCCTTCAGAGGATACTTAACTGGCGTTTCCACACACACTCGAAACTTTGGGTCACCCTAGAGAAATCCCTGACAGGTAGGAACTTGGCTTATGCACCGGGGTTGTCCGAGACGACCTCCGCAATGAAGACTCAGATGTTGTCGGTTTGGGATAGAATTAATTCATTGCTGAATTTAGCCCCCCCTATGTCCCCGCTGGCGCCGCTAGGTGGGTACCAGTGGTTCCCTCCAGGTGAACAGATGGCCTTTTTTGAGCCATGGGTGGATGATGGGAATGCTAGTTGTGGTTAATTCATGAGGGACGGCAAGCTCATGCGTTACGAAGACCTACCAGTGGGACGTAAAGGCCCACAACTCAACTTTTGGAGATACAGACAGCTACACCATTTTTTCGAGAAATATAGCCACACGATTAGGGATCCCTCCACCTCCACCCCATATGAACGCCTCTTCACCAATGAGGAGCCTGTCCCTCATATGGTGTCAGAATTGTACCGACTTCCAGGTTCTGCCGCCCCTCGACCTAAACCCGCCTACATCCGGCGGTGGGAAAATGACTTAGGGCAGGAATTCACGGAAATGCAACTGAATCATTTATTTTACCTAACCCATTCATCCTCTATAGACTTCTAAACTCAAGAAACGAACTTTAAGATAATGTCTCGCTGGTACCGGGTACCGGCAGACTTAGCCCATATATATCTAACAATGCTGGCGAGGCTGTGGTCACTGAGGTACACTTATTCACATATGGTGGGAGTGCCACTGATGAAACCCTTCTGGGAGGATGTACGGGACCAAATAAAAAATATAACAGGGAACTTCACTTCGCCAATATAAAAAAAATGTGCTTTCTCACCTGCTAAAAGCAGCAAGGCGCCTACTCCCAACTCACTGGAAAAAATCCAGTATTCCTACCCAAGAACAGTGGATTATTGGGGTAAATGCAGTGAGAGAGGCAGAGGACTGGATAGCAACCTGCCGAGGTTCTCGAGAAAAGTGCTCCATGATCTGGGCACCCTGGACTGTATTTGTTTCCGATCCTAACTGGGTACCCTCCAGCCTAGATACTGCCCTACTAGAGCTGGCAGACCCTTCTCTCACAACCCGTAGAACAATGAGACCCTAGTGGGCGGGGACCTGACTTCCTGACAAGCCACAAAAATAGAGTTCAGACATGTGGAGGAGATGAACCTGGCGTGGTGCGCTCGATGTGGACATAGACGAACCTTCCTTCTGGATCACAGGTACGCTTTGGTTGCGCTCTCACCTAACCCCCCCCTCCCCCCTCTTCCCAATTTTCCATTTCTTTTCTTTTGTCTCTCTTCTGTACTCTCCAAAAGTTGACTGTTTTATTGCCATTTTGCTGCCGGTTGGGAAAGTAAATGACTTGTTGTTGGTAGACATAATCCCACAAAACTTCTATACTCGTGAGACAGGCCCCTGATGTTAAAGGGACACTGGTAGTCCCTTTAGATATACACGTAACTGTTTTTCCGGTGCTGCCGGCGTGTGGGGGCCGGAGGGCGGTTTTGTTTTTTTTTATATCCAGAAAAACTTTATTGAAAATTAACAGCATACAGTCCAAAGATCCACAAACCAAGCATTTATAACAAGGTATACCTGCACAAATTCCCTGAAAACTATGCCTCAAATATGTAATATAGCAATCATTTCACATTTTTACACCATACAGATAAAACACACCTCACATAATCTATTACTTCTGTACTCAAATATTTGCTCTAACCGATTATAGGAGTATGCAATTCCTCAGCCCGCGTTAAGTCTCAGGAGTCTATCCATGACTAGGTCTTCCGGGGCCAGTCCCGGAGTTCCCAGCCACGGCTCCCACAGTTTTTCAAATTTAATGGCACAGCCTCCATGTTGGTATATAATTTTCTCCATTCGTAGCGTTTCTCCATACAGCGTACTGCTGTAATCCAATCCTTAACCAAAGGGGGCGATTCAGATTTCCAATGTAGCATAATCAACTTACGAGCCATAAAAAGGGCCCTAGTAAGAGTTTCCCTAGCGTGTGGTTCCCACTCCAATTCATCCAGTAGATTCAAAATGCACTGTCTAGGGTCCAGAGGAATCTGCACCCGAAACACTGCAGACAGGACTTGCATCACCCCCCTCCAATATACATGCAATTTGGGGGAGCGCCAAAGCATATGTATCAACTCACCATGATCCCTTTTGCATCTAGTGCACAAAGGGGTGGGTGTCAGTCCCATGGCATGCAATCTATGGGGCGTGTAATATACTCTCAGAAGTGTATATAATTGAGGCAACCTTTGCGTCTCATTCAGGGAACAGATAGCGACTGATTGTAGGGCTTCCTCCCACTGATCTTCATCCAGGGGCCCTATGTCTGCTTCCCATTTTCTTTTAGCTGTAAGGGGGTGCTTTAAGAGGTACTTGCTTAATAGTATGCTGTAACACTGGGAGATAAATCCTTTGGATATCTCTGCAGTTTTAAGTTGAGAAAGAATGGGATTAGAGTCCATATGCCACTCGGAGGTCTTAGACTGGGCTATAAAAGCGTGTCTGAATTGCATATAGTAGAACTGCATATGTTGTGGTAGCCCATATTTCTCTCTCAAAGTTTCAAAAGACAATAATTTCCCATTACTAGTAACTTGGGTCAAGTAGAAAATGCCATGTCTCTTCCACCTATCCGCATGCTGCAATTTAGCCAACTCAGGTAGGGCTAAATTCATTGAAACCTGTTGCCCCTTGCAAATATCTGACTTTGTTCCACATTTTCTGTATTAAACTATATGTGGGGAAGCTTTTTTGGGGTTTACCAAAGGCCGATGCCTCAAGAGCACTTGGAATTGATTGCCCACCTACTGTATGAAGCATAATACCTTCGGAAGCACTAGGGGATCTGTCACCTGAGTCTCCCTCTATAGTCATAGTGCCCAAGCGGAGGGCGGTTTGATGGAGACCACAGGGTCCCCCCTCTCTGCCCCGGTCGCATGCTGGGGGACCGCATACTCAAACTCCTTGGTGGGTGACCAACCTCCAAGCTCATTGCTTGTGACTGTACTTATATCCCACGTCTTCACAACGATTTTAGACTCTATTATTTCTGTACATCCATATTAACCCCCAACCGGTACACATCATTCAGTTACTCTACATGAAACCAAATAATTTTACTATTGTGATATGTATTTCTGTTCAACCAGCTTCACTGAATTAATAATATGTAAGAGACCCTGCGAGGTCGGAATTCATAACGTCCCAAAGACTGTCGGACATGTCAAACATCAAAGTGTCCACAAATTAAGTGGAGTGATGGTGCTAGAAAAAATACATATATACAATATGTATATTGAAAATCCAGTGATCGAAATGGTGTTCATGCAGTCCAGTGCTTAATCCCAGAAAGCAAATAAAAAATCCACCATGAGTGCAATGGCCGCTCACCTTAATAGGGAGAATAATAAGCCATGAATCAACCACTGACCTCCTTGCGCTCTCTGTCACACCATCAGGTGCACAATCGGTTTGTACATATGGAAAGCATGGAGGAACACAGGATCAGTACATTCCCCTCTTACAGAATGGCGGACTACTTTGTTTACATAGGAAGACTGCCTTTCTCCGGAACGATCGGCGGATACTGCATCTGACGGATCCGCTGATTGGCTCCCACTGTGTCCAGTCACGGCAAAAGTGGGTCAATGGCGATGCACACACATGACCCGGACATGTCAGATCACATACTAGGTAGGTGATCTAGCGTAGAGCGGCCGCCCTGCCACAGTATATGCGTTTGTCACAAAGTGATTAAGGTGTATGTTTGAGGGAAAAAAAAAATACAATACAGTACATACACATTTCTTCATATTTTATACCTTTTAAAATTACAAGTATAGTAAATAATACCTAATGATCCTGTCAGAAATCCAATGAATACCTTACTTCTTTCTGTTGGCTGACAACAGTGCTCATGTTACACCAAAATCTCTAGCAGTGTTGTCAGCCCTGCTGATCCCTCCTCACACGGAGTATTAAAAGCAGTTTCTCTCTACAGGAACAAGGTAAAAGAATAAAATAATGCTGGGACACGTTCTAGAGGGGAAGAGGTGGATTCTGGGATTTTTTTGAGAAAAACTCTCTAAGCATATTTTTATTCTAATTGTTTTCTTTATTATTTTTGCATATACAAAAGAAGAAACACTAGATTTTTTTTCAGTCAAGATTTCTAATTACTTCTGAGTTAGTCTCTATACAGCAGCTGCCTGGGTAAATGTATGTCCAGCAACAGCTTTGGAGTCAGTACCTGGACCCTGCTGGACCAAAGGTTGTTAGGCTGGTTCAAAATGTGTGCTTCTGGCAGTGGGCTTTCTACCTTTAGTGCTTTCCACCTTCGTGTACTGTGTTGGCTAGCTGCAGTGCCTTCCTAGGTCCAGAGCTGTGACCTAGTCTCTTAAAACTTACTGTGTGAGTAATGCCGCGTACATACGGTCGGACTTTCCAGCATACTTGGTCCGCACAATCCGCCCGTGTGTAGGCTCCGGCGGACTTTTTTTTCCCAAAAGTCCGCCGTACCTAGATTTGAAGCATGCTTCAAATCTTAGTCCGCCGGACTCAGTTCCTGACGGAAAGCCCGTTCGTCTGTATGCTGGTCCGACGGACCAGATACGACGCAAGGGCAGAGTACTGCATCTCGCGCTCGCTCCAATAGGAAAAACAAATTCTCCTATTGCGGCGAGTGCGGGGCATCCCAGGCCCTTAGGTCTGGTATGGATTTTAAGGGGAACCCCCTACGCCGAAAAAACGGCCTGGGGCCCCCCTAAAATCCATACCAGACCCCGATCCGAGCACGCAGCCCGGCCGGTCAGGAAAGAGGGTGGGGACAAGCGAGCACCCCCCCTCCTGAACCGTACCAGGCCGCATGCCCTCAACATGGGAGGGTGGGTGCTTTGGGGGAGGGGGGTGCCCTGCGGGGCCCCCCCACCATAAAGCACCTTGTCCCCATGTTGATGAGGACAAGGGCCTCTTCCCGACAACCCTGGCCGTTGGTTTTCGGGGTCTGCGGGCGGGGGGCTTATCGGAATCCGGGAACCCCCTATAATAAGAGGGCCCCCAGATCCCGACCCCCCACCCTAGGTAAATGAGTATGGGGTACATGGTACCCCTACCCATTTACCTAGGGAAAAAGTGTCAATAATAAAACACACTACACAGGTTTTTGATGTAATTTATTAGACAGCTCCAGGGGGGGGTCTTCTTCCGGCTTCGGGGGTCATCTTCCGACTTCGGTGGTCCCTCCGGTTCCTCTTCTCCTGGCGTCCAGTTGGTTCTCCTCCGCTCCCTCTGGCCTCTTCTTCCGGTGTTCGAGTTCTTCTGCCGGCTCCTCCGCTGTCACCGGGTGATGTTGACCATGCCCCCTAAAACGTCACAGTCCCAGCATGCCCAGGAACTGTGACGGCATAAGGGGGAGGGGTCTCCGCCTATATAAGTCACATCGAAGCTCTCAGAGAGCATTCCAGCCGGAGAGACCGTCGTGTCAACATGGAAAGAAGACAAGAAGCCAGAGGCCAGAAGTCCGGACCTCCGCTGGCAAAAGAGCGTCATGAAGACAGCGAAAAGAGCCGGCAGAAAAATTCGAACACCGGGAGAAGAGGCCAGAGGGAGCGGAGAAGAACCAACCGGACGCCGGGAGAAGAGGAACCGGAGGGACCACCGAAGTCGGAAGAAGACCCCCGAAGCCGGAAGAAGACCCCCCGGAGCTGTCTAATAAATTACTTCAAAAACCTGTGTAGTGTGTTTTATTATTGCCACTTTTTCCCTAGGTAAATGGGTAGGGGTATGTACCCCATACTCATTCACCTAGGGTAGGGGGCTGGGATCTGGGGGCCCTCTTATTATAGGGGGCTCCCGGATTCCGATAAGCCCCCCGCCCGCAGACCCCGAAAACCAACGGCCAGGGTTGTCGGGAAGAGGCCCTTGTCCTCATCAACTTGGGGACAAGGTGCTTGGTGGTAGGGGGGCCCGCAGGGCCCCCCCTCCCCCAAAGCACCCACCCCCCCATGTTGAGGGCATGCGGTACAGTTCAGGAGAGAGGGGCGCTCGCTCGTCCCCACCCCCTTTCCTGACCGGCCGGGCTGCGTGCTCGGATCGGGGTCTGGTATGGATTTTAGGGGGGCCCCACGCCGTTTTTTCGGCGTAGGGGGTTCCCCTTAAAATCCATACCAGACCTAAGGGCCTGGGATGCCCCACGACGGGGCTCGCAAGGTGTCAAGGTTGACTTCCTTTTCTAGTCCCGTCGTACCCGAGTCACGTTCAAAATGAACAGACTTGTCCGTGTGTGGGCAAGTCAGTTTATTCGGAAAGTCCGCCGTAACTCCAGCGAAAGTCCGTCGGAAAGACGGGCGGAAAGTCCGGTCGTGTGTAGGCAAGTCCGTCCGTTCAGAAAGTCTGGCGGTAGTCCGCCAGACAGTCCTGCGGGAAGAACGTGTGACCAAGTATGCCGGAAAGTCTGACCGTGTGTAGGCAGCATAAGTCTACTGAGTGTAATGCCGCGTACACACGGTCAGACTTTTCGGCTACAAAAGTCAGACGGACAATCCGATCGTGTGTGGGCTTCCCCAGACTTTCAGCGGACTTTTCCAGCCGCAAATCTGACGGACTTTAGATTTGGAACATGCTTCAAATCTTTATGTCGTAACTCCGCTGGACCCAGAAATCCGCTCGTCTGTATGCTAGTCCGATGGACAAAAACTGACGCTAGGGCAGCTATTGGCTACTGGCTATCAACTTCCTTACTTTAATCCGGTGTACGTCATCACCTACGAATCCGTCGGACTTTTGTGTGATCGTGTGTAGGCAAGTCCGGTCGTTGGAAAGTCTGTTGAAAGTCCGTCGAAAGTCTGTTGAAAGTCTGTCGGACGGGCTGTCGGACTTTTGTAGCTGAAAAGTCCGACCGTGTGTACGCGGCATAAGTCTCTGTATGTGGTGAAGATATAATGGACAGTGGGCTCTGCATTGTGGCACTTGTGTACTGTGTTTATTCGCTACAGAGTGCTGTTCATGTCCAATGTCATGGCACAACCTTATGGTGTGACCCTATCTCTGATGAATTAAGTAAAGCTAGTCAGACTAAAGCATCAGAAACTATGACACCATTACAACCATTGGGAGCATCTCTTAACTAGTCTACCAAAGTCACTTTACTTTGAGGTAATAGTTAAAGTTGAGTGAACTGAGCACTGAGGCAGAGTGAGCATGCATGCAGGTTCCACTCCATTTTCCCTCCACTTAGCTAAGAGGAAGCACTGTCCCTCTGCTGCTTTTGCTTGAAGTGAATTGTGGACCATTGATCTCCTGTCTTATTAATCTAATGCCTGCCTATAGAGACTTGGTCACATTTGGCTGCATACTAACTGCTTGAGTTTGTGAGTATGTAAGGCCTTACTTCGCTTCGGGTCTAGTTATCATTCCACTAACCTGTACAACTTTTCAGAGACGCTCAGAGGATAGTTCCACTGCATCAGGGTGACTTTTCTACTGTTTCTGGGGGTTAGTCACCAGTACCCCCAGAAGGAACCAATGCTTGTAATTTATATCCTGGGACACCTTGTTCTATGTGGTTGTCCTAATCAGCAGCTTCTAAAGCTCTACTGAGTGAGCCTGAGACCCACAAAGTGTATGCAAGCCCTCTTTTATATACTTTGGATTTTGACTATGCACATTTATTTGCTTGTAGAACCTTTAAACATGCTGGCACCATCTGTGGCAGCATCAAATTCTGGCCTTACCAAGCCCACAGCTATCAGTAAGTCTGGAACCCCTATAACCATCTCTGATTCAGAGTCAGGGCCTTTACAGCTTGCCCCTGTATGGGGCTGCATTTAAAGAAGGTTTGTTTTTTGGATAGCGCATGGGAGGGTAATAACCCTTCAGTTTGGTTTTTTTTTTGCCATCTGTGACACTTTGGTGGGATTTCCCTTCCTTTCCTGTCCCATGGCCAAAACAGGACAAATCCCTCCTAAAGGAGGGAATCTCATGGTGTCACCAAGGTTATTGGAACAAGTGCCCCCATTGAAAGATTTTACCTCTGGTACTGTTCTAGTGTCATCCCAAAATTTGTGATTTTCTTTTACTGTCACTTTTGATGCTAAAGGTAAATAGAACAAATAGAGAGGGTGCATCTCCTCAACGGGGGCACAGACAGCAATAAAATTTGACAGGTGTTCTAATCCTCCTCCACTCTATCCAAAACTGAAAAAAAAAAAACTTTGCCTTTAATTATACTTTAAGGAAGTTCCATATGACTCTAATCTTTAGTCTATGCTTTCCAAGATTGATTTAATACATTATGTACCTAGGGGATCAGTCTGCTGTACCAAGTTTAGGATTTTTTTAGAGCTCTTGCTACTCCAAAGACCTTCCCAATACACTCAATTTCAAATATTTCTCTATGAGCACTGAGATCGACCAATGCAATCTTGGCTTCCTTTTGACAATGTGAGGCAACCTCTCAGGATGATAGTGTTTTTTTACCTTTAGAGATTTCACTGACTGACAGTTGGACTCCCTACTGAAATCTCAGTTTGACTTAAATGGACTAGTCTGATACCCTTCGCTTTAGCTCTAATGGCCTTTTACAGACATATAAGTTTGTCTCTTGCATAGGGTTTGACGTATGTTCTGATCCGTAGGACACTTTGGCTGCTTGCCTGTGACATAGAGGATAAGAATGCCTTATTCGCTTTCCTTTTAAGGGAAGGCATTCATTTGCATAAACACTTCACAGTGGCGTACCTAATCCTGCTGGTTCTCCAAAAATGCACCTACTTTAGTGCAGATCTGTAGACCAGGCAGAAGAATCCCAGTCTTCATCCACTGCATTTGTTATTACACCTAGATGATCAGAGTCTGCCTTCCACTTGAACTGCAGATCTTGAACCATAAGCCTTCTGTTTGTGGGTGCATCCCCACTTTTACCAGTGTATTGGTTACTCGGCTTACTGGATCCTTTAGAAACATACCTACTTTTTTGGGATGCTCAAGACTTCCCCTGTAGCTTTCATTCTAGACCCTACATTCTAGCATCTAGCATTTTTCAGTTGCCATTGTTCACTTCTGGTGTTTCTGAACCTGTGTGTGTGTGATTTTGGATTGTTTAGGTTTCCCACACTCTGGGATCTTGATTTGACTATGTTGATAGGGGCCTGTTTTGAGGATTTCTATCCCACCCCTACTCCCACTTCTTACAAAAAAGTCTGTTGAATTTAAGGATGATTACACCCCATGTGGTGCTTAAGTCTACAAAAGCCCTTTTCAACCCAAAGCTCAACAAACCTCAATTCCCACTATTCAATGCAGCTCAAGCCCACCCCATCCCCCTCATCTTGAATCTTCGCAAACCTTCTCTAAGGTCAGTCAGTTTCTACATTGCACCTTGTGCAAAATGAAGATCCTGCTCTCCATGATCCTCATAAATGTATGCTGTTTTCTCTCTAGACTATTGGTCATATTTTTTTCTGATTCACATCAGATTCTTTCTCCGAATTACCTGTCTGGAGTTTATAATATTATTGGGGATTTCTTGAGGTATATTCACATCTTATGTAGTAATCGCAATCCTTCATACACCCCCCCCCCCCCCTCACTTAAATTGCAGAGTCCACATTTTGTGCAAGTCATCTGACTGGACCACCAAGTTTAGGTGGCTTTTTTTTTAAAATATATATCTGCTTCAGGCTCTGTACGACTCTGAAGTTCAGCAGGACAGCAGGTAAGTCATATCGTTGATTGATAGCGTCATGATTCCCTCAGGGAATAATAATTTTGACTGTCCTTGTGGGCCCTGCTATATAGAAGATTTATTCTTCTACAGTACTATTACTATGCAGATATCCTTATAAGAAAAATTCTTAGATTCTTTCCATGTTATTTTTTTCCTTGTGGTTAAATTTCCTAGTGCTATCGCCAGGATTCCCACATTTCTCTTAACAGTACAGGTTTTATCTTTCAGGTACAGTCTGCACTATTACTGCAAGTTTATTATTTCTAGGGCGGTTTGACTTGTGCTTGTCACACAACTCCCTGGAGTGTTAATTGATCAAACTTTTTTTTTATCTTCATAATTCCTGCTTAACCCCTCATTTATACAGAGGTTGTTAATCACCCTACCCTCTTCCTAATGATGGGCTCAGGGCATTACAACTGCAAGGTTGTTCACTATTACAAGACAAGTCAAGTTTTTGTTATGGGTCTTTCTTTCCTTTAAGTCAAGGGTTAGCCTACTGAGCTTCTAGCAGCTTCTCTTTGGAGCTTCACTGCCTTTCCTGCAGTTGTCCAAATGTAGTGTGGCTTGCAGTTTCCTGCCCGTGGCCAGGGAAATCGGTTTACTGATTAGTGGGATTGGATTTGCAGGTAATCTTTTTGTGCTAACCTGTCACCTGGCAGTTTGTGAGCCCAATACATTATTTTTTAGCAAATAGTTCAATTGTTGCTAAACTTGGATGTGTTTTTGTGCTTTTCTTTTCTTTATTTACTAGATGTCTTTGGAGCTTCTGCTCCTCTCCTATCTAGCATTGGCTGCATCATCCTTCTGTAGTTTAGTGTTAGTTGATTCATGATTAATCACAAGACTACCTCTGCCATTTTATTATACTATATACATGTGCATTTGTATATTTATGATGACATTTACTATTCTCTTTTTACTTTGGTTCTACATAATTGTTTTTGTCTAATGTAGATTATATTTGCAGAATTCTAGAGTCTCAAATATTTGATATTTGTTTTCAGATTGCCACAGAGGAATCCACATTTTCTCCTCCCAAAGCAGTGGAAGCAAAGAAGCCTCTGAAGCCAGCTCTAAAACGTATTCAGAGTAGCCTAACTGATTATTCTCAAGGTACTTAAGATATATGCAGGTAAGTGTGTATTGTGTCAGGGAAAGAACATTGATTGATGTATGTTATTCTGTGTTTTCAGACGAATCTGATAATTCAGTAAAAGCCTTGAAAAATATATTCTGTGCCAAAGATTTTAATGAGGATGTAGAGGTAAGGCAACCTTTATAGAACGAAATGACTGTCTTCTCACCACCTTTTTACACATGTTCTCATAAATATGTTATCTTACTCAGCCAATCTAACCTGCTTTTGTCTCTGTGATGTTACTTACATACTAACCATTCCTTTGCTCTGCCATTTCATTGCATTGTTACTTACCATGCAGTCCTGCCATTTGTCTTCTATGTTTTTGCTAACATAAGTCTTCCAAGACTGCTGCTTCCCCTTCAAAAGCAAAAAAGAGCAAATGGATACATCTGCGTTTAAGGGTAAGTGAGCAACTAATCTCTTCTATGTGCTTCTACATTGCATTGTATTTATAATAATAATATTCACACCATCTTTGCATGTCTGTTAATACATTTTATTAAACGATGCTCACATGCATGGTTATTCCCGATTATGATAAATAGTATACCTTTTCTTTTGTGGGGGAGTGCTTGGCAGTTTTCTTAATACATTAAAGACTGTTTTCAATGAAGTTACCCATGTTTTGGTTCTTTTTTTTTTTTTAATTGTCAAAAAACAAAGTAAAATTTCACAAAAAGTAATATTTATATTTTATGTTTGATCTGTGTCTATCTAGCCAACTGCAGGCAAGCATCAATGGGATTTCTAGAAAGAAAAAATAGTGATTTGGAACCCCGCATGTATTTACCTCAAGGATTACCCCCCCCCCCAAAAAAAAAAAAAATCTTAGTTCAGATGGCTTTACCTTCTATAAGGCTACAGTCTTTGATTATGTCTCTAGTGTTTGCTTGTGCCATTTCTGACCGTGCACCACAAAGAACATTAGTGGAGCAGTGTACATCTGTCAGCAAGGTGTGTTGGAGTGGCATTTAGGGTGAATGCTACCACATCACACCAATCCATGTAACGTGCAGTTCCACTAGATGGAACTGTAAATGGGCCCCCAAGCTCTCACCCACTGTTCGCAGTGGTACAATAAGTACTTCATTGTACCCCCAAATGCCTGCATACAGTGGCATATGTGCAGTTTACATACCATCCTCCCAGGATTCTTATCACTGAAAGTGCACTGTGAGCACTGTTTATAGTGCAAATATCTATTTTAATGCAAATGGCTCTTACAGACTGTATATACCGTTGTTACTGTTCAACTGAATCTTAGTCTGCTAGATACTTTAAACCACTGTGGGAAGAGGGTCCTGTGTTTTTCAGGACTTCATCTTAGCTTTTCAGAAGTGCAGTTTCATATTACATATAGAGGTGTGCCCTTTCCAGAATGGGTAAGTATTTGTGAACCACAATTATATTTTCTTAATAGTACAGTACTGGACACAGGCTCCTTTAAGTCTTTATCAAGGTTATATGCAGTCACTATCCGATGATGGCACTGGAAACAAAATTGTTAGGACAGTCTATAGAACTCTTCCTGCTTCTCGCAATCCTTGGTTTTTGGAAGTGTCCTGAGGTGATGGACAACCTCTCTCTGACAGCAGCTTTCTGGCCTATGATTTAGACTATAAGGGAAAATTGAAGTCTACTGGTTCTTCACATGGAGAAATTATTTTTCAACTGGGTTACATCTATGCCACTGAGGCAATAGGATTGCAGAGAAAAAATTGATTACTATGCCCTGGGGTGGCAATCAAAACACCCCAAGTAAACAAGTGCCACATCCTAATATTGAAGAGTTGAAGGATAAGGAAAGATGGACTTTAACGGCATGTATAGAAAATTATAACAAATTTTAATAGATCACGTACATTAACTACATATGCAGTGCACATTCAATAAAACACATTTAAATATTTTGTACAGCTAAAAGGACCCATTGATTAACCCAAGAAATATAAGCCGCTTGTATACTTCCTGTGGGGCTATACTTGATGTATGTCAGAAAAAGCCCACACTAAGATATGGCATTCGCTGCTGGGGTGTTCAAACATGTTTCGCGACTATTTAATGTGAACTATTAAAATTTGTTATCATTTTCTATACATGCCGTTAAAGTCCATATTTCCTTATCCTTCAACTCTGCAATAGGATAGCAGTCGTTGGATTTGTCACTCCTGGCAGTGCCATGGGGAACCATATCCAGACCCCACCATGTGGAAGACGCGGGGTTCGCCTGTAATGATCCCTTCAGTACTAGACTTTGTGTGTGGTGCTCAACTTGATACAGCAGGGAAGGGCAGTGTCATTTGCTGTAAAGTGTTCTACATGCCCCATGGTTCCTATTGTTGATTTCCCAGTCTTTGAAGAACCAGTGGACAAAATTTTTGCAGCAGTTTCTTAAGCCTTCATTGCTTTCTCAAGCTCTGCAATGCAACCATAGTCGGTGTCTGTTGTAGTTTGCCAAACTCTGGAAAGATGGGCAAAGTGAATGGTGCATCACTCCTAGTTGATCCTGATGAATACCTTAATATCCAAGAAATGGGAGCTCCTCCACCTTGCACTACTGCGTGGATGGTTTGCTGGACTTCTTGCCCCAAAACTCTCACTTGGCTCTCATTTCAGTACAGTTGCACATGATTCTTTGGCCGTGTAACTGGACTGCAGAGCCAGTTTGTCAAAAAAATGCTTGGGTGAGTCACTAAACACCTTTAATTAAAAAGTCATGGGCTACAAAACACCCTTTCATTAAGAAGAATGCTAAGTTTATGGCCAGGTTTACTGTTTCCGAGTTCCTTTTGTGCCTCCCAATACTCTGCTGTAAAAGTCAAGTCCTCCATTCAATTCCATTGCATGTCCTGGATGTCCAAGCCAGCCAAGTCTGGCACCAACTCCTCCTCACAATGAAGGGACATGCCCACTGTTATAACAGTTGTAACAGTGGGGGAAGTCTTTTAGCCTTTTCTTTTCAGAGCTGTGGGTCCAGGATGTGGTGTCCTGGGGAACAAGCTGGTGTTTGGCCCCATACCACCTCCCTGCTTTATGCCCTTCAACCTTCCCATCTTTCTGATGAGATTGCGTCACTCCAAATGCCTTGCAGCAGCTTCGCTCTTCAAAAGTGCTTGTAGCAGTTCTCTCAGAGAAATGGCTTCAGGGCTTTTATTCAAACTGTTTGTTTCCACGGTCCAATGCTGGAGTTCACTCTATACTAGACTTGAAGGTTCTCTTCCTGGGGTCCTAAAGTTCAGGATGGAATTGGGCCCCATCTGTAATTGCAATGCTACAAAGGGAATTCCTAGCATTGATATACATCAAGGATACATATTTACATATTCCCATTTCCCCGGATCAGCAGTTTGCGGTGGGCATGCAGCACTTCCAGTTTGTGGTTCTTACTTTTACCCTGTCTGCTGCCTTTTGAATCTTCACTAAGTTGCTTTCCTCAATCTGTTTTCTCAACAAATCCACATTACTGGCTATCTGGATGACCAACTATTGAAGGATCTCTCTGCCCTGGCTGCCTATGTGCAATGGACAATACACAGCCCTTGACTTGGAGCACCTGGTCTTAGTATTGGACACGGCCCAAGCCCAGGTTTTTTTTCCTGGAAAAGATTGTTGATCCTCCTAGTTCAGGTCCTAACCCTGCACTCCAAAACGTTTAGTTCACTCCAGTTTTTGCATGAGGGCCTCATGGTGGCCTCATTGTGGCCTCATTCCAAGTGGTGATGTTTGCCCAGTTTTGCTCTAGACCGCTCAATGTGCAAACTTCATCAGACAAGCTGCCTCAGTCTCTGGACAGCCCCATGCACCTATGTTTCAAGGCCAGGAAATCCCTGACCTGGTGCCTGACCAACCCTCTGCTGGAATTGGAAGTAATTTCTCCCATTTAACTTTGACGGTTCTCACGATGGATGCCGGATTATTGGGCAAAGGAGGTGTCTTAAATGCTGCCAAAGTTCAAGGGACATGGTTGTCAGGGGAGTGCAATCTTCCCATGAACATTCTCCATTCACCTATGCATGCTGTGGTAGACCACGCAGCTACAGAGGCAAGTGAACAAGGGTTCAGTCAGACAGCACCACAGCTGTAGCTTACACCATCTGAGCGGCACCAGGAGCCATGCAACCCTTTAAGAGGTGGACCTAATTATGGCTTGGGTCTAAAAGCTCATTCTAGCTTTGTACGCTGTCCACGTTTACAGAAAAGATCGTTGGCAGGCGGCCTTTCCCAGTTCTACATGCCAGGATGTGTAGGAATGGTCTCTTCACTCCTAGGTGTCCTGGGACATGTCACCGCTGGGAAATGCCAGATGTAGATCTGCTGGCATCCCGATTTAACAAGGTGGACAGATTTGGGGCCAGGATCAAGGATCCAAGGGCCTTTGCAATGGACACACCGGTGACCCTGTGGGATCAGTGCTGGCTTATACAGTTTTGCTCATAAATTTACATACCCTAGCAAAATTTATGACTTCTTGGCCATTTTTCAGAGAATATGAATGATAACACAAAAACTTTTCTTTCACTCATGGTTAGTGTTTGGCTGAAGCCAATTATTATTATTCAACTGTGTTTACTCTGTTTTTAATTCATAATGGCAACAAACTACCCAAATGACCCTGATCAAAAGTTTACATACCCCAGTTCTTAATACTGTGTATTGCCCCCTTTAACATCAATGACAGCTTGTAGTCTTTTGTTGTTTTTTTGGATTAGGCTCTTTATCTTCTCAGATGGCAAAGCTGCCCATTCCTCTTGGCAAAAAGCCTCCAGTTCGTGTAAATTCGTGGGCTGTCTTGCATGAGCTGCACATTTGAGATCTCCCCAGAGTGGCTCAATGATATTGAGGTCAGGAGCTTGAGATGGCCACTCCAGAACATTCACTATATTCTGCTGTAGCCAATGACAGATCGACTTGGCCTTGTGTTTTGGATCATTGTCATGTTGGAATGTCCAAGTATGTCCTATGCGCAGCTTCCTGGCTGATGAATGCAAATGTTCCTCCAGTATTTTTTGATGACTGCATTCATCTTGCCAAAAATTTTGACCAAATTTCCTGTGCCGTTGTAGCCCCAAAACATCAGCGATCCACCTCCGTACTCTTTATCATAGGCCTTAATGACTCCTCTCCAAATGTAGCGTTTATGGTTGTGAACAAAAAGCTCAATTTTGGTCTCGTCACTCCAAATGACTTTGTGCCAGAAGGTTTGAGGCTTGTCTCTGTGCTGTTTGACGTATTGTAAGCGGGATACTTTGGGGCATTTGCGTAGTAATGGCTTTCTTCTGGTGACTCGACCATGCAGCCCATCTTTCTTCAAGTGCCTCCTTATAGTTCATCTTCAAACAGCCACACCACATGTTTTCAGAGAGTACTGTATTTCACCTGAACTTATTTGTGGGGGGTTTTTTTTGCATCCCAAACAATTTTCCTGGCAGTTGTGGCTGAAATTTTAGTTGGTCTACCTGACCTTGGTTTGGTTTCAACAGAACCCCTCATTTCCACTTCTTGATTAGAGTTTGAACTATTGGCATTGTCAGTTTCTTGGATATCTTTTTATATCCCTTTCCTGTTTTATACAGTTCAACTACCTTTTCCCGCAGATCCTTTGACAATTCTTTTGCTTTCCCCATGACTCAGAATCCAGAAAAGTCAGTGCAGCACTGGATGATAGATGTAGGGATCTGTCAGGAGTCCAAAAAACCATTGATCTTTTATACATGCACACGAATTACAAGTAAACAGATCACAGGTGAGGATAGTTACGTTTTAATAACCATTCAAACCCCTTTGTGTCAACTTATGTGCATGTTTTCAGGCCAAAATCACCAGGGTGTGTAAACTTTTGATCAGGGTCATTTAGGTAGTTCCTGTTGTCATTATGATTTAAAAAGAGTAAACACGGTTGACTGATAATGAATACACTAACACTTTTTTGTGTTATCATTCATATTCTCTCAAAAATGGCCAAGAAATCATAAATTCTGCCAGGTTATGTAAACTTATAAGCACACCTGTATATGCCTTCCCTCCTCTTTGGATTTTTACTTGACTGCTTCACAGGATCAAGATGGAGGGCATCCTAATGATCTTGGTGGCACCAAATTTGCCCAGATGACTTGGTACTCAGGCATTCTCTCTCTCCAATGAGAGATGCCGTGGGCACTTCAGACCAGCCAGACTTTCTGTCTCAAGGTCCAGTCTACCATCCTGCTTCACAGTTGCTGGCTTTCTTGGCTTGACTGTTAAAACCCAAATCCTGAGACAGCAAGGTCTATCTGACCCCATTAATCCTATGCTTCTTAAAACTAGGAAACTGATCGCTCGCAAGATCTATCATTGTACACATTCTCCTTCAGTGACTGGTGGCCTCTCATTCTCTGATAAAGGTCTTTGATCAGGGTGTGATTCACATCACTCATTATCAGGAAAGTACTTACCGAGGCCGAAATGCTGAGAGCGGTTCACCCTTGCAACTAAGCGCAGTCCGCCCCCTGGAGGTGAGACAGGGAGTGGATGCACGAAGAGGCACAGGCTACCTCAGGAAGCAGGAGGTTGCTGACGTGAAGTTCTTAGTAGAGGGAGGCAGCTGTGCAGCAACTAGCAGATGGAGGATTTGCTGAAGCGGGTGCAAGAGAAAGTCCAGAACCAGGCTGAGGGTCAAACACACACAGGATAAGTATAATCACAGCAGGCTGAGGTATGTGGCAGTAAGACACAAGGATAGTCCAGGATGCAGGCAGAGGTTCAAGGACAAGGAGACAGCAGGCAAATCCGGGTCACAGGCAGAGGGTCAAACACTGGAGAAGAGCGGAAAACCGTGTAACAAGCCAAGGGTCAGGTTCAGGAGACAAGCAGAGTAGTCGAGGTCAATCCGGGTCAAAAGCGGGGAATCAGGTCAAAACAGGAAGCAGAGATATCACAGGAAGCTGAAGACAAACCAGCAATTGATCTGTGTGCCAGAGTCCCTTTTATAGGCCAGCCCAAGGATCACGTGGGGCGTGCGCTATTGTGCATACGCGTGCGCCAGATTGCCGGTCCGCGCATGCGCCAGAGCACCGTTCCGCCTTGCATGCGCGCAGGAACACGGTTTTGACGGCTGGGGGCCATATTCTCCTGACAGTGCCCCCCCCCCCCAAGGGGTGGCCTCTGGACATTAATTCAGGATGTTCCTGATGGAAAGTTTGAACCAAACTTGGGGCATGCACATTTTTAGTAGGTTCCCAAGAATTATTCTCAGCGGGATACCCCTTCCATTGAACTAGGTACTGGAGCTGTCTTCCCCTCTTTCTGCAATTCAGAATACTTTCCACCTCAAATTCATTCTCGCTGTCCACTAGGACCAGTGGAGGAGGTGGTTCTTCTCTGCCTGGAAAAGGACTAGGGATCCTAGGTTTCAGAAGAGATGCATGAAACACTGGGTGAATTTTGTATGAGTTGGGTAAAGCCAGTTCAAAAGCCACAGGATTGATCATCCTTTTGATCTTGAAAGGCCCTATGAATTTTGGTCCTAATTTCCGTGCTGGGATTGGTAATCTAAGGTTAACTGCTGACAGCCACACTTCTTCACCTTCCTCGAAAGCTGGATTCTCCTTCCTTCCTTTTGTTGTAATGCTTGCTGTAGTCATCTTGGGATTTCTGCATAGCTTCCTGAATCCTCCAGAAATTCAGTTGAATGGAGCTTACACGAGTATTTCTGGAAGAAAATTTGGGAGAAAGGAAGGATGAAAGCCAAAATTTGACCAGAAAGGTGTTTGGTTAGTGGCAGAGTGAATAGAATTATTGTATGCAAACTCGGCATATGGTAGGAGAGAGGACCAGTCCTCTTGGGAGTCAGCAGAAAAGCAGCGGAGATACTGCTCCAGGGTTTGGTTTGTCCTCTCCGTCTGGCCGTTGCTCTGTGGGTGATATGCAGGGGAGAGGTAGATCTTTATTTCCAAAAATTTACAAAGTTCCTTCCAGAACTTGGATGTGAACTGGGCCCCTCTGTCCGAGGTGATATTGAGAGGAACGCCATGAAGTCTAACAACTTCTTTGAAGAAGACATCAGCTGTAGCAGAAGGAGTGCCCACCATGGGCAGGAAATGTGCCATCTTGGAGAGACGATCAATGAAAACCAGAATAGAGGTGAACCCTCCTGAGGGCGGTAAATCCACAATGAAATCCATGGAAATGTCTGCCCATGGACGTTCAGGAATGGGTAATGGTTTAAGCAAGCCCCAAGACTTCATGTTTGACCCTTTACTGCGCTGACAACGAATACAGGAAGCCACATAGTCCTTACATTCTTGTCTCCAGCCCGGCCACCAAAAAGAACTGGATACTAGTTCAATAGTCTTTAGCATTCCAAAATGGCCTGCCAGTTTATGGTCGTGACATGTCTGTAGAACAAGAGGTCTAGTTTCTGGTGGGACAAAGATCTTCCCCCGAACCAACAGAAGGTCATCTTGTTTCTGCAAAAAAGGCATTTCAGGATCAGAAAAGTGACTGGATGCAGTTTTAATGATGGTTAACAAATCAGTCTGTGTGAGCATACAAAAATTCTGTGGAGATAGAATGGTGCTGGTTTCTGTTCCTTGGGTGGTCTCGTGAAACATTCGGGATATTGCGTCTGCTTTACCGTTCTTTGAGCCGGGCCTGTAAGTAATGTGAAAATTAAACCTAGAGAAGAAGAGAGCCCACCGAGCCTGTCTGGGTCTCAAACGTTTGGCTGTCCTGAGGTACTCCAGATTTTTATGGTCTGTAAAATCATGACAGGATGAGATGCCCCCTCTAGCAGATACCTCCATTATTCCAAAGCAAACTTGATGGCCAATAGCTCTCTATCACCCACATCATAATTTTTTTCCGGTGCACTTAACTTCCGGGAAGCAAACGCTACAGGATGCAAAAGAGCTTTGGACCCTTGTCTTTGAGAGAGAATGGCTCCTGTGGCTGTTTCAGAGGCATCAACTTCTAGTACAAAAGGCAGAACAGGGTCGGGGTGCCGTAAGATTGGTGCGGAAGAAAATAGGTCCTTTAATTTGGTAAAAGCTTCCTGGGCCTCCGAGGACCACAAAAAACGGCTATGTTGGCGTGTGAGCTGGGTAATGGGTGCCACAATTGCCGAGAAGCCAGCGATAAATCTTCGATAGAAGTTAGAAAACCCTATAAAGCGTTGGACTCCTTTTTTATCTACAGAAGCCGGCCACTCCTCGATAGCCTTGACCTTTTGAGGGTCCATTGCAACCCCGTTGGTGGAAATGATGAATCCCAAGAACTGAACCGTTGTTTTTTCCGCCTTGAGATACAACTTGTGTTTCCTGAGGATTGCGAGGACCAGTTTAACATGGACTTGGTGTAATTCGATAGTGGCAGAAAAAATGAGAATGTCATCTAAGTAAACGACTAGAAAGTCATCAAGGTATTCTCGGAAGATATCGTTTACTAAGTGTTGAAAAGTAGCTGGGACGTTGCAGAGCCCAAATGGCATAACCAAGTACTTATAATGCCCGAACCTGGATCTGAAGGCGGTCTTCCACTCATCGCCAGCCCGGATCCGAATGAGATTATAGGCCCCGCGGAGATCCAACTTAGAAAAAACCTTGGCGGATCGGAAGCGCTGAAACAACTCTGGGATAAGAGGGAGCGGGTACCGGTTTTTAACGGTAATTTTATTTAATCCTCTGTAGTCAATGCAGGGTCTGAGAGAGCCATCTTTTTTTTCTACAAAGAAGATGCCGGCTCCGGCCGGTGATGAGGAATGAGGAATAAACCCTTTCTTTAGGTTTTTGTCGATGTAAGCTTTGAGAACCTTTAATTCGGTTTCAGATAGCGGGAAGATGCGTCCAAATGGAACCTCAGAGCCAGGTAGAAGATTGATGAGGCAGTCATAGGACCGATGGGGTGGTAGATGGTCAGCCTGCTGTTTATCAAAGACGTCCTAATACTCAAGGTAAGTTGCAGGCACATGCTGGAGGCTGTCAGGTACTGGTACAACAGCAGAACAAGAAGCTGGTGCTGAGGAAAAACAGTGCTGAAAGCAATATTTGGAGGAAAAGGCGACTTTCTTCTTTTTCCAACTGATTTGGGGTTCATGTGCTTGTAGCCAAGGAAGTCCCAATATGATAGGGAACATAGGTGATGGGATAATATGAAAGCGTAGAAGCTCCTGATGACCGGAGTCCGTGGTGATCAGAATGGGACTTGTTTCCTGGGTGATAAGCCAGGAACGGGGAAGAGACCCATCAGCCAAGTGTACCCGGAAGCCTTGTTTCTTGGTTACTAGAGGGATATGCAGGTTAGCAGCTAATACAGCATCCAGGAAGCAGCTGCATGCTCTAGAGTCAATTATGGCCGGCAGGCGGATTATTTTTTCCATTAGCTGTAGGGAAACAAAGAGGTTTACGTAAGTCTGTGAAAAAACAGAATTTTCATAGTTCATAATAACTAGTGAGTAGGACTTACTAGGTCTTACGGGGCAGGAACGGAGGAAATGGCCGGACCCTCCACATTAGAGGCACAGGTTGGCCTGACGCCTGCACAGTCTTTCTTCCGGGGTGAGAGGAGCCCGGACCAATCCCAATTGCATGGACTCGACCTCAGAGGTGGTGGAAGCTGGGAAGGCAGTACAAGGTGGGTGGATGAGAGTGGGTTTAGGCAGCATCCAGCTGGGACAAGGGACCTGAAAGCGTTCCGAGCGTCATTCTCGTATGCGTCTGTCCAGCTTGGTGGCAGTTTGGATCAAGTCCTCTAAAGTAGCAGGAGTCTCCATCCTGGCCAGCTCGTCCTTTAGGACTTCAGATAATCCTTGGCGGAATTGGTATTTAAGGGCCGGCTCGTTCCAACCGGTGTCAGCTGACCATTTCCGAAATTCAACGGTATAATCCTCTACAGGCCTGCGTCCTTGAAATAAATTGTGTAAAGTGGCCTCGGCTGTAGCCATACGTTGAGGATCGTCATAGAGCTGTCCCATACTTTCGAAGAAAGAATCAATTGTATTTAATATCGGGCTCCGTTGTTCCATCAGGCTGTGGGCCCAAGCTTGAGGTTCATCAGTTAACACCGAAATAACAAAGCCCACTTTTACTCAGAGGAAAAAGTCCTAGGCTGTAAAGCCAAGTACAAGGAACAGGCATTTTTGAAAGCTCTGAACTTTTTGCGATCGCCTGAAAATCGTTAGGGTATAGGAACCCTGGAGAAAGTCCTGGACCAGGCTGAGGGTCAAACACACACAGGATAAGTATAATCACAGCAGGCTGAGGTGTGTGGCAGTAAGACACAAGGATAGTCCAGGATACAGGCAGAGGTTTAAGGGCAAGGAGACAGCAGGCAAATCCGGGTCACAGGCAGAGGGTCAAACACTGGAGAAGAGCGGAAGTCCGTGGGGCGTGCACTACTGCGTATGCGCGTGCACCGGATTGCTGGTCCGCGAATGAGCATGCGCCTCCGCGCATGCGCGCAGGAACATGGTTTTGAACGGCTGGGGGCCATATTCCCCTGACACTGATCCTGTTCATACTTCTGTCTCTCTTTGTGATCTCAATTTTATTCTGTCAGCCCTACGACATCCTCCCTTTAGAGCCCATTTAGGATATTCCCTTGGCTGATCTTACCCAAGTTTTCCTTAATGGCTATCGCATCAATTTGAGTCTCAGAATTGTCCTTGGCCTTATCCTGTAGCTAACCCTCCCTTGTTCTTTATAAAACACAAGGTGATTTTGAAACCTTGGGCCTCCTTTCTCCCTAAGAGGTTTTCTCCTTCCACTAATCAAGACATTGTCCTGCTTTCTCTGTGCCCTGCACCAAAGCACCCCAAATATATCTCTCAATATTGTTTAGATGTGGTACGTGCATTGTGAGTTTCTCTGAGTTTCTTGGATTCTTTATATGTCTTGCCTGTAGGCTCACAAAAGAGTTGTCCTGTTCCCTGTTCCACCATCTCTGGATGAATTGGGGAGGTTTTCATTAAGGCATACACCTTGAAGGATAGGAAATCATCCTTTCCCTGTTAAGGCTTACGCTACTCATTCAGTCAATGCCTCTTGGGCTTTTTAGCATCAGGCGTCTGTTTCTCACATTTGCAAGCCTGCTACATGGTCCTCTGTTCACATGGTGAAGTTTTACCAGGTAGATTTTCAGGCTTCTGCTGCTGCCAGCTTTGGCTGTATGGTGCTTCAAGCTGCTGTTTGACTCTGGAACCTGCTTCTTTTGTTTTGCGCCTGTTGACCTTTTTTTCTGCCCGCCCCTCGGTTGTTTTGCTTGGGAACGTCCCATGGTCAAGACTTAAGCCTGATTGAGCCGGTGTCCTGTACTATACAAGTAAGAAATAAAGAATTTTTTGGCTTGCCTGTAAAATTATTTTCTTGGACACAGTACAGGACACCCTCCCCTTTGTCCTGGCATTTTCCTCTGGTTGCTTGCTTACAAAAAACTGAGTGCTGGAACGGGAAGGGATATATTGCCTGTTCTAAAAACTTTGTTTGCCAGTGTCCTTTTCTGAACGAGGCGACATGTATAACCATAGTCAAGTTTTATAGAGGTAATAAACCCAAAGATGTAATATATTGCAACTTACCAATTCTTAGATGTGTGACTATTAGTTTTCTTTTTTTTTTTTCTTTTCCTCTGTTTTCACCTGATCTGGCCATAACATTAACTCTGGATGAAGGAGAACCTTTGGACAGCAGCATTGTCCGTATGGGGTGAGAGGAATGTTAAATGAACCAGCAGACTTGGAAACACTAATGCCGCGTACACACGGTCGGACTTTTCAGCTACAAAAGTCCAACGGACGCTGACGGACTAAAGCTGGCTGGTAATCCGATCGTGTGTGAGCTTCTCCGGACTTTCAACATACTTTTTTAGCCTCAAATCCGACGTACTTTAGATTTGAAACATGCTTCAAATCTTTACGTCGTAACTACGACGGACCCCGAAATCCGCTCGTCTGTGTGCTAGTCCGACGGACAAAAACCCACGCTAGGGCAGCTATTGGCTACTGGCTATCAACTTCCTTATTTTAGTCCGGTGTACGTCATCACGTACGAATCCGTCGGACTTTTGTGTGGTCGTGTGTAGGCAAGTCCGTTCGTTAGAAAGTCTGCCGCAAGTCCGCCGGAAGTATGTCGGACAGGCTGTCGGACTTTTGTAGCTGAAAAGTCCGACCGTGTGTACGCGGCATAACGAATTGAAGCCAAAATCCAGCTCACACTGCAGTTACAGCAACAGTTTTTTCTTCTTTTGGGATAAAGGTTTTACATAAACAAATAAAATTTGATCATAGTTAACACCCATGCCAGTGCTGAATGGTTTGTCTCAACACTCTGAACTGATAGATTTGTAGGAGAGCTTGTTCTGTTGAAAAACAGACTTACTGGCCAGATCACCAGAGGAAAATAAATCACCTCCAAGAGTTGAAAAGCTGCAATATAATGTTTGCTTTTGGGATTAAAGGATCACTAAAGATAATTTTTTTAAATAACAAACATGTTATACTTACCTCCACTGTGCAGCTCGTTTTGCACAGAGTGGCACCGAACCTGGTCTTCTGGGGTCCCTCGGCGGCTGTCTCGGCTCCCCCCCCGCAAGGACTCAACACCTTCATGCGAGCTCCCTCGCATGGTGTTGAGTGCTTGCGGGCGCGCTCCCGTGATGCAGCCGGCGACCATAGCCGCTTACTGTATGACTCGGCCCCGCCCCCAGCACGCTGCATCATTGGATGTGAGTGACTGCAGCGCAAGCCAATGGCTGTGCTGCTTTCAATCCATCCACTGTAACCAATCAATGGCCAGGCTGAGCGGCGAAGAGGATGTCGGGGGCGAGCGCGGGACTTTCGAGGGGTCAGGTAAGTAAAACGGGGAGTCTGGGGGGGCCCGGTATTGTCGGATGTTTTTTCACCTTAATGCATAGAATGCATTAAGGTGAAAAAACTTTTACCTTTACAACCCCTTTAATACTACTTTAAATGTGCTTGTGTCCTCTATAGTACTTCAAGAAAATGATTTTAAGGGTAAGTC
The DNA here is from genome assembly GCA_037952925.1 of Lithobates clamitans. NCBI lineage: Eukaryota > Metazoa > Chordata > Amphibia > Anura > Ranidae > Lithobates > Lithobates clamitans. Next base: position 120,680 of record JBBGZY010002450.1, read on the forward strand.
AATAATCCTTATATTTGTGATAAATGTAAGAAAAAAAATCTAAATCCATATTTTCAAAATATCTGTATATACTTTTTATTAAATTTTTTGGTATGGTTAATTCATCTTGGCTGTTCAGAAATGCTTTTTCACTATATCAAAAACAACACTCTGGCTTATTTGTTACAGATATACACTATGTATTCATTCCTGCTTTTAACAAAGGTAGAATCATCCACAGGGCAACCTAGTCAGGACTCTAGGGCCCAGTCAATGTTCAGGGGGCCCAGCTACAACATTCATGCTTCTGCAGTAAATCGGGGGGGAAGTGTTATTGGTTAACGTGAAACTATATTCCCTTACACAAAAAATCACAAGAAGGTACAGCAGGTTTTCAGCAGGAGAGGTATGCAATGGGGTTGATTTACTAAAACTGGAGAGTGCAACATCTAATGCAGCTGTGCATAGAAAGCTACCAGCTTCCAGTTATTTTATTTTTTTTGGTCAAAGCTTAATTGAACCAGCTGAAATTAGAAGCTGAATGGCTACCATGCATAGATTTTACACCAGTGCGACTAGTCATGCGACTTAACAGTTCAAAGTTGCATGACAAGTCCCACCCCATTTGCGGCAATAGAACATTTCAAATTGCTGTGACTCAAGTCCCAGCAACTTTGTAAAATGTTCCTGCACTAGTTCTGTGCGATTTCAGTAATTTCAGTCATGAAATCGCATTAATAGTCGGCTATAAAGTCGCGCTGGTGTGAACCAGTGCTCAGTATTCTTAAATCAACCCAATGTCTCTTAGTCAAAAAAGTGTTTTCTCCAGCCTCTGGTGACTTTTTGCTTTCTGGGTTAAATGCATGACCATCTTGGATCTGTTGTCTGCCTGGTGCTGGAGAGTAACTCCTGCGCTTATAGCAGAGGAGGCTTTGGTTTTGGGCCCAATTCTGCTTTAAAAACTTCTCTGCCTGTAGTGATACAGAAAGACTTGTACATATCACACATTTACAGAGAAGTTTTGCACAGCATACATATACAGCAGAGGGAGGCAGACAACTGTATACAGGCGCAAATATACATGTACTAAAGTACCATACATTTTTTGTTACATCCAGGAACAGCAAACAGTGCAGCAATTCAAAGCAAAACGCCAATTATTTGTTTTTTTTATTTTTTTCAATAAACAGACGAATGCTGAAATCTGATTTGTTGTTATTTATCTCTGCACACTATGGCTCTATTTACTGACTTATTAAATGAGCCCCATTACACTGCCTTGTTAAATGGCCCTGTTAACACTGTAATAGTGACCTACGTTGTCCTTTAGGGTGAAGATATGGATGAGATAGACACTATGTCACCATCACAGGTGAGTTTTCCAGTTTATGGCTACTATTAACCCAGCAGATGCATGCAATCACAAGAAAAAAAATTATTTAAATTGCATTGTGCATTTTATTTTTATTTTTTTCTTACAACGGAATTAGTAAAATGAAATTGTATTCTAGAGTTAATTTTTGCACTAATTATCCTAGTAGATCATTTTTGATGTCATAAGCTGATTATGCAGTGGTTTTATATTTTAGGCTCCTTTCTGCATAAATGCCACTTCCAATACCAGGCACACGTTGACTGTGTCGTGTCACATAAATGCCAGCATTTTACAGTAACTTCTGGGACACTAAGAGACCATTATGTTTGTCATAATGCAAAAGACCATGGAGTTATTGGAATAATCACAATTATTGGAAATGTAATCTTTTTTTCTGCATTATAGATGCTGCACCACAAGTCATCAATGCTCAAACTGAGACCCATAGAAAGGGATGATTAATCTAATATAAGCAATAGTAGTAAATGAATCTAAAAGAAATATTAGCAAATTTATTATGTGGTGTCCAGTTATAATAAACGGGGACATTTCAAAGAACAACAATTACTGGAGAAGGTTTTCAAGGAAAATTTAGGATTGTCCCTTAAAATATGAAACACTGAGGCAGTAGTGTAGGAAATAAAAGGGTCAGTCCACCCAAAACAGATGTTGGAGATGTGCGCTTGAATTTCTGGGTGTGCAAATCTGCTGTGTCATTATAAAGAGTTTCTCTGTGCTGGGTTTTGTATTTATTTTATTTCAAGGAGAATGAAAAGGGAGATGCTGGAACAACCACATCTCCCAAGTGGACAGGAATTAGAACTGTATAAGAAAAAAAAAATAGGTTTACTTAGCCTGTCAGGTTCCACCTTTTAACTGTACTGGCCCTTTCAGTATGAAGACTACCTATTAGTACCTTATCCTCTAACATAAAATAGATTTCTTTGAGACTAAGGTTTACTATAAGTGACCCGATCATAGCCTAATCTAGTATATCAATGCAGTGCTCTGGCAAGGATCAAGACCTTGGAACATATTGAGCATTGTGCAGCTAGAATAAAGTTCAGCTATTTGTTCTGTATTTTAGCTGTCGTTACTCTAATGGGAGTGTTTTTGTGGCTCATGATTACTATAACATACAGTGGAGCAAAAAAGCATTTAGTCAGCCACCAATTGTGCAAGTTCTCCCACCTAAAAAGATGAGAGAGGCCTGTAATTGTCGTCATAGGTATACCTCAACTATGAGAGACAAAATGTGGAAACAAATCCAGACAATCACATTGTCTGATTTTTTGAAAGAATTTATTTGCAAATTATGGTGGAAAATAAGTATTTGGTCACTTACAAACAAGCAAGATTTCTGACTCACAGACCTGTATCTTCTTCTTTAAGAGGCTCCTCTGTCCTCCACTCATTACCTGTATTAATGGCACCTGTTTAAACTTATCAGTATAAAAGACACCTGTCCACAACCTCAAACGGTCACACTCCAAACTCCACTGTGGTGAAGACCAAAGAGCTGTCGAAGGACACCAGAAACAAAATTGTAGACCTGCACCAGGCTGGGAAGACTGAATCTGCAATAGGCAAGCAGCTTGGTGTGAAGAAATCAACTGTGGGAGCAATAATTAGAAAATGGAAGACATACAAGACCACTGATAATCTCCCTCGATCTGGGGGGGGCTCCATGCAAGATCTCACCCCGTGGGGTCAAAATGATCACAAGAACGGGTGAGCAAAAATCCCAGAACCACACGGGGGGACCTAGTGAATGACCTGCAGAGAGCTGGGACCAACATAACAAAGGCTACCATCAGTAACGCAGTACGCCGCCAGGGACTCAGATCCTGCAGTGCCAGATGTGTCCCCCTGCTTAAGCCAGTACATGTCCGGGCCCATCTGAGGTTTGCTAGAGAGCATTTGGATGATCCAGAAGAGGATTGGAAGAATGTCAGATGAAACCAAAGTAGAACTGTTTAGTAGAAACACAACTCACGTGTTTGGAGGAGAGAGAAGGCTGCGTTGCAACCAAAGAACACCATACCTACTGTGAAGCATGGGGGTGGCAATATCATGCTTTGGGGCTGTTTCTCTGCAAAGGGAACAGGACAACTGATCCGTGTGCATGAAAGAATGAATGGGGCCATGTATCATGAGATTTTGAGTGCAAACCTCCTCCCATCAGCAAGGGCATTGAAGATGAAACGTGGCTGGGTCTTTCAGAATGACAATGATCCCAAACACACTGCCCAGGCAACGAAGGAGTGGCTTCGTAAGAAGCATTTTAAGGTCCTGGAGTGGCCTAGCCAGTCTCCAGATCTCAACCCCATAGAAAACCTTTGGAGGGAGTTGAAAGTCTGTGTTGCCCAGCAACAGCCCCAAAACATCACTGCTCTAGAGGAGATCTGCATGGAGGAATGGGCCAACATACCAGCAACAGTGTGTGACAACCTTGTGAAGACTTACAGAAAACGTTTGACCTCTGTCATTGCCAACAAAGGATATATAACAAAGTATTGAGATGAACTTTTGATATTGACAAAATACTTATTTTCCACCATAATTTGCAAATAAATTCTTTCCAAATCAGACAATGTGATTGTCTGGATTTGTTTCCACATTTTGTCTCTTCTAGTTGAGGTATACCTATGATTACAATTACAGGCCTCATCTTTTTAAGTGGGAGAACTTGCACAATTGGTGGCTGACTAAATACTTTTTTGCCCCACTGTACATGGCTGTAAAATATATGCATTGTATAACTGAAATATATTTTACATTTGTACACACAACAAGCCTGTATTAGCAATGTACAGTTGAAAAGCAATTAAGACTATTTTGTGCAAGTATAAAAGTGCAGTGAGCTATTGACATCACTGAGACAGTTAAACATAGCTTGTAGGAAAAACAGGCTGTAGTGGTAAGTGTAAATGCCCACAGCAACTAATATAAATTCAGTTTTCTCAAATAAATCAGTAAACGATTACTATTTTTTTAGCTGTAATTAATGCACTTTGTGATATTGACTAATTCTGAACAGGCCTAACATCACTGCCCCCTCATATGTGTATACACTCCACTACTGTATTGGTGAATGTTACACCATCTAAATGTAGTTGAGTGTACCTGCACAAAATTAACAAACCCTCCAGTCCTTGTACTTCTAGCTTCATAGTGTCTGTTTTGACTGCTTTAAACAGTTTGCCTATCCCATTTCCAATGCAGATGAAAAAAGGGCGGAAGTATCTGGTTGCTAGAAGTAATGTTCACTTTTACATCAGTCAGTTTTTGCAAACCATTTATCCTAGACAAATTAGGGGGAAAATTAGTGTTGTAAACAACAAATCAATGCCCTAAAGTCAAACTCTTTACTAAAAATGAAAGTGACAATAAGTGAGAACATGTGCAGTAGAGGTTGCCAGAAGACCATTTCAAAGGTTCTGTTGTGTGTCTCAGGTTTTACAGTGGGAAGAACTACAGCTGGATGAAACTATCAATTTCAACAACTGCAAGATTGACCCAGCACCTTTCCAGTTGGTGGAAAGAACATCTCTTCATAAAGTAAGATACATCAGACATTCTCTATTCATACACTTTATTGTTCTATTATTTAAGTAGAATACCAGTCAAATACTAGGTATACCTAAACCTGCTACCACCTCCATTCTAAGCCTATTTTAACTACCCTGTAAAGGAGGCCTGCTTCAATGAAGAAGAGAGTTTACGACATCAGCTGCAGAGCCTGGGAGATGACCTCACCTATAGGCTTATTATGGGGTATCTATTGTCGGCTGTCCTTCCTCTACACTGAAGCCAGCCCTGATAGCTGATCATGTGACTGGACCAGAGCACCTTCAGAATAGACATTCTATGGCAGAATAGGCAGAATAATGCATTCTATGGATTAAGGTGAAATACCTCCTGTGATGCAGCTGCCCCTCAGAGCCCCCTTTTTATTTACCTGAACGCGGTCTTTCCAGCGATGGGGATGAGCACACCAGCTCCAGCCGGTGTCTCGGGTCCTGATTGGATAGATTGATAAGAATATAAATGGCGCACTATTCCCTGGGTTAAAGTGTATGACACAAAAAGTAGAACAAACTTAAAATGACTAGTATGTACACAACAATATGTGAATTAAATGGCCTCAATCCCTGGAGACTAATATTAAATAAATAACATTATATAATGCTCAATACAATGTGTAAAGATGATCAATCATAAAAACTGTATATAAAATAAAAAACTTGATATGTGACTTATGTGATAATCAATTACATCGCACACAGTTCATATACGTGAGCAAAAATGCAGTTAATGCAAGAACACTTTCAGACAACTTTCTGCATCACTTTCCTATGCCAAAAAGCACCAGAGTATAGCATAAAAGTCTTAATGGATTTCACTTGTAAGTACCGTAATCTCCCTATGATGTTTCATAAAGTAAAGTTTGCCTCTTACCAGATGTGATGGATCCCCGTTACAGATATCAGACTCGCTTGTGAAATATTACCGTCTGTGTGGATTTCACTCTCCTCGGTTCTCTCACAGCCAAACCCCTCCAGAGAATAAACTCAGGTGATTCAAAGACAAAGGAACTGACCCACATCACAGCAATTAGCCAGTATGAACTTCTCAGGTGCAAGGACATATGAACTTTTGTGTCCTTTTAAATGTAGATGGAACTCCAAAGTTTAGGAAATCATATATAAGGAAAAAAAAAGCCTCATGGTGTAAAACCGCATACATTTATTAAAAATGCTTCTAAAGGTTACACTTACAGCAAGGCAGAAAATTCAAGCATGAAAAGTATATACTCTGTTGACGTCCAACCACTTGAGAGGCGCTACAAGTATTCTCCGATCTGACGCGTTTCCACAAAACTGTCTACTGGGAATGGAGGATGTCCTATTTCACAAGCGAGTCTGATCTCTGTAACAGGAATCCATCATATCTGGTAAGAGGCGAACTTTACTTTATGAATCATCATATGTCAAGGCTTTGGAGATTACTTACAAGTTGAATCCATTAAGACTTTTTTGCTATACTCTGGCGCTTTTTGGCATAGGAAAGTGATGCAGAAAGTTGTCTGAAAGTGTTCTATTAACTGCATTTTTGCTTATGTACATGAACTGTGCACGATGTAACTGATTATCACATAAGTCACATATCAAGTTTATTTTATTTACAGTTTTTATGATTGCTCATCTTTACACATTGTTTTGAGCATTATATAATGTCACTTATACACTTATTTATTTAACCACTTCAGCCCCGGAAGGATTTACCCCCTTCCTGACCAGAGCACTTTTTGCGATTCGGCACTGCATTGCTTTAACTGACAATTGCGCGGTCGTGCAACGTTGTACCCAAACAAAATTGACGTCCTTTTTTCCCCACAAATAGAGCTTTCTTTTGGTATTTGATCACCTCTGTGGTTTTTATTTTTTGAGCTATAAACAAAAAAAGCGTCAATTTTGAAAAAAACGCATTATTTTTTACTTTTTGCTATAATAAATATACCCCAAAAATATATAAAAAAAACTAATTTTTTTCCTCACTTTAGGCCGATATGTATTCTTCTACATATTTTTGGTAAAAAAAATGGCAATAAGCGTATATTTATTGGTTTGCGCAAAAGTTATAGCGTCTACAAAATAGGGGATAGTTTTATGGCATTTTTATTTCTTTTTATTAGTAATGTCGGTGATCTGCGATTTTTATCGGGACTGCGACATGGCGGACACATTGGACATTTTTGACACTATTTTGGGACCATTGCCATTTATACAGCGATCAGTGCTATAAAATGCATTGATTACTGTGTAAATGACACTGGCAGTGAAGGGGTTAACCACTAGGGGGCAATGAAGGGGTTAAGTGTGTCCTAGGGAGTGATTCTAATTGTGGGGGGGGGGCTACAACACACATGACAGCGATCACTGCTCTTGATGACAGAGAGCAGTGATCTCTGTCCTGTCACTAGGCAGAACAGGGAATTGCTTTGATTACAAAAGCATCTCCCCGTTCTACCTCTCCGTGACAGGATCGGGGACATCGAGTCTGTGGGACCCGCGGTCATGGAGAAGCAGCGCCACTTCTTAAAAGGGACGTACCTGTACGCCCTTTTGCCCACCAGCGCCATTCTGCCAACGTATATCGGCGTGCACTGGTCGGGAAGAGGTTAATATTAGTCTCAAGAGATTGAGGCTATTTAATTCATATATTGTTGTGTACATACTAGTTGTTTTTAGTTTGTTCTACTTTTTTGTATCATACACTTTAACACCGGGAATAGCACGCCATTTATATTATTGCCTATTTTTGATTCCCTAATTTGATTCCTGTCGTTGACCATAGTCAAGTTGAGTTTGTTCTTGACATGGTCAAGAGGAATAACAGACTGCTTCCAATGCCTTGCAATTTTGATCCCTGCTGCTAGCAATAGGTATTTAGCTTCACTGACTTTGTGGGGACTTCATCGGGTAGTTTGTGAAAGAGGGCTGCCTCTGGGAATCTGCAGATGTTCACTCCTGTCTCCGAATTTATAGGATTAAATGTCTGGATCCAGAACCTAGTCACGAGTGGGCATTGCCACCAGGCATGATGCATCCTCCCCAACTGGCCACAACATCAAACAATTCAGCGATGTGGCATTTTGGCTACCCGGGTCGGAACCCGGTACCAGCGCAGGAGCATTTTTATAATTTGCTTTGAATAGAGTAGTATTGATGGAAACTTTAGATAAGTTGTAGGCAATGTCCTGCCACTCAGTCAAATCAAATGTAGGGTTCAGGTCCTTTTCCAACCGATTCATATAGGAAAGTTTTGAGTTTGGTTCAGTGGGAGAGGTATACACCGCAAATATACGTCCCCTCGGAAGACCCCTTGTCTGGCAAGATAGTTTGAATCTCGTAATTGTAAGGTGCCCAACTAGTAAGTTGAGTTTAGATCTGGCAAAGGATGCTATTTGATTGTATCGGAATATTTCACTAGAAGGCATTTGTATCATATCCTTAAAGTGTTGTAAGGGGTATACTCGGTCTCCATTAATATAATCGCCAATCCTTAATAGCCCCTTATTAAGCCACCATAGAAATTATCTCGGTACCAGCCCATGTGGAAATTCCGAGTTGTAAAAGATAGGAGCTAATGGTGTGTGTGTGTGGGGACGATAAAGATATGCGATTACATGCACTGTTCCAGACTGCTAATGTGACAAAGGAGGACATAGTATAGGAAGATGTAAATGGCTAGGGAGTCACACTAATCATCCTATGGCAAAGGGATGGCAGGAAAGTGCCTCAATAGAAACCCAAAGGGGAATAGGGCCTTTAGCAGTAGTGTAGGCTAATTGGGAAATTTGAGCTGCTTGAAAATAAGCCTGTAGGTTGGGAAGACCAAGCCCCCCCCCCTTTGTTTCAGAGTATATAATATCTGTTTCTGCATCCGAGGCCTTCTATTACCCCATATGAAACAAAGGACTTTGGCTTGTAAGCCCTGTAATTATCCCCATGGGACAGACACCGGCAAGTTCTAAATTAGTAAGATATCCTAAGTAAAAATATCATTCCCCTATCTCAGGAATTTTTGCTTCTTTCATTAGACCTCAATAAGGCCTTTGATAGCCTAAACTGGAATTATCTATCCGTTACTTTAGAGACCTTGGGCTTCGGCCCTACCTTTCTTTCCTTATTGAAAAGGTTGTATAGTTTCCCATTGGCCCAGGTTTTCATTAGAGGATACAAATCACCCCCCTTTCCACACTAGATGTGTTACAAGACAGGGCTACCCACTCTTCTTTTTACTTTTTGCATTAGCAATTCAATTGAAGCAAAGATTCCAGAGATAAGGGAGCATCCCAGTTGGTACGTATAGCTGAAATCAAAGTTATAGATCTACGAATCTGATCCAAGGTTTGGCGCCCCACAATAAATCCTGACTGATCTTTATGGATATACTGTGCCAAAAAAGTATTAAGGACGGCAGGCCAAAATTTTTTTTTTTGTAAGAATTTTTAAATCCCAGTTTATTAACGAGATTGGGCGATAATTAAGGACGGCAGTAGTATCCTTGTTGGGTATAGGAATAACACTGATATAGGCTTTGTTTTTATCCAGAGGGACTGCTCCACCATCCCGCAAGGAATTAAAGAAAGTAAAGAACCATATGTGGGGCCAGCTGTTCAGAGAAGTTTTTGCAGTAATTGTTGGGAAGACCATCTGGGCCTGGTGACTTATGAAGTGATATGCCCCGTACACACGGTCGGATTTTCCGATGGAAAATGTCCGATCAGAGCGTGTTGTCGGAAATTCCGACCGTGTGTGGGCTCCATCGGACATTTTCCATCGGATTTTCCGACACACAAAGTTGGAGAGCAGGAGATAAAATTTTCCGACAACAAAATCCGATCGCGTCAATTCCGACTGTGTGTGGCCTGTTCCGACGCACAAAGTGCCACGCATGCTCAGAAGAAATGCCGGCACGGAACAGCTCGTTCTGGTAAACTTAGCGCTCGCAATGGATACAGCACTTTCGTCACGCTGCAATGTTAAAAATGGTTTAATACAGCGCACTCTCTTCTTCTTTATAATGTGACAAGAATTAAGTAGTTTTGCTGCTCATATTCACACACACTTCTCACAAAGTTTTATTTGTGTTTTTTTATTGGTATTCCCTGAATATATTGTTAATAGTTGTCACATCTGACCTAATTTTTTTTTTTTTTATTTAAATTTTTTTGGGATTTTAAGCCTTTTTTTTTTTTAAATGTTTGTATTTTTTCAAAGGCTGATCTTTGTTCAATGTTATTTTTATTTTTACTACAGAATATTTTTGGGTGTGTTTTGTGTGTCAAGTTACCCCCACACCATTGATATCTTTTATTATTTAATCTCAAGGAGATTGTTTGTTGTTGGGGTCCCTTGTTAATTTCACATTGTATATTTGAAATGTACCTGAATCCTCACAAACAAACTGTCCTTTTTGAAGTAAAACACATAGGAGAGTATAATTCAAAACAAAAATCCTTTATTAAGGTATCAGAACCAAACAAAGAGGAAGGCAACACTGGATCAACATGACAAATTAGCGAAGCCTTGGACCCCCACGGCAGACATCAATTCTTGAACATCAAAATTGGTGGCCTGAGGAGTCCATATGTAAGGGAGGGCAGTCTGGTCCAGAATTCGCAGAGATCCGGAAAGCAGCAGATGACATCTGTGTCCCCAGGCTGTGGTACCACAAGAGGCTGCATTTTTTGGCTGACCAGACTGGATCCAGGGTCCTCACTTTCTGGTCTTCCTTACACATTTCCTTCCCGGCTGTGGCTATGCAGTTGGAGATGTGGCAGGAGGAGGAGTAGGACCTGGAGGAGGACTGGGAGGACCTGGAGGAGAGGGAGGAGGAGGACCTGCAGGAGGAGGAGGAGGACCATCGCAAAGGTGTGTCTGAGCTGTAATTTGGCCTCTCATACCTTTCTTAAGAGCCTCCAATATGAGCGACTCACACATGGCTTGTTGTCCCTCCTCCATCCTCTGCATTTTATATGCAATGACGGCAGCAATGTCCTCCTCCACAGTGTGTGGTGCTCCCAGGACCTCTGTAGCCCTCCAAAAGAGTCCTCTGCCAGCCTCCTCTAGGGCACTCCTCCTACTGCCACTTTCTCTTTTCAGGGGGGGTGGAGGGACCTGCAGATCAGCCAGCCGGCTCGGCCCGGCCACCTCCTGGCTGAGACTTCCCTGTGTATGAAAAAGGGACATGGTTTTAGTTTTTGCTTCATCAATCACAATCCTAAATTAGTACTCCCAACTAACATCTAGGTAACATCATTGATTGGACAAGCAGAAATATTTAGAGGAATGCTATACCTGGCTCAATCTGGGCTCCTCCATGTGTTGCCTGGAAGGCCCAGGTTGGGCATCAGAAGCCTCAGCCGGGGGGGGAAGGAAGCGTGGAAGGAAGACTTGAGAGGGATGGCCTGGGTTCAGTCTGGCCTGCCAGAAAATGCAGCCTGTCGTAGTACAACATCCTGGGCTTTCTTGCGCTCCCTCAGATATGTACTCCTCAGGCCACCAATTAAGATCTTTAAATAGGTGATGTCTGCCGTGGGGATCACCTGCTTCACAATTTCCAACAATTGCACCAGTGCTGCCTTCCTCTTTGCTTGGTTCTTGAAATGGGGGTGTTTAATCTCCCACAGACAGGGCAGCTCCCTTAACATATCTACGAATACTGACATGAAGTCATTATCTTTCATTAGCATATCCATGTTCACTGCAAGACACAACACAAGACAAAGCCTAATGTCAGACAAAACTCTCCTAATCTTGTTACAATATAGGCCTCAATGTAGAAGCAGTATAGGCACAAGTTTGTCTCTTACCTTCGTTCTTACGATCGGCGCGTCCAATGCTCCTTCCTCCGCTCACAGATCGTACGTAATACGCACGTGTGTTACGCTTTATATACACTGCGCATGCGTGTAACTCTGCCAGCCCGTGACATTCTTTCTATTCTATTCCCCGCCCCTTTTCGCTCGGCACAGTGGGGGAAGAGCACATGGCGGAGTCACAGCAGGTGCGTGATAATTGCAGGGAGGAGGAGGAGGAAAGCCCGGATCCGGACAAGTCCCGATCCAGAAGAAGACGTTTTAAGGCCACAAATATGTCCTTTGGGGAGATGTTGGAGATGGTCGACATCATGAAGAAGTCCGACTATGACGGAAAGTATGGGCCTTACCCCAATATCAGAAAGGCAAAGATCATGGCGAAAGTGGTCAAAAGTATTCACAAGAATTTCGGGGTACGAAGATCGAAAGATCAGCTCAGGAAGCGGTGGTCGGACCTGAAATTAAGAGAGCCAGAGCAGTACCGAAAGATCCGGAGAGTGCTGCAAAAAAGTAAGTAGTTGTGCTGTGTTCCTATTCTTTCTGTCTTTATTCCGTTCGTGCTGCTCCATATGCTTTTCTTAATTGTAACGTTTAAAAGGGCAACTTTAATGTTCATGGGCCCATTATTCGTTCGTATCAAACATTTTTCTTTCGGCCTCTAAAACATCATTGTTTAGGCCATATGCATTTTCCCACATTTTTTTTGGGCCTACTTGGATGCCAAATGTTTGTTTGTGTAGATGGGTTTGTTACTCGAATGAAATGCAAACTAGATTCTGTGTAAGGAGAGGACACTGAGCAGCTGTTTTCACATCTGGACACTGGAGCACTAGTGTGGGACCCCAGAACACCATTTTTATTAGGGGGGCCACACAGGTGCTCCAGTGTATACTATATCGGGGTCTCCATCTGTGAAGCTTGTACTAAACAGGTAAAGTATTGCAGCTTGACAAAGGGCAATAAAAAAAAGACATCTTGGAACTCGGCTAAAATAGACAATTGTACCCCACTTCCAAGCAATGTTTCCTATTTCTAGTTCTGCCACCAAATATCTGTGTGCTAATTATACCATTTTTGTTTTACATAGGGGAGAAAAGACTCGGAGGACACCCCTCATCTGAGGAGACCACAGACCCCCCACCTATGGAAGAAGGGGAAATAACACCAACCCAAGAAGAGCAGGAGGAAGAAGAAGATGTGGTGGAAATTGGCACCACAACAGGTGAGTGTCTGCGACCACAGGCTCAGGTAAGAGATGGATGGTGGCAGATTTTTGATACCTGTTTTTGTTTTGTTTCTCTCTTTTTAGGTGATCGTGATCCAGATCCTTTCACATCAGAAAGTGCCCGGATCCTGATCGGGGAGATCATGGGGTGTAATGTCGAATTGCAAAACATACAGCAAAAAATCAATGATGTGATTAAAAAAAATAACAACATCATTGATGTTTTGGGGCGAATTTAAAACTCCACAAAATCACTTTTTGGATTGTGGTCCAATCTTTTAAATATTTTTGCAATGTTTTGAAAAGCCAAATTTGGAGGATGCACACAGTGTGCCAACATGTGCTATCTGCCATCACGGGAGATCAATGGACGCGTTTTGGGGGTGCAACCCCTTCCTCAATTATAAAGTAGCGGTGAGGAAGGGCTTGCTCCCCCAAAACACGTCCCTTGATCCCCCGTGATGGCAGGTCGCACATGTTGACATTCGTAAATTGGTGTGCATCTTCCAAATTTGGCTTTTCCAGGGGTGATTTCCCCCCATCTGAACGCTATATCAAACCCAGTTCCTAAATACTGATTACTGATATAGCCTTCAGGTTTTACCTAATGTGAACTTTGTAAGTTCAAGTTTTTTGGCTTTCTTGTTGGTTTTACACAGGCCTGTTTTATCTTAAATGGACATTTCGATTTTTGATAATGCTACTCCAAAAATTGTTATACAACAAACATGTTGGTTTGTTTTAAAAACCTTTGGTAAATGCACATGTGATTGTGCAGGTATAGAAAAGTTGGTTACTCAAGAATGTGTGGATTATTGTCTCAACACTACAACACTTTTGGGGTGATGTAATTGCTGTTTTCTGCGAAAATGGGGGTTATTTCCTAAGGGCAAATCCACTTTGCACTACAAGTGCAGGTTCAGTGCAGTTGCAAGTGCACTTGTAGTGAAATGTGTTTTTGCATTTAGTAAATAACAGCCAACAGTGCTTTGTATAAGGTTACACAATCACGCCATTTTCTGCACTCAAAACATTTCTGTCAGGGTCAGCTAAAACAAACACAAGCAGTAAATGTCCACAAAGAATATCTTTTTTTTTTTTAATTATAAAAAGGCTTCACAGATTTGCTGGCATATTGATAGCCCCCCTACCCGCAAAGAACTCCAGGTAGCGTAACCGGACATCACGGGCACTCAGGGAGGGCAAGCCAGGACGGCCACTTTCAAGCGCCCTCAGTGTGGTTTAATGTATCATTCCGGCCTCAGGCCCAACTGAGCCAGCATAGTTGTCCGAATGTTTCCTTAAAAAGTTATGGAGAACACAGCACACAAGTATAATATGGTTCAGTTTATACTCCGCCATATGGATGGGTGTCATAAATAGGCGGAACCGGCTGGCTAGGTTTCCAAATGTGTTCTCCACCACTCTTCGGGCTCTGGCCAGCCGGTAATTAAAAACCCTCTGTTCCGGGGTGAGGGTCCTCATTGGGAATGGCCGGATCAGGTGGTCCCCCAGCGCAAACGCTTTATCAGCAACGAACACAAATGGGAGTCCTTCAACATTGTCCTCTGGATCTGGCAAGTCCAAGCTGCCATTCTGGAGACTCCTGTAAAACTCCGTCTGGGCGATGACTCCACCATCGGACATCCGGCCATTCTTCCCCACATCCACATACAGGAAGTCGTAATTAGCCGACACCACCGCCAACATCACTATACTATTGAACCCCTTGTAATTATAATAGTACGACCCTGAGTTGGGTGGTGGGACAATGTGGACGTGTTTCCCATCAATTGCCCCTCCGCAGTTAGGAAAGTCCCACCGCTGGGCAAAGTGGGAGGCCACAGTCTGCCATTCCTGTGGCGTGGAAGGAAACTGTTGAGGAAAAAACAATAAACATTACTATTTTTTCACAGAAACATGGCAGATTAGACACAAACATTATGGGGCAACCTCCAGATAGCATTTAGTAAGGGGAATTTAACAAGGCCAAAGTATAAGGTACACCTATCCTATTCCCCCTCCCCCCTCTCATGGGCCATTTATAACATTATAGGGGGGGAACTCTTGGACAGGTAACCCTCTTCACTTCATTGAGAGATGAATGCCTAAATAATGGGTATTATTTGGAACAGCCCCTCCTTAGTTACACTATTGGCAGACCACTGGACAGGTAAGAAGTGTCATAATACAAAGATATAAATACACATTGTACACATTTGAGGACATTTGGACATTCTGCTATTACCTATCAAGATAATAATAGAATACAAAAACTTGAAACAGTACCATTTGAAAGTTTACAGGCAGACCCTTGCACTACATGCTTTGGGCAATTCATCCATAAATCTGACCAGTAAAGAGGTGGGTATAGTGTGTATGGGTTTGGCAAAGTCAGCAGATAGATGATTGAGGATACATAGAGAATTGGGATAAGCTGACTTAGCAGTTGGGGGAGGGAGGGTTACTAAAAATTATTTGGGGACACCAACAAAAAAAAGCCTCTGGCACTCTGCCAGAATTTAAATCAAAAATAACATTTCCAAACATTTTAGGGGGTGTTTGGGGTAAAGCACTACTATGGAGCTGATAAAATACATTGTTAAATGACTACATGAGGTGAATATAGGGCCAGGAGACACCATGCTGGGGAGGTTAGTGAAGGGCAAATATGTATGAAGGACCTAAAATAATAATTACATAACAATCCAGCATGCATGAGAACAAAGGGGACATTCACAGCATATTCCAATCATGGTAATTAGGGAATGAGGAAAGAAATACAAGATATTAGCAAACATTCAATACAATAAAATGTGATATAAAAGGATAAAAATCTTACCTTCATATACTCCTTCTGCAGGACCTGGATGATGGCAGAACAGGTCTCTGGGATAATGATCCCCAGAGCCTGGGGGGAGATGCCTGTCAAGAACTTGAGGTCCTGCAGGCTTCTCCCTGTCGCCAAATACCGCAGGGTAGCGATCAACCTCTGCTCCGGAGTGATGGCTTGCCTCATGCAGGTATCCTGCCTGCTGATATAGGGGGTCAGCGAAGCCAACAAACGGTGAAACACGGGGTCCGTCATCCTGAGAAAGTTCCTGAAATCATCAGGATTATTCTCACGGATTTCACGGAGCAAAGGCATATGAGAGAACTGGTCACACTGAAGCAACCAATTTTTGGTCTATGAACTCCTCCCCACCCTGTTCATGGACTGGACTTGTGTCAAGGTCAGGACCCCAACACCAAGCCCTCGCACAGCACGAACTCTACGAGGAGTACGCATACGAAACATGGCTAGAAAACGGTCGGCTGCTCAGAACGAAGTAACAGAACACACTGAAGAACAGCAAGGCCTGTGAAGAGCGACCTGAAAAACCGTAACGAACGAACAAGCATACAATGACTACTTAAAGTCACGCGGAACTTGATTGCACGCACTGAAGAGCAGATACAAACCCACAAGCACAAACTGAACGTCAGAAAACGATCTGAAAGCCACGAGTCTGAAAAAGCGCGAATCGTCTCTCACCAAACTTTTACTAACACGAGATTAGCAAAAGGAGCCCAAAGGGTGCCGCGCTTGGTTCTAAACCGGCCGTTTCTAGTCTCGTCGTACGTGACCGCGTGGTTGGCGATCGGAGATTCCGACAACTTTGTGCAACCGTGTGTAGACAAAAAAAGTTTGAGCCAACATCCGTCTGAAAAAATCCTAGGATTTTGTTGTCGGAATGTCCGAACAAAGTTCGACCGTGTGTACGTCCTATTAATGTTTTGACAGTATTACAAATGTCCTCACAGGTGAAGGGCTGGTCCATAAGGTCTCTATGGGTGCCCTCAATAGATGGAAGAGGCAGGTTCCCCAGAAAGTCCCTGATGGATGAAGGAGCAGCATCCCGGGATTGTCTATACAGAGCAGCGTAAAATTTGTGGAACTCTCAAAGGATCTTTTGGGGGTTATAACGAGTGCCAAATGTGAGTGTCTAGGAGTGAGCTTGTGTGCTAACAAGGATCCTGGGCAGTCATGCCAAGTAAAGAACCTATTATTCATCCAACGCAGTTATTTCTCAGCTCACGTGGTAAGAAATATGTTGAGGTCTAAGCGGCATTGTTCAAGTTTAGTGAATAAATCGGGAAGGGTAGTTTTTGTGCTGGGTAGCTAGGGCTTCATACTCCTTGGTCTTGGCAGAAATCAACTCGTCACAAGCTTTTTTGAGTCTGGAGGACAGTGGAATAAAGGACCTTCTAATAGAAGCCTTGTGTTTAGCCCAGGTAATCTAAGTAGTTCTTCAAATGGGTAGAAATATCAAGACCGTAGGATTCATTGCTGAGGAGAGATTCATTTAATGTGACTTCGCTATCCTGGTTGTCAGGTCCGATTATAGGATCATGATCCGCCCAGGAGGTAGAAGGTATTTTAGCAGCGTGTAATTTAGGTAAAAGTCCAGAGAGGAGAAACACGTGATCTATGCGAGAGTAGTGACTATGGGCTCTCGAAAAATTAGTATAATCCCTAGAGGTGGGGTTAGCTTCCCTCCAGTCATCTAGATCATAATGATAAAGCAATTGTGCAAATTTACGGCTTTTCTTTGAAGGAGATCTGGTTGAAACAAGTATGAGTTTTGTCCATTATAAAGTCTAGGGCTAGATTAGTGTCACCTGCTAAAATAACTTCCCCCTCAAACACAGCGGACATAGACTGTAGTAGGGAACTAAAAAACGCAATTTGGGTTTGGGAGAGAAGTAAACTAAGAAGGTCACAAAATTTTCTCCCAGGTAGCCCTTAACCAAAAGCTATCATCCCTCTTTATCCTTGAGCACTTTAGTTTCAGTAAATGCTAGTCTTCTAGATAAACAGAGGGTCACTCCCCTCTCTTTTCAGAAGCCTTTGCAAGATAAATAGAATAATCCTTATGGAGATATCGGGGTGTAAATAGGGGAGCAAAATGTGTCTCCTGTAGGGCCACAATGGCTGCCCCCAAGGATCAGTAATGTGTGAAGGCCTTAATACACTTGGAGGGCAACCCTAGACCCTAAATGTTAAGGGAAAGCAGACGGATGGTGTGGATGGTATTTGTTATGCTAGGCATGAGGAATAGTGAGCATAATTATCGGTACTGTCAGAAACCATGAATCAGACTGAGGCAGAAGTACAGTTAAATCACACTTGTTTATTAATAAAAGTAAATAGAACAAACGTAGTCAAAACATAGCCAAAGTTCGGTAACCGGAACAGATAGTCAGACAGGCCAGAAAGCCAGGAAACCAGGAATCGGCATAATGGATCAGCAAGCAGGATCTAGAGCCAGAAGGAATGTCAGCCAAGCAAGTCTTTAACAGGAACGCAGGAGGAAGTCTCTGTGATGTTGACCAAGGCGAAGGCAGAGATCATCTAGGCTGAAAGGCTTAAGTAAGCAGGACTGACGTGCAGGATATCACCAGCAGGTGCATCACTGTGGAGAGATAGAAGCTGGCAATTAGCCGACAGCTGAGCAGCCAGCTCAGAGAAGTAAGGGCTGAGCCCAGCCCTGACAGTACCCACTCCTCAACGACCCCTCCCCCTCGGAGGACCACCAGGCTTGAGGGGAAAACGTCTATGGAAATTACGGAGGATGACAGGGGTAGGTACATCTGAGGATGAGACCCAAGATCGTTCATCCGGACCGTACCCTTTCTAATGCACCAGGTACTGTATGCGCCTACGGGAGTCAACAATGGACTGTACTTCATACTACTCATGGTTCTCAACCTCTACGGGGTGAGGACGTGGCACCAAGGTGGTAAAGCGGTTGCAGACCAAAGGTTTTAATAAGCAGACATGAAATACATTTGAGATACGCATATTAGAAGGAAGGTCTAACGCGCAAGCCACTGGGCTAATCCTGCGGAGAATACCGAAAAGTTCAATAAACCGAGATGCAAACTTCAGAGAGCGAACAAAAAGTCTGAGGTTGCGAGATGACAGTCAGACCCTGTCCCCAGCCATAAACGGGGACAATCGGGAAGCAGAATTCAAAGCAGTATTGTGAGCAAACTCCACCCACGGTAAGAGGTGTGACCATTTGTTGGTCAGAAATATAGCAATGTAGGAACTGCTCTGAGGACTGATTGACTCATTCTGCAGCCCCATTAGACTGCGGGTGATGGGCAGAGGAGAAGCAAGCTTAATTCCCAACTGTGCACAAAAGGCTCGCCAGAACCGGGACACAAACTGACTACCCCTGTCTAGGGCGATCATAAGCAAAGGATCTCCAGAGCAAAAATGGAAGCCAGTTCCTTAGATGTGGGCAACTTCTTAAGTGGAATACAATGAGACATTTTCGAGAACTGGTCAACCACCATAAGGATAACTGTGTTGCCCTGGGAGTTGGGTAACTCCACAATGAAATCCATAGACAAGTGGGTCCAGGGCCTCTCTCCATTGGGTATGGATTATAGGGGGCCCACTGGAAGGTGTCTTACTCTGAGCACACACGGAACAGGCAGCTACGAAGGCGGTTACATCAGCACGTAGACTAAGCCATCATAATTGTTGGAAAATGGCCCAAAAGAGTTGATTCTTCCCAGGGTGGTTAGCAGCCTTGGAAAAATGGTGGAGCACCGCAGTACGGAGACTCTCTGGGATAAAGCAACGGTCACAAGGTTTCTCAGGAGGAGCATGGACCTGAGCGGCAAGAATTTTGTCACCCAAAGGAGAAGTGAAACTGGAACCGGAACCGACTCCATCCTTGAAGTGGAGGAAAATTGTCACGACAAAGAGTCAGCCCTTACATTCTTAGTACCGGGTAAGAATGAGACAATGTAATTGAAACTTGACAAGAAAAGAGCCCATTGCGCCCTTCAGGTGACAATTTCTTGGAAAAGTAGCCACAAGAATGCATAGCGCTCTGAGGTAGGACGGTGAGACAGAATGGTGCCAACTCCAGTCTCAGAAGCATCAACCTCAAGAATAAAGGGTAACGTAGGATCAGGATGTGCCAACAGAGGAGCAGAAACAAAGGCAGCCTTGAGACTCTTAAAGGCATTAATGGACTCCGAAGACCAACTCTGTGGGTTCCAGTCATATCAGTCGGGCTTGACCAGAGGCGAGAAGTTACAAATAAACTTAAGATAATAGTTGGCAAAGCCAGGAAAACGCTGCAGAGAGCGTAAACCAATGGGTCAGGGCCACTGTAGTCACAGTAATCACATGACCCACTGTCGGAGCCATGTGACTGCTGAAAGTCTCTCTGGGTCCATCGAAGTGAAAATGACATAGCCCAGGTATTTAACCTGTTCACGATGGAATTCGCACTTCTCCAATTTACAATAGAGATTGTTCTTTCTTCGTTTCTAAAGCACATGACAGACATCTGTGTGGTTGTTCTCCAGGGACTTGGTAAATATGAGGATATTGTTGAGATAAACCACCACACATAACTGCAACAAATCTCGAAGGACATTGTTAATAAATTCCTGGAAAACTGCCGGAACGTTACAAAGGCCAAATGGCATTACGAGGTACTCATAATGGCCTGTTCTGGTATTAAATGCAGTTTTCCACTCGTCGCCCTCCTTAATCCTCACGAGATTGTATGCCCCTCTCAAATCAAGCTTCGTGAAAACCGTTGCTCCCTTAAGTCGGTCAGATAACTCTGTAATCAACAGAATCGGATAAGCATTCTTAATCGGGAAACGATTGAGACCCCCTATACAAGGTCTCAGTTCACCACTCTTCTTCACAAAGAAGAAACCAGCACCAGCAGATGAGGATTTGCGGATAGAACCTCGAGAGAGTCTGTCTGCAACATACTCCTCCATGGCCTTATCCTCCAAGACCAACAAAGGGTACACCCTGCCATGAGGGGGTATGGCACCAGGTTGAAGGTCAATTGCACAATCATACGACCAGTGTGGAGACAAACTACCTGGGGATAACTGGGGACGAAACAACGCCACCTAAGATCTGTCCGTGACAGGACCTCCAATGTTCGGGCGTTCCCTGGATGGGGTAGGACAAGACTTCAAAAAGTGATCTGCCTGGACACAAAAGCACAATCTCTCCCTCTTCCTAAGGGCTCTCTCATCTGCAGAGAGACGCGTGAAGCCCAAGTGCATGGGTTCACCTTCACTGACCGACTCGGTACCAGGAGGCATGGGAGGTGAGGGAGGCAAAGGTGGGACTGCAAAGCTCGGAGACAAATGTACAGGAGGCTTCCGCAACTGAGCCTTAAGAGTATTGCTTAGTCTGGAGTCAATGAGCATGGCAAACGTGATCAACTTCTCCAGCTCAATGGGTATATCTCATCCTTGATGGTATCCAAAAAAGACCATAAAAAAAAGCAGCCACGAGGGCCTCATTGTTCCAAGCGACCTCTGGTGCCAGAGTACGGAATTCAGTGGCTTAATCGGCAACAGTTCTCATACTCTGATGAACATGAGGCTCTTGGCAACAGAAGCGGAGCGTGCAGGAATGTCAAATACCCTTTTAAAGGAAGCCACAAACTCTGGGTAACTCAGGACAATGGGTTTTTGCATCTCCAATAGAGGGTTTGCCCAGGCCAAAGCTCTCTCAGAAAGCAAAGATATCAAGAAACCTACTTTGCTTCTGTCCGTGGGAAACGCTTGGGGCAGCATCTCAAAGTATATCTCAACCTGGTTGAGAAACCCTTTGCATTAGACTGCGTCGCCACTGGGGAAGCGGAGCGGAACCAGACATGCCTCTTATAGAGGTAATACTCGAGGCGTGTGCCTGAAAAGAGTAGCAGGGACTCAGGACAATGGGTTTTTGCATCTCCAATAGAGGGTTTGCCCAGGCCAAAGCTCTCTCAGAAAGCAAAGATATCAAGAAACCTACTTTGCTTCTGTCCGTGGGAAACGCTTGGGGCAGCATCTCAAAGTATATCTCAACCTGGTTGAGAAACCCTTTGCATTAGACTGCGTCGCCACTGGGGAAGCGGAGCGGAACCAGACATGCCTCTTATAGAGGTAATACTCGAGGCGTGTGCCTGAAAAGAGTAGCAGGGACGGCCTGCAACACAGGTTGTACCGGAGCAGCCACAGTTGGAGATTCCAGGTGAGCCGTGCCACTCAGGAGCATTTGTAACGCCATGGCAAACTGATCCATGCAGTGATCCTGCTCATCCAATCTGGAAAAAATATTACCAACAAGTGGATTGACTGCATCTTCTGAATTCATGGTCTTCGTTTCCTGTCAGAAACCATGAATCAGACCGAGACAGAAGTACAGTTAAATCACACTCGTTTAATAATAAAAGTATATAGAACAAACGTAGTGAAAACATAGCCAAAGTTCAGTAACCAGAACGGATAGTCAGACAAGCCAGAAAGTCAGGGAGCCAGGAATCAGTGTAAGTGTAACAGCAAGCAGGATCTGGAGCTAGAAGGAATGTCAGCCAAGAATGCGAAGGCAGAGATCATCTGGGCTGGATGGCTTAAGTAAGCAGGACTGACGAGCAGGATATCATCAACAGGTGCGTCACTGTGGAGCGATAGGAGTTGGCAATTAGCCGACAGCTGAAAGGCCAGCTCGGAGAAGGAAGGGCTGAGCCCAGCCCTGACAGGTACATAAACTCACCCACCAGTCTGAACCAAAGGAGTCTCTGGGTGACCCTCAAAAATGAATAACAAAAAAGGTTAAGACAGAAGCAAAGAAATAGAGAAAGAAATAGAAGATGTTCAGGCCAGGAATTCCCCCGGCTCCAAGTACTGTAATATATTAATGCGGAATGTTACAAACTTGGGATAACAAACAGTCCAATTTCCCAGAACCAAAGCTCTGAGCGCAGAGGAGTCTTGCAAAATCAAGCATTGGGGAGAGTGCATAGATTCCTCCCAGTATTGTAGATCACACATGGAAAATTGAAGGCCCAATAGCACCGCTATGAAAATAAGAACAACGTTGTTATAAAACCAATAACCATTATATCAATATGTGGGTCAGACCTAAAATTTCCATCCTAAAAGTAAAATGTAGCCAAAAGAGCTGGAACTGTTCTATATAAGGCACAGATTGCATAGCTACACAGAAAAACAAAACAAAAGAAAATGTATTCACAGTGGCTAATGTCCTATATAAAAATAAAAACAATGTGTCTGCGCTAGAAGAAATCGCTACACTCAAAGTGCAGTACTAGTAAACATAAACAACATAGGTGTTGATATAAATGTGCATGCGTAAAAATACCCCTAGGTGCTAAAGTATAAAGTGCACAGTGCTATGTGAAACACAGAATGTGAGTGATCAAACAAAACAACATATCAATTAAAATATCAAAAATGAAATGCAAGAGGATATAACAAATGGTGAATAAATGAAGTCCAAAAACGTGTATATCCAATGATATAAAAGTGCCCAAATAAATTAGTCCAAAGATTGGTGAATTTCACATATCCTATCTTCCAAAATGTGCCACCAAGAAACATGCTGTGGTGTCTTCCAGCCGCCCCCACAGGTGTATATGCTCACCTTCCTGTGTGTGACACAGCGATTAAACTATGTCAAACAAAGCCTTGGAGACACTCCTGTGCTCATTAGGAACCAGCTGTGCAAACTTCCAATGTTCTCAAATGGAGATGGTTTCATCAGGACAGACACATCCCCACACAAAGGCGTGCCCCCCTCCCATGCGCTCTCAGCCGGCGTCTCTCCTGGAATGTCCTATATATTCGGACCACTGAGAAGCCACCACCAAGAAAACGAGGATCAACTAGCGGTATACAGCAAGTTCTCATGATGTTTGACAAGAGGTTGTAGATTACCTTTGTTGTCAAAGGTAACCAGAGAGGAGAGAGCGAGGACCGCTGGATCTGGGCTAATTCGGGGACGAAGGACTGTGAGATGAACCCTAGCTTTAATAGAATATTTTCACCTTCGGTGAATGTAGAGAAGGAGTAGGATTTGCCATTTTAAGTAAACTGGAGCCGGAAAGGGAAGTTCCATCTGTAACAAATATTTTGTTGAATCAATGGTGACAGCAAAGGTTTGAAAGATAGTCTTTTTTGAATAGTGGCCTAGGAGATATCTGCACTTGAATCTTATGACACTCAATTTCAAGATATGGGTGCTCTCCTAGCGTAATGCATAACTACCTCTTTAATCCTGAAGAAGTGGGGTTTTCACGGTCACATCCCTTGGGGGTCCACCAGGTTTTGGAGAAACAAGGGCCCTATGGATGCAATATATTTCCATATGGGTTTCATTGATGTCCGGCACTGCAATTGTATAAAGGAATAAGTGATGGAAGTGACATGTTTCACCGTTTCCAGAAGACCTCTGATACGAAAATCATAGCGCCTAGTGCGATTTTCAAGGTCATTAATTTTAGTATAAGCCTCCTCAAGGAGATCTTGTAGATCCATAATCATGGTAGAATTTTGCGACACACTGAACTGTCATCGACCTTGCTCTCCAGGCAGTTTGCTAATTCTTGGAAATCCTGCTTTATTTCAGAGGCCAATTTGTCAGTGGCTTTTGCCAGCTTCCCCTGTAACAGATCTGCAAAAGGAGCCAAAACTATGGTGTCCCCTGAATATTGTGGCTGGATAGGTGTGGAGCAGGGGGTCTACAGGGTTGTCTGGGTCATACTCCTAACTGCTGGGTTGGCTCAGAAATATATCTGCCATCTCCCTGTCTAAAGCCCCATACACACTATCAGATTTTCTGCTGATTTTTGTCTTCAGATTTACCAAAACCATGTAGTGCAAGGGCCTGCCTGATTGCATACAAATTGAAACTCCTAAGGTTTAACCTCATATTATATGGTTTTGGTAAATCTGAAGCTAAAAATCAGCAGAAAATCTGATAGTGTGTATGGGGCTTAAGGCTGAGGAAGCATGTGAATTCTGGCCTGGGGATAAGCCTGCAGCCTGTGAGGGAGACCTTGCAGGGCTGGATGGTGAGCAGGGGTTGTCAGAAAGCTCACCTGTAGCTGGAGTGGCTGTGGAGGAGGCTTTGGTTTGGTTCTCTGTGGAAGCTGCTTCTCTGCTTCTGTAGCTGGAGAAATGTGAGTGCTGGCTCCAGTCACCATCTTGCCTCCTGCCCGTCGCTAGAGTCGAGTTGCGGGAGCCGCCTTGGTATTTTTCAGTCGTCCAGTAAGGCATGCAGTGGGTTGCCGGTCCTCCCTGCAGGTGAGTCAGGAGGTTGTGAGGTGGGGGGCTGCTGAATCTCGCCGTTAATGCCAGCAGTGTGCAAAGCTGCCTAGGAACACATCTGCCTCGGCCGTCTGCGAATTCGCTCCTAAACTAACCCTTTAACTGAGCAATTACAGTAATTACCTTCTGCCTTGCTCTTTTGTATGGATGCCTCAGAACATGCAATGAAACCCTTTTTCAGAATGACTCTAATCTCCATTCACATGCACAGAATCTTGTGTCTCAAAGTCTGCACAGCTAAAGCTGCCTGTAAAAGATGCGTTATGTGTAAGTTCTTGATGTCTTTGGCGAGGCAATTGACAAATTAATGAAAGATCTCTCAAAAAGGAACATTCCACAGCAGAAGTTTCCAAATCCCCTTCCTCTGGAGCCATGCAGAGTGCGTAATCGCTCCACACTGGCTTCAAATTCAAAATATAAGTTCAGCCCTTTCTTTCGGCATTAGCCACACAGCCCATTTCCCAATTAAGATGCGCCCTCACTCCTGTGTGGGTGGAAGTCTGTTACAGTTTGCGTGCCTCTGCTCTACAGATGTAACAGACTTGTGGGTTCAATCAGTGGTTAAACTCTCTCTGAGCTCACAATTGCATATTGAGGTCAATGAGACATCCCTCAGTGAGATTATCCATGAGACTTCTAGACCTCATTGTAGTCTCCTTCAAGGCTGTTCCATTCACCCAATTTTAGTCAAGACCTCTCCAGCACAAGATTTGGCCTGGGACAAGCATGCTTCTTCTCTCGACCTACCCATTCTCCAGTTCAGCCAAGCAAGATGTCATGATCTGTAGTCAGGCTCCGAGACCAGTAGCTGTAGCGTGGTCCCCACTGACCAGCTGGATAAGTACAGAAGCAGGTCACTCTGGAGGATGACATGGGCTCATCTGATGTGGGGGGGCTAAATACTAACCGGTATTCGCCAGAGCTCCTGATGGTGAAGATGGGTTTTGCTACATGTTATTACCAGGTCGGCATTCTCAGGATCTCCCCACCAGGAGATGAGCAAGCCGGGGTTCAATAGCAGGTAGGGATAAGCAGAAGCGTAGTCAGTTAACAAGCCAATTCTAAATTAAATTTAAATTGAACGGTGTGTGTTTAGTATCACTTAACTTCTCTCTGCCTGCAGATATACGGCTTTGAACCCATTAGGTATATTCCCTTAAATGCTTTCTCCTGCAAAGTGGCCTTTTTGGTTGCTATCATGTTTGTCAAATGTGTTGCTGGTTTGGCAGCTCTCATTTAAGGAGTCATTTATCATCCTTTATTCCTAAGGTGGTATTCATCTTCCACCTCAAAGAAGACCTAGTCCTTCCATATTTGTGCCCTGTTCCAAAGCACCCAAAAGAAATTGCTCTTCGTTGCCTGGATGTAGATGGACTCTCTATTTGTTCTATCTCTGGCACCTCATGAGGGATATGCTGCTTCCAAGGCAATCATCAATTGATGAATAGGACAACTAATCGCTAGTGCTTACACTCTAAAGGACAAAGCTCCTGTACTTTTACATATCCAGTCCACCACGTCAGTGGGTGTTTCCTGGTGGGCATTCTAGAACTAGGCCTCTGTAGCCCTACCTTTTTAAGGCTGCCACCTGGTCCTTTGTTCATATCTTTTTAAAGTTTTACCAGTAAACACCTGGCATTCTGCCTAGTATATATTTAATACCAGACCCTTATCCGAGCATGCAACCTGGCAGGCCAGGAAAGGGGGAGACAAGCAAGCGCCCCCCCACCCCCTGAACAATACCAGGCCACATGCCCCCCACCCTGTTTTTTTTCCACATTTTTGTATTGCCGGCAATGTTCTTTACACATTCAACTGTCAGCTGGGAATTCTGCTGACAGCTGATAACTTATGAGTTGTTAAAGTGATTGTAAAGTCATGTTTGTTATTTTTATTTAAAAAAAAAAAATGTTATACTTGCCTCTGTGCAGTGGATTCGCACAGAGCAGCCCGGTTCCTCCTCTTCTCGTCTCCCTCTTCTGTGTTCCCAGCCCCTCCCTCCTGTTAAGTGCCCCCACAGCAAGCAGCTTGCTATGGGGGCACCCGACCTGAGTCCATTCAGACACGGAGCTGTGGCCATTCCCAGCCCCCTCTCTTATGATTGGCTGACTGACTTTGACAGCAGCAGGAGCCAATTGCGCCACTCCTGTGTCTCAGCCAATCAGGAGGCAGAGTCTCGGACAGCCGAGACACTCATGGATTTCGCTGGACAGAGTTGGGGCTCAGGAATTAGGGGGGCCGTTGCACACAGAAGACTTTTTATCTGATCTTTACACAGCATCTGGCTTCCTGGCCAGCTCTTTAACAACCAGCTGATCACTGGTTGTTAAAGAGGAGGGCCCATTAAAAAAAAAAAAAAATTAAAAGTCAGCAGCTACAAATACTGCAGCTGCTGACTTTTAATTGGACACTTACCTGTCCCAGGGTCCAGCGATGCAGGAGATTGAAGCCCCGCTCGCCTCCCCCTCCGTTCGGCGACCCGGCATTGCAACTGTGGGCACCAGGCTGTGGCTTCACAGCCGGGCACCTACTGCGCATGCGCAGTAACCTGTAATGGGTCCCAGGTGATTGACAAGAGGGAGGGAGCAGAGCCGAGTCCTTCCTGTGCCGAGGGGGAAGTGATGTCACCAGCCCAGGCACTGAAAGAGGCAGACTACGAGGGACCCCCTAGCAACAGGCATTTAGAGGTTAGAAAAAACATTTAAATTTTTTTTTTCATGTATTTTTTATTTGTTGGGTGGAACACCACTTTAAGGATGCCGGCTGCCTTCGCTTCAAAAAAAAAATTTGCCAAAACGCTGCTGCTCCAGAATGCACTGGCCCTGAGGTTTTTTACAGCTTCTAAACACCTATGCCACCTAAAGCTCCTAAAATCCTATGTGTGCATGGACACATAGAATAACATGGAGAGGTGTTTTGAAGCTGTAAAAAGAAAAAAAAAACGCCCAGCGCTGCTAAAACGTGCAGGAGGCCTCTCTGTCCTGTATTATACTCCAAGATATAGAGTTTAACCAGTTGGCCCAAATCGCTGTCATTGTACGTTGGTACTTTGACGCTAAATACCATTGTTATGGCAGCAGCTAGCTGCCATAACCCCCGTATTTTCTGAAACGGCGGGCGGTGCGCTTTACGATAAAAGTGGTCTCCGTGGCGGATTCACCTCAAGATCACTTTTATCAGGGGCAGGAGATCGCGTCCTCTCCCCTGACAGGCCTGGAGCCCATTGGTCTTAAAGGGGAAGAATTTTTTTTTTTTTTTTTATTATTATTGCATTTAGGTGTAAATGTGGGATCTGTGGTCTTTTTGACCTCAAATCTCACATTTAAGAGGTCCTGTCATGCTTTTTTTCTATTACAAGGGATGTTTACATTCCTTGTAATAGGAATAAAAGTGACCCAAAACATTTTTTTTTAAAGCACAGTGTAAAAATATAAAAAAGTAAAAGAAATAAAAGAAAAGCCAAATTTTAAAGCGCCGCATCCCGTCGAGCTCACGCGCAGAAGCGAACGAATAAGTCGCGCCCACATATGAAAACTGTTCAAATCACACATGTAAAATATCGCCGCAATTTAGAAATGTAGAAATTTTTAAACATCACCTATGGAGTTTTTTTAAGGGTCAAAGTTTGTCGCCATTCCACGAGCGGGCGCAATTTTGAAGCATGACATGTTGGGTATTAATTTACTCGATGTAACATTATTTTTCACAATATAAAACAGAATTGGGCTAACTTTACTGTCTTATTTTTTAAGTCAATGTATTTTTTTACCAAAAAATTGTGCTTGTAAGACCACTTTGCAATAGGGTGTGACATAAAGTATTGCAGTGACTGCCATTTTATTCTCTAGGGTGTCTGAAAAATATATATATATAAAGTTTGGGGGTTCTAAGTAATTTTCTAGCAAAAAAAAAAAAATATTTTAACTTGTAAACAAGTGTCAAAAAGAGGCTCAGTCCTTAAGTGGTTAAAGTGGTTGTAAACCCTGGTAAAAAAAAATAGCATAGTAGCTCATTATGAATTACCTGAGAATGAAGCCCCCGCAGCTGCCTTCGTCTCCCCCTCCGGCCGGCGACATCTCTCCCGGGGGTTACTTCTGAAATGTATTTAATACTTTGTACAAAATCTCTTGTCGGTAATGACAGATTCAAGACGCTGCCTGTATGGAGAAACTAGTCGCATTCATTGCTCAGGTGTGATTTTGGCCCATTTTTCCACACAAACCTCAAATTGTGCAGGTTCTATAAGCCTCTTCTATGAACTCTGATCTTTAGTTGTTTCCATAGATTTTCTATTGGATCCAAGTCAGCTGATTGGCTGGGCAATTCTAGCAGCCTTATTTTTTTTTTTTCTTTGAAACCAATTGACAGCTTCCCTTGGCTTTCTGTTTGGGATTATTGTCTTGCTGAAATGTCCACCCTCGTTTCATGTTCATCATCCTGGTATACGGCAGCAGATTTCTATCAAGAATGTCTTGATGCATTTTGACATTCATCCTTCCTTCAGTGATATGAAGTTTGCCAGTACTATGTGCTGAAAAACAGCCCCACAACATGATGTTCCCATCTCCAAACTTCACTGTTGATCTAGTGTTTTTTGGGTAATGTGCAGTGCCATTTGACCTCCATTTTGGTCTCAACTGACTAGAATATATTCTCCTAGTATTTTACAGACTTGTCTAAATGTTGTGCAGCAAACTTTAAACAAGCTTCAACATGCTTTTTCTTCAGCAATGGAGTCTTGTGTAGTGAGCATGCATACAGGCCATGGCGGTTGAGTGCATTACTTATTATTTTCTTTGAAACAATTGTACCTGCTAATTCCAGGTCTTTCTGAAGCTCTCCACAAGTGGTCCCCAATCCCCACCCTCTGCACATGCTCCTATAACCAGTTTTCTGTCCAGGTACATACTTTGATCATCAATGCCAAAAGTGTTTGTAACCTTATTAAAGCAATTCACTGCCTGCCCCTCTCCTTACCAGGAAATAATGCACAGTATAAGTGTTGCAATAGATGCTTCTAAATACCTTTTTGTTAGAGCTTCAGGCCGGTCACATGATTCCCGGCTGCTCTGTTACTCCGATCCCTGGGCTACAGCCAGAGGGTCAGAGCTCTCACTCTGATGTCAGCCAGGAGGTCACGTGACCGTCGTGCTGGCTGCTCAGCCCCTCCTGCTGTAGCCTGGGGATCGGAGTAGCAAAGCGGCCAGGAGTCATGTGACCGGCTTGAAGATCTCTAAATAAAAAAAAATGGGTATTTAGAAGCATTCCTTTTCAATAAACACGTATACAGTGCATTATCACTGGATAAAGGAGAGGGGCAGGCAGTGAAATTTTGTTAAAGTTTGTTAAAGTATTACAAATATTGGCAGGAGGGGGGAGTGGAGACAGCTCACACAGACGCACTGAGCTGGCAGGAAAGGGAAGGGGGAGAAGACAGAGGGGGCAGAGGAGAGCTGTGGATGATGCAGGGGTAAACTGATCATGGTAGTTAGGGCTCAGCAGCAAAATTTGCCCCTTATCGTTTGTTTTACAATGTATGTTTTAATTTTAAAATGCTGTGTTCTCCTGAAGTGTTGAACATATTTGATTACTGAAGATATTTGATTACAGAGAGAATGTTACTGGTGTACTTAACTAGGCAATGATCCAAATCTGTGCCCATTATTTCACGGTCAGGAATGCGCCTTGTTTGTTTTAGTCTGATTGTTAACCTGTTATGTTTTACATAGTTATATAGTTAGTCAGGGTGAAAAAAGACACATGTCCATCTAGTTCAACTTAAAAAATCATGCAATCCCATGTACACAATACTTTACCCACAGTTGATCCAGAGGAAGGCGAAAAAACCCAGCAAAGCGTGATCCAATTTGCTACAGCAGGGGAAAAATATTCCTTCCTGATCCCCTGAGAGACAATCTGATTTCCCCTGGATCAATTTGACCTATAAATGTCAGTACCCAGTTACATTATGTACATTAAGGAAAAAATCTACTGAGCTGGCCAGAACCACCTCTGGAGGGAGTCTATTCCACATTTTCACAGCTCCTACTGTGAAGAAACCTTTCCATATTTTGAGATAAAATCTTTTTTCCTCTAGACAGTGGTCTCCAAACTGCGGCCCAGGGGCCAGATTTGGTCGCTTGCCTGCTTTTATCTGGGCCTCGAGGCACAATTTCATCCACTGATGCCAATAATGGGGCACAAATCCCCCCACCGCCACCAATGAATGGGCACAATTCCTCCCAATTATACCAATAATGGGTCACAATTTCTCCCAATGATGCCAACAATGGGGCACAATGACACCAATGATGGGGCACAATTTCTCCCAATGACACCAATGATGGGGATAGTTTCTCTCAATGATACCAATGATGGGGCACAATTTCTCCCAATGACACCAATAAAGGGGCACAATTCCCCCCCACTGACACTAAAGATGGGGCTTTGCTTTTTACCACTGATGTCAGGACCTTTTCTACTTCCAATGGCCACAGTCCGGTCCTCCTAAGTCTGAAGGACAGTAAACTGGCCCTTTGTTTAGAAAGTTTGGAGACCCCTGCTCTAGATGTAGAGTGTGCCCCCTTATCCTGTGTTTTGAATCGTAAGAAATAATAATTCCTTTGTAATACAGGGAATTTTGTTTTCCATGCTTTAGTCACCTACTATATCTCTAAAAATTATGAGTATTGGTAACGCCTTATATTGATGCCTGAATGTTGAAGCTTTACGGTGCTGTGTAATTTACTTTTGACAATGCTCTACTCAAAGTACTTTTTTTTTTCCTTTTTGTTTTTTTGCATTACCATTACAAAATGTAAAACCCAATAAAAATTATTTTGAAAAAAAAAACAGCTGCACGTTTTTTGTAGCGGGTGCTGGAATCTGTGCAGTTTACAAACCGTCCTGCTCCCGCATAGATGTGAACCTATTTTTATACTGTGTGGAAACAAAATGCAATTCAATCTAAGGGCCCTTTCACACTGAGGAGTTTTTAAGCGCTTTTGAGTAAAAAAAAGTGACTGAAAAATGCTTCCCTTTAAAATCAATTAATGTTTTCTTACTGGGGCAGGGCACTTTTGTGGCAACATTTTTTGTGAAAAAAATCCTGCTCGCAGCATCTTTCTGAGCATGTTTAGGGAGCTAAAACAAGCACGCCAAAAACTGATTACTTCAGACTCATAGGAGTAGACAGAACCCGTGATAATCTACTTGCTGTAAGTATCTTTTTATCCATTAGCAATTGGAAAAAAATGTATTGATATACATTTGGCTATAGATACTGTTAGTGTATGTTTTTACATGCTGTATTTCTACATTGTTTTGCAGACCCACACCTAAATATGTTTGTAAATGTTGTTAAAAATACATTCTCTGGACATTTGTAGTAGTGCTTTAGGATGCAAAAAATGTAAATATTTTAATCTGTAGGAATCAGGCTTTCGGAAAATATATTGCTGAATGGGTCTTTAATGTAGACTGATGTACTGTGTCTTTTTTATTTGTAGGAGTAAGAATTGGCTTGGTCACCAAGTATATAAAAAAATGCCATCAAGCACAGCAGTGCAATTAATCTTGATGGGCAATACGTCCTTGGAACCAAGATTTTACCTTTTCATCATTTAAGAGCAGTCAGAACAGTGGTTGCTATGAGTAATTTCATTGTGCACATATATAAGTGACAATAGTCATTTTTCCTCATAGTGTTCTTCTCTTTCCTTAGGCTCACACTATTTTCTCATTGCTTGGAATGGACCATGCATATGTCACCTCTATAGGGAGATTGATTGGGATGGTAACATTAAGAGAGGTAAGTACCATCAAGAAGAGATGGAAGAGAGAAGATATGTTAACGGAACTAATACGAATTTAATCCTATGACAGTTTAAACAAGCATTTTGCAGCCCCTTTTCACACTAAATCTCCAGATTCCCTAGTTAAAATGTAAAAAACATAAACGTTACCATTAATGGGATGATGCACACAACCACCTTGATGAAAGTCTATGTGAACTTTTGCCTTTTAAAACAACCCATGCAATGCGTGTGTGTGTGTGTGTGTGTGTGTATGTATGTATGTGTGTGTGTGTGTATGTATATATATATATATATATATATATATATATATATATATATATATATATATATATACACACGCATATACATACACACACACGCATATACATACACACACACACACACACACATTCTTTTCCCTTATTTAGAAGTAATCACATGACCTCTGTTCTCAACTGCATAAGGGGCTTAGAGAGGTGGGGTTGGAGAGTTTTGGGGAGAATGACAGGGCATGGCAACAGCAGCTATAACACAAGCACAGTCCTGTGTAATATGCAGAGACAGCAATGCACTGTGCAGAGCTGGACATGAGAGCAGGGGACAAACAGCAGTACACTGAATTTGCCAGTGAGGAGCGGTGCAGGCGTGCTCTCAACAGAGGGCTTACCGCTGGAACACAGCCAGGCTCTGCTTCCAAGTAGAATGCAAAGAAACAAGCTGACCACACTGGGATGGGTGTGCTTCCATATCCTGGCAGAGTCAGTTTGAAATAAAAAAGTATGGGACTGGCAGGATCACCAAGTATTTTACAGAAAGAAAGGAATGCAAAGAGAACAATATACTTTTTTTAATACAACTAGATGGTAACGCAGACACATCAGAAACGTGAAATTTAAGTATATGTTACCCTGACATTTCATATCAGATTTCCCTCAAGTGAGCACTTTAGGCAAAGGGGGGGAGAAACATTGAGAATAGTAATTGTTCATAGTGTAGATTTGTCTAAATGACATAGCCTCCAGGTATGTGTTTTTAATTTATTTCAAAATAACAAGCAAGTATCCGCGTTATCCAATAATATTCTAAGCAGCCAGCATGATTTGTTTGATCAGCAAAAGTAAAACATATAAAAGTCCAAACATGGAAGTTCAATCTGCTTACCAGATAGCTAAAACAAGCAGGCATGTAGTGGATGAACCACATTAGCAGCTCCGTTCCTCAGCTTCAGAACAAACTTCAAACCAGGGACAACAAAGATGGCCGCGGGAAGCAGCAACTATTGGGAAGGGCACTCCTGACCGTTTATGGTGATTGACATACACCCTGTATGAGAGTCCTAAGAAGCTGTGACAGTGTGGAAAGGTCTGATGATTAACCGCAACCCTGGTTTGAAGTTTGTTCTGAAGCTGAGGAACAGAGCTTCTATTGTGGTTTATCCACTACATGCCTGCTTGTTTTAGCTATCTGGTAAGCAGATTGAGCTTCCACGTGGTGCGATGTACCTTTCTACACACACTGAAGTTGGTGACGGGTTTATCTACTCTTTCCCCTTGGATTTCTAATTTTAGCACTGCATGTGGACTTTTATATGTTTTCATTTATTTCAACCGCAATATAATAAATGGGATCTTTTGTATTCAAAATGCATATTTTTATCATACAATACTTGACACAGAAACTGATTATAGACTGAGTTATATGCCACTACCTTCGGGTGACTGGACACTGGCAAAATCTGCACTGGGTCTGCCTCCTAGCATCCACCATGTAACTCCACCCACTCTGTGAGGATTTGCTAGTGTCCTTGTTGTCGAATGCCTTCTCTTAGAGACATTTCCTATTTTTTTCTCTAGATTTAATTACTTCCCTCAACTGGCACTTCTGTCAAGATCTAAGTGTTTACTGACTCAATAGCTCATTAGCACTTTCCTGATTGAAGACCCTTGTGTACAACTTTGGAACTATACCCTAACCTCACCACCACTGGACTGGCCTGTAATCTTTGCTTCGTGCTTTGGATCCTACATTGGGCACTCACCTTGGAACGGAATGTGGCGCAACAAGTGTAGTTAGCAGGTGCTATACAAATCTAGGGTTGTGGCCCATTCTTATGGTACCCAGAACCTGAAGATACCTCTGAGGGTATGCCTGGTTCTTGGTTGATGGTTTGCATGTCTTGATTGCTCTTTAGTGTACACTTCATCCTTATCCTACAACACATACTGCAGTGCTTTGCACACAAGTGGCTCATAAAGCGCTGGTGTACAGAGACCTGCACTGTTGGTGTTTTTTCCTAGCTTTATTGTCTCAGTGTTCAGCCTAACAGGATTTAATATTATAGCATTATCCGATTCAAATTTGGCAGTCATTGGACCTTCCAACCATTTTGGGTAAAGAGCTGGTTGTTTGCCCCACCCCCTTGAAACAGACTTTGGATATACGTTAACGCCTGGGTTGCCACAAACCCCATAAATCTGTGGTTTCATGAGTATCTTGCAATAGAAGACCAGGGGGGGGGGGGTATTGGATTGTTTGCCCCCCCCCCCCCAAAAAAAAATGGAGCACCAGCCTCCACTGGTCTGAAATCCTGTGGCTTAAAGCCTAAGCGACTGATTCGAATGCGAGACAGATGACTTTTACTCATGCCATTCTTTAGCTTTTTCCTCAGTGAACACATTGAGGCAGCTACCTATGGCAGCGGGTACAGACCCCATTATCCAGTCTCACAATTGCCTCTGGAATATGTATCCCCCACCATTTAGGGTTACATCTATTCGCTCTCTCAGGCAAAATTATCATCTACGGTGGTCCTTCCGGTCATGGCAAATCTTTCCCCCCAGAAGCCCACCAGAGCTGCTAAAAATCCTTCCTTACATTAAAGGTTCACCCCCCTCTTATTGAGGTAATGGGGTAGTCTACTGACACTGACCCCAACTATGTAACTATTACTGTAAGAGCAGCAAGGATGTGGAACTCCCTTTCCCTTTGCCGTGATCTCAGCGGGGGGGCGTTTCAAGAAACTATTAGATAAGCACCTGAACGACCGCAACAAACAGGCATGTACAATCTAATACTGACATATAATCACGCACATAGGTTGGACTTGATGGACTTGTGTCTTTTTTTAACCTCACCTACTATGTAACTTTAGAACAGAGTTGACTCTAGCACAAAAATTACTGTCTTCTTCTCTCTAGTTTTGTCCATTAATGTTAACTTAGGAAAAGAACAAGATTTTCTTTAACCCTGTTCTCACTTGGTACAATGGGTGTTGGTATCCTTTCCTACTCCGAAAAAGATTTACGATCTTAAAAGGTGTTGCGCCCCTTACAAAAAATTAAAAGTCAGCAGCTTACAGCTGAAAATACCGATTTTCTGATCGGCTGTCGGGTGCTGC
Source organism: Lithobates clamitans (assembly GCA_037952925.1). Lineage (NCBI taxonomy): Eukaryota > Metazoa > Chordata > Amphibia > Anura > Ranidae > Lithobates > Lithobates clamitans. The sequence continues at coordinate 156,998 of JBBGZY010002450.1, forward strand.
TGCCGCCAATCCTAGTAAGGGATTGGCGGTGGCTTCACAGACTATTCCCTGCTGTTTCTAATTGTCGCAGCGGAGGAGGGGAACTGAACTTCCGAGGGACTGCGCCATCTCCAGAAGTGGGGAAAGGGTACCTGTCAAACGGGTACCTGTTCCCCCTTCCCTTCTGAAAGGTGCCAAATGTGGCACCGGAGGGGGGGGGGGAGACAGATAAGCGGAAATTCCACTTTTGAGTGGAATTTCGCTTTAAAGTCCAACTCCAGGAAAGTGATTCCCATACAGTGGGACTGTGCATGCACTGCACGAGTCAGCTGCTCATTTTGTCTAGGGGTTAGGAGAAGGCTTATATTCACCTGATCCTTCATCCCACCGGAAAACGGCACTCTGTTTTTGGAAATGGAAGTGCTTTTGGACACACTTTTGGAAGTGTGTTTTTCCAGACGCTTGTCGCTTTAGCTGACAATTGCGCGGTCGTGCGACGTTGCACCCAAACTAAATTGACGTCCTTTTTTTTCCCACAAATAGAGCCTTTTTGATGGTATTTGATCACCTCTGCGATTTTTATTTTTTGCGCTATAAAAAAAAAGCGACAATTTTGAAAAAAAACTCAATATTTTGTACTTTTTGCTATAATAAATATCCCCTTTTTTAAAAAAAAAAAAAAAAAAAAAAAAGCTAATTCCACCTCAGTTTAGGCCGATATATATTCTTCTACATATTTTTGGTAAAAAAAAAAAAATCGCAATAAGCGTATATTGTATGGTTTGTGCAAAAGTCTACAAAATAGGGGATAGATTTATAGTATTTTTATTATTTCTTTTACTAGTAATGGCGGCGATCTGCGATTTTATTTTTTATCGGAATTGCGGCAGACAGATCAGACACTTTTGACACATTTTTGGGACCATTTGCATTTATACAGCGATCAGTGCTATAAAAATGCACTGATTACTGTAAAAATGTCACTGGCAGGGAAGGGGTTAACACTAGGGGAGATCAAGGGGTTAACTGTGTTCCCTAGTGTGTGTTCTAACTGTGGGGGGAGGGGACTGACTAGAGGAACTGACAGATCCTGATTCCTAGCTATTAGGAACTCACGATCTGCATCTCCTCTCAGAACAGTGATTTGTGTGTTTACACACACACGTCCCTGTTCTGTCTCTCTTGCCCGCGATCGCTCGTGGCCGGCAGTCATCGCGAACGTCGGCCACGAGCAATGGCACCCCTGCAGTGCAGCCGCTATCCCGATCCCGCGAGCCGACATATAGCTACGACGGCTCGTGGGATCGTGCTAACCTGCCGCAGTATAATGACAGCAGCTGGTCGGCAAGTGGTTTGGAGAATTGAATTGTCATGTTTGCTTTTATTTTTCCAAAAATTGGCAGAAAAAAGTATCAAAAACCATCTTTTTTTGGGCGGGTGCAGGGTGGGGGGGTTCCCTGAATGGCAGTTTGGAAATGTGGTCACCCTAATTTCCACCCATGCTCCATTTCAGTTTTTGGCACTGGCCTTGCTCAGCCATTCTCCTTAGTCTATGGATACACAACAACCTGGCCAGGCAATATCCTGATACCCTTACTACCCAGATCTTTATTACATTAGTGCATCTCATCCTTGCCCCCCTTTACACCCCCATTCAGGTAGGTTGATTCATCCTGCTCTGTAATTCTTTGCAAAATGGCTCCACCTAGTGGACTGATGGGGAACCTCATCTTGAGTTTCGTACTCATACCTCATTCTATATGTACTTTGGCCTGGCCCTGCTTATGGCATTTCAGTTTAGAATCATGGAGATCCTGGTCAACCTCTTACATCCTCTCCCTATCTCTTTGCACTCCTTGCGCCACCCTCTACTGCAGAGGACTCTTTCTTGTCACCCATTCGTTTTTCTGCAGGACCTTGTGGCCATTTTGAGTCCTGTCTTTGAGTATATTCCCTTTCTGAGGAATCCTCATAATATCCAGTCCTCCTGGCTCCATCAGCAGCAGTACCTTTTATCTCAGACTCCACCTGAGTATAGGGTAGCCTCGAGGCCAGTGTTCTCCCATGTTCTCCCATGTTTCTTGTCCCTTGGAACCTTCTGAATTTTCTTGACAGCCAGTATGACATCTCGCCTCCTGCATCCCTTAGGGGTTAGGGGCCAGGCATGATATCTATGGCTGTATGCAATGCCCCCCTTTTCTCCTTCATTCCTTCACTAAAATACTCTCCCACCCAGTGTCTGGTTGGTCATTACGCCCCTTTTTTTCCCCACAGAGCTTCAACCCTTTGGGAACAAGTCTCTTCATGTCCCCAATGAGATTACGTTTGGGGACCTTTTCAGCATCTAGAGTCTGAATGCCCCCTTTGAGCCTGAAAATTCTGTTTCACTTTCTACCAAACTATGGTTGCTAGGTGGCTGTTGGGTCTCCACAGTTTTTCCAGCAGAGAAATACTTTTTCTTGTTAACAGTGTGTTTTGGGCCTGTATGTTGCCCTTTTTGTTTTTCCTGTGGGCCTGTTAGTGCTGCTTAAAGGGGTTGTAAAGGTAATTTTTTTTTTTTTTTTTAAATAACAAACATGTTATACTTACCTTCACTGTGCAGCTCGTTTTGCACAGAGTGGCCCTGAGCCTGGTCTTCTGGGGTCCCTCGGCGGCTGTTTCAGCTCCTCCCCGCAAGGACTCACCACCTTAATGCGAGCTCCCTCGCATGGTGGTTAGTTCTTTCAGGCGCGCTCCCGTGATACAGCCGGCGACTATAGCCGCTCACTGTATCACTCGGCCCCGCCCCCGGCGTGCCGCGTCATTGGATGTGATTGACAGCAGCGCGAGCCAATGGGTGCGCTGCTTTCAATCCATCCACTGTAGCCAATCAGCGGCCAGGCTGAGCAGCGAAGAGGATGTCGGGAGCGAGCGCGGGGCTTTCGAGGGGTCAGGTAAGTAAAACGGGGGGCAGGGGGCGGCGGCATTGTCGGAAGTTTTTTCACCTTAATGCATAGAATGCATTAAGGTGAAAAAACGTTTACCTTACAACCCCTTTGAATGTATTGTTGCACACCTCTCAATTATAGTTTTTGGGCATCCAATTGTCTCTGAATTGATTCCTGTGTCCTGTACTGCAATGCAGTGGTTCTCAACCCTGTCCTCAAGTACCCCCAACAGGCCATGTTTTGGGAATTTCTCTTAGATAAAATAGCTGTCCAAAATACCAAGTCATTGACTCTGATTTAAAGCACCTGTGCAAGATGAAGGAAAACCTGCAAACATGGCCTGTTGGGGGTACTTGAGGACAGAGTTGAGAACCACTGCTGTACTGTACAATAAAGAGAAATTTTGACAAATTGCTAAATCCAGTATCTTGAAATGCGTTACAGGACAGGGTCCCTCCTCTCTCTTTTCTATGATCTCTTTATTGCTTGCTAACAAAACTATAGTTCTGTGTAGTGGGCAGGTTATATGGGGAACATTAGGGAGCAGAACTAGCACAGCTTTGCCTGTGTCCAATCACCTGTAGGCAGCAACATATAATCGATGGTATATGAAATGATTCCTGTGTCCTGTACTGTTCTCCAAAGCACAGAATTTATGGGTACATCAGATGACCTTTTTCATATAGCTAAATGGATGCAGTTTACTGCAAAAAAACAGACAAGTGTAAATGAGCCCTGTGATTAAATCATTTTTTTTATTTCAGCTCCGTAAAGCCATAGAAGGCTCGGTGACTCAGAAGGGAGCAAAGGTACGTCCTCCTTTGGCTAGTTTTCGGGACAGCTTCACAAGTAGCAGTGAGACAGAGACTGCCAATGTCAGCAGACTATGGGAAAGAAGTCGACGGCACCTTCTACCCCGTGAGTCCAGCCCATCTGACAGTGAAGACAAGTGACCTGGTTGTCAACTGGTCACCATTCTGCATCTGGAGGAATATGGGACATCAGTACTGCCACCTGTGTCACAAAAAATGATGCACAGATGAACATTTAAATCGGAGTCTTCCATGCCAGCTCCAGGAAAATACACAATGTACTGTGGCCTCTTTTGGCCTTCAATCCAAAAGTGCCCTATAGCTTCTCAATGAAGCCGACACACGGCTTGTGATAATCACAAGACTGGGTGCAATCTAGGACAGATGTGGTACCAGTGGCTGGACAAAAACTGATCACCTATAAATCAGTAGCCATATATTCTATATATCCACCTGATGTATGCTGGAGATGGGGGTTTAACACTGCCACTAATTTTTAATGCAATTTAACTAAATTAATGTAATTTGTGAAGCTCAAAGTTCTAAAACCAATGTAGAATGTCTAGGTAGCTGCTATAAGATACAGCACAACTAACCAATGTCCTAGTGACAAAGGTTATAGCTGTCCTGTCTTTCTAAGCATGAAAAGAAAATATTTTGTAGTGCCCCCCAAAAAAATATTTTTCTGTTTAGAAAAAGGAATTTTTACCACAATAAAATTCTAGATAGACCTCAGGTACACTACAGTTAAGAAAATAAAACGGTATATGACATGACCCAAAGCACTGCCAAATCTTCCTTGTCAAACTGTGACTCTATGGGGAGATTTACTAAAACTGGTGCATATAGAATCTGGTGCAGCTGAGCTGTGCATAGTAACCAATCAGCTTCTAGGTTTTTATTGTCAAAGCTTCAATAAGAGTGTTTTCACACTGAGGTGCTTGAAAACTGTCCATAAAAGTGATTTTGAGGCGTTGGCAGTGCGCTTTTTTGAAGGTCTAGTGACTCAAAAACTGCTTCAAGAATCATTTTTAAGTGCTTCCCATTCATTTCAATGGAGAGGGGCGCTTTTTTTTAGCACTCAAAACATGCTTCACAGATACTGCTTGCGGGAGTTTTATTCACCTCCCCGCTAGGGCAACGCTCCAGCGTAAAAGCATTCATTGATTTTAATGGAAATAGGTTTTCGGGAGCTTTTCAGGAGCTTTTTTTTTTTTTGCGCTAAAGCACTTGAAAAGCGCCTCATTGTGAAAGGGCTCTAAACAAGCTGAAGTTAAAAGCTGATTGGTTACTATGCACAGCTACACCAGATTCTGTGTGCACCAGTTTTAGTAAATAATCTCTCCCTTTATAATCTTCTGAGGCAGCAAAAATGTTTAGGTTCACCTGCACAATTTCCAGGATATACTGGCACTAGGGACATTTATCTCTGTTTTAGGAGAATGTTCTCTTTTATGAAGTCTGCAAAATTTGATAATTTCACCTCTCTGATGAGAGTAGTCTGTTTTTAGGTGTATGATTACAAGGTACTTCTGTTTTGCCAGTAATCTGTTTTACTCTTTCATCATCTTGTTTTGTTAATTAAGAATAATTTTCTGTATTTCTTACTTGGAGTTATTTAATAGATATGCTCACCATTTAATGTTAAATAATAATTACTTATTCTAATATTTTGCACCTTGACCTGACTGTTTATTATACTATTGTTATAAAAATATGTTTGACAGGGTAAGTAGAGACTTTGTTTAACTGAGTTTGGATACATCCCTTTAAAGCTTTCGCTGCCAGGCCCTGTGCTCCATTTTTACATTCAGGTGGCCAGACCATTTTTGCAGTTTTTCCTTTGCTTTTTTTATTTTTCACTTATAGCTTTCAGAGTTTATAAAAGATGCCCCCAAACCATATATTTTCTGAAAGCAAATGACCAGTAGAATAAAAAGAAGGTGCTACTAATTTTTAAAGTCCCACGATATTGGCACAAATGTTTATCAAAACAATATTTTTACTAAAAATATTAGCAGATAAAACCACAGCAAATTTTACAAAATTCCTACTAAATATAAAAGCTTAGCCTGTGTTGAGTTAATAAATAACAAATATTTGTACATTTTAAATTGCGCCTTTTTGCAAAATTTAGTTAAAATCGAAAGTACCCAAAAATTTCCCTAAAAATCTGAAATCTGTAAGTGAAAAATGAATTCCTCCAGAGTTTGTAAAAGACCCCCCCCCCCCCCAAACCATATACTTTCTGAAAGCATATGACCTCTAGAATAAAAAGAAGGTGCTACTGACTTTTTAGACCCTGCGGTATCTGCGAAAATGTTTATTAGACAATATTTGCTCAAAAAATACACTAAAACCATTATTCGCAGATAAAAACACAGCTAATTTTACAAAATTCCTGCTAAATTCCTACTTAATATAAAAGCTTATCCTGTGTTGAGTTAATAAATAACAAATATTTGTAAATTTTAAATTGCGCCTTTTTGCAAAATGGTATTGCACAAATGTTTATCAAATCACTATTTTCACACAAAAAAATTAAAATCCTTATTTGCACACACAAACACAATATAACTGACGGAATTCCTGCTAAATTCCTACTAAGGCCTCAATCAGTGTAGTGTGCTAAAGCGTACGCCCATGGAGGGCCGTGTTTACCTGTACTGGCATACACAGGTATTCTGTGCATCCCGGTGCAGGCAGGACCCAAACGCACCCACATGGATGTCAAGTTGGGAGCAGTGGCTGTGTCCTGCTGCATCTCAATTGACATGAATGGGACTGCCTACACAGGAATGCATGGAACACCTTTGCTTTCCCATGCAGCTGCTGTGTCCCAATTGACATCAATGGCACTACCTGTATGGGGATGCACGGAACTTCTGCGCATCCCTCTGCAGCTAAACACAGCCCTATAGTGGTATGCCCTGCGTGAACAAGGCCCTAGGCTTTGTTTAGACTTACAGTTGGGGGGAGGAAGGGGGCGGCATGCATTTGTCAGCAAAAATTGGGTTAAAACAGGTGCTGAGGAGGGAACACTTTGCTTTCCTCACCGCCGGCCAGTGTCCTCTGGAGGTTAGCCTCCAACTTCAGAGGCAAGGGCAATTTAGATGCATGTCAAAATTTACCCTTAGGGCCCTTTCAAGTTCACCTGTCAGTTTTTTAGGCGGACCTGATCGGACCCTCCAGTCTCCCCTATGGAGTGGCGTATGTCGGCAGTGACATGTCCGCTGACATCCGCCGCTATCCGATCCTGCCTGCAAAAAACTGTTGGGACTGTGTCCGTCTCTGCACAGCAGAGTGGAAACAGACTTGTCATCCGTGGGGGATTAACAGACCGATCCTCGCTGAACAAGTGGATTCTGTCAAATGGAGGTGCCTGTGTGAAATGGGCCTTGCTATGATTTTTATTTTTTTATGGAGGGGTGGGTCTTTGGAGAGACATCAGGGGTCTAAACAAACCTCTAATGTCTTTTTTTTTTTATAGACAAAAGGACTGAAGAGTTCAGTCCCTTTCTCTTCAGGCTCAGCTGCAATATTTATGAATGGATGGAAGCCTCTGAATAGCGGCTCTCATTCATTCATAAACGGTGGCATAGTAAAACATTGTTTACTATGCCACTGACCATGAATGCTGAACATTTGAGCATCGGTACCAAACGCTCACTATGTTCACGTAGGAAAGAAAAGGGGGCTAGTAAACATATGTTTATCAGCCCCCCTGTTCTCCATCCTGCCACTGCACTCGCCGATCTCCCGGGCAGCAGCTGCGGGGAATTCTGCTTTCAGAGCTGCATGGAGGGGCCGTCGTGGACCAGTAAGCGAGGGTGAGGGGCACTGAACGGGGTGCCAGCGGGGGGGGGGGGGTGAAGACGAGACATCATTTAGGGAAAAAAAATAATGTAACTGTGCAATTGCCGGCAGGAGTGGCAGCTGAGGAAGCCAGCAATTGCAACGGATCCACGGGGATCCGTGCTGGTGGTGGTGGGGGGTGCGGCTTGGCGCTGATGCTGGCCAGTGAAAATTAGTGCTGGGCGATAGATGTAATAGGCAGAGGACACGGTAGGGGGGGGGGACAGAGCAGTCATTTGAGGTAGTGCAGGAGGAGAGGAAGCAGTGGGTGACAGGTAGAGAGGCGGAGGAGGGGGTGTCATTTTAACTGAATAACTCTGATCAGAGTTATTGTTTTGTTCAGCAGTCTGCTGAAGATTTATGATATAAGTGTATGGTTACTGACGTGACAATGAGCTTATAACAGAGCAGGAATGTAGGCCACCTGCAGGCAGTTCTGTAGGTCCGTACCGCTTACAAACCTGGCAGTGAAAGGGTTAAATGCAATACCAAGCCAAAATATTGTAAATGTTCCATAAAGTGGAGAAAGTTTAGAATCTCTGTAAGGTTTATATTGCTATCTGCATCCCCGCTGTGGAGATTTTCAATTACTTCCTGTTGTGGCACTGGAACAGGAAGTACAGAGAATTCCTCTAACAGGGTCGTGCCTCATAATGAAAGCACTTTTACTCATAGAAAATGATCAGATTTATGTTGCTACCTGTGTGCCCATTAGCAGGACAGTAGAATTTCACAGTAGGGCAGGGATTTGCAATTAGCGGACCTCCAGCTGTTGCACAACTACAAGTCCCATCATGCCTCTGCCTCTGAGTGTCATGCTTGTGGCTGTCAGAGTCTTGCTATGCCTCATGGGACTTGTAGTTCTGTAACAGCTGGAGGTCCGCTAATTGCATATCCCTGCAGTAGGGACACTGGCAGCACTAAAAACCTGACAGAGGTTCTATCCTTTCCCGACTCTCCCACCATCTAAAACGAAGACCTTATAGTTAGACCTACTGGCAATAATCTTTCTACAAATCTTCCTGGGCAGCTACCTGAGATGATTGGCTCCTCCTACGAGTAACACAAAATCTAAAACTATTAAGTGCCCCAACCACCCCCCTTCCCTTATCCCTCAGTGATATAGGCTGCCACCAACATGGTGCATGATGGGAAAGAATGAATCTGGTTCTATGAACATATTCTAACAGACACCCATTTATTCAGTCTCTGAAATTCCTTTTCTTTGGGTTTTTAAAAAAAGTAGGAAATACTTCCTGTAATCTGTGACATGTATATAATGTACTACTTCAGGTAAATACATAGGGTCTGGTCACACAATAGGCTCGTTTTGCATTATCAACACATAGGAACCCTAATGAAAAATGTTTAGAAATCCCCTGCCTCTCTGGCTGGAATTATGGCTGGAAAGTTATTTATTTATATCTGATTATTGTCCTACAGCATTTGGCATACGTCTTTAATAATTCTTCAAATGTGAGATCCCAAGGAGATGGCTTCTTAGCAGTTAGTGTACAGTTTTCCCTAGCTAGGAGAAAGTATGTGATAAATAAATCACTGGCTAGTTTATCCAGATATACAGATAAAGTAGCTACTTTTACTTTTGAGCACTCAAGGCTAGTCCTTTCTCAATACCTGTCTGTAGAAATTCCAGGGATATCAACCTGATGGTACCCCGATTTGGAAAACCTTCTACTAAATACTTTCCAAGTTTTTCCATAAATCTTACAAGTTATCATTTTGTGGAATTCTGTGCTAATTCCTCTATCTGAACTTCATTTGGTTTAAGGCTTTTCCACTCAGGATCCATGCTGTTAAACTGAGCTACTGAGGGTTCAAATGCCACACTAAGCATTGACCTAAAAGGTCTGGACATGGAAAGAACAAGGAGGGCTTATTAACAAAGATAACAGAACTGGGAATTATAACCTCTTTGGCAGCTATGTGCCTATCAGAATTATCCTTTCCCTGTGCATGAAAATTATTTTGATCACAAACAGGAGAATCAACAGTGGGAGAAAAGCATAAGCTAGCTTCAGGGTCATAATCCTGTAACTGGGCATCTGTCATTGAGGATCCCTGTTCTAAAGATAGGGAAAATTGCCTTCCCACACTTTCCTGTTTCTAGAATCAGAGATCTATATCTAGAAGCCCCATCTATATCTATATCTGATAGATAGTATCTCAAAAAAGTGAGTACACCCCTCAGTTTTGTAAATATTTTATAATACCTATTCATGTGACAACACTGAAGAAATGACACTTCGCCACAATGTAAAGTAGTGAGTGTACAGCTTGTATAACAGTGTAAATTTGCTGTCCCTTCAAAATAACTCAACGCACAGCCATTAATGTGTACACTTCTGGCAACAAAAGTGAGTACACCCCTAAGTGAAAATGTCCAAATTGAGGCCAACGTGTCAATATTTTGTGTGGCCACCATTATTTTCCAGCATTGCCTTAACCCTCTTGGGCATGGAGTTCACCAGAGCTTCACAGGTTGCCACTGGAGTCCTCTTCCACTCTTCCATGATGACATCACGGAGCTGGTGGATGTTAGAGACCTCAACCTTCTGTTTGAGTATGCCCCACAGATGCTCAATAGGGTTTAGGTCTGAAAACATGCTTGGCCAGTCCATCAACTTTCCCCTCAGCTTCTTTAGCAAGGCATTGGTCATCTTGAAGGTGTGTTTGGGGTCGTTATCATTTTGGAATACTGCCCTGCAACCCAGTCTCCGAAGGGAGGGGATCATGCTCTGCTTCAGTATGTCACAGTACACGTTGGCACTCATGGTTCCCTCAATGAACTGTAGCTCCCCAGTACCGACAGCACTTATACAGCCCAAGACCATGACACTCCCACCACCATGCTTGACTGTAGGCAAGACACACTTGTCTTTGTACTCCTCACCTGGTTGCTGCCAAACACGCTTGACACCATCTGAACCAAATAAGTTTATCTTGGTCTCATCAGGCCACAGAACATGTATGGTCTGAGCATCGACAGGCTGAACCCCCCTCCCCCACACCCCTTCAACCTCTGCAGCAATGCTGGAAGCACTCATATGTCTATTTCCCAAAGACAATCTCTGTATATGACTCTGAGCACTCAACTTCTTTGGTCGATCATGGTGAGGCTTGTTCTGAGTGGAACCTGTGCTGTTAAACTGTTGTATGGTCTTGGTCACCATTCTGCAGCTCAGTTTCAGGATCATGGCAATCTTCTTATAGCATAGCCTATGCCATCTTTATGTAGAGCAACAATTCTTTTTTCAGATCCTCAGTGTTCTTTGCCATGAAGTGCCATGTTAAACTTCCAGTGACCAGTATGAGAGAGTGAGAGCAATAACACCAAATTTAACACGCCTGCTCCCAATTCACACCTGAGACCTTGTAACACAAGTCACATGACACTGGGGAGGGTAAATGGCTAGTTGGGCCCAATTTGGACATTTTCACTTAGGGGTGTACTCACTTTTGTTGCCAGCGGTTTAGACATTAATGGCTGTGGGTTGTTATTTTTAGGGGAAAGCAAATTTACACTGCTTCAATGTAAAGTAGTGAGTGTACAGTTTGTATAACAAAGTGTAATTTCTTCAGTGTTGTCACATGAAAAGATATAATAAAATATTTATAAAAATGTGAGGGGTGTACTCACTTTTGTGAGATACTGTGTGCGTGTATGTATGTGTGTGTATATATCTCATCCATGTGTGTATATATACCCACATAAAAAATACTGTATATGCAATCATAAATACATAAAAAAATAATAGTGAATATAAAAATAAATCAAATACCACAATTAAATAAATTCAACATATAGGGGGTTGATTTACTAAAACTGGAGAGTGCAAAATTTGGTGCAGCTGTGCATAGAAACCAATCAACTTCCAGGTTTGTTTGTCAAAGCCTAATTGAACAAGCTGAAGTTATGCCGCGTACACACTGTCGGACTTTTGGTCTACAAAAGTCCAACGGACAAAATACGGCTGACAATCCGATCGTGTGTGAGCTACCCCGGACTTTCAGCGGACTTTTCCAGCTGCAAATCTGACGGACTTTAGATCTGAAACATGCTTCAAATCTTTACGTCGTAACTACGCCGGACCCAGAAATCCGCTCGTCTGTATGCTAGTCCGACGGACAAAAACCCACGGTAGGGCAGCTATTGGCTACTGGCTATCAACTTCCTTATTTTAGTCCGGTGTACGTCATCACGTACAAATCCGTCGGACTTTTGTGTGATCGTATGTAGGCAAGTCAGTTCATTAGAAAGTCTGCCGCAAGTCCGCCAAAAGTCCGTCGAAAGTCTGTCGGACAGGTTGTCGGACTTTTGTAGCCGAAAAGTCCGACCGGGTGTACGCGGCATTAGAAGCTGATTGGCTACCATGCACAGCTGCACCAGATTTTCCACTCTCCAGTTTTAGTAAATTAACCCCATAGTGTCACATTCATTAGCCCTGCCCGATGTGACATCGCCACGCACACTTCTACCAGAGGTTACACTAGACGGATCAGTGCTATGGATTGGATGCATACAATGTGTTACTTTTATTGGCCATATGTGAGTGCACATTTTATATTCTAATACATTAGATTATGTTAATGTAATAACCCTTCAAATGCATTTTTGACCATTTATAGCATGATGGTCATATGAATTTGGTTAGAGATTTATACTCACCTGTGGGGAGAACTGGTTGGTGGATGCCTTTCTCTTTCAAGTCACCATACTGCAACAATTTGGACTTTCTAATGATATGCCTTCGATTGATGTCTGTTTCATGGTGGGGAGTATCCCAGGCTTATCCCAAGCCTATTGGAATGCTGTATGGATATTTATGGACACTATGGGGTTGATTTACTGAAACTGGAGAATGCAAAATCTGGTGCAGCTGTGCATGGTAGCCAATCAGCTTCTAAATTCAGCTTGTTGAATTAAGCTTTTGACAAAAAAAAAACTGGAAGCTGGTTGGCTACCATGTATGTATTTATAAATGGAAAAGAAAATGTCCGCGCTCACGGACCACCGGTCTGCAGCCTCCCCTTAATCACACCCCCAAAGGGGTGAGAGGTATATGAGTAAAGAAAATGGGTAAGGGGTAAGTGGCGCTACCTATGCGGGGGTACCTATAAATTATATTTTAAACAATAATGTGTATTAATATGTACCTAGTGGTACCTGTGCTGAGGTCCTTATTAGTGATCAATATACAATAAACCGTGCTATGGTGTTAAAGGTGGTGAAGCCCACTCTTATGACCTTAAAAGTGTAAAGTACCTGTTTATAATCGTTCAACCGTATTGCTGTGTTCAGAGCGGTACCCACTCATAAAACATAAATGATAAGTGACCTATACAACTGTGAAAGAGAATCCCCCACTTGTGATATGGGAGGGAGTCTTATAATAAAGATCCCCCATCAAATGGTGTAGCGATATTGTGAAAAACAACCTACAAATGCCATTAAATGAATTATGTATATAAATGAATACTAACAATGTTATCCAAATCAATCAAAAATATCAAAAAACAAAAAATCATCAAAGAAAGTCATCAGAAAAGGTTCCTCTTCTCCAGGTATGATGTATCCGTCAATGTCTTAAGCCATCCTCATGGGAAAAAAAACAGGGCTCCCATAGTGTGATACACTATGGGACAACGTAGATGACGAAACGTGTAAGACGGAGCTACGCACTACGTCATACCCGAAACTCGGAGCGAGCGTGGAACACAGCTGAGGCGCACGCCGTTCAGCTGCTGGGATCTTCCATAGCTCCCTCCGTGGACTATCTCCCATTGTTTAGTGTGAGGATTGGCTACCCTTTTTGCAGAGGGAGCTTAGCTTGTTGTTTTTATTGGCTGTATAACAGCTGTTTTAATAAAGTAACTTTTAAATACGTATCATACTATGGGAGCCCTGTTTTTTTCCCATGAGGATGGCTTAAGACATTGACGGATACATCATACCTGGAGCAGAGGAACCTGGGGACGTCCAGATTGGATCCTTAGAAATCATTCTACTGCCTGGTACTACATGCCCACTACCCCTGTAGGGGTTTAAGGAGCTGGTGAGTGGGGGTGTGGCCAAGGCAGGCACGTGAGAGGACGCATCTCCCAGCAGTGATCCGGTAACCGATCCTCCCCCAGCCCACATACCGACTTTATTTTGCCCTATGCAGCACGGGCACGATCCTGAGACCCCAGGGGATCATCCGCCGGCTCTCTGCACCAGAGGAAAGTTCCGAAAAGGACAAACTGAGATGACGGGCCTGGAGATCCAAGATGGCGCTGCGGCGTCCTCAGTGAAGCACACACCGCGCGGACAGGACAAGCTGAAAGACTCTTGGCCTAAAGCAAGTAAGACACCAAAACTCACTGGTAAAGACGCTCCTAGAGACATGATCTACTATGCACAGAAAATGGCTGGGACATTGGGTACAGAGCAGTCATCCAGCCAGGCTGGGACACAGGCTATGCAGGCAGACATCACACAGGTGCTCTGGGGAGAGGAGGAGGGGGAGCAGTCAGCCCATGCATCTGGGGAACCACAAAGCCCAGCGGACCCGGACGCTGTACAGCCTACTTTAGCTGACATACTCAGAGCTGTGAACAACTGCACAGCTTCAGTTAACACCGTGAAGGAGCAATTTGGGGGTCTGAGAGAAGATGTGTCATTACTAAGGCAAGACATGCAAAAGATACGTGAGCGCACCACGGCTGTGGAAAGCAGAGTCAGTGACATGGAAGACCAATTACCACCTATAACACAAGATACCAGAACAGCACTGCAATTAGCCAGGGATGCATGCGATCATGCAGAGGATTTGGAAAATCGCTTAAGGCGAAACAATGTTCGCATAGTGGGGTTGCCTGAGAAGGTGGAGGGCAGGGACCCCACTACTTATGTTAAAAACTGGCTAATGGAACTTTTTGGGAAAAATGCATTCTCCCCAATGTTTGCGGTGGAACGTGCTCACAGAGTGCCCTCACGCCCTCCTCCACCAGGGGGCCCTCCAAGATCCATTCTTGCAAGAATTTTACATTACAAGGATAGAGAAGCAGTGCTGAGACATGCTCGAGAGAAGGCAAATGTTCTCCACAATGGTGTCCGGGTATCCTTTTATCCGGATTTCTCGGCAGAAGTCCAGAGGCGCAGAGCTAAATTCACTGACGTGAAACGCAGACTGCGACTTCTGCAACTCCCATACGCTATGCTATATCCGGCGAAACTTCGGATTGTGGTGAGAGGCCAAGCACAATTCTTTGAATCCGCTAAGGACGCTTCAGTCTGGTTGGACAGAAAAAAGGAGCTGAAGAGTGGGGACCCTTGAGGGGGAGCACCGTAAAGTCACTGGATATCAGCTAATCTTTCACATAAGTCACCACTTACAAGAACTTTGTTTTTGCTGGAACTCTATTACCACAGTTTTTTATATTTTTTATACATATTTTTTAATATTGGGTTTGCACTGTATGGTATTAACACTTTGCACAATGGCTGGGACTGTGGTATAATATGGACTCTGTTTTTTTTCTGATGATTTTTTCTGATGACTTTCTTTGATGATTTTTTGAAAAAAATTTTGTTTTTTGATATTTTTGATTGATTTGGATAACGTTGTTAACATTAAATGAATTATGTATATTAATGAATACTATTTGTAGGTTGTTTATCACAATATCCCTACACCATTTGATGGGGGATCTTTATTATAAGACTCCCTCCCATATCACAAGTGGGGGATTTTCTTTCACAGTTGTATAGGTCACTTATCATTTGTTTTATGAGTGGGTACCGCTCTGAACACAGCAATACGGTTGAACGATTATAAACAGGTACTTTACACTTTTAAGGTCATAAGAGTGGGCTTCACCACCTTTAACACACTAGCACGGTTTATTGTATATTTATCACTAATAAGGACCTCAGCACAGGTACCGCTAGGTACATATTAATACACATTATTGTTTAAAATATAATTTAAAGGTGCCCCGGCACAGGTAGCGCCATTTACCCCTTACCCATTTTCTTTACTCATGTATGTATTTATAATTGCATATATTTTTTTTTCTGTGGGTGTATACATTTCATGTGATATACTCAGAAATATATATTGTTGTGTTTTACTTTGGTTTGATATTTATAGCGCTGCACTTTTATCACCAATTTCAGCCTAGGTTCACACCAGTGCGATGCGATGTACTGCGAATTTGATCCATTTTTTTTGTCCTGTGTGAGGTGCAAAATTGCCTTGCGTTTATGTGGTGGACAGGTGCAAAATTACCATCATTTTACTGCAAATTTCAGGAGGCAGACAGTGAACAAATCGCAGAGATGTGAACTGTGTGCTTTGAGTTTACTGCAAGTTCAATTGAAGCCTATAAAGATAAAATTCGCATTGCACCATCAGAATCCGCATCGCACCCGCAGTCAACACTCACTTTTTTTTTTTCTCGCACCAAATTTGCAAAGCATAGATGTGAACCAAAGCCATGGAATACTATGCTTTTTACCTGACCTGCAAAACTGTGTTTCTAAATGCATCAAACTTGCTGTAAATTTTCATCAGCGTGAACCCAGGCTTAAAGACAGCAGCTTACACACATTATTCTTGAGTGTAGAGATTTTCCTTTTATTATATTAATTCCCAGCATACCTGGCGAATTTTATGTTGAAGAAATCTGCTAGTGAGTTGCTAGTGATGAACCTTTTAGTATAGATGTCTGCGAAGAATTTTTCCTTTTAGCTTGCCAATTATCAGTTTTTTTATTTCTGAAAAATAGTTTTATGTATATATTTTTCTACTTTTACTTCACCAAATTAGACTATATTGTGTTCTGATCCATCACATATAATGAAGATTAAAAAAAACATTGAACTAAAGGCTGTAATGTAACAAAATAGGTAAAAAGCCAAGGGGGGTGAATACTTTTTCAAGGCACTGTATATACAGTTGTGTGATGTATTTGCCCCTTTCCTGATTTTTTAATTTTTTTGGCATATTTCTAAGACTTAAATTATTCAGATTATCAAACAAATTTTAATATTATACAAAGATAACCCGAGTAAATCCAAGATGCGGTTTTTAAATTATTTCATTTATTAATGGAAAAAAAGCTGTTCAAACCAGACTATGTGAAAAAGTAATTGCCCTCTCCCATGCTGAATCATGAATGAACTGTGATTAAGCACAATTTTTTGGAAAGCTGAGTTAAATTTCACTTGCCACACCCAGGCCTTACTACTGCCAGACCTGGTAAATCAAGAAATCACATAAATAGAAGCTGTCGGACAAAGTGAAGCACGCTAACCGATCACAAAAAGCCACACATTATGCCACAATCTAAAAAAAATTAAAGAGCAGATTAGAAACAAAGTAATGTACATGCATAGGTCTAGGAAGGGTTTCAAAGCAGCCATTTCTAAGGCTTTGGAACTCCAGTGAACCACGGGGAGAGCCATTATCCACAAATGGAGATAACTTGGAACAGTGGTGAACCTTACCAGGAGTGGCCAGCCAACCGAAATGACTCCAAGAGCACGACAATGACTCATCCAGTAGGCCATAAAAGAACCAAGAACAACATCTAAAGAACTGCAGGCCTCACTTGCCTCAGGTAAGATCAGTGTTCATGATTCAACAATAAGAAAGAGACTGGGAAAAAATGGCATCCATGGGAGAGTTCCAAGGCCAAAGGCTCATCTCACATTTACCAAAAAACTTCTTGATTATCTCCAAGACTTATATAAAATATTCTGTGGACTGATGAGACAAAATAACTTTTTGGAATGTGTGCTGCATCCTGTTACATCTGGCATAAAACGAATACAGCATTTCATAACAAGAACATCATACCAACAGTCAGACGTGGTGGTGGTAGCGTGATGGTCTGGGGCTGCTTTCAGCTTCAGGACCTGGACGACTAACCATAATTGATGGAACCATGCAGTCTGAGCTCTACCAGAAAATCCTAAAGGAGAATGTCCGGTCATCAGTTCGTGACCTCAAGCGCACCTGGGTTATGCAGCAGGACAATGATCCAAAACACAACAGCAAGTCCATCTCCAAATGGTTCAAACAAAGCCAAATGTAGGTTTTGGAGTGGCCTAGTCAAAGACTTAAATCCAATTGAGATGCTGTATCATGACCTTACACAGGCCGTTCATGCTGGAAAACCCTCCAATGTGGCTTAACCACTTAACAACCGGGCCATAGCCAAATGACGGCTACAGGGCGGTTGCTTAACTCTGGGAGGGCGTCCAGGGACGTCCTCCCAGAATTCTGCTCTCGCGCGCCCCCTAGGGCGCGCACTCGAGAGCATCCGTGACCGCCGGGTCCAGAGGACCCGGCGCATCACGGATCTCGGTAAATGGCCGCTAATCGCGGCCGTTTACCATGTGATCGCTCCGTACAATGACGGAGCGATCACATGTAAACAGACCGGCGTCATCTGATGACGCCGGTTCCTCTCCTCCACTCCTGTGTACCGATCGGTACACTGTGAGCGGAGAGGGGGATGGATGGATGGTAGCAGCGTCGTGGGCTGCATCTGTAGTGCCCACAGAGCTGCACAGAGACATCCAGCCATCCATCCATGCTCAGCCATCCCCACTACTCTGCATGCCCTGCAGTGCTGTGCATTACTCTGCAATGCCCTCTGCTATGCCACACAATACCTCTGCAATACTCTGCCATACCCTGGAATACCCCGCAATACTCTGCCATACCCTGGAATACCCCGCAATACCCTGGAATACCCCGCAATACTCTGCCATACCCTGCAATACCCCGAAATACCCCGCAATACTCTGCCATACCCTGCAATAGCCTGAAATACCCCGCAATACTCTGCCATACCCTGCAATACCCCGCAATACTCTGCCATACCCTGGAATACCCCGCAATACTCTGCCATACCCTGCAATACCCCGCAATACTCTGCCATACCCTGCAATACCCCGCAATACTCTGCCATACCCTGCAATACCCCGCAATACTCTGCCATACCCCGCAATACTCTGCCATACCCTGCAATACCCCGCAATACTCTACCATACCCTGCAATACCCCGGAATACTCTGCCATACCCTGCAATACCCTGCAATACTCTGCCATACCCCGCAATACTCTGCCATACCCCGCAATACTCTGCCATACCCTGCAATACCCCGCAATATCCCGCAATACTCTGCCATATCCCGCAATACTCTGCCATACCCTGCAATACCCCGCAATACTCTGCCATACCCTGCAATACCCCGCAATACTCTGCAATACCCCGCAATACTCTGCCATACCCTGCAATACCCCGCAATACTCTGCCATACCCTGCAATACCCCGCAATACTCTGCCATACCCTGCAATACCCCGCAATACTCTGCTATACCCTGCAATACCCCGCCATACTCTGCCATACCCCGCAATACTCTGCCATACCCTGCAATACCCCGCAATACTCTGCCATATCCCGCAATACTCTGCCATACCCTGCAATACTCCGCAATACTCTGCCATACCCTGCAATACCCAGCCATACTCTGCAATACTCGGTGATACCCAGCCATACTCTGCCATACCCAGCCATGCTCTGCAATACCCCGCAAAAATCTGCAATACTCTGCCATAACCCGCAATACACTGCCATACCCAGCCATACTCTGCAATACCCAGCCATACTCTGCAATGCTCGGTGATACCCAGCCATACTCGGCGATACTCTGCAATACCCAGCCATGCTCAGCCATACCCAGCCATGCTCAGCCATACTCTGCCTCTGTATGTGGCCAGGCTGTGGAAGTCTCACACATGTGGTATCGCCGTACTGAGGAGGAGGAGGAGAATCTATTTTGGGGTGTCATTTTTGGTATGTACATGCTATGTGTTAGAAATATTGTATAAATGAACAAATTTGTGATAAAAAAAAAAGCGTTTTAACCACTTCCCGCCTTCCATCATACGACGTCCTTGACTTTGTGTGGGGATATCTGAATGATGGGTGCAGCTACAGGCATCATTCAGATATCAGCTTTTTCAGCCGGCGATTCCCTACACCATAAGAAGGATCATAGCGGCTGTTACACTGCTTGTTCATTCTTACGGGAGGCGAAAGGGGAAGCCCCCCCCCCCTCCTGCCGCCCTCCGGTGCTTCTACCGACTCACCGCTACGATCGAAGCCAGGATCTTTTTTTTTTTTTTTTATTTCAGGCACAGCCTAGAGGTGAGAAGTGGGGTCTTATTGACCCCATATCTCACTGTAAAGAGGACCTGTCATGCCATATTCCTATTACAAGGGATGTTTACATTCCTTGTAATAGGAATAAAAGTGATCAAAAAAATTTTTTTTTGGAAAAAAGTGTCAAACTAAAATAAATAAAGTAAAATGAACAATAAAAAAATAAAAAATTTTTAAAGCGCCCCTGTCCGTGTGCTCGCATGCAGAAGCGAACGCATACATAAGTCCTGCCCACATATGAAAACGGTGTTCAAACCACACATGTGAGGTATCGCTGCGATCGGTAGAGCAAGAGCAATAATTTTGGCCCTAGAACACCTCTGTAACTCAAAATTGGTAACCAGTAAAAATTTTTAAAGCGTCGCCTATGGGGATTTTTAAGTGGCGAAGTTTGGCGCCATTCCACAAGCGTGTGCAATTTTGAAAGGTGACATGTTAGGTATCTGTTTACTCGGCGTAACTTCATCTTTCATATTATGCAAAAACATTGGGCTAACCTTACTGTTTTGTTTTTTTTTAAAGCAAAAAACTGTTTTTTTTCCAAAAAACGCGTTCGAAAAATTGCTGCACAAATATCGTGCGAGATAAAAAGTTGCAATGACCGCTATTGTATTCTCTAGGGTCTTTGCTAAAAAAACATATATAATGTTTTGGGGTTCTATGTAATTTTCTAGCAAATAAATGATGATTTTTACCTGTAGGAGAGAAATGTCAGAATTGGCCTGGGTGCTCCAGAACGCCTGAAGGTGCTCCCCTGCATGATGGGCCTCTGTATGTGGCCACGCTGTGTAAGAGTCTCACACATGTGGTATCGCCGTACTCTGGAGTAATAGCAGAATGTGTTTTGGGGTGTAATTTGTGGTATGCATATGCTGTGTGTGAGAAATAACCTGCTAATATGACAATTTTGTGGGGAAAAAAAAAGAAAGAAAAAAAAACTTGATTTTGCAAAGAATTGTGGGAAAAATTACAACTTCAAAAAACTCACCATGCATCTTTCTAAATACCTTGGTATGTCTTCTTTCCAAAAAGGGGTCATTTGGGGGGTATTTGTACTTTTCTTGCATGTTAGGGTCTCAAGAAATGAGATAGGCCATCAGTACTTTAGGTGTGATCAATTTTCAGATATTGGCACCATAGCTTGTGGACGCTATAACTTTCACAAAGACCAAATAATATACACTAATTTGGGTTATTTTTACCAAAGATATGTAGCGGTATAAATTTTGGCCAAAATATATGAAGAAAAATTACTAATTTTCAAAATTTTATAACAGAAACGAAGAAAAATTTATTTTTTTACAGATTTTTCGGTCTTTTTTCTTTTATAGCGCAAAAAATAAAGAACCCAGCGGTGATTAAATACCACCAAAAGAAAGCTCTATGTCCTTGTGAAAAAAAGGACAAAAATTTCATATAGATACAGTGTTGCATGACTGAGTAATTGTCATTCAAAATGTGAGAGCACCAAAAGCTGAAAATTGGTCTGGTTATTAAGGGGGTTTAAGTGCCCAGTGGTCAAGTGGTTAATTAAAACAAATCTGCAAAGAAGAGTGGGCCAAAATTGTTCCACAGCAATGTGAGACTCATTGCCAGTTGAAAATGCTTAATTACAGTAGTTGCCGCCAAGGGTGGCAAACCAGTTATTAGGTTTAGGGGGCAATTACTTTTTCACAAAGCCAGGCAAGTTTGGACAGCTTTTTTGCCTTAATAAATGAAACCATTTAAAAACTGCATTTTGTATTTACTCGGGTTATCTTTGTGTAATAATAATATCTTTTTAATGATCTGAGTCATTTAGGTGTGACAAATATGCAAAAAAATCAGAAAGGGGGCAAATACTTTTTCACACAACTGTAAACCACCAGGAGGTCCATTAAATTGTGCCTCTTTAGGAGTTTATACAAGCCACCAGCAGGTCCATTAAATTGGAGAATTCTTCCTTTAAAACCTTAATCCCAGGGCCCATGTAGGGACCTGGCATGAGCACCCAAGCCCCAAGAACATCCATCAGAAGTGATCTTAAATGGATTTCTCTGGGCTTAGGGCTTCCCTTGCTGAATTGCTCAGATCTTCTCACAGTGCTAGGGTCTGAACTAGGGCTGAAACAACTAATCGATTAATCGACAACTAATCGATTATGAAATTAATCGATTATTATTTTTATAATCGATTAATTGGCCAGTAACTTAATGGTGTTAAAAATAATAAAATTAGCCCTTTATAGTACAAAAAGAGCAAATAATCGCTACTGTAAATACAGTATTACTTTCACCGTTCTACAGTAAAAAAATGAACCCCTTACAGTAGCGATTATTTGCTTTTTTTGTACTATAAAGGGCTCATTTTAGTTTTTTTTAACCCCATTATGTTACTAAACGTCTTAGACCTGGTTCACATCTTTGTGTTTTTTGGTGCTTTTTGCAGAAACACACTTCAGTTCATTTAACATGGTTTTCTATGGGACACGTTCACATCTATGCTTTTTTTTTTCAGCCGCTGCGTATTTGGAAAGGGTCAAGGACTTTTTTTTTGTAACGCAAAACGGTGCTTTTTTGGTTCAATATACTTCAATGGAGAAGCTGCAGAAAAGCATGTAATGCATTTTTGCAGCAATTTGTATTTTTTAATCTGCCCAACAACAAATTGGCCAAAAAACGGTATTTCTCTTCTAATAGTGTATACAGTATATCTCCTCTAATAGTGTATATACAGTATATCTCTTCTGTCTGTTATTCTCAGAGTAGATTCAATATTTTGCTCCCTAACCATATAGTTGGTTGTTTATATTTACCACTGCATAGAGATATTTAAGAATAAATTGCTTTTTTTTTTTAAACTTTACATATTAACTAAATTATACACCACACTTTTTTTTAAGGTTATTAATCGATTAATCGAAACAATAATCGACCAACTAATCGATTATGAAAATAATCCTTAGTTGCAGCCCTAGTCTGAACCACCTTCGGGGCAAGTGGTATTTAGAAATCTAATGACCTCTGTTTCTGATTCTAGGATACTGATAGATGTTGCTGTAAATGTCTGCAGTAAAGTGAAATGAGAAGAGCCATTGTGACTGCTGTTATGGCTAATTTCATGAGGCCTAACAGACTCTGGATATAGGGTCAGTAAAGGAGTTGCTTTCTCCCCCATAAGAATTTTTTTTTTTTTTTTTTTTTTTGAGCCTGCTAGCTCAAAGCTTCCTCCACCCATACAAATGAGGTGGATGGAGGAATCCACCCCACAAAGAGTGTGCTGACAGTGCACCCACTGCTGTCAGAATACATAGATCAGTGCCTGCAACCATTGATTCCAACATGTCCCTTTAAAAGAAGTCCATTAAACAATCAACTTCTATCAAGCGAGGGGGCTCCCCCACACAGATCAAAATTTAGCTGGTCTCTGCTGGGCCAGCTTAGGTCTTTTAGGTAACCCCTACAAAAAAAATGGCTTGGGAGGGAATTCAACTAGATTTTCTTAGGTTCAATATAAAAGACCTACTAGGACCAACATTGGATCTAACCGTTTTTTTGGGGGAAAACAAAGGTCAAAATTTCATGCAGATATGGCATTAATCCAGCCATACATGGATCAAAATTTGTCCAGTTCAGCAGCGATCAGTCGAATTTCGATCCATGTATGGGCAGGGGGGTTGTACAGAAGTCTATTTACCAGTCGACTTCTGTAAAATCACCCTGTCGGATGTTACCTGCTGGGTCAGTGTATTCTGACGACAGATCCCCCTTCCAAAAATTTGTATGTAGATGGGGACCAGGGGCGGATCCAGAGTCTAGTCTCGGGAGGGGCACTGCCAGAAAATGTTTTTTTGTGGGCAATTTATCGGGGTAATGGCTGGTGTTGGCGCTTTCATCATCACGGCACCATGGTTTTTATGGTGTCAGGATGATTGAAGCGCATTATTTCTATTATTACATTTAACATAAAATGAAATGGTTCAACTCACCATAATGCAGAATCAGTGGGAGCCCCGAGTGTGTCACTTTTTACGTCGACCTGCCTTCAGATGCAGCTTATCACTTGCCACGTCCCTGCCACAAGCTGCGGATTGTCACTTGCCTGCCGCCAGATGCTGATTGTCACTTGCCACGTCACCTGCCACATGTTGCTGATTGTCACTTGCCACGTCACCTGCCACATGTTGATTGTCACTTGCACATGGGGCACATTCAGGGCACATCAGGCACATGGGGTACATCAGGCACATGGGGTACATCAGGGCACATGGGGTACATCAGGGCACATTCAGGGCACATGGGGTACATCAGGGCACATGGGGTACAATTTGGGCACATGGGATAAATTCAGGGCACATTCAGGGCACATGGGGTACAATCAGGGCACATGGGATAAATTCAGGGCACATGGGGTACATCAGGGCACATGGGGCACATGGGGTACATCAGGGCACATTCAGGGCACATGGGATAAATTCAGGGCACATGGGATAAATTCAGGGCACATTCAGGGCTCATAGGGTACAATAAGGGCACAGCGTTTACTTGTTTTCTTGAATATGCAGAGTAGCGCAGGAAGCCTCTGTAGTAAGTTCTCTCTCATGTCACGCTGCTGCTGCTCCCCCCGGCGGCCCCTCCTCCTCCTCTCTTCTTGTCCATCCCAGATGATGTCACAAGGAACATCTCTGGACTGGCCAGTTTCTCCGCTCACCTGCGGACCGGACTGCCCCCTCTCTCGATGTCTGTCCTGCTGCTCCTAAACGCCCGCAGACTCACCTGTCAACCCCCTCTCACTCATCCGCCAACCTGCAGCTCAGGCTCTCTCTCACCTGTCGACCCCCGCTGACTGGCCCGCCCACTCGTTAACCCGCACACTCGTCCTCCGGCTCCCGCCCGCTCACTCATTCACTGACTGGCCTGCCAATCATGAATTTCTCGGAGGGTGCAATTGCCCTGTTGCCCCCCCCTGGATCCGCCCCTGATGGGGACTCAAGTTGTTTTTTGTTTTTTTTGTTTTTTTTCTTCATTCAACCTTATTGGTTAAATGAAAAAAAAATAGTCATCTATGGGCTGCCTTTGTGAGGTTTCCTGAAGGCAAAAATACATCATGGCCTGCACCATAATCTTAGTAAATAAATATGTGGGGCCAAAAAAATGTGCAGAACTTCCAGCATCTCAGAACCTCCAGGCTATGTACCATGAACCTTAGAAACGCATGCAACAGTGGGTGGATGGGTATGTGTAAGTATGCATCCTGAAGATTTATCAATATTATGAATATCTTTTTCAAAAAAATATTCCAGATAGATTACAACATGCATCTAAATGAATGAAAAGGAAAAAATCCTCTCAGAGCGCATAGTATCCGTAAAATCTTTCACCGCAACAGCTCTCTGACTCGGCAACGTGGTGAATACACGCTTCCTATTAAAGTTTTGAACAAGAACTGGAGAACCTGCAGCTACAGTTTCCACATTTTTATTCAGTTATATTGGAGGAGCAATAGAACTTTTCCACAGCATGTGTCTAACAAGCCACTCAACACACAGATATGAGATAATAGGCAGCGAGTTTATCACAGTACCCCAGAGCTGCCCTTGGTATTTACCACTGTTTTTGGTTGCAGGACATGCTCGAGGTGTTGCCATGTCTGATGCTGCATTTCGACAGTACACCCACATAGGCTACTGCCTCTGTTTGCACCACTATGCAAGCTGTGTGGTGCCCATAAATATGTCACTCCAGTACTGGATATAATGTTCAATGCCGTCAGCTTCTCAGCCACCTTGTCTGCCTTCACTGATGCTCAGCTATTGGAGAATTAAGTCGGTGCAGCGATAAGAGGCTCCCAAGTTCTGCCAGAGTTGTCTGCATCCCTTACTGGGGGACAAAAAAACAGCTTGTATTCAGCCCCAAGTAGGGTATATGCCTGCAAGAGTTGTCCCCAACCTTACCAGAAGGTCTTGTGGTGTAAGAATAAGGGGAGCCTCTCCAGATACCACATGAGATCACCAAGGATGGAATACCACAGTGTTGAGAGAGGCACCACTAAAAACTATACAACTGATCATGAAAGACATTGGGGTTGATTTACTAAAGGGAAATCCTCTTTGCACTAAAAGTGCACTTGGAAGTGTAGTTGCTGTAGATCTGAGGGGAAGGTCTGAAATATGAGGGGAAGCATTGCTGATTTTATCATCCAATCATGTGCAAGCTAAAATGCTGTTTTTTATTTTCCTTGCATGTCCCCCTCAGATCTACAGCAACTGTACTTTCAAGTGCACTTGTAGTGCAAAGTGGATTTGCCTTTCATAAATAACCCCCATAATGTTACATCCTGGAGGGTAGGATGCATAGGGGTTTATTTACTAAAGCTGGGGAGTGCAAAATCAGGCTCACTTCTGCATAGAAACCAATCAGCTTCCATTGAACAAGCTGAGGTTAGAAGCTAATTGGCTGTCATGCACAGCTGCAGCAGATTCTGAGTGCACCAGCCTTAGTAAATCTACCCCACAGTGTCAGGTTGCTGAGGGGGAGGGGAGATTTAACAGCTTTTACTCTTTTTGGTTTTATGTTTTTTAGGTAGAAAGGAGAGCCAGTGTTCTCTCAGGGAGCTGTTCTGAAAGATAATTGGGGAAATACATTTTCGGCTGGAGTTCTACCTGAAATTAATTTTAGGAAACTGAGTTTCAACTTGAATTTTTGGGAAAGAGAAGTTTGTGACAACAATCAGGTTTTATACCTCACTGCTGAAATAACTGGAATATCTTACACCTTTTACTGTATAACTGCTTTGTACCTTAAAGTGTATTTGAAATATGTTAACATAAGAATATAATTGATCATTATGGGCAACAAGTATGCTTTTCCTGACACTTTACTGTATGGAGCAATCTTGTTTATAGAATATTGGTGAATTTTCATACAATGGACACAAAATGCACAAATTGCAATCAAAGAATAATAAAATGAATATAAGAAAAACAATGTATTTATAGAACCTGAAACTGATGCATGTCTGACACGACACAACTGTGCAGTAGAAAGTTCCCCATCTTCAGTGTAAAAGTTAAGATTGTAAGAATGTAAAGAACGAATGCTCTAAAAAAAAAAAAAAAAAAGAAACATCTGAGTATGGCAACAGGTATACAGTACATGCAGTGTTGAAACTACAATTCCTGTCAATCCTTGCTAGCAGAACATTCTGGATCTACAAATAGTGGAGATCCTTGCATTGACTTCCTCTTCTTCAGTATCCAGTCATGCTTCCAAAAAATATTAACCTGACAAGGAGCAGTGAAATGTGGGTGTGGCCAGCCAAAAGTGGGTGTGGTCATATGGGTGTGGTTTACAGATATTCCTCATCAACAGCTCTCCCCTTCAACCCAATGGCACCTTTCGTTCCTTTCCAAGCTGCAACCGCTGTCATATTCTGTAAAATTCAATGCAATATGGCAACCTGGAAGCCTTCTGTATATGGTGGTGCACGGAACTTCCTCAGGAATTTCATTTCCTGCTTGTGTGATTGGCTCATTGATACAAAATTTATTACAGTAAGTCCCCTACTTACGAACGTGTTTCGTTCCAGGAGCGTGTTCGTAAGTCTAGACAATGGCTGCGAGCACTGATCAGTGTGTTCTGGTGGGGGAGAGAACCAACATTGCTTGTGTTGGTATGGCAATCTGGCAGGTTTTTTTTTCTTCAGCCCGCTTGGTTGAAGGAAAAAGAATGAGTATGTGTGCCCAGCTTTACAAGATTGCTCATGCAAACACATGTTTACATCTTTGAAAGTTCACGACTTGAACGTTCGTATGTGAGAGACTTGCTGTACAAGTCAAATTTTAGGCACCTTCTGCAATAAGATTTATATTTTTGGTGAGATGCTCCCTAAGGGTTAATTACTTCTAAAGGGATGGAGACACTGCAGCTTTCCTCAGTAGAATGCTGAAAGTGCACTGGCTGATTAGATTGAACACAGACACTCCCATTTAGGAATTAGCCTTTCAAAGACATGGTAGAACATGCAGCTACAGGTAGAACTCTGCTACAAAGTTTAAAGTTCTTGCAGTGTAAGTAAATCTCCGGGAGGGGATTTGTTTTTTCTGTTTTTTTTTTCTCTCTCACAACAAAAGTTGAACTACTCTTTAAGGGTGCTTGCACATGGGACTGATGTATGAACATCAGATATTCCTTACAAACACCGCAAGGATGGACTGTATAGCACAAGCACGTATTTGCGCATATGCACATGTAAACATTTTTCTAGCCTTTTATATCAGTGGAAGGGAGGTGTACAAGCTGATATGCGTGTATACACATTAGAGCTGCACGATTCTGGATAAAATGAGAATCACAATTTTTTTGCTTAGAATAAAGATCAAGATTCTCGGCGTAACGTCTTTCACATTATACAAAAAAAATGGGCTAACTTTACTGTTTTTAGTTTTTTTTTATTTATTCATTAAAGTGTATTTTTTCTCAAAAAATTGCATTTGAAAGACTGCTGCGCAAATACAGTGTGACATAAAATATTGCCATGCCATTTTATTCTCTAGGGTCTCTGCTAAAAAAATGTTTGGGGGTTCTAAGTACCATAATTTTCTAGCAAAGAATACTTACTTTAACTTGTAAGCAACAAGTATCATAAAAAGGTTTAGTCTTTAATTGGTTAAACTGACCTAATTTGCAGACCGAAGTTCATCCCTTTCATCTGTAAATGAACTGAAACATACAATGTTCCTTTTTATCTCTTTCAGTGCTTTGTTGATGACCCTTGGGACTGCTTTTTTTTTTGAAAGCTGTAAGCAGGGAACTGCTCTGCACTTGTTACATATGTAGCACGGCCCCCTTGAGGACTGCCTGGATTTACTTGTTCATCTGCATCGCCATGACCCTGTGAACATTCCAATCCACCTGACGCTCTGGGTTCAGACATCTTTTACAGCACCTTTAAATGACACGTCACACAAGTCAAATATAGTTATATCATCTCAGCTTTTACTGGAGTAAGCAATGTGGTATTTATATACAAAGGAGGGTAATTGGTAAACCGAGTTCTGGAGCCCAGACTCGGGAGAAGAATTCCCCGACAAGACAGCTTAGGAACAGTTCAACAGCACAAGAGCATAATATACATATATGTACAATGAAGTACCACCTGGAACATGACCTGTAAGGATAGTAGAGGGTTAGCGATCTGATGCAGGTAGTCGCACACTAAAGGGGTACCCCAGGCCGGCCTATTCAACCTTTTATATCCTAATGCGAGACCAGATAGAATAGGGCCCTTTAAATGGTAACCACAATGTCCAAGATGCAGGCCTGATAGTCTTCACCGGCAGTTGGAGCTCATTTGATTATATCCAACAAGGCACAGTGATGTGATAGCAAGCTGAATGGCTTAAACAGGCTGGTGGTACTCCTTGAAGTGGTATGTTTAGATAAAGGTGTCTATGTAAAGTTTTCAAATAGAAGTGCAGTAAGGTGTTCCCAAGGTAAAGGTGTCTGTACACAGTATTCAAATAAAGTAACCAGGGAAGGATTACAAAAGATGGGCAATTGCCCTCTCGCCAACGACCGGACCGGCTAAATGCCTTGCAGATAGCAACCTGGTAAGAGACGTCCTTCAGTAAAGTGACCAGCGATGACCCACAGCTGCTGAATGTGGACAACTGTAGTGTCAATCTTCTGGGTTGGTGCTGCGTAGATGTCTGATGAACAGCAAGCAGAGTTAGGCCCTCCAGGGCCGGCTTGGAATCGAGCACCGCGTGGTAGGCTGCAGCCTCTTTCTCCATCACAGAGAGGTGGGCACTCGGCAAGGCCCAGGAAGAAGAGAGTGCAGTGTGGTTCTCCTGACTCTTTTATAGTTCCTCCCAGAAGTCTCCTCGGGTTGTAGCAAGGATCCCTGGGATGTGTAGTCCAGATGTAATGTCACGCAAACGGAATCGCCAGTCTGAAAGACTAGTAGTTCCACAATCCTTTTGGTTGGGCTCACAAATATGATGACAGTCACTGGCGCCCAGCACTAGAGGAATATAACTATAGATGGTGAATGACGGGAAAATTGCACAATATTATAACTGTAGTCTACCATCGCTAAATCCTCCCCCCACTTGAAAGTCTTTGGTCCCGGAAGACAGCATACAACTTGTGAAATCACTTTACTGTATCATAAGAAAGTAAACAGTTCTGTTACAAACCAGAAGCTGCAACAGTCAACAATTGATCCAAAGAAGGATTCTCTAGCAGCAAATTATATACATTTTCAGGTCATATCAATTTTGTAACAGGCCAGTAGTAAATTAGTGGCCCACCCAGTAGTGTCAGGAGGTGGATCAAGGTCATCCTCGATCAAAGGTTTGATAAAGAAGGCAAGTGCTTGACTAGAAAGTTGAGCAGTAGGGATAAGTTCATTGGTTTTCCCTAAAGGTATCATAAGTCAGTCTCTTAGGAGGGCAGATTTTCTGTCTCAACCTAGAATAGGTGCTTACCAATGGCTCCGGTTCATGATCTGTTCCCCAGAAACTATATCCGGGTTCTGACTCAGGTTCAGGCTCAGGTTCTGGCTCCTCCCGGGTTTCAGGAACACTCACTTTCTACTTCATTATTGGGGGAGCAGGAGTTTCCACCACGTCAGGTGCTTCTAAACGGTCATTGGGCTCCATCTTAACTTCCTTGTTTCCTCTTACAGGGTGGAGCCCGGGCCTTTTGACCTCAGGCAGAAGTCGGGTCTTCCTTCCAAAGGACGCTTCCTTACTGTTTTCCCCCGAAGTCTGAGAAGTGGTAGGGTTGTCTTCAGAGGGGGGGACTCATGGCCAATCAAGGGTTGGTTCTTCCTCCTCACTCTCTTCCTCTGGGGGCGTAAGTTCATGGCCCGACAAATCCTAGACCTCAGCGTAGGAGACTGATAGGCCTCTGGGCAGGGGGGGTGGAAGCACTCAGGTAGCCTCGGATATAGGCAGCAAATTATTTAGATGCCAAGTTTTTAGGGGGCCAGTCTGTCCTTTAGGACGGATCTGATACACAGGAAGCCCAGGTAATTGGTTGCAGATAATATAGGGCTGGGAGTGCCATCGATCAGCCAGCTTATGCTTTCCGGGTACTCCTAGGTTGCGCAACAGCACCCAATCTCCAGGTTGCAGGTCTTGAACCCTTACTTTGAGATCAAAGTTTTTCTTGTTTATCTGTTCCCTGATGGTAGATGCTTCCTTAGCATTCTCAAAGGCAGTCTTTAAGTTATTTCGAAGTTTGTCAACGTACCCTCAGTAAAAAGCCTGAAATGTGTGATCTAATGACGTTCCGAAAGCCTGATCCACCGGCAAGCGAGCTTCCCTTTCAAACATCAACCGGTAGGGGGAGTACCCGGTAGAGTCATTTGCTGTGCTATTTTAAGCATGAACCACTGCAGCAATGTGATCTCCCCAATGTTGCTTCTTCTCCAAAGGAAGGGTTCCTAACATATTTAACAGAGTACGGTTGAAACGCTCAGGTTATGGATCCCCTTGGGGATGGTAAGGAATAGTTCTTGATTTTTGGATACTCAAAAGTTCACACAATCTTCAGATTAGCTTACTCTCAAAGTCCCGACCTTGGTCTGAATGTAGGCACTGAGGCAGCCCATAATGAATGAAAAACTTCTCCACTAAGGTCTTGGCTACAGTACTGGCTTGCGATCCCTAGTGGGGAAAGCCTGAGCATAATGGGTATAATGATCAGGGCATTACTCCGCCCACTCAGTTTAGGTTCCACACACAAGAAATCAATGCACAGCAATTCCATTGGTCCCTGACTCAGTAGATGGCCCATTGGGGCTACCCGGCATGGCAAAGTCTTTTTCTGAATGCACCTGATGCAAGAACGACCGCTTTCTAGTTCAGCCCTCATGGACGGCCAATAGAATCGATCCCTGACCAGCTTGAAGGTTCTAACTGGACCTAAATGGCCATGGTCATTGTGGAGCGCACCAAGCACTATCAATCGGTGTTTCTCGGGAAGGAATAGTTGACGAACACCCTCTGGTTCCTCAGATGGGCCTTTTCGGTATATGACTCCATCTTCCAACCTCATTCGTTCTCATTCTTTATGTACCACTTTAGCTCCCTCAATGGAACTATTTAACAGCATCTGAAGATTTTGAACTGATACGG
The DNA here is from genome assembly GCA_037952925.1 of Lithobates clamitans. NCBI lineage: Eukaryota > Metazoa > Chordata > Amphibia > Anura > Ranidae > Lithobates > Lithobates clamitans. The sequence goes on from JBBGZY010002450.1 coordinate 188,936, forward strand.
ATTTCTTTATAAGGCTACCCAATGGGTTTTCGCGTTGATCTCTCCTCATGTCTTCTCTAGTTAATTGAGGCAGTTCTTGACTACGCACTTGTGTCAAATCACAGTAGTAACTTGGCTCTCCAGCGGGGGTGACCCCCATGGCTTCGGCCCCTGTCGCCCTTTTATGCCTGTGCTCTACTCCTTGGCATACAGCCAGTACTCCCTCGAGGAGAAAATGGATCCCTCTTCTGACCAGTATTTGTGGTGTAAGGTCTTCGGGAATAAGCATCAGCGTCTCGGTTTCCCACCCCTGGCTGATATTTCAAACTGAACCAGAACCGGCCAACCACCGATGTCCAGTGGCATCCAGTTTGGCAGTAGACAACAAGTAAGTCAGAGGGTTATTATCCGTTTTCACCACAAATGTGGCCCCATAAAGGTAATCTCATAGCTTGTTTATTACAGCCCACTTGAGGGCCAGGAACTCCAATTTGTGTACCAGATCATTCTTCTCAGGGGGAGTGAGGCTGCGACTCACAAGCCACCGGACGAAGCTTTCCTTCTGACTCCCGATATAACACTCCCCCCTAGGACATCTCTGCTAGCATCCACATGTAATTTGTAAGGTTTGGAGGGATCAGCATAGCCCAACACAGGCGCTTCAATAAGCCTCCCCTTCAGACATTTAAAGGCTCTTTCACACCTCACTGTCCATTTTTCTTGAATAGGAGCTTCCTTGGACCTCCAGCGTGAGCCTTCTGCAGGTCCCCATCCATCTGCTTCTGCAATAACTCATTTAGAGGCTTGGCAATCTGTGCAAAATTCTTTACAAATCTTCTATAGTAGGAGTAGAAACCCAAAAACTACTTCAATTCAGTGACAGTGCTTGGGCAGGAAGTAACAGCCTCCAACTTCTGAGGGCCAGTGGCTACTCTCTTGGCTGAGACTACATGTCCAAGATACAAGACTGAAGACTGATAGAATTTACACTTCTCTAACGACAACTTCAGCCCCTCAGTGTGTAGTCATTGGAAGACTTTTTCCAATCGAGCTTCATCCTCCTCCAACGTTTTGCTAAGAACTATGTCATCCAGATACACTAGCACTTCTATCAAGTTCATGTCGCCCACTGTGTTCTCAATCAGTCTCTGAAAGGTGGCGGGAGCCCCTGTTAACCCCTGTGGCATGCGGTCAAATTCAAAGAATCCTAGAGGATTAATAAAGGCTGTCTTCTCTCGGCCATCCACATGCATGGGTATCTTATAATATCCACTCTTGTGTACTGATCTGGGATAGTCCTCCGATTCAAAGTTCATAGTAGTCAATACACATCCAGAGGGACCCATTTTTCTTTCTCATAGCCACAATAGAGGCATAAGGGCTCCTGGATTCCCTAATGACCTCTGACTTCTTCAGTTCAGCCAACTGTTCCCGAAGATCCTCCAGGTCACACAAAGGGATTCGTCTAGCTCATTCTCAAAAAGGCTTATCTTCACTCAGCCGAATTCAGTGTTAAGCACTCTTGGTGCAACCCACATCAAAGTCATTCTTGGAGAACATTTTCTCCCATCGAGCTAACTGAGCTTCCCATCTGGGGGACAGGTTTGGGCACTGGACAGTGGTCTCTCTTCCATTTTTCTTCCGGATTAAGTCATCCCCTTTCACTGGGGCGGCAGAACTTATTTTCCCAATCACCATACGAGGCTTCAGGCTGATTGGATGGCTGGTGACATTCCTCACACTGACAGGGATTCACCCCCCCACCCTTCTCAGTAAGGCCCTAGTGGGTACAATCTCCAGAACCAGTTCTATTCCGCTATCTTCCTCCAGTGGATCAGCTTCTACCACCACATAGAGACCCGGTTGATTCCATGATAGTTTAACAGTGGCCTTCATGCAGGTTCTTTTACCAGGCTGCAACACTTTTTCTTGTGTATCTAACCGTCAGTCTTCCTACCCCTTCCATGGGGGGCCTTCTTTTCCTACAACACGCTGAAAAACCTGCCGCAACTGAGGATGGATCTTCCCTACTGCAGCACCCTTCATGGCCAGTGATGCGAGTAATCTCCTCAAGATTGGTGTTGGTGCCTATCAGCAAGGTATTGCGGCCTGCCCCAGGAGGTCAAGAACAGACAACAGCCAAAGTGTCGAAAGTCTCCGGCTTTCCCACCAAGGAAAGATCAAATGTTATCTTGATAGGGATGTAACCGTCATATGGACACTTTTGGGTACCTATAACCCAGATCTCCAACTCTTCGAGTTTACAAAAAAGGACGTGCATTAATTTCCCATGTCTGTCTTTCCTTCCCTGGGGGTCCAGTTTTCTTTTTAACAGGAAAGGGAGGGACAGAGGTAGCAGACGACTTCCGTTTTTTTTTTTTTCTTCTTTGATTCTTTCTTAGCTTTGGAGCTCAGTTTTCCCTCTGGACTCTCAACTAGCTCCTTCACTGAGGTCCCTTGAAGTTTCCCACTGGCTTTTGGAAAAGCAGCTTCTGTAAAGCTTTTAGAACTTCTGTGAGTTATTGTGGGTTGATTCCAGCCTTGGGGCACTCAGCCTGGAATTTCTCCACAGCCATAACATTTCTTTTCTCGCACTCGGGAAAGCTTTTGCCCCCCTTGGTGAAATCCTTGTTCTTGGACCTTTGCTTGAGTTTCCATTACTCTCAGAGCATGATACATCTGAGTTTGGGCATGAGCTACCTGGGTCATCAGCTCAGCTGGTCCAAGTTCAACCACCAGCTTGTTAGTATTGGGAATGGCCAACACAACCTGTTCTGATTCAGTTTCACTGTCCTCATCTGAGAAACCTGCTTCAACATGGACAGTTCCAGGGTCCAATCTACTAACACTTCACTAGAAGGCACAGGAATCTAAGTCTGAGAGGCGGGACCGGATGTGGATGGAGGAGTGAGTCAGTGAGGAGCGGCGTGAGTGCTCTCCCCACCCCACCTACAGCTTGGTAAAGCTCGAGTGTATACAGCCGAAGGTATCCTTTGGCAGCTATGTGGATTTACTACCTGCCACCGGTAACCCACTACACGCTACCTACTGATGCTTGAAACCAGCTGATGCGATTGTGGATCGGTGATATGCATGCTTGTGCCGGGTGCTCCTACCTGAAGTGGTGCCTTCCCCCCTAAAGAAGCCGTGGCGTTTTCCCCCTCAATATCGTCGGGCCCCCCTGCCGCTTGCCAGGTGTCGCGGGAGCTGTGCGAGACCCGGAAGTAAAACCGCGGCACACGGGAACAGCTAAGACACTCACAAGGTGTCAGCAGGGAAGGATCGCTGAGACCGTCGTAAGAGGCATCGGGAGGAAGGCTGAGCTGAATGTTGAATGGGACAACAGTCGGGTTGAGAAGACTCGGACCCTGCGTATCCGTTCAGCTGGAGGGCGAATCTCTGGAGGGGTGAGTGGAAACTCCAAATGTGAACTGGGACTGAAAGATGTACTGCTATCTATCATAATAAATGCCCCTTATGCTTCAGTTCCTGGGAAGAAGCTTAAATAAAACATAGAACTTGTGGGACTTGCTGGTGATAGGAAAAGGGGTTGTGGCACATTGTAACACATCAGCTCATACAGTGGTACACTATATTAAGAAGTTTAAACCCAGGGCTATACCAGTCGAAATGTTGGAAAGCTTGAAACATTCCTAAAAGCTCCCCCTCTATATTAGATACTCCCCTATATTGACTATACTGACTCCTGGCCCCCTCACGTACTGCTGCAGCATGTTAAATACTACAAATTAGTTGTGGCCGGAGGGGTTAAGAGAAGAAGGGAAAGGAGAAAAAAGGAAAAAAAGGAAAGAATGTCGACAAGAAGGAAGGGAGAGGAGCAGGCAAATATGGAAGCTATGGGGTCTCAGTCTCTGCGATCAGCCAAAGAGAAAGAAAAAGACAAAGGTGGTGTGTCAGTGGTGGCAGGGGCAACGGCAGCTGCGGTGGCGGCAACTGCGAAATTGGAGAGACTGGTTAATATAACAGACCATACACCAACGAAAGGGGGGCAGCAGGTACAAAGCAAAACAGCATCAGACAGGAAGAGCCTGGGCCAGATGAACACGCTCCCAAATAGTACCACAACAAGGAACCCCTCAAACAAAGGTGCGAGTATGGTGGGGAAAACAATAGAAACAAGTAATACCCAGACACATGCAACGGAAGGCGAACCAACCCTTAAAGAAATCCTTGCAGCAGTTAATGCATGCAAACAATCTCTGAGCAATATGGCGGATCAAATGAAAGATATGAGGGAAGAACTAGCCCATGTAAGCCAAGATCTCAAGAAAATGGCAGAATGAGTGTCAGAAACAGAAGGGAGAATAAGCCTGCTGGAGGATGACTTAAACCCAATGAAGCAAGAGTTAAAAGCACAGAAAGACCAGATAAAAAGGCTCATGGAAAAATTCGACGAAATGGAAAATAGACTCAGGAGAGACAATGTGAGGATAGTGGGACTCCCGGAGAAGAGCGAGGGATCAGACCCGGCAGGCTTCGTGGAAAAATGGCTAATTGAGACTTTCGGGGTAGAAACATTCTCACAGCAGTTCTCCATTGAAAGGGCACACAGAGTTCCATTTAGGCCCCCTGTTCAGGGTAGCCCCCCAAGAGCGTTGCTATTGAAGTTTTTGAACTATAAGGATAAGGTGACCCTTCTTCGAATAGCTAGGGAAAGGGGGAATCTGTATTATAATGGAGCCAAAATATCAATGTACCCTGACTTTTCACCCGAATTGCAGAAGCGCAGGATGGAATTCCTGAGTATCAAGCGTAGCCTCCAAATGTATGACATTACATATGCTCTCCTGTACCCCGCCAGGCTTCGGGTAAATGCGCTGGGGGGCAGCCAGATCTTTGAATCCCCAGAGAGAGCGCGAGCATGGTTGGAAGAAAAGAAAGATCAGCTTTTGCCAAAATAAACGGGGGCTGTAAACGAGGAAGGAAAGAATATAAACAGATATAATTTAGTATGTGTGGGGTGGGGGGACTCACAGGGTTGTTATAAAACAAGATAGGGTTTTGTATGGGTGAGGGATGGAAGAAAGGGAGGGGGGGTGGGTGGAGGGTAAGAAGGGTAGGGGTAGAGGAGCGGGTGTTGGTCATTAAAAAAGCCTCCAAGGGGGACCTAGAGTGGTGTGGGGGGGAGGGGAGGGATGGGGGAGGTGGGAAGAGGAGGGTAACGATTATAATATGAAGATACAAAAAGGGCACGTTTGCACTTTAAAAAGAAAAAGAATTATGTTTTTCCACAAGGTTGTACTGAATACACTAGTAAATTATAAACAGCTATACCGCTTAACCTGTGAAAGCAGGAACTGTCCTCAAAAATTCGACAAGGTGTGGTCGGGCTGGATAGACGCATGTGGTTGACCCCAGGTGTTGGGGGAGACCACAGGCGTCTATTTTTTCCCTCCCCCCTCCCCCTAGTCCGGGAGGTGGTGGGGTTGAATAACCAATAGCACACTGATGGTGTAGGTAAAGATTTTCTTAAATTATCCCACCAAGGAAAAGTTATATGAAGATAACACATTTCTCACCTTGTACAGGCTTGGCCCCCCGGTTCTGTCTTTGATCAAGATTATGCTTACTATCTTAGCAGATGGAATGGAGGAGTTTATGCTTTATACATGTACTGCTATAAGTTTGTAGTCTGTTGATTCATGTCGGATCCTCAAATAATGCTGACATTGTTTGTACTGTCTTGAATGTTTAATAAAATAAAAAACTTTACTGTTAAAAAAAAATTATAAACAGCTATGGCAAATATGTACGTCATTTGTATTATGCATAGGTCCTTAAGACTTGAAGTCACTAAAATAAAAAGGTTGTGGGATGGGGAAAAGCCCCTCTTTCCAGCAGAAATAAGCACTTTAGTTAGTTGGGAACGTAAGGCGTTAGGGAGAGGTCCTAGTGGTGGGGTGGTAGCTCTCCTTTTTTCCTTTTCTTTTTTTTTCCCCCTTCTCTCTCTACTTCCTTTCTGTCTGTTGATGTCATGCTCGCTTTAATTACTCAATTACTGCCTTTTCATCTTAACTTAAGATCTCCTGTTCGTAAACACAAGTAATAAATCATGGTCCTGAATATTGGATCATGGAATGTTAGAGGGCTGGGTTCCCCTGTTAAACGAGCAGTTGTATACGAGGGTTTAGATACACTCAAAGTCGAAATTGCCTGTCTGCAAGAAACACATCTGACAAAAGATACTAAAAATAATTTATGGAAGAGGAGATATCAACATCAGTTCCACTCTACATATACCTCCTACTCTAGAGGGGTATCAATTTTGATTGGTAGTGGGGTAGCGTTCACTTGCAGACAGTGCAGGATAGACGATGAGGGGCGGTATGTGCTCCTGCATTGTGTAATGGAGAATCTGGAATGTGTATTGGCTAATTTGTACATTCCGCCCCCGTTTAAATTGGATATTATGTATAACCTTATGGAATTTATAGTTGACAAGGCTGAATTACCAGTTATAGTTGTTGGGGATTTCAACATGGTTTTGGACAATAAAATAGACAGATTCCCTGGGGGGAAACAGAGTCAACGAAAGCAGGAAAACCGGTTGAAACAATTCCTTCAAGAAGCAGGGTTGCTTGACATGTGGAGAACACGGAACCCGAAGGTTCAGCAGTTTTCGTGCTACTCGAGCTCCTGTGCTTCGCTGTCAAGGATAGACTTAGTTCTAGGTAATGGCTTAGCATCACAAGCAATAAATGACATAAATTATCACCCTAGAGGGGTATCGGACCACTCTCCGCTCATAACCTCGATAAACCCGGGCCATAAGAAAATCTATAGAACATGGAAGTTGAACCCAGCTTGGCTGGAAGTAATAGAGAACCAGGAAGGGGTAATAGTAGAACTGAAAGAATTCATAAAGTTTAACTCGGGCACCACATCGAGGGGGGTGCTGTGGGACACACTAAAGGCATACTTAAGGGGTCTACTTACTCAGAAGGTGTCAAAAATTAAAAAAACATCCCGGGATTGGGAGGAGCGGTTTAAGAGGGAACTAATTGCTGCTGAAAGAGAGTACACAAATGAACCTTCCCCTGAAAATCAGAGAGAGTGGGAAAATAAACAACAAAGGTATAAAGATATAATAATTAGGAAAGCAGAAAATAAAAGGGCATTCCAGAAACAAGTCATATACGGGGAAGGGGAAAAAGTAGGAAAGATACTGGCCCATATAGTTAGGTCCGGCTCCCCCCCTTCCGTGGTCCCAGTCATTAAGACCTCGGTAGGTGAGACAACATCTCAATTGGAAATGATTACTGAGACATTTAAAGAATACTATAAGAGGTTATATAAATCGAGTGGGACCAGGGATGAGGGGGAAATGGACAAATTTTTTCAAGACATCGACATACCAACACTAGAGGAGATGGATGTTGAGGAATTGGAAAGACCAATTACTATAGAAGAGATCAAAATGGCAGTATCAGAAATGGCCAATCATAAATCACCAGGTCCCGATGGCCTCCCAGTAGAGATATACAAACAGTATGGGGAGGTACTATTTCAGGAACTTTTGGGCGTTTTCAACTGGGCAAAAGAGCAAGGGAGGTTACCCACTTCAATGACAGAAGCCACAATAATAGTATTGCATAAAGAGGGGAAAGATCCCCTGGACCCTGGGTCATATAGACCTATATCATTGCTCTGCGCAGATGTAAAAATCTTAGCAAAAATTTTAGCTACTAGAGTAAAGAAAGTGATTCATAAAATAGTTCACCCGGACCAGATGGGATTTATGCCCCATCGAACAACCAGTATGAACATCAGGAGAGTTCTTTTGAACTTGCAGATCCCCACGGTAAACAGAGGCTCGAGAGCAATGCTTCTGTTGGACGTGGTAAAAGCATTCGACAGCATAGAATGGGAATATGTCTGGAGGGTATTAAAAGAGTACGGTTTTGGTCCCTCATTTACTAACTGGGTTAAAGTATTGTATAATGAACCAAATGCAAAAGTAAAAGTCAATAATGATTATTCGACTGGGTTTAAATTAGAGAGGGGATCGAGGCAGGGGTGCCCTTTGTCTCCCATGATTTTTGCTCTAGCCATGGAGCCATTAGCCACAATAGTAAGACAAGATAGGAAAATAGTGGGGTTCCAGAGGGAGGATGGCGAGGAGCGGATCGCATTGTATGCGGACGACGTCCTCATATTCATGGGAGACACAGAGGGATCCCTGAATCAAGTAATGGATATATTCTCAAGGTTTGGGAAAATTTCGGGATTATCCATAAATTGGGAAAAATCAGTTTTGTTGCCATTAGACCCAGATAGTATAGACACCCCCTCAAATAATAACAAGTTAGAAATAACAACGCTAACAAAATATCTAGGTATTAAGATAACCAAGGATCCAGAGAGCTACTTAGATAATAACTTAGCCCCGCTGTTAAAAAAATTTAAAGATAAGATCGAAATATGGAAAGGCCTCCCGCTATCAACGGCGGGGAGGTGCAATTTAATTAAAATGCTATGGCTCCCCCAATTGTTGTATATAATGCAGAACTCGCCAATATGGATAAGCAGGAAATGGTTTGATAAAATAGAAACAATATTTAGAGTCCTTATATGGAAAGGGGGATCTCCTAGGATAAGATTGCAGACCTTACAACTACCCACGCGGGAAGGAGGGATGGCAGTACCGCACCCACGTAGTTATTTTTTGGCAGCCCAGCTACAGTACTTGGGGGAAAAATAGTAACATGTTGGCATTAATGGTTCCCTCAATGAACTGTAGCTCCCCAGTGCCGGCAGCACTCATGCAGCAAGAAAGACTTCACTGCACAGGTCTGATTCCAAACAGGTGTAAATTAAGTGGTTACCTCCAGGAAGAAAGAGCCCCAGGTGCTGGCTAATGCTGAGCCAAGCAGAAAATATACGAGAAGATCTGGACAGCCACACACCGGGAGAAAATGCAAGTGTCTTTTATTATAAAAATTGAATCATGAAGCACACAAGACACTAAAGCGGAAAAAGTACAGGAAAACAACTGACGCGTTTCACACTTATGTCAAGTGCTTACTCATAGCTGTCATGCAGCCCCAGACCATGACACTCCCACCACCATGCTTGACTGTTGGCAAGACACACTTGTCTTTGTACTCCTCACCTTGTTGCCGCCACACACGCTTGACACCATCTGAACCAAATACGTTTATCTTGGTCTTAGACCACAGGACATGGTTCCAGTATTCCATGTCCTTAGTCTGCTTGTCTTCAGCAAACTGTTTGCTGGCTTTCTTGTGCATCATGTTTAGAAGGGATTTCCTTCTGGGATGACAGCCATGCAGACCAATTTATTGCAGTGTGCGGCGTATGGTCTGAGCACTGACAGGCTGACCCCCCACCCCTACAACCTCTGCAGCAATGCTGGCAGCACTCATAAGTCTATTTCCCAAAGACAACCTCTGGATATGACACTGAGCACGTGCACTCAACTTCTTTGGTCAACCATGGTGAGGCTTGTTCTGAGTGGAACCTGTCCTGTTAAACCGCTTTATGGTCTTCTATCATCTTATAGCCTAGGGCTAGGCCATCTTTATGTAGAGCAACAATTCTTTTTTTTCAGATCCTCAGAGAGTTATTTGCCATGAAGTGCCATGTAGAACTTTCAGTGACCAGTATGAGAGCGTGAGAGCGATAACACCAAATTAACCACACCTGCTCCCCATTCACACCTGGGACCTTAACACTAACGAGTCACGTGACACCAGGGAGGGTAAAATGGCTAATTGGGCCCAATTAGGACATTTTCACAGGGGTGTACACACTTTGGTTGCCAGCGGTTTAGACATTAATGGCTGTGTGTTGAGTTTGAGGGGACAGCAAATTTACACTGTTATACAAGCTGTACACTCACTACTTTACATTGTAGTAAAGTGTAATTTCTTCAGTGTTGTCACATGAAAGTATAGAATAAAATATTTACAAAAATGCGAGGGGTGTACTCACTTTTGTGAGATACTGTGTGTGTGTGTGTGTGTGTGTGTATGTATATATATATATATATATATATATAAATATACACACACACACAGTGCAGTGCATTGAAGTGGGGAACCCTATGACAGAACTAAAAAAATAAATGGCAGGGGTCCCCCCAAAATCCATACCAGGCCCTTTGGTCTGGTATGGATTTTTAGGGGAACTCCACGCCAAAATTTTTAAAAAATTGGCGTGGGTCCCCCTAAGATCCATACCAGACTGTTATCCGTGCAAGTAGCCTTGCAGGCCAGGAAAGGGGGGACGAGCAAGCGCCCCTCCCTTCTGAACCATACCAGGCCACTTGCCCTCAACATGGGGGGTGCTTTGGGGTCTCCCCCAAAGCACCTTGTCCCTATGTTGAAGGGGACAAGGGCCTCTTCCCAACAACCCTGGCTATTGGTTTGCAAGTTTCTCCTTTTCTATTTTTCAGGTCTGTCAGGCAGCGTGATTGACGATGGATGTACATTGCAGGACACTTTTTTGTTTTTTTTTGTTTTTTAATAATGGAATTGTCAAAAACTTTCTATTGTGGCTTTTACTTTCTGGGGATACTAGTAATGTTGATGATGTTCAACGACTTATAGGGCGACTGTGATTGTGTGGAGGACAATCGAGCTCTAACTGACACTGGCTGGGAAGGACACTAAGTGACACTAACATCGCTAGTGACACTAATACAGCGATCAGTGATAAAACTGTACATTGTACTAATGGCACTGGCTGGGAAGGGGTTAACATCAAGGGGTTAACTGTGTGCCTAACAAGTGCAATGTGTGCTGCTTTTACTACACACACTTTTTAAACACATCTTTTGTCAACACAGAACTCTGTGCTGTGATTGGCCACGGAGTAGGTTTCAGCCATAAGTCATTGACAGAAATTTGCTGATAAACTCATGCTGTTTCCAATAACAGCTTGTTTATGCAAAAATGAAAGTTAGTGTAACAATTACACTTACTGTTTCGCAGGGTGGAGGTGTTTCTTTGAGATGGGAAGTGTGCTGGGATGTGCTGTTAACTTGTTTCCGGCTCGGATTTTATTCCTTCAGGCGTCTGGGTGTGGAGTCTGTAAACAGGCTAAACCGCTGCATCCAGTGCATGGAAAGCTCCATGCTGACCACTCTGGAGCGCTGAAGCAGAAATGACGTCACTGATGCACGGCAAACGTCCAGGCTGGTGTTGGGGATGATACAGGGATAGTACAGGCTACGCACTCGGGGCTCACAGCTCCTTCTACTGGCCTTTTAGCTGTGAGCCCCAAGCGCGTAGCCTGTATCACCCCCAACACCAGCCTGGACGTTTGCCGTGCATCAGTGACGTCATTTCCGCTTCCGCGCTCCAGAGTGGTCAGCGTGGAGCTTTCCATGCACTGGATGCAGCAGTTCAGCCTGTTTACAGACTCCACACCCAGACGCCCGAAGGAATGAAATCCGAGCCAGAAACAAGATAACAGCACATCCCAGGACAGTTCCCATCTCAAAGAAACACCTCCACCCTGCGAACCAGTAAGTGTAATTGTTACACTAACTTTCATTTTTGCATAAACAAGCTACCACAGTTGGCGTCTCCACACCCCTCCTTTTTCCAACATTGATTATCAACAGAGGTAATGGACACCCTCTGAGGATGGCTGCCTCCTCATTCTAGAATTTACCTGCCTTATGTTAATGTGCTATTATAGCTACCATTGTACTATTTACCTTAGACATCACATGCTGCGGAGCGCCGGAGACCCCCCCCTTTTTGTTTCCAATAACAGAAGGGGCATTTGCAATAAGTACATTGCGACGTACAGGTAGGTCGCGGTGTCTGGATGTGCCGTCCGCTTGCAGTATCTACTGTGAGCGGGCGGCAAGCGGTTAAAGTGTATGTCAAGCCAATTTTATTTTTATTTTGGCTAGAGTGAGGATGGATGAGGACCCGACATCTTTCTCTATATTTGGGTCTGCATTATAGAAATAGGATTTTTTCATCATACTTACCTATAAAATCCTTTTCTTTTTCATACATCATGGGACACCGAGTCAGCCTAATATTCATTACCTACTGAGTTACATTCCATCTCCAGGTGAATGGACACTGGTAGACCAAAGGTCTTTAGACGGGAAGTGATCCCCTATATAACCCTTCCATACAGGAAGTACTTCAGTTTTATAGCAAGCACTGAATCCTCAAAAAAGAGTGGAGGGATCTCTGTGTCCCATAACGTACTCAAAGAAAAGGATTTTACAGGTAAGTGTGACAAAAAAATCTTATTTTCTTTTTCATAAATCATGGGACACAGAGACAGGCTAATATTCATTACCTACTGGGAGGTCCCAGAGCAATAGCTTTGAGGGGAGGGAGACACCCTACCAAACAATAGCCATCAGAACTTATACGGCAGCCCGCAGTACACTGCGACTGAATCCTCGGCTGCTCGAACATCCACTTGTTGAAATTTTGTGAACGTATGCACTGAAGACCAGGCAGCAGCCTTACAAATCTGAGCCACAGATACCTGATGGTGAAAAGCCCAGGATGTTCCTACACCCCTGGTAGAGTGAGCTCTCACCCTAAAGGGAGGAGCTTTATGTTTCAGACCGTAGGCCTGAATGGTCAATTGACGGACCCAATTGGCAATGGAGGCCTTGGAAGCTGCCTGCCCCTTCTTGGGTCCTTTTGGTAAAGCAAAAATGGAGTCTGATCCTCGGATCTCCGCAGATCTAGACAAATAAACCTTGACTGCCCAGACAACGTCCAATGAATGCAGTCGTCTCTCTTCCGCTGAGCAAGGCTGAGAGAAAAAAGAAGGCACAATAATGTCCTTATTTAAATGAAAGGCCGACACCAATTTTGGCAAAAAGGATGGAACAGGTCGTAACATGACCCGGTCGTGGTGAAAGATCAAGTATGGTTCCCTGCACGGAAGGGAACTATACTTGCCAACCCTTCTAGCCAAGGTGATGGCCATCAGTAAGGCTAGCTTGCATGACAGCAAGTCTAATGGAATTTCATTGATAGGTTCAAATGGTTGTTTTTGTAACACAGACAGCACCAAGTTCTATTCCCAAGGACATATAGGTGACCTAATGGGGGGGACGCAAGCGAGTTGCCCCCTGCATAAAGGTTTGGATCAGTGAATGGGAGGCTAAAGGCCTTTGGAAGAATACTGATAGGGACGAAACTTGACCTCTGTACTCGAAGACAATTTGATTTCAACAGCTGACTGTAGAAAAGAGAGAATTCTCCCAATCACGTATTTCCGAGGATGAAATTTTCTGGCTCCACACCAAGCAATATAAGTCTTACAGACCTTATGATGATTTTTTCTAGTGACAGCTTTTCTAGCATTCACTAGGGTAGACACTGCTGATCCCAAGATGCCACGGTCCTTTAACACCCTGGCTTCTGTAGAGACTGTAAATTGGGGTGGAATATAGGACCTTGAGACAGTAGATCGGGACGACGTGGAAGCGTCCATGGCCCATCTATTATCAGTCTCACAATCTCCGAGAACCAGGGCCAGGCTGGTGCCACCAGAATGACTGGAACCCCCTCTTTCCGAATTCTGTTCAACAAATGTGGAATGAGAGGGATCGGAGGGAAAGCATAAACCAGGGAGTACTGTCTCCATGGAACTATCAGAGCATCTGCTCCGATTGGCAGAGGATCCCTTGTTCGGGACACAAATTGCTGTAGCTTGTTGTTGAACCTAGATGACAATAGGTTGACCTCTGACCATCCCCAACTGGTGGTTGCAGATGCTGATCCTGCAACCACCAGTTTAGGCTTAAGTGCATCCAAGGAGATAAGCACATTGGATAATCCAGGGCTTTTCCTCTTCTGATCCAGGCCAACAGGATGTCTTGTTGTAAAGGCCTGGAATGGAACTGGGCATAAGACACTCCCTCGAAGGAGGATACCATCCTTCCTAGAAGACTCATACAGAGCCAAATGGAGGGTTGTCTGGTGTCCCTTATCTGATGCACCTGAAACTTTAGAGCACAGATCCTTACAGGTGGCAAGAATATTCTTGCTTGAACCGTATCTAGGATCAGACCTAAATACTTTAGACTTTGAGCTGGTTTCAAGGCTGACTTTTCGGTATTAATGATCCAGCCTAAGCTTTTCAATACGATACAATACCCTGCAATACTCCGCAATACTATGCAATACCCTGCAATACTATGCAATACCCTGCAATACTCCGCCATACCCAGCCATACTCTGCCATACTCTGCAATACCCTGCCATACTCTGCCATACTCGGCCATACCCTGCCATACTCAGCCATACCCAGCCATGCTCAGCCATACTCTGCCATGCTCAGCCATACTCGGCTGTACTCGGTCTCTGTATGTGGCCAGGCTGTGGAAGTCTCACACATGTGGTATCGCCGTACTCAGGAGGAGTAGGAGAATCTATTTTGGGATGTAATTTTTGGTATGTACATGCTATGTGTTAGAAATATTGTATAAATGGACAACTTTGTGTTAAAAAAAAAAAAAAGCGTTTTAACCACTTCCCGCCCGCCGTCATATGACATCCTTGACTTTGTGCGGGGATATCTGAATGATGCAGGCATCATTCAGATATCAGCTTTTTCAGCCGGTGATTCCCTACACCATAAGAATGATCATAGCGGCTGTTCCACTGCTTGATAGTTCTTACTGGAGGCGAGAGGGGACCTCCCCCCCTCCCGCCACCCTCCGGTGCTTCTACCGACTCACCGCTACGATTGAAGCCAGGATCGTTTTTTTTTTATTATTATTATTTTAGGCTTTCCAGCCTAGAGGTGAGATGTGGAGTCTTATTAACCCCATATCTCACTGTAAAGAGGACCTGTCATGCCATATTCCTATTACAAGGGATGTTTACATTCCTTGTAATGGGAATAAAAGTGATCAAAAAATTAATTTTTTGGAAAAAAGTGTCAAACTAAAATAAATAAAGTAAAATGAACAATAAAAAAATAAAAAATTTAAAGGGTCCTTGCCCCCGTGTGCTCGCATGCAAAACGAACGCATACGTAAGTCCCGCCCACATATGAAAACGGTGTTTAAACCACACATGTGAGGTATCGCTGTGAACCTTAGAGCGAAAGCAATAATTTTGGCCCTAGACCTCCTCTGTAACTCAAAACCTGTAACCAGTCAAACATTTTAAAGCATCTCCTATGGGGATTTTTAAGAAGCAAAGTTTGGCGCTATTCGAGCGTGTGCAATTTTGATGGGTGACATGTTGGGTATCTATTTACTCAGCGTAACTTAATCTTTCACATTATGCAAAAACATTGGGCTAACTTTACTGTTTTGTTTTTTTTTAAAGCACAAAACTGTCTTTTTTCCCAAAAAAAGCGTTCGAAAAATTGCTGCGCAAATACCGTGCGAGATAAAAAGTTGCAACAACCACCATTGTATTCTCTAGGGTCTTTGCTAAAAAACATATATAATGTTTTGGGGTTCTATGTAATTTTCTAGCATATAAATGATGATTTTTACATGTAGGAGAGAAATGTCAGAATTGGCCTGGGCACTCCAGAACGGCTGAAGGTGCTCTGTGCATGTTGGTCCTCTGTATGTGGCCACGCTGTGTAAAAGTCTCACACATGTGGTATCACCGTACTCAGGAGTAATAGCAGAATGTGTTTTGGGGTGTAATTTGTTGTATGCATATGCGGTGTGTGACATAACCTGCTAATATGACAATTTTGTGAAAAGAAAAAAAAAATCTTGATTTTGCAAAGAATTGTGGGAAAAAATGACAACTTCAAAAAAGGGGTCATTTGGGGGGTATTTGAACTTTTCTGGCATGTTAGGGTCTCAAGAAATTAAATAGGCCTTCAGTAATTCAGGTGTGATCAATTTTCAGATATTGGCACCACAGCTTTTGGACTCTATAACTTTCACAAAGACCTAATAATATACACCAATTTGTACTTATTTTTACCAAAGAAATGTAGCAGTATAAATTTTGGCCAAAATTTATGAAGAAAAATTTGCTAAATTTTATAAAAATTAATTTTTTTACCGAATTTTCAGTCTTTTTTCTTTTATAGCGCAAAAAATTAAAAACCCAGCGGTGATTAAATACCACCAAAAGAAAGCTCTATTTGTGTGAAAAAAAAGGACAAAAATTTCATATAGGTACAGTGTTGCATGACTGAGTAATTGTCATTCAAAATGTGAGAGCACTGAAAGCTGAAAAATGGTCTGGTTATTAAGGGGGTTTAAGTGCCCAGTGGTTAAAAGACCCAGTACTGGTGCTAGGACCTTTTGTGAAAACCCGGGAAGCTGTAGCCAGCCCGAAGGGTAGAGCCACAAACTGAAAATGACGTTCCTCTACTGCAAAACGTAGGAACCTCTGATGAGGCTGAAAGATAGGTATGTGTAAATACGCGTTTTTATATTGATGGAGGCTAGAAAGTCTCCTCTCTGGAGCGAGGCTACTACTGAGTGGACAGATTCCATCCGAAAGGACTGTATCAGTAGGTACTTGTTCAGGGATCTTGGGTCCAAAATGGACCTTGTGTCCCCGTTTGGTTTCTGAACCTTAAACAGATACCGGACCCTGCGCCCCTTTCAGATACCGGAACCTCTACAATCACTCCTTGATGTGCTAGATGATGTAGTGCCTGAAGCAATAAGTTTCTTTTTTGGAGGATCCGAGGGAACGCTGGATCTTAAAAACCTCTGAGGGGGAACCCCCCCGCAACTCAAGCTTGTAACAGCGAGATGTGACCCACATCCTGAATTATTGTTCTCCAAACGTCTGCAAAAAGTGCAGCAGCCTTTCACCCCACTCGATGGAGTGGGGGCATCCCCTTAAAAGGAGGGCTTGGTGCTGGGTTTAGAAGAATCTTGGACCCAGGGCTCCTTCTGGCCATAGCCCTGCGGCTTGCCCCTGGCCCTAGTGCCTTGTTGGCAGGGGAACCGCCTTGACGCTGAGACATTGGAGGAAGCAGTCCCTGAGGTTTTAAACGAGGGACGTCTGGTTCTTTTCTTCACAGGAAGTAGAGAACTCTTCCCTCCGGAAATCTTTTGTACATAATTGTCCAAATGATCACTAAATAAACGTTCCCCATGAAAAGGGAAACCTGCCAATAAGTTTTTACAAGGAAGCTCGGCTGACCAGTTCTTAAGCCACAAGAGTCTGCGCATATGTACAGACGAGAGAGTCAGACGAGAAACCTGCTGTTTTGAATCCTTTAAGGTGTCAATAGCAGAACACAGCGCCCGAGAAACATCTGTCTTACTTTTTAGGCAGATCATCCTCCTGATTAGGCCTATCAGGCCGTTTGACCTGATCCTTTACGGACTGGCAGATACCAATTGCTGCAACAGAATAGCTGAATAGCTGAACTGGCCAAAGAAAAGGAAGCCTTTAATAATTACTCCAATTTCTTGTCAACGGGGTCTTTCAAGCCCTGTGTGTTATCTACCGGACAAGTTAAGTTCTTGTTTAAGGAAGAGACTGCTGCATCTCTTGCTGTCATGCTCCATTTTTTAAGTGAAAAAGATGCAGCGCTAAAATCATATATAATTACAACAAAGGAATAGTAAAAAAAAAAACTCTCATCAGAGAAAAATAAGGCAGATACCATACAAAAAATATATATAAATTAAAATATTATATATAAAAGTCAGACTGAAAAAAAGTAATGGTGAAAAGACCTTCATCCAGAAAAACTAAGGCGGAACCACCTTGACGCTGAGACATTGGAGGAAGCGGTCCCTGAGGTTTTAAACGAGGGACGTCTGGTTCTTTTCTTCGCAGGAAGTAGAGAACTCTTCCCTTCGGAAATCTTTTGTATATAATTGTCCAAATGATCACTAAATAAACGTTGCCCATGAAAAGGGAAACCTGCCAATAAGTTTTTACAAGGAAGCTCGGCTGACCAGTTCTTAAGCCACAAGAGTCTGCGCATATGTACAGACGAGAGAGTCAAACGAGAAACCTGCTGTTTTGAATCTTTTAAGGTGTCAATAGCAGAACACAGCGCTCAAGAAATATCTGTCTTACTTTTCAGGCAGATCATCCTCCTGATTAGGCCTATCAGGCCATTTGACCTGATCCTTTACGGACTGGCAGATACCAATTGCTGCAACAGAATAGCTGAATAGCTGAACTGGCCAAAGAAAAGGAAGCCTTTAAAAATGACTCCAATTTCTTGTCAACGGGGTCTTTCAAGCCCTGTGTGTTATCTACCGGACAAGTTAAGTTCTTGTTTAAGGAAGAGACTGCTGCATCTCTTGCTGTCATGCTCCATTTTTTAAGTGAAAAAGATGCAGCACTAAAATCATATATAATTACAACAAAGGAATAGTGAAAAAAACTCTCATCAGAGAAAAATAAGGTAGATACCATACAAAAAATATATATACCGTATTTATTGGCGTATAACACGCACTCCAATTTAGGAGGGAATTTTAAGGAAAAAAAAACTTTTAGGAGGGAAGTTGAAGAGAAAAAAACTTACATTTAAATGCCCATCATTGCAGCCTTCTCAGTGCAGCCTTGCCCCAGTGCAGCCATGTCAGTGCAGCCTTGTCAGTGCAGCCTTCCCCAGTGCAGCCTTGTCAGTGCAGTCTTCCCCAGTGCAGCCTTGTCAGTGCAGCCTTCCCCAGTGCAGCCTTGTCAGTGCAGCCTTACCCAGTGCAGCCTTGTCAGTGCACCCTTTCCCAGTGCACCCTTCCCCCAGTGCACCCTTTCCCCAGTGCAGCCTTCCCCAGTGCAGCCTTGCCCCAGTGCAGCCTTCGATCCTGTGATCCCCTGCCATCCTGGGCTTCAAAATCGCCGACCGCGATTTGAAAATGGCGCCGCTGGCGCCAAAATACACAGAGCCAGTCCTCGGCTCTTCTCGGCGGCTCTCGTTCACTTTCGGCTCCACTCGTAGTCCCGCCCGGGATGGGCGTGACTGTGAGCGGAGCTATCCGAACCTAGCCGAGAACACTCGGCTAGGTTCGGGCGGCGCTCGAGTGAAGCCTAAAGTGGCCGAGAAGAGCCGAGGACCGGCTCTGTGTATTTCGGCGCTGGCGGCGCCATTTTCAAATCGCGGTCGGCGATTTTGAAGATCTGGCAGCTCCAGGTCGCTGGGGATCGGCGTATAACACGCACCCGCGATTTTCCCCTGATTTGAATGGGAAAAAAGTGCGTGTTATACGCCGATAAATACGGTAAATTAAAATATTATATATAAAAGTCAGACTGAAAAAAAGTAATGGTGAAAAGACCTTCATCCAGAAAAACTAAGGCGGATACCAAACAAAACAAAAATGTGATGTGCAAATGAAAATGACCACATAAAATATGTGATATACCAAATTAGATAAAACAATAACAAATACAGAAATCAATAATAAAAAATTCCACAAAAAAATATTTTTGTATATACCGTATATACTCGAGTATAAGTCGTCCCGAGTATAAGTCGAGGCCCCTAATTTACCACAAAAAACTGGGAAAAATTTATTGACCCGAGTATAAGACGAGGGTGAGAAATGCAGAGGGTCAACAATGCCCATCTGCAGCTGCATGCCTCCCTGTGTCCTGTGCAGCCTACCTGTACCCTGTGCACGTGTCCTGTTCCTGTACATGTGTATGTGTCCTGTACATGTCCTGTGTGCATGTGCAGCCTACCTGTGTCCTGTGCAGCCTCCCTGTGGCGATCTCCATCCTCCCTGTGGCGATCTCCATCCTCAAACGGCGGCCGGCATGTGATTATAGTGTTCGGCGGCCATTCCACAGTTCAAAAGCCGCGCCTCCTCCTCGTCTGTGATAGGCTGACGGCTAACTGCCTATCACGGACATTCTCTTATTCTCATACCATGGACGAGGATGAGAGAATGTCCGTGATAGGCTGTACACTGACAGCTGTTCAGCCTATCACAGACGTGCAGGAGGCGCGGCTTTTGAAAGCTGCAATAGCCGCTGAACACTATCATCACACGCCGGCCGCCGTCTGCCAGCATGACACGCTGATCATGCAGACAGACGGCGGTGACTCGAGTATAAGTCGAAGGGACACTTTCAGCCCAAAAAAAAGGGCTGAAAAATTCGACTTATACTCGAGTATATACGGTAAATGTGAAAACCCATCTCGGAAGTAATCAGTGAAAAAGTAAATAAGAAAAAAGTCCATTGAAGAAGAAAAAAAATAGTCGAGAGGTAGGTGTATGAAACCGACTCCTAGTTCCAAGATAGTAGCACACCCAATGTGAGAATAGAGGCTCCTTACCAGCTACAGGTGACCACCATAGGTGGTCTCACCAAGCACAGGGAATGATAAGGTCTCCCAGGAACCTAAAACGGCATCTGTAAAGGCAGCTAGGTCTGTGGCACTCGAAAAACAGAAACAAAAAGAGCTCTCATAGTGTAATCATTTTTATGAAGGGTTTATTGAATAAAAAAGATTGCACTTCCAGGAGATTCCATACAAATAGGGCAAGTGATCATCACAGATCAGTGGTTACAAATCGCGGCGTCTCCACAGGCTTCCTGTAGTCAGCTTGCTTCCCATTAGTCTCGACAGGAAAACGTAATGACGTCAGCGTCACAGGCCCCTCCCTGCGTGTTTCGTCACGATAGGACGTCTTCTAGGGATTGGCCAAGTGACACTTGTCATATGCTTGGGATTTAAATAGTGTTGCGGCACCATTTTAAATACTGCCCGCTCCAAGCATAAGAATAGAGACATAAGGGCACCACCATTTTAGCTACTGGCAAGCTCAATACAATACAATACAAAAGGAAGCCGATATAAACAAAGGAAAACGGAACGGTTTTGCCATCTTGTGGCCAAAAGTTATACTGCACTAATGGGTAACAAAAAGCAGCAGACAGGAAGAACATGTGGAGCGCCGCGTGATATACATAATACTTTTATAACCACAATAAAATTAACCTAAAAACCTCATTATACATAAGTATCTAAAAGGAAAAATTAAATCCAAATAAAAAATCCAGTAAGTTGCAATAATTAAAAAGATATAAAAAAAAAGATTAAAAAATTAATTAAAAAAGGAGATAAGAAACAGGAAATTCAAAATGAAATTAGGCATATTATGAATTATTAATAAAGGAATGAATATCCCAATCCACATTTAGGCCGTGGGGCACGTAGGATTTCATATTGAAGATCCATCTTGTTTCGAACCTAGCGATATCTCTGACTTTATTAATGCCCCTCCAATGAGGCTGGAGTTTATCCAGGGCTACAAAAAGGGTCCCCTTGATTTTTTTTGTCATGTTTGGCATAATGCCTAGACAAATTATGCTTAGTGAATCCACGCTTAATATTGCCCACATGCTCAGATAAACGCACATGGAGAGCTCTCTTAGTGCGACCAATGTATTGCTTAGAGCATGGGCACTGTATCATATACACCACACACTCCATAGTGCATGTGATGAAATTATATAATTTATTGGTTTGGGTCGATTGGAAATTATCGCATTTACGCCCTCTAAAAGAATTAATTTGACAAATGTTGCACCTTCTACATGCATAGAAACCATTCATAGATTGGAAGAAAGAGATGGTTTTGGAAGGATCTATGACATTTGGAGCAACCCTAAGACGTAAAGGGGGTGCTCCTCTAAAAATAACTACTGGACGGTTTGGAACGGTAGGGCCAAGCACTTTGTCGTTTTTAAGTAGATTCCAATATTTATTAAGGATTCTCTTAACCGAAAAGTGCTGATTAGAATATCCTGTCACCAAAGCGCAGGTAAATCTCATTTTCAAAATTTGGGCCTGTTGATGATAATCAGAGATGTTGGTACAGTTTTGCCTAATCTGCTGAAACTGGCCTTTTAGGACCGCTTTCAGCCAAGAGGAATGATGACAACTACTCAGCGGAATATAGGCATTGCGGTCTGTCTCTTTAAAATATGTGGTGGTGGTAAGCTGGCCATCTTTAACAATGTTATTAAGATCCAAAAATGGATCTGAGATTGGCTAGCCTCGTATTGCAAGGAAATGCCCCTATCATTCAAATTGAGCCTCTGGAAAAAGGTCTCAAGAGAGAATAAGTCACCTTCCCACAAGAGGAGTACATCTATGTACCTTTTCCAAAGGCACAATTCCTTGGGTGGGTTGAAATCATGGGATCCATAGATGAGAAAGTTGCTTTATATGCGGATGATCTTATCCTTTTCTTGAGTGACCCTGCCCAATCCCTTCGGGAGACGTTGACCATTCTCTCCAATTTCACTAGCTGTTCGGGGCTCAAAGTAAACTGGGATAATCCCAAATCTTGCCGATAGATGGGGCCGAAAAGGATGTAGCGGATTCTAATCTACCTTTACTATGAACAGACAAAATTAAATATCTAGGTATTCACATCTCCACATCTACCTCTGACTATTATACCCTTAACTTAGAACCACTGGTGCAGAGGATGAGAAAGAGACTGAGGGCGTGGGCAAATCTCCCCCTCTCTTTAATCGGGAGGATCAATTTATTTAAGATGAAGCTTCTGCCTGCCTTTCTTGATGCTCTCAGACATGCACCTGTCTGGATCCCCAAAAAGATATTTCGCCTAATAAACACCATTCTATTATCTTTTCTCTGGGGATCCGGTCAGCCGAGATTTAAGCTGACGGTGCTGCAGAGACCTTGGGGAGAGGGGGGTTTGGCTTGCTCTGACCTTCACTCTTATTTTGTGGCGTCCATGCTATCACACGCCCACAACTGGCTGGTCTTTGATGAGTCCAACGCAGCAGTGGTTCTGGAAGCAGCACGTTTGGGGTCTTATGAGGCGCTAAGGAACCTACCTTACCGGGGCTCTAGAGCTCTCTTCCCTCTTACATCAGCAATGAGAGCGGTAATACGGGCGTGGTCAGTGGCAAATTCACTACGTCCCATCCCCTCTGGACACATTTCCTCTTATAGCCCTCTTTGGTTCAATCCCCAATTACCAGAATTCGGGTCCATTCCCGACCCTGGGGTATGGGCATGCAAGGGCATTAAATAAATAAATCAAATTTGTCTTGAGGGCAAAATACAGACTTTTGATAGTTAGGTAAATTATATTGTTGTTTCAACCTCACACCTGTTTAGATTCCTGTAGGTTAGGCATGCTTTCAACACTCAGTTTGCAAATGCTCCCGTGGCCTTTTACACCTCGAATCTAGAGACTCTGCTCAGAGATGAAGCTTTATCTAAACCCTTATCTTCCATATATAAGGCACTACTCCCTAACGTACACACGGGACTAGAAAACCTTAAGGCAAAGTGGGAGGTAGATTTCCCTGCATTGGACACAGAAGATTGGGAAGAAATGTGGGAATACCCCTTCTCACAGCTAGTATCAGCCAGAGATAAATTGGTGCAATTTAAAATAGTACATAAGGTATATTACATGCCTGAGCGCTTACATAGAATCTATCCATCTATTTCTGCCTCTTGCTGGAGATGTAACTCAGCCTCAGCGGATTTCATTCATATTTTTTGGAATTGTCCTCAGATTGCAATTTTTTGGGTTGAGGTAACCAAATTTATTTTGACTATCACCACCGTTCCTGTGCCACTGTCTGTAGAGGTATGTCTGCTGGGACTTGTTGAATCATTAGCCCCACGTCGGGCAATCAGAACCCTGCTAGGGTTATTACTTTACTATGCCCGTAAATCTATAGTACTCAGATGGAAGGCCTCATCTGCACCTTCAATAAATTTCTAAGAGAGGTTGGTGAATGCGGCCATACCATTGTACAAAGCTACTTACCTGTCACGTGGTTGTGGAAAAAAATTCCACAAAATATGGGATATTTGGACGGAATCCCTGTCTACTAATGCAGACTCGATTGATGATTAGTTCACTCTATTAAGTACCGGGAATGGCTCAAATGGCGTTCCCGATCTCATAAAAGTCCCTGGGCTGTTCAGTCGATAGTTATGGGAAGGGGGGGAATATGAATATGTTATTGTATTGCACATCTCATTCCATGAATGAATAAAATGGGTATTGCAGCGTTGTTGACCAAGCCTGGGTATGCCCAATAGGCTCTGTTTTGTTTTGTATTTACCTTGAAATTATAATAAAAATAATTTACACAAAAAAAAATAAAACCATAGCTTTTATAGCCACCTTGAGGAGCTTGTCCCCTCCGTCCACCCATATTATCTCTTATAGCTTGCAATGGGGGAGGTATGATTGCATTAGACAATGGAGGGGGAGGTATCTGCGTTGGGAGGGTGGAGGGTATGATCATTCCCTCACTTTCTCTAGGTTCATCAGGTTTAATCTGCCACTTAAAGACCACTTTGTTTGAATAATCACCAAGATCACGGTTATACTTTTTTCTTCTTTTTCGTTTTTTGATCACTATCTTCTTTTTCAAGAAAAAGTCTCAGACTTTCTGATTTCTGTTTATAAACATCAAGGTCTTTATGTGAAGACAATTTCTCTTTCACCACACAAAGAGAAAAGAGATTTAAGTTCTTCCCCAATAAAAATTGGAGAAATTGAATCCCAGTGTCATTAAAATAAGTGAACCAACCTTCCAAGTCAGTTTCACCCTTTTGTGGACTCACTTCCCACCTCAAACTTTGAGGTACCATCTTTTGTGCAACATACTGTTCAAGATATGCCACATCCCAATTAGTATGCAACTCAGAGACTAAAAGGTTTTTAAGCCTAAGGAACAAGCCTCCTATTTCATCAGTTTGTTCCACATTTCCATCAAAAACACCCTCTGTGTTAATATTATGTTGAGATCTAAAATCAAGAATATCCATATTGAAGTTTCAGCAGCAACGTTGCAGTATCAAGAATAGAAATGTTAAAAAAACACAAAGGTTAACGCTGCGCTCAAAATTAAATAAAAGGTAAATAATGAAAAAGAAAATAAAGCAGCCAGCTCCAAAAAGTCTAATACAAAAACTCCAGTAAATAAGTGAAAAAGATGCAGCGCTAAAATCATATATAATTACAACAAAGGAATAGTGAAAAAACTCTCATCAGAGAAAAATAAGGCAGATATGGTGAAAAGACCTTCATCCAGAAAGACTAAGGCGGATAGCAAACAAAAAAAATGTGATGTGCAAATGAAAATGACCACATAAAATTGGTTAATAAAATATGTGATAAACCAAATTAGATAAAACAATAACAAATACAGATATCAATAATAAAAAATTCCACAAAAAAAAAAAATTATATAAATATGAAATTCCATCTCGGAAGTAATCGGTAAAAAAGTCCATATAAGAAGTGAAAAAATTAGTCCAGGGGTAGGTGTATGAAACCGACTCCTAGTTCCAAGATAGTAACACACCCAATGTGAGAATAGAGGCTCCTTACCAGCTACAGGTGACCACCATAGGTGGTCTCACCAAGCACAGGGAATGATGAGGTCTCCCAGGAACCTATAACGGCATCTGTGAAGGCAGCTAGGTCCGTGGCACTCGAAAAACAGAAACAAAAAGAGCTCCCATAGTGTAATCGTTTATATGAAGGGTTTATTGAATAAAAAAGATTACACTTGCAAGAGATTCCATACAAATAGGGCAAATGATCACCACAGATCAGCGGTTACAAATCGCGGTGTCTCCACAGGCTTCCTGTAGTCAGCTTGCTTCCCATTAGTCTCGACAGGAAAATGTAATGACGTCAGCGTCACAGGCCCCACCCTACGCGTTTCATCACGATAGGACGTCTTCGGGGACGAACTTTTCATCCATGGGGTATAAAAGGGAAAACCTCTCGGGAGGAACAAAAATCCTTTCAGGATGTTCCCAATCAGCATACACCGCCTGTTCCATCAGTGGGAGTAGGGGGAAAGCCTGTGAGGCCTGAAGAGGTCTCGGGGATCCCAAAGAGGACCACGGGGGCTCAGTCACCTCTGCAAGAGGCAACTTAAAGGCAGAACTAACCATTTCAGTCAGTCAGGATCAAAAGCCTCTGTGACTGAGAGGCAAACATCAACCGGATATCTTCTTGTCCAGATTGCTCAGAAGCAGACTCATCTGCCGGGCCCTCCACAGAGTCCTGAGCTTTAAGCTCTTCCTCATCCTCAACCCATTTCTGCTCCAGACTAGGAGGCTCCAGGGAGGGGGATCTGTCATGCTTCCTGCTACCCTGCGAGATGGAGGCGATCATCCCTGTAATCCTGTGCTCTAGCCCGGCTAGGGCCGAGGACAGTTCATTAGTGATAAAGGGTGAAGCAGCAGCGTTGACTGTAGGCACAATACCAGATAGGCGCAGCGGCTCAGATTGCCCGGAAGCCTCTGCTCTTTAAGGAGATACAACACTAGGGATACGACTAGGTTCATCAGGAACTACTGACGACGTCAGTGTGCCCTTCCCTGTAGTTAGTCCCGCTCCTCTTTTTTTGAAGACATTTACCAGCCACAAAAAGAGAGTAATTGGGTGTAGTATTAACCGCTTGCAGACCAGAGCACGACGGTGTACGTCGGCACAATGGCACGGCTGCTCAAACGGGCATACCTGTACGTCCCCTTTAAATTGCTGACTAATGGGCGGGCACATGCCCACGGGTCCCGCGTACATTATGTCCGCCAGTGGCCCGCGATCGTGACATGGAGAGGCAGAATGGGAGATGCCCCAACAAGGCATTTCCCTTTTCTGCCTAGCAACATGACAGGGATCTACTGCTCCCAGTGATCAGGAGCAGTGATCTCTGTCATGTTCTAGTGAGCCCACTCCCCTACAGTTAGAACACAGTGAGGGAACACAGTTAACCGCTTGATCGCCTCCTAGTGTTTAACCCCTTCCCTGCCAGTGTCATTTACACAGTAATCAGTGCATTTGTATAGCACTGATCGCTGTATAAATGTCACTGCTCCCAAAATAGTGTCAAATGTGTCCGCCGCAATGTCGCAGTTATGATAAAAATTGCAGATTGCCGCCATTACTAATAAAAAATAATAATAAAAATGCCATAAATCTATCTCCTATTTTGTAAACGCTATAACTTTTGCGCAAACCAATCAATATACGCTTATTGCGATATTTTTTTTTTTTTTTTTTTTTTTTTACAAAAAATATGTAGAAGAATACATATCGGCCTAAACTGAGGAAGAAATTTGTTTTTTATATATTTTTGGGGATATTTATTATAGCAAAAAGTAAAGGAATATTGCTTTTTTTTTCAAAACTGTCGCTATTTTTTTGTTTATAGCGCAAAAAATAAAAACCGCAGAGGTGATCAAATACCACCAAAAGAAAGCTCTATTTGTGGGAAAAAAAAGGACATCAATTTTGTTTAGGTGCAACATCGCATGACCGCGCAATTGTCAGTTAAAGCGATGCAGTGCCGTATCGCAAAACGTGCTCTGGTCAGCAAGGGGGTAAATCCTTCCAGAGCTGAAGTGGTTAAAACACCTCAGAAGGGAGACCCTTTAATAGGGCTCGCCAAGCTCCTATGTAACAATCCTACTAAGCACCTTTAGCCTGTCAAGCAACACTTGGTGACTCACGTGCCCGGGTAAGGAAAAATGAACCGCTGCAAGTGCCTATTCAGAGCCTGCTCTGTGTCCCATAGCTGCCTTCTGGAAGCACCTCATGCTTGGCCTACACAGCTTAAATAAGTTGGGTGTACGGTGGAACGTTTTGTGCGTGCGTGGTCACGGCGAACGGGCGTGGCTATAGTCGCGTATGATGCGAATTTTAGTGTGCCCAGATAAAAGGCTACTGCGCATGTGCAGCAAAGCCACGTGTGCCATGGCCGCCAAACAACTGCTAAGTCCCTCGGCGCTTTTGCGAATGTATGTGCGCCATGGTCGCCAAACAACTGCTGAGCATAGCGGCACTGTCATAAAGATCCTGCCAGTAACAGGCAGAGTAGACCCATCGGTGCACAATTGCGGGCATCTATGCGCACGCGCACATGCACTCGTTAGTGTCTGGCGGGTTATTTAAACCTGTCTGGCACTTGCATCATTGCTGTTTGCTCTGCAGCTCTGTGTATGTGTTCCCTGAAAACCTGATATCTGCTCCTGTTTTGACCCGGCTTGCTTTGAGACTATTCCTGTTATCTGCCTGTACCTGATCCTTGGACTGTTTGACGATCCCTCTGCCTGCTCCTTTTGTACCTCTGCTGCCAGCCTGCTTACCGACCCGGTCTGTCTGACGATCCTGGACTCCCATCCAGTCTGCTGAGCCTGTCTGCTGAGCCATCCAGGCTGTTCACCTGTCTGCTGATCATCCAGTCTGCTGGGCCTGTCTGCTGAGCCATCCAGGCTGTTCACCTGTCTGCTGATCATCCAGTCTGCTGGGCCTGTCTGCTGAGCCATCCAGGCTGCTCACCTGTCTGCCTGATCCATCCAGTCTGCTGTCCTGTCTGCTGAGTTGTCCAGTCTGCAGTTCCTGTCTACTGATCCATCCTGTCAGCTGTGCCGGCCATCTGATTCTTCTGCTGTTGATCCTGCCAGGCACCCATACCACTCTGCACTCCTGCACCCCTGTCACCACTACCAGGGGCTCTCGAGTCGGAGGCGTAGGAGAGGCCATCCTCTGCAATTCGGGCTCACCATTTAGGTACGTAACAGGCACTCTTGCAAACGCACGTGCGCCCTGGTGAACCAAGGCGAAATGGCTCAATGTCGTGCACCATGATACAGGTAAAACACAAGCAAAAAAAAGGAACACTTTGCAAACACCCACAGCTAGCCCAAAACTCCCCCACTGGTGTCCAGCCTCTAGCTAGCTTGACTAATTGTTACCATTACTGGGACACCCCACAATAATAAGTAAAGGGGTTTCACTTACCTAACCGGGCACAGGGCAGTTTAGAAACTAAGAGCCCAAACTTCACCGATCACGGCGGGTTTCTGTCACTTGAGGACCTTCAAGGACTGGGTACCCTTTTAATGTTTAGTGTCCACTCCCTTGGACCTGTACAGCACCCTGCAGGAATGCCCTAGCACTGTGGTGTCCAGGATTCCACTTTGCAGGGTCCAGCGCCCGGAGGCCGCATTACAGGCAAGACCTCGCAGGATCTTGAGTCGTCTTTGCGAGGCTTGGGTAAAATTTATCTAAGCATATAAAGCCTGTGTCAAATGGATCAGATCGGTCAATCCCTTGATTCATTTAAGAACCGTTTGTGGGACTAGAGACCTGGAGCTCAGAGAGCTCAAACAAACCGTGCTATCCACCTTGCAGACACTGGTAAAAAACGGAAGTGTGCTTCCTGTGTGGGAGGGGTTATATAGGGGATCACTTCCTGTCTACCTGCCTTTGGTCTACCAGTGTCCATTTACATGGAGATGGAGTATAACCCGGTAGGTAATGAATATTAGCCTGACTCTGTGTCCCATGATGTATGAAAAATACATTTTTCCCTCACTTTCTGTCCTGTTGACAATGGCCTTACCAGATGGCAAGTTGAGGAAAATCTGCAACAGTGATGCAGACAGTAACATGGGTTTTAGCCTTTTTCAATTACAAAAGAAAAGTCAATTTTCTTCAGTCTGTGTTGCCGCTAGCATTCCTCTCACTTTCTGTCCTGCTAAAGATTTTTAAGCAGACAGAATCTCAAAGGGAGCCCCGGATAGCAGTAAAAGGTTTGCAGGGGTCTCTTTCCCAACCTACCTATGAAAGTAAGAAAAACACATTTTGATTTGACATACCTAAAAAATCTTTGCGGGTTTTGGTGGGGGGTTGGTTGGGGAGTGGGCCCAGGTCAACTTCTGCATCAGGGCTCACAAGCTTCAAGCTGCACTTCTGGGTCCAGATTTATCCAGGACATTTGCCTATACTTCTGGATGTATTGGGCATTATTGCATTATTTTCTTCAGTGAAAGTAACCTTGATTATTGTTTCATAATATACGTATTCAGCTTTGGTTACAACATTTGTAACAAATGTACAAGACCCTATTCAATTAATTAATGCATTTAAGTTTATAACTGGATAAAGTGCAAGAAGCACAAACTGATCATAGATATTGTATTTTGTAAAAGTATATCCTCAAAGGCCGCTGACTTTACACTAACTTTTAAAAAACCTTTTATTCAAGGTGTTTCATGTATCAGACTCCCTTTGCATCACCCTGTGCTTCCCTGGGACCCTAATTTGGTTCCCTCTGCCTTGCAGAAACCACCTTTTGAATCAATCAGAGATATTCCTCTGGAGAGTCTTGCCGAGAAAGTAGAATTTTTGGTAGCTATCACATCTGTCACAGGTGTTTCTGAATGGGTGACCCTTTTCTGTAAAGAGCCTTTCCCCATACTTCATAACAGGGTTATCACCTCAATGAGGACATTGTACTGCCATCCTTGTGCCCTGCTACCAGGGCAGCACTACCAGGTGGTGGGGGCCCCTGGGCTTGAGTCACTTTCGGGCCCTACCCTTCTATACATATGCACAGCTCTATAAAACAGAAATAGAAAAGGACAAGGTGAGCCAGACCAGTGCAGTATTAAAGAACTTCTGTTTAATTGGACAAGACAAAACAGCCAAATGGCTACTCACAAAAGTAGATAATATATAAGCGTATAAGTGGAGGACACTGTACTGGTATTCGTCCTCGGTCCACGATTAATAAAAGCAAAAAAATGGATAAAATGATAATTACCGTATTTATCTGTGTATAACACGCACCCCAAGTTTAGGAGGGAATTTTAAGGAAAAAAACTTTTAGGAGGGAAGTTTAAGGAAAAAAACTTACATTTAAATGCCCATCAATGCAGCCTTATCTGCAGCCTTGTCAGTGTCATTGCAGCCTTGTCAGTGTCATTGCAGCCTTGTCAGTGTCAGTGTAGCCTTGCCCCAGTGTCATTTGCAGACTTGTCAGTGTAGCCTTGCTCCAGTGTCATTGCTGCCTTGTCATTGCAGCCTTTCAGTTTAAAAATGGCACCGCCGAGATACAGAGCCGGTTGTCCTGTGTATCTCGGCTGTTTTCGGCTGCTCTCGGCGGCTTTCGAAACGGGCGGGGCCCCCTATTGGCTGGGGCCCATGGGCTTGAGGCCAGTCAAGCCCAATAGTAAGTATGGCCCTGTCTGCTACTAAGAACCAAAGAAATTGTCTCTTCTTTTCCCTACTGATTCTATCAGAAAAACAGATTCCGTGTTTGTTATCCTCTTGGGACCTTGTAAGGGGCACCCTGCTTCAAAATCCACCATTCCATGGTGGATAAGTAACTTGATTGCAAGAGCTTATGCTCTTGAGCAAAAACCTCCTCTTGCACTGTTACGTGCCCATTCCACCAGATCAGTGGGAGTTTCCTGGGTATTTCAATACCAAGCCTTTGTAGTCCAACTGTGTAAGGTGGCCTCCTGGTCTGCTGTTCATACTTTCTCAAAGTTTTACCAGGTGGATTTCCAAGTTTCTGCAGATGCAGCTTTTAACACCAGGGTTCTTGCAGCGACATTCTGAATCTGGGTCTTTTGACCCTTGTTTTTTGTGCCTGTTCGCATAATTGTATTTTAGGAAGGCAGATTTGTATAGGGTGGAGTTTTGCAAATATGAGGTCAGAGGTGCTGCTATTAGAGTGAGTAGAGTGCGTGTCTATTGCGTTAGGTCAAAAGATGAGGTGAAGTTGACATGAAGCCAGGCTGTTAACATTTAGGCCTCATGCACACTGGAAATTTTTACAGCTGCTTTTTTTTCTGCAGCCAGTAAACTCCCCTGCATGTTATCCTATGTATCCATGTACACATAGGCTTTTATCAGCGTTTTTTGGCAGGGGTATTTTTTTGGCTGGAAAAAACCCCCAGAACTAGTGGGTTTTAAGAGGAGTGTTTCAGCTGTCAATGCGCTCTAACTCTGATTAAAAAACATGGCTATTCAGCATTTATCAGTTTTTTTGAGCCATAAGCTTTTGTGGGAGTATAGTTTTGCTAAAAAAAGCTGCTGCAAAAATGCTACCAAACTCATTCTACAGATACAGCTACTGGCATTTAAATAACGTCCAGTGTGCATGAGGCAGATGTTAGTCACCAAGAATGACAGCAGGTACTTAAGAGGAGAGAAAGTATGGTAGCAAAGTAGAGAAGTCACCAAGGAAGCGTGACCCCAGTCCAGGAGGCTGATAAATCGGAGCAATCCTCAGAGAAACTAGAGAATAAGGACAAATACAGTAAGCCTTAAAAAAAAGCTATTTATATTTTGTTTCTAGATTGGCGTTAACAAGTAGAGCTTTATGTTTCTTCAAATCAGGGGTGCCAACTTTTTGAGGAGCGAGGGCCACTTTAGCAACTTGGTAATTGGTCGGGGCCACAATGAGCAGAGGGGGCAGATGACATGTCCGGGTCCACTCTGCATATGCAGAGCGGACACAGCCGGCTCTACTCTACGGGCCCTCCAATCCAATCCGCTGAGACAAAAGAGGATGGATCCCCTTCTGTTCCTTCAAGTGGGTCCATTTAGAGATAGGTGGGTGTAAATTGACACAAGTCTGTTTACATCTGCCGCTCTATAGAGGTGAATGAAGGGTCCAACTGGGTCCACCTGAAAAACGGACAGGCAGACCCGATCAGACCGTGTGAAAGGGGCCTAAGGCTGCTTTCACACTGATGCACTGCGCTTTACCAGAACCTCAACTGACCTCAATCTTCACTTCTTCCTCAAGATTCCTGCAGGTATCGCTGGCTGCTGCTGCTGTTGCTGTCCCCCAGACGGGTATGGCTGGTGGCTTTTGCTGGCTGACCTCCGGGGCTGGTATTGCTGGCTGGTTCCCAAACCACCATCTCCGAGCATCAGTGTGACAGGAGCCAGCGCTAGAGGAAACCTGCGGCTGCAGTAGAGTGCAGAGCCAATGCTTCCTGTATCGCTCCTGTCACAGGCGGAGTACATTTGGTATCACTCCGCCTGTGACAGCCGGTGTTCTGTGGAGATGGCCAACTTGTCAGTCTCCAACTATGTCACTTCAGGTGACTCCCCAGCAGCAGATTTGGATGAGTTGGCCTCACTGGCCATGCACACACGTGAACCCGACAGAAGAACAGAAACCTCGGCAGCTGCTGGAGAACTTGATTAGTTTTCCTCGGATCTACCAATCGTCGCAATGCACATGTGCAAGGTACGTCATTAACCATTTTTGAAAACTCGCCGAGTTCTCTAACAGCTGCCATGGGTTTCTGTTATTCTGTTGGGTTCGTACGCGCGCATGAGCAGTAGAGCCAAATTGACGAAATCTGCTGCCAGAGACTCACTGGAAGTGACGTAGTTGGAGATTTTGATGATTTGGCTATTTCGAAAGAACACTGGCGCTATACAGGAAGCATTGGCTCTGCTTCCTCCAGCGCTGACTCCATTCTTCACACTGATGCTCGGGAATGGTGGGTCGGGAACCCATGATCTGGGCTTGCCGACCCGCCATCCCAGAGCAGGAGGCGGCGGGCCACATCAGAGGGCACCGCAGGCAGCCAGCGGTTGGGCACCCCTGCTATTAATGTTTTAATGGTTTGCATCTTTGATAAAGGCAATCTGTTTATACAGGTCAGTGACTTATCCCTTGTCTGAGAGCTCAGTTGAAAGTTTAATTTAAACAAATTAGAACTCTAAATCCCGCCATAGACTGTTTGAATCTTAGCCAGTTCAGCACGGACTGCCTGAGATTCTAACCATGTATGAGCAGGCTGATTGTAACAAAGTCGCTCAATTGATCGACTTGGGTACAACCAGCATGTCAGAGTTTTAGGATGTGATTGTTAGCAGTGGCTAGCAATAATCACTGTGTTCTTCCAGCAGGGACGGCTTCCCTCACCACGAGTTGATGAGGGAATGGAGTGATTTTCCTTTCTGCAACCTGTGGTTTAGTCTAGGGGTAAAGACAGAGTTTATACTCACCCGATCCTTCAATCATCCAGAAACGTGCACTCCCCCACATCCAAGGGTGGACTGTTTCTGCCATCCTCATATCCAGAGCTGGTCTATGGGTTTGATGACATCAGGAACAGTCCACTGCACTGTAGTGGGGGTGGGGTGGCAGGAGCAGCAGGGACCAGTCTTGTGCTGGCAGGTTCGGTTAATTAGTTGAGTATATCTCAGCTCTATAATCCCCTAGGCCTAGTCAAAAACAAGCAGTAAACCCATGCAGTGCGGACACTGGCCCACTGCATAAGAAAAAAAAAACAATTTTGCAGAGTTTTGCTTTAAAGCAAAACGTTTTGCTTTAAAGCAGACGCTTAAACTGTATGTAGAGATTTCTTCACTTCTGGTCTGGTAAAAAGGTTGTCCCCAGGACAGGAAGTGAGGTGAAATCTCTAACGGCAACACAGGAAAAACAGAAATGTTTTCTTTTCAGTTAATTAGGGGAATACTAGAACTTCTTACGGCTTTTTAGTGTTTGTGTCCCTGTGGTATATTTTCCCTCACTTCCTGTTTGGTAAAAATTAAGTGAGAGTCAATCTTTCTAATGGAGTCCTGTAGAGTAGTAAAACCTGACAGGGACTCTCTTTCCCCAGTCTATTTAAAAACAAAACAAAACAAAAAAAGTATTGATACACACAAAAAGAAGACAAAATGAAACAAATACAAACATTTTCCAAAAACCATTATAGTTTTGCTTTGAAGCGGACCTTTAATCCACAAATAAATTTACCTTCTTAGTTAACTCCCCACCCCACCAAGGCAAAGGATCACTAGTTCAATACAGTAGCTAAAACAAAAAAAAAACACTAGCAATATATATTAAGTTTCCTATTGTAGCCTTTAGCCTAGGTGCTGGTGACATCACACAGCCTGCCGTGCTACAGTCTCTTCTGCAGTGTGAGCTTTGGAATTTGTTCTGATGATTCATTCCTTAATCTAGTGATGCAGATTTTCCAGGAATTTGTGGTCACGGGTGCCTAGACTGAAGGGAGGCCAGTGAGAAACGGGGAGATATATATCAATTTGCCTGGGTGAGTTAACAATATAGCTAAATTTGTTATAGACGGGGTCTGCTTTAAGTAATTTTTTTTCTAGTGCCATTTGCTTTAATAATTAAAACATTATTAACACAATATGTAATCTTATGACAGTTTTTTTAAAGTGTTAATCTCACAATTATTATTTTTCTGCTCACTTTTTTATTCTTTCTTTTTCCACTTTAAGAATACGATTCATGGTGTGCTAGAATGATTCTAGAGTGCCTCAATTATAATATTTCAGTCCCTGGCAGGTATGCAGAGCGAGGGAAGTAGAGTACATATTATGTAAGCATATATTATTTGTTTCATTCCATGCTGTGCTTTTATAAATACCATGTTACAGCTTACTTCTAAATTTCCATAGGGTAGACCATTTCTAAATATGAACACTATGCCTATAAAGCAGGTTGTGTGGGGAGATTGATGTCCTGTTGTAAGGTACAACTACATGCAGGTTTAAAAAGCTATTTCTGTTTCTCAGACCAATATTATTACAAGGTAATGTTTGCTTATGTGAAATTTTAGCCAGCCGAGAGATCATGCCATATAGATGGATACTTGCAAGGAAAATATATGGCTCTGTAAATACATACATCCTTTTACCAGTATGGGTAACCTTTAAGGCTCGGTTAACACTGGGGCGACTTAGCTGCCTGTCAAGTCGCGCTCTATTCAGTGCAATGGAACCATTCTAATCGGAGCGACTCAAGACTTAGAAAAAGGTTCCTACACTACTTGGGGTGACTTTGGAGCGGCTTGCTTTGACTTCTATTAACCGGTTCCTGACCAGCTCACGCAGATATACTTAGGCAGAATGGCTCTCCTGGGCGAAACCCTGTATGGGTACGTCCTTTCCCTTTTCGGCCACCAGAGGGCGCGCGTGCACCCGATGCGCGTGGCCAGCGGTCGCGATCACTGCACGCCATGCGCGATCGCGTGAACTAGCAAGGGGATTTGTGTGTGTAAACACACAAATCCCTGTGCTGTCAGAGGAGACATGTCGTTTGTTCCTAGTAAGTAGGACAGAGATAGGTCTCCTCTCCTACTCAGTCCTATCCCCATACAGTAAGAACACACTGAGGGAACCCACATTTAACCCCTTGATCGCCCCCTAGTGTTAACCCTTTCCCTGCCAGTGACATTTACACAATAATCAGTGCATTTTTATAGCACTGATCGCTGTATAATTGTCAATGGTCCTAAAAATGTGTCAAAAGTGTCCGATCTGTCCGTCGTAATACCGCTAAAAATCTTAGATCACCGCCATTACTAGCAAAAATAAATAAATAATAAAAATGCCATAAAAAAGCCATAAAAATGCCATAAATCTTTCCCATAGTTTGTAGACGCTATAACTTTTGCGCAAACCAATCAATATATGCTTATTGCGATTTTTTTTTTTTTCAAAAATATATATCGGCCTAAAGTGATGAAGAAATTTGTTTGTTTGTTTTTTTTAATTTGAGGGATGTTTATTATAGCCACATATACCACATGTGTTAGACTTTTACACAGCTTGGCCACATACAGAGGCCCAAGATCCAAGGAGCACCATCAGGTGTTCCAGGGACATAAATGATACATCTAATTTCCTGACAACCTATCACATTTTTGAAGGCCCTTCATATTTCTAACGCATAGCATGTACATACCAAGAATTACACCCCAAAATACATTCTGCTGAGTAGAGGGTAAAAAAAAGATTACCTGTGGTTTTAGCAGTGCAGTTGTCCATAGGAGGAGAGCACTGATCCAGGCAGCAGACAGGGAAGTGGTCAGTGACAGCAAACTGAATTGTCCAGGCAACAGGCAGGAATATTGTCCATAGTCCCTACAGGCAGGGATACTGTCCATATACATTCCAGGGTCAGTGCAGGTGGAGATATTGCCAGCAGTGCCAAAATATTGGTCCTGGTAGTAGGCAGGAACATGGTCCATAGTACAGGTAGCAGGCCAGGAAAGAATGGGGAGAGGCTTCTCCCACCCAAATCTCTTTGAAGCCTCCAGTCTCCAGACCCTAATCGAATGAGAAAAATAAAAAATGTGTTTTCTTCATCCAGAAAAACAATTCTGAAGCCCCTCACATATGTGAAATCCCTGTGATATGAATCCCACTACTCCAGTAGCAGGACAAAAGATCAGTCCAAGAGGCAGGAAAAAAATGTGGTCAACCAGTCCAGGTTCAGTTCCAGAGCAGGCAAAGGTAGGTACAGTTTAGCGTTGGGCAGAAGCGTGGTCATATAACAGGCCAGGGTCAGTTCCGGAGCAGGCAGAGGTATGTTTAGCATTAGGCAGAAGCGTGGTCATACAGCATGCCAGGGTCCGTTCCGAAGAAGGCAGTGGTATGTACAGTTTCGTGCAGTGGCATAAGTGGTGTGGAGGTAAAAGACAATTACATTTACCATACTTCACTAATAATGTAGAGTAGTATTGTAACAGTGGAAACAGTCACCTATACAGAGGCCTGGCTGGGGGAAGTTTCTCAGGAAAGTTGGCGTTGTTAGAGTCTGCTCACTGAATCAGATCAAATATTTTCTGCTGGGCCTTCAGGGTATAATAGGGCAGCTACAGGGGTCATGGTAGATTTTTGGTAAATAACAAGTATTGTACATGGCCAAACTGAAAAAATAAATAGAGAAATTTTTGTACCAAGTGTGGGAAGGTAGGGTTCAATCATCTGATCATTGAAGTCGACCCCCCCCCATGAACAAATTATAGTCTTGGACACAAGCTGGTTTCTAGAAATCTGGGGATTTCCACGTAGGTGTCGTCCTGAATTGATGAGAGCATGTGGAGGTTTCGTCTGTCCCTCCACTTGACAGCCAATAGCTCATCGTTCCCCAAAGAGGCCGCCTGCCCTCATCCTAGCCTCTTATTAATGAGCGTTTGCGGGAAGCCCTTCCTATTTGGATCTCACTGTTCCATGTGCTGGAGTCTTCCTTCGGTAAAGGCTCGGTCACAAAGTTTGTAGAGTTAACCCCATATCGGGCTCTTTTGCTGGGGATAAACTGTTTAAAGCCCAGCCTGCCTGTGAATTTGACAAGTGACTCATCCACGGAGATATTTTGGTCGGGGGTATATAACTGGGTGAATTTCTCAGAGAAAAAATTTAGAAGTGCCCCAATATTAAATAATTTGTCCAGAGGCGGCTCTAGACTTTGTGAGGCCTTAGGCAAAACTTAGACATGAGGCCCCACACACACCACAAAGATGCAGGAGACGGTCAGAGACTATGCAGACAATGATACAGGAGACGGTCAGAGACTGTACAGAGAATGATACAGGAGACGGTCAGAGACTATGCAGACAATGATACAGGAGACGGTCAGAGACTATGCAGACAATGATACAGGAAACGGTCAGAGACTGTACAGAGAATGATACAGGAGACGGTCAGAGACTGTGCAACCACGATAACAACAGAATGAGCATCGTGGATAACTTATCAGTGTAATGCTTCTTCATTATCAGCAGGTTTAGGGAGAAGGTAAATAACACTGCTGTATTACTTAACTGTAATAAAGAAGGTGGTGCACCATTCTGGCTGTACTGTCTGGCAGAGGAATATGAATCACAAAAATCGCAGCACAGAATTATAAATCTTTTGGTAGATGAAACATTTCAGATATGTGTGTGAATAGCTGTTTGCCTGGCGTTCATTTTGAAAGCAAAACTGCAGCAAGATGAATAAAAAAAGCCCATTAAATAAAATAAGCCCTCCAGTTTGAACGACAGCAAGCCTCATTCAACGGCCTTCCTCGAAGCCCACACTGGAATGTACATGCCCTCAGCCTGTCATTCAACAAGTAAGGAGAAGCAGCACAATGATGATCCCATCCATTGGCGGCTGGTGCTCAAAATTTTTGGGGAGGCGCAAACAAAACTGAAAAATTCAGGGAAAAAAAATCAATTGCAGCCTCAGTGTGCCCATCAACCTCAGCCTCTGTGCCCATCAAACTCAGCCACTGTGCCCAATCAAATGCAGCCTCACTGTGCCCATCAAATGTAGCCTCACTGTGCCCATCAAATACTGCCATTGTGCCCCATCAAATCCTATCACTATGCCCATCAAATGCAGCCACTGTGCCCATCAAATGCCGCCACTGTGCCCCATCAAATGCCGCCACTGTGCCCCATCAAATGCCGCCACTGTGCCCCATCAAATGCCGCCACTGTGCCCCATCAAATGCCACCACTGTGCCCCATCAAATGCCGCCACTGTGCCTCATCAAATGCCGCCACTGTGCCCCATCAAATGCCGCCACTGTGCCCCATCAAATGCCGCCACTGTACCCCATCAAATTCTGCCACTATACCCCATCAAACGCAGCCACTGTGCCCATCAAATGCTGCCACTGTGCCCATCAAATGCCGTCACTGTGCCCAGTCAAATTCTGCCACTGTGCCCCATCAAATTCTGCCACTGTGCCCCATCAAATTCTGCCACTGTGCCCCATCAAACGCAGCCACTGTGCCCCATCAAACGCAGCCACTTTGCCCATTAAACGCTGCCACTGTACCCCATCAAATTCTGCCACTGTGCCCCATCAAATTCTGCCACTGTGCCCCATCAAATTCTGCCACTGTGCCCCATCAAATGCAGCCACTTTGCCCATCAAATGCTGCCACTGTGCCCATCAAATGCTGCCACTGTGCCCATCAAATGCCACCACTGTGCCCCATCAAATTCTGCCACTGTGCCCCATCATATTCTGCCACTGTGCCCCATCAAACGCAGCCACTGTGCTCCATTAAACGCAGCCACTGTGCCCATCAAATGCCGCCACTGCGCCCATCAAACTCTGCCACTGTGCCCCATTATATTCTGCCACTGTGCCCCATGATATTCTGCCACTGTGCCCCATCAAATGCAGCCACTGTGCCCCATCAAATGCTGCCACTGTACCCCATCAAATTCTGCCACTGTGCCCCATCAAACGCAGCCACTTTGCCCATCAAATTCTGCCACTGTGCTCATCAAATGCCGCCACTGTGCCCCATCAAATTCTGCCACTGTGCCCCATCAAATTCTGCCACTGTGCCCCATCAAATTCTGCCACTGTGCCCCATCAAACACAGCCACTGTGCCCCAAACGCAGCCACTTTGCCCATCAAATGCCGCCACTGCGCCCCATCAAATGCCGCCACTGTGCCCCATCAAATTCTGCCACTGTGCCCCATCATATTCTGCCACTGTGCCCCATCAAACGCAGCCACTGTGCTCCATTAAACGCAGCCACTGTGCCCATCAAATGCCGCCACTGCGCCCATCAAACTCTGCCACTGTGCCCCATTATATTCTGCCACTGTGCCCCATGATATTCTGCCACTGTGCCCCATCAAACGCAGCCACTGTGCCCCATCAAATGCTGCCACTGTACCCCATCAAATTCTGCCACTGTGCCCCATCAAATGCAGCCACTTTGCCCATCAAATGCTGCCACTGTGCTCATCAAATGCCGCCACTGTGCCCCATCAAATTCTGCCACTGTGCCCCATCAAATTCTGCCACTGTGCCCCATCAAATTCTGCCACTGTGCCCCATCAAACGCAGCCACTGTGCCCCATCAAACGCAGCCACTTTGCCCATTAAACGCTGCCACTGTACCCCATCAAATTCTGCCACTGTGCCCCATCAAATTCTGCCACTGTGCCCCATCAAATTCTGCCACTGTGCCCCATCAAATGCAGCCACTTTGCCCATCAAATGCTGCCACTGTGCCCATCAAATGCTGCCACTGTGCCCATCAAATGCCACCACTGTGCCCCATCAAATTCTGCCACTGTGCCCCATCATATTCTGCCACTGTGCCCCATCAAACGCAGCCACTGTGCTCCATTAAACGCAGCCACTGTGCCCATCAAATGCCGCCACTGCGCCCATCAAACTCTGCCACTGTGCCCCATTATATTCTGCCACTGTGCCCCATGATATTCTGCCACTGTGCCCCATCAAATGCAGCCACTGTGCCCCATCAAATGCTGCCACTGTACCCCATCAAATTCTGCCACTGTGCCCCATCAAACGCAGCCACTTTGCCCATCAAATTCTGCCACTGTGCTCATCAAATGCCGCCACTGTGCCCCATCAAATTCTGCCACTGTGCCCCATCAAATTCTGCCACTGTGCCCCATCAAATTCTGCCACTGTGCCCCATCAAACACAGCCACTGTGCCCCAAACGCAGCCACTTTGCCCATCAAATGCCGCCACTGTGCCCCATCAAATGCCGCCACTGTGCCCCATCAAATTCTGCCACTGTGCCCCATCATATTCTGCCACTGTGCCCCATCAAACGCAGCCACTGTGCTCCATTAAACGCAGCCACTGTGCCCATCAAATGCCGCCACTGCGCCCATCAAACTCTGCCACTGTGCCCCATTATATTCTGCCACTGTGCCCCATGATATTCTGCCACTGTGCCCCATCAAACGCAGCCACTGTGCCCCATCAAATGCTGCCACTGTACCCCATCAAATTCTGCCACTGTGCCCCATCAAACGCAGCCACTTTGCCCATCAAATGCTGCCACTGTGCTCATCAAATGCCGCCACTGTGCCCCATCAAATTCTGCCACTGTGCCCCATCAAATTCTGCCACTGTGCCCCATCAAATTCTGCCACTGTGCCCCATCAAACACAGCCACTGTGCCCCAAATGCAGCCACTTTGCCCATCAAATGCCGCCACTGCGCCCCATCAAATGCCGCCACTGTGCCCCATCAAATTCTGCCACTGTGCCCCATCATATTCTGCCACTGTGCCCCATCAAACGCAGCCACTGTGCTCCATTAAACGCAGCCACTGTGCCCATCAAATGCCGCCACTGCGCCCATCAAACTCTGCCACTGTGCCCATCAAACTCTGCCACTGTGCCCCATCAAATTATGCCACTGTACCCCATCAAATTCTGCTACTGTGCCCCATCAAATGCCACCACTGCGCCCATCAAAGTATGCCACTGTGTCCCATCAAATGCCACCACTGCGCCCATCAAAGTATGCCACTGTGTCCCATCAAATGCCGCCACTGTGCCTAATAAAATGCTGCCACTGTGCCCCATGATGAAACCATAGACAGACACAGGATACAGATAACATGTAGTGAGATGTACCTACCTGCTCCTCGCATCGGTCCCCTACTAAAGGCAGCAAGAGAAGCACATGATGTTCTCTCTGAGTGCCCTGCAGTGCAATCTGGGAGTTGTAGTCTCTGCAGAGCACAGGCACCAGAGGGCCAAGCTGAAGTCTGTGCTGTGGAGAACTACAACTCCCGCCATGCATTGGGGCCACCGACTGTGGGGGGAAAGGCTAGGAGAACGGCGCCGCGGCGGTGGAGCCTGCTATTGGACGAAGCAGCAGCCGAGATGACGGTGTGTTCTTCTCCCTCGTCCGCGGACCCGGTGGCTCAGCTCAGACAGGTGGCCGCGGCGTCAGTCTGTGTGCAGCGCCAGCCGCCCGCACACTCCGCCGGCTTGCTTGGGCTGCGCAATTCCTTCCACTCAAATTAGGCGAGCGCGAGGCCCTTCTGGGGGCGAGGCCTAAGGCAAGTGCCTAATTTGCCTAATTAAAGAGCCGCCTCTGAATTTGTCATAAGCTGGGTCATTTTGGGGAGGGCACTGGGTGTTGTCATTATAATGGAGGAACCGCATAATCATTAGGTATCTTGACCTTGGCATAAGGGATGAGCAGATTGGCATGTGTTGGATGTGGTTGGTGGACCAGTAAAAGTATAATTCGTTTTCTTTTGTGAGTCCCATGTTGAAAGTTAGGCCTAAAATTTTTTTATTTCCTCCATGGTAAGTTCTCACTACTCAAAGGGACGGGTGTAACTAGAAAGAGGGTTGCTTGCTATTGACTGTTGTCCCTAGAGTTTGCACTAGGCCATGATGGACGATAGTAGGTCTTCAGTAAAAATGTTATTTAAAGAAATCAATAAGGGTAAAATTGTCGGTGTTCACCTGGACACCTGGCTGGGCAGTGAAAGGAGGGATGTTTGCCGCTCCGGAATTAGGGGGAAGCCACAGGAGGTTCTGAAGGGCATAGGGAAGGCTGGCATGGGTCCTAACCCTTTGGAGCTGAGATGACACCCCACTAGTGCTTGACCTTTGTTGCAGTGGTACTCCATTTCTCATGGATGGCACTGCACTAGAGGTGGATGGCACTGTGTGACTTATAATAGCCTGCTGCTCCTCGCCAGAATGCTTTTATTTTCATG
The DNA here is from genome assembly GCA_037952925.1 of Lithobates clamitans. Lineage (NCBI taxonomy): Eukaryota > Metazoa > Chordata > Amphibia > Anura > Ranidae > Lithobates > Lithobates clamitans. The sequence continues at coordinate 231,939 of JBBGZY010002450.1, forward strand.
GGCACACTTTCCTCTTCCTCCAATTATGTAGCAGACCCACTGCTTAAAATGGGTTCATATGCCGACGCAGACTCAGAGCTCACCGCTGCTCTCATTGCTCAGGCTAAGAAGCCGGTATGCCTCCTCAGTGGAAAAATATTTTTGTCTTTGGGAAATAGACATATGAGTGCTGCCAGCATTGCTGCAGAGGTTGAAGGGGTGGGGAGGGGCAACCTGTCAGTGCTCAGACCATACACTGCACACTGGTCTGCATGGCTGTCGTCCCAGAAGGAAGCCTCTTCTAAAGATGATGCACAAGAAAGCCCGCAAACAGTTTGCTGAAGACAAGCAGACTAAAGACATGGATTACTGGAACCATGTCCTGTGATCTGATGAGACGAGATAAACTTATTTGGTTCAGATGGTGTCAAGTGTATGTGACAACCAGGGTACAAAGACAAGTAGGTCTTGCCTACAGTCAAGCATGGTGGTGGGAGTGTCATGGTCTGGGGCTGCATTAGTGCTGCTGGCACTAGGGGAGGGCTACAGTTCATTGAGGAAACCATGAATGACCACTGCCAACCGACCACTGCCTTGCTAAAGAAGCTGAGGGTAAAGGTGTCTTCAGACCTAAACCCTATTGAGCATCTGTAGGGCATCCTCAAACAGAAGGTGGGGGAGTGAAAGGTCTCTAACTTCCACCAGTTCCGTGATGTGGTCATGGAGGAGTGGAAGAGGACTCCAGTGGCAACATGTGAAGCTCTGGTGAACTCTATGCCAAAAAGGGTAAGGCAGTGCTGGAAAATAATGGTGACCACACAATTTTGGGCCCAATTTGGACATTTTCACTTAGGGGTGTACTCACTTTTTTGCCAGTGGTTTAGACATTAATGGATATGTGTTCATTTATTTTGAGGGGAAAGCAAATTCACACTATTATACAAGCTGTACACTCACTACTTTACATTGTAGCAAAGTGTCATTTCTTCAGTGTTGTCACATGAAAAGATATATCTCAAGATATTCTCAATGTGCAAAATGATGCAATAATAATGACAATAAAAAATAGTTCAGAGATGACTGATGTAACTTCAGATGCTAAGCAAATAGTCTCTATAATGCAGTGTACACACGAGCGGACTTTACTGCAGACTTGGTCTGGCGGACCGGACTCCGTCGGATAATTCGATCGTGTGTGGGCTCCAGCGGACTTTTTTTTCCTCAAAAGTTCGACAGACCTAGAAATGAAACATGTTTCAAATCTTTCCGACGGACTCTAGTCCGGTCGAAAAGTCCGCTCGTCTGTATGCTAGTCCAACGGACAAAAACCGACGCTAGGGCAGCTATTGGCTACTGGCTGTTAACTCCCTTATTTTAGTCTGGTCGTACGTCATCACGTACGAATCCGTTGGACTTTGGTTGATCGTGTGTAGGCAAGTCCATTCATTCGAAAGTCCGTCGTAAAGTCTGTCAAAGTCCACCGGACCTAGTACAAGTCCGCCCGTGTGTACGCGGCATAAGGGTAAGTGCATCAAAGAAAGGAAAAAGTTCTAATGCAGATAATATAATGACTTGTAGGAATCCTTCTCCAATCCACACCCTGTGTGTGCAGATCAACAGATGTCCTTTTCCCTCCTCCTTGGGTATATCTCAAACGAATGGTCACTGCAGTCTCCAGGCTATTTCTCCACAAACACCGAGTTCCAAGACCAGCTCCTTTTAAAAAATTGTCTCCAGGGATAAAGGGTAGAAGAGAAAAGCCTCCATTTGTTTGAGATACACCCAAGGAGGAGGAAAAGGACACCTGTTGATCTGTTGATGCACGACTAGACCCATTTGGGTTCTTCCCTTGAGGTGAGAGGCTAGCACACACAGGGTGTGGATTGGAGAAGGATTCCTACAAATCATTATATTATCTGCATTAGAACTTTTTCCTTTCTTTGATGCACTTACCCTTATAGAGACTATTTGCTTAGCATCTGAAGTTACATCAGTCATCTCTATGAACTATTTTTTTATGTCATTATTATTGCATCATTGCACATTGAGAATTTGTATTGTTACATCACTTTATTATTATCACTATTATTATCACTATTATTAGCACTTTATATTGTAATATTATTAGCACATTGTACTGTAAGATTGGTTCAGAGTTACCTGGGAACAGTATTAGCACTTTATTATCAGCTATCCCTATTTAGTATTTCTGAAGAGATATTTAGCGCTGCTTCATCACATATCACTCATATTCTTCTAATGGCTATTGTTGGGGCCCTTTAATGGTGGTGCACTAATGGTTAAGGTTATACATTACATCCTGCATTCAGTTCTAGGTACATCTAATTGCAGGCGTGCATTGTAGTGGTGAATTCAAGAAGAATGAAAACCATAAAGAAAGGTGGTAAAAAAGTACTGAAATGGTCGGGCGATCTTCAGTAGATAGTATGATGTCAGTCTTATAATGGGTAATGTCTAGTGGACATCAAAGTGAATGTAAACCCGATTCATGAAAATTCACAGTAAATAGATAAATAATACATTTTTATTTTATAGCATTATAATATATTATTTAGCTTGATTAAAAAAGTATCTTTTCAGCAGCAGCAGATTCTCCCTCTTAAAGTAGATGTAAACCCGATTCATGAAATTTGAGCTGGGCACATATATCTGCAGTGTTTTGTTACCTCTCTTCAAAGCACTATGTCCAGTACCTTTCTCCTGTTCCGTTCTGTTATCAGCCTGATAACTTCTGACAAGTTCTCTGTCACATATGATAAAAGCAGCCGCAGTTTTGTGTTGGGGAGGATGCTACAAATAGATTAGCAGAGCCCTGAACGATTCAACGATCAATTCTGAAAGCCTCTATCTATGAGGAGAGGAGGTGTGTGCCTTTCCTCCAATCAGCTGTCTTGGCTGTATGCCCAGACTTCACTGCAGTGTTGAACAGGAAGAGAAAATCTCCTAACACGATCTGAACTTTCTAAACCGTATATAAAGCTGAAGACAGCAGCTATACATGTAAAACTTATGTAGGATAAATTGTTTCATCCCTGTGTATCATCTGAGGCTGTTCACTTAACTGGGTATATGTGAGGGTTTACATCCACTTTAGCCATAATCACACGCTTACAGGATTATGTTAGGCAACTAGAAGGCTCAATTTCTCCTGTACAGTGTATGCAATGGGTAAGAACCCTCTCACCTGCATTTCACTTTTGAGTGCTGATGGTGGAGGGGCCACACGTGAAAAGATGGATTGAGCTCCGGTGGACCCACGCTTGATACGGCGTATGCTGGAATCAATGGGCGATAGATGTGTCTCTCACAGATGGTGGGCTACTGCACAGACTACACTACTAACAGAGACCCTGGTCAGCTGAAAACACTAGCCCAGGTGCCTGTGCTCTCTTCTGTCCTGGTGCCATCTGTCTTTTAAAAAAGCATACCATGGTACAAAACTGCTCTATTGACAAATTCTGCAAAATCTGGGTCCTTTGGATCGAACACTTTTTTGCCACAGACTTTTACCACAGAATTCATGTTGTTCAGACCCATTCAGTATCCTTTTACCTCACACTACTGGAGGGGTGACTCTATTGATGACCCCAAACCCTATTTCCTCCCATTATACAGTAGCCTGTTATTTATAGTGCCCCAAAACCACATCCAATTTGCATATGTGTGAATCCATCCTAAGAGAGGGATCTCCATTACCTTTGGGTCTTGTGCAGAAGACATCCTGGCTGGCATAGAAGGATCTGGACAGTGCGAGGCCTGAACAGAAGTCTTCCACAGTGCAGCAGGAAACAAGGGACAGTGTGAGTACCTTAGCACACCCGGGGGAATACAAGGGGAGAGACTGCCAGACGTAGCATGCTTTCCAGCGACAGTGTTATGCTAAATCCCAATCCCTTGTCCTGGGGCATTTTTCAGAGCAGCCAGGTGGGCTGGTAGTATCTGCAAGCTTTAAAACTATGTGAGGCTCTACTGAGGAGACACTATACTCCTGCAGTTTGGAACTTTATACTATTTCACTTAGGCCCCTTTCACATGTGTGGATCTGTATTCAGATATTCGCTTGCTCAGCAGGGATCGCTCCCTTGATCCCCGCTGAGCCGGCGGATGACAAGTCCGTCTCTGCACACTGTGCAGAAACTCACCTGTCAGATCTCCGCTCTCCTCTATGGGGGGATCGGATGAAAACGGACCGCCTGTCCGTTTTCATCTGGTCTGATCCACAAGACTGATAGAAAATAGGGTTTCCATCCGTCTGGATTTAGCGGAGCGGATCGGGTGTCAGCGGACATGTCACCGCTGACATCCGTTGCTCCATAGAGATGTATGGAGCGACCACTGGGGTCCGCCTGACAAAAAACGACAGGCGGATCTGAGCGGTCCACACGTGTGAAAGAGCCCTAAAGGGGACTGAGAACTCCTGGTTCGTAAAAATCTTTGCCACTGATCCATAGCGACCGTACAGTCCAGGATCTTAATTTTTGTGTACACAGAGAAAGGAAGTTTGTCCTCCTCTGTTGTTCTTCAAGTCAAGTTAGGCATCCCATATACTCCTAGACCCATATACCCCTAGACCCTATCAAAGTTGTTTACCCCAAATAAAACAATAAAAATTAAGCCCATGGACTGGTTACTGTGGATGCGAATTGGAAAATGCATGTTTCCTGGCTGTGCAAACTATAGGGCTCACTGGCTCTTTAGGATGTAGTGCTACACAGGTTTAAAATCTTTCTATCCACTCAGTTGGCAAAGCATGACCAGTTTAGATATATGTATAGCTTGCTGTGAGCATTCAATAAGAATTACATTAGAGATTAATAAGAAATATAAGCCAAGGTTTTTTAATTTAAAATAATACAAAGGGAAGTTAATTTCTAAAAGCATAATGATGTCTGTTAAGCAGAGGGAAATGTTCAGCATTGCTTCTGCTAGCACTGGGCACATGAGTGTTTGCCTTAATCAAAAATGATAATTGTTTATTACCCTGGTGCCCAAACTGCAGCCCGAGGGCCCTTTATTGTATATCCCCCAGGGCCCCTGCAGGCAGTAACCCATTTTAGGCCCCTTTCACACGGACAGATAGAATGGTGCTTTTAGCTGCGGATTTTCTAATTTTCTACCGCAGCTAAAAGCACACAATGCTTTCCTATGGCCCCATTCACACACTGCGTTTAGCTGCAAATTCGATACATGCGGTTCTGTGCGGATAGAAAAAATAGAATTGACTGCGTTCAGGAGCGATTTAGCGCAGCTATCCACACATAACCGCAGGTATTCGCAGTGCACTGTGTCAGCTGTGGATAACAGCGCCGAGCTGCTCATCGGGAAAGGAAAAATGATTTTTCCTTTCCCAATGAGCGACAAGCACGGGGATCCAACTCGGATCCCCGCCAATGCCCGGCACTGTTTGGTATGAATCTTGAGGGGGTACTCCACGCCAAATTTTAAATAGAAAAACGGCGTGGGTTCCCCCCCAGGTGCATACCGGGCCCTTCGGTCTGGTACGGATGTTAAGGGGAACCCCCTATGCCGAAAAAATGGCGTGGCCCCCCCCAAAATCCATACCAGACCCTTATCCGAGCACGCAGCCCGGCCGGTCAGGAAAGGGGGTGGGGACGGGCGAGTGCCCCCCCTCCTGAGCCGTACCAGGCCGCATGCCCTCAACATGGGGTGTGGGTGCTTTGGGGGAGGGGGCGCCCTGTGGCCCCCCCACCCCAAAGCACCTTGTCCCCATGTTGATGAGGACAAGGGCCTCTTCCCGACAACCCTGGCCGTTGGTTGTCAGGGTCTGCGGGCCGAGGGCTTATCAGAATCCGGGAGCCCCCTTTAATAAGATCCCAGCCCCCCACCCTATGTGAATGAGTATGGGGTACATGGTACTCCTACCCATTCACCTAGTGAAAAAGTGTCAATAAAAAAAAACACTACACAGGTTTTTAAAGTAATTTATTAGACAGCTCCGGGGGTCTTCTTCCGGCTTTGGGGGTCTCTCCGGTTCTTCTCCGCGCTCTCCGGGTCTTCTGCTGGGCTCCTTCGCTATCTTCTGCTCTTTTTCCGCCTGCAGACCCCGACAACCAACGGCCAGGGTTGTCGGGAAGAGGCCCTTGTCTCCATAAACATGAAGACAAGGTGCTTTGTGGTGGGGGGGCCCCGCAGGGTGCCCCCTCCCCCAAAGCACCCACCCCCCATGTTGAGGGCATGTGGCCTGGTACGGTTCAGGGGGGGGGGCGCTCACTCGTCCCCACCCCCTTTCCTGACTGGCCGGGCTGCGTGCTCGTATCGGGGTTTGTTATGGTTTTTGGGGGGTACCCCACGCCGTTTTTTCGGCGTAGGGGGTTCCCCTTAACATCATACCAGACCGAAGGGCCTGGTATTCCCCTTGGGGGAACCCACGCCGGTTTTTTATTTAAAATTTGGTGTGGAGTTCCTCCTCAAGATTCATACCAAGCAGTGCGTGTCGGTATCCTGTCGGGTTGCCATGGAAATGGCAAACCGCAGCTAAACGCAACCGCAGCTAATCGCACTGTGCAAATGCAGCTGATCGCAGTGCCTGGAGTCTTGAATTTCACTGGAAAAAAAACATGTTTTTAACTGCGGCAGAATAGCCGTCCATGTGAAAGGCGCCTTACCTTGCTTAGGTGTCTGCTCAGGCCATTGAAATAAAATATACTTTAGACTAGGTTTTAGTAGTTAAATGGTTTTATTTCTATTACATTGTCTTACTTTTTTCTGTGCTGCCTATCCTTTTTTATGTTTTTTTTCTTTGATCTATTATAATGGACCTTGCTGAAAGAAATATCAAATGTGACACATGTTTTTTTTTAATGGGGACTGTGGAGAGTACAAATGTGAAAGCATTTATTTGTAAAAGGACTGTTAATTTAATAGCAGTGACTCCCAAAAGTCTTATGTGTGTCTCGAGTCTAGGATTCCCCAGTCTCCAATAACTCCTATAGCATGTTTTCAATCTCTGATCAACTCCTGTAGCTTGCTAGTTTTTTTTTTACCATCTCCTGTTGCATGTCTGCAATGCCTGAAGACTTTCTTTAGCGTTAAATTCACCACGTGTTATGTGCAACCGTTTGGTAATGTCAGGGCCTCTACATAAGGCTCCCCGCTTCCAAAAAGTTGACCATGGTATATGGTCATGGTATATATAGGGAAATGTGGGAATTGATAAGTGGACCAAATACGGTATATATTAATCACCTATACATGGAATATATTGTCTTCTTATCCTCAAGGCTTCTTGTTTAAGGTGTAACTATGTAGAAATAATTGGAATGGAGAGGTCTTCCTGACATTGTAAAATCCATAGCAACAACCACCTTAGCAATCCAATCATAGCAGCTTGTTTAAAAATATATTTTCCCTAATAATGTAACCGTTGAGATTTGTTTTATTATTTAAAAAAAACAGATATTAATGCTATCTTTTCATTTTATATTAATTATTACATCTTTATCTAATCAATGTACTGTGTATTTCAAGTGTATTCAGGTTCCAACCTTTTAACCTTGTCAATCTTTGTTTAATAATGACATACCTATATAGCAGGCAGTTATCAATGCTTCTTTGTAACATTTTAAAGACACTTGTCTATTATATTATATTATATTATATTATATTATATTATATTTATATTATATTATTTAAATAGATATGTAATAATTGTCACAGAAGCCATTTTGTAATTTAGCATTATTAACAATGACCTTTCCATTTCAGCCTGCGGCCAGCTATGGTTTCTGAAACTGACAGAAGTTCATATGTTGCTTCCTTGTAACCATGGCAACTGTGGGTGTTCTGTACATTGCATGGATACTGAATGCCTCCAGAAATATATTTAACTGCTCAAGTTTTCACTGCCTTTCCCAGTTATTTTTCTGCTATTACAACACTGGGATCAATCACATGACTGTAGTGAGTAGACCTGTCTACTTTGCTCACAGAAAGGAGGAACTGATATTTTCTTTAATATCTGCAGTGTGTATAGGTAAGAACAAGGGGACCCATTTTTCCAACTAATGTAGAGTCTCACTTTAAGACCCCTTGCACACTGAGGCATTTTTCAGGCGCTTTAGGGCTTTCACACTGGGACGGTGCGCTTGCAGGACCGAAAAAAAAAAGTCCTGTAAGCAGCGTCTTTGGGGCAGTGAAGGAGCGGTGTATATACCGCTCCTTCACCGCTCGTGCCATTTAAACCAATGAGCAGCTCTGCCGAAAGCGCCTGCAAAGTGCCGGGTTGCAGCCGAAAAGCATTGCCAAAACAACAGTAAAGCACCACTAAAACTAGCGGCGTTTTACCGCTAACGCGGCCTTGCTAGCAGTGTGAAAGGGGTCTAAGGAATGGCTGTGATCAGCGGCCTTTCAGCCACTGATCACAGCTATTCATTTAAGCAGTTACGATTAGTCTGAAATCATTTCACACTGAAGTAACCATGCGCTTATAGCAGAGAACGTAAGGCTTACTGAGCAGTCCTGTTCTGACATAAGCCTTGTGTCCCTGGCAGTGAAAAGGTTATGCACCATTTGCACAAGCGTTTTTCCATGCTGCAAATCCCAGCGGCAGGAGTCTACTGAGTTTTGCTGCTGGAATTAACAGCTGTGTGCGGATAACAGCGGCCGCAAGTATCTGCACACAGCTGTTTTTACCTGCACTATTTCACAGTGGCTGTCTTTCATGCAAAACTGTCCTGTTGCTGGCCAATATCTATCAAGCTTTCCTTAAAAGAGAAGTATGGAAATACTTTAAAAAAAAAAAAAAATCATACTCGCCTAGATGGCTGCAGCACCGATCCCAGCTGCAACTGTCCCCTGCTAGCTCTACCCCGAAAACTGAGTGATAAAACACAGCATCACAGCAACAGGCAACAGGCATCTGTGTGGATTTCAACTGTAAAGTCAGGATCTTTTCTGAACCTGGACTGGCTGATTGACATCAGCCGACAGTGGGCTTTAGCCCACTGACTGCTAAAAATGGGTCACAGGAGTGCAAAACTAACTGCACTTCTGTGATCCATAGGAGAGTATACTTCTCCCTTAATACTTAAAAGGCTGCAATTGATACAGCCGTGTAAATTTAGCCAGCAGCAGAACATTTTTAATGCGGAAGAATTGGCTGAAATGTACTACAGAAAAAAGTACAGGCTGGTGTTTTATTACAGATATTAAGAGACTGCAGATGACACCGCACTATAAAAATGAGCAGCAGCAAGTAGCTAATAGCTAAGGTGTGGATTCAATCTGTGGTGCCTAACTCAAAATAATGGGGAGAGTACAGTGCCTTGAATAATTATTCATACCCCTTGAAATGTTCCACATTGTAATTTTACAACCAAAAACGTCAATTTATTTTATTGGGATTTTATATGATAGATCAACACAAAGTGGCACAGAATTGTGAAGTGGAAGGAAAATGATAAATGGTTTTCAATTTTTTTTTACAAATAAATATCTGAAAAGTATGGTGTGCATTTGTATTCAGCACCCTTTACTCTGATACCCCTAACTAAAATCCTAGTGGAACCAATTGCCTTCAGAAGTCACCTAATTAGTAAATAGAGTCCACCAGTGTGTAATTTAATCTCAGTAGACATACAGCTGTTCTGTGAACCCCCTCAGAGTTTTGTTAGAGAACCTTGGTGAACAAACAGCATCATAAAGGCCAAGGAATACACCAGACAGGTCAGGGATAAAGTTGTGAAGAAGTTTAAAGCAGGGCTCGATTATAAAAAAAATATCCCAAGGGCATGGCCTGGACATGGCTGTGTGAAGACATGCTTTCTTAAAGCTCCTGGCCTCCCCTTACTCATCACGACATACTACCGACCTAAACTGTCTTTTTAATCGGCTTGATATCGGTAAAAAGATACAAGACCAGATCGGCGGCTCGGGAGACCCGTTCCCACACATCCCAGGGAGAAATTCTGCGCTTTTTTCAGAGCACGCACTGCACATCCCCTGGCACAATAGTGGCGGCACCTTGTGGCTCCAATCTGAGAGATCAACTAACCCCGGATTCACCTACCTCTCCTAGTCCATCTTCCCTGTCGGATTATCTACCAGAGTCTCCGTCACTTTTCCAACCGAACATGTCTGAGTCACCGACCCGGGGTGAGGTGGGCCATCTTGACGGGGACATTCGGGCATTGCTACAGGCCTTGCCTACCAAACAGGACATTGAGGCCCTGATTCTCCACGTGAATGAGGCACACTGCCGCAACATTCAGGAAGTAACAGCGGACATACAATCTCTCTCGGAGAGAGTAGACTCCGGGGAGACATCGCTATCCTCTTTGGACCACCGGGTTGCAGACCTGGAGAGATCCCAGCTATCCCAGGCAGATACGGCGGTAGACTTGCAGCTCCATCTGGCTACGGGCACGGAAGATCTGCCGGCTATGGTAACTGCCATCTTCCAGAAGATCTTGGATGTCCCCCAGACTAACGTGGATCTGGATAGGGTCCATAGGGCCCTGGGTCCTAAATCGTCCGACCCTAACAGGCCCCGAGATGTAGTCTGCCGCCTCCATCGTTGCCCCCAAAAAGAACTAGTGCTTCGCAGAGCTTGGGAGCGCGGAACGGTGGACTTTGGGGCCTTCATCAGGATTCTTCCGGATCTAGAGCAACTCTCCAGTGTAGAGCCTGCCTGCGTCCTGTACTGGACCTGGCGAAGGAACAAGGCTGCACTTAGAGATGGGGCTACCCACTGATGGTCACCTTTAGGAAAGCCACCACCTCCTTCATCCTTCGCACACCGGCAGACCTACCAGCCTTCAGCAAACCCCGGTAAAGTTAATGCAGTGATCTTACAAAGAGATGTACCCTCTTAGGGCTTTCCCCCTACACATGTACTGCTGCTGTTTGCTATAACGATCCAATTTTCTTTACAGAATAAAAGGTCTTTGTGCCTCAATGTTTTTTTTACTTCATAGGTTGCCACTAGAAGTAAGTCAAAGGACTTCCCAGTATACACGTTGGACAAGGTCTTTGAGCCTTAATATTTCCTGCAAAAGTATATTATTTGTTCTCTGCATACCAATGCTGTTCTAATATATCCCTTATGCGTTGCCAGGGACTTGGATCCTCAACGCTGTATGGGATACTCTCATATGCATTAGGATATGGATCTCTCCCTATATGTCAGAGCTTCTTTCTTTTTATTTTATTTGTATTGGAACATACATGGAGAGTTAACAGGGTCACAGGCAAAAAATGTGCCTGCCCTATGTCCCTACATGTATCCAAGCCAAGCCATACTGATGGGGAGAGGTATCTGGGAGACAGTTTTATGGCAGCTGGTTATGTTACAAAATGTCATATCTACTTACTGTTTGTGTTTAGGTGATAATGTGCTTATACAGTATGCTACATATTTTCTTCTTGTTTAAAATATATATCTTTGCTGTGCAGCGGCCTGGCCCAAATTGAGCCACCCCCCTTTCCCTTCCCCCTACTCTTTTCTTCCCCCCTCCCTCCCTTTTCTTTCCCCCCTCCCTCCCTTTTCTTTCCCCCGTCAATCCCTTTTCTTCCCCCCTCCCTCCCTTTTCTCCCCCTCCTTTTTCTCCTCCCCCTCCTTCCCTTCCTTTCCTTTCCTCCACCCTCTTCCCTTCCCTTTTCCTCCATTCACTTCATATCCATCAAGATATTTTCCTATGCAAGAATTGAATTCACTGAGGGTCAGCTGATCTTAGGAGGTGATTTTAATGTCCCCTTGATACCGTCAGAAGACACTTCCACAGGGTCCTCCTTAGTTCCTCCTGGCTCCCGTAAACATTATGCACAGTCTATGCATAAAGCCCAATTGGTGGACACATGGCGCCTTTTACATCCTAATGAGAGAGACTTCACTTTTTACTCTCTACCTCACAAGGTATAGTCGCAAATTGACTACTTTCTAATCCCTCATACTCAACTGCATGTTGTACGAACTTCCACCATTGGCTCCATTACCTGGTCCGATCACTCCCCGGTGTTCCTGTTCTACGTCCTCACCGATACCTCTACATCTAATACCAAATGGAGGCTCAATGAAAGCCTCCTGCGAGACAAAGAGGTGCTGACTGATGTCACTAGAGAACTAGAATTTTATTTCCGAACCAACTATACGCCCGACTGCAAACCTGGAATTATCTGGGAGGCACACAAAGTGGTTATTCGTCGTGTACTTATCAAACACTGGTCGAGACTTAAAAAATAACATAAGCAACAGTTAACATCTCTACTTGAGAGCTTACGAGTGGTGGAAGCTCGTAAGCTCACAAACTACAGTTATAGTTCAAAGCTAAGGCTGCATTACAGGTTTGTTGGAAAATATCAAACAAATCCGGCTGTAAATGTGGCAAAATGCTGGCTAGATCCTTTAGGGAACAGAAACTGGCGACCTATATACCATATATAATACCGACGACTGGACCCAAAGTTACGATGCCTTAACAGATTGCTCGGGAATTTCAGAGATTCTATGAGTCTTTATATAATTTGAAGAATGCGTCCCCCTCGCAGGAACAAATAAATTCCTACCTATCTTCCTCCCATATGCCCCAATTGTCTACTGAAGCTAGTGAAGCGCTTGAGAACCCCATCACAGTAGAGGATCTGTAGGGGCCACAGCACTGGGTCCGGATGGTTTCACAATACATTACTATAAAACCTTTTTACCTTCTCACAGTCCGTTCATGGTCAAATTGTTCAACACAGTGGGCTCTGGCTCATCTTTCGCAGCGGATACCGTACAAGCTCACATATCAGTGATCCCTAAGGAAGGCAAGGATCTGGCCTCCTGTGGGAGTTATAGGTCAATCTCATTGCTCAATCTCGACCTCAAACTTTACACAAAGATCTTAGCAACCAGAATTCAACAACATCTACCGCATGTTAGCTTTTAATAAATTCATATCATAAAGTTTTTATATTCAAATGATTCAATGCATTTTGCTATATATAACCATTTATAAAACTTTACAGTTCATTAAAGCCAGAAAGATATACATGAATACATATTCCAACAAGGAATAAATACATAGTATAGAATACAAAAAATAATAATTAAAAAATAAATAGATTGGTGACTATGCAGCTTAAAACAATAAAAAATAAAATGTAAAAAATAAACAAATATATTGGAACGGCCTGAACAGATGCATCATTGTATACACTAGGTTGATGTTGGCTCTACGCGTTTCAAGGCCTTTGTGCCTATCATCAGGAGCAAAAAAACCATAGTGGTAATCTACAAATAAAAAATAGGAAATATGTTTAGAAAAAAAAAAAGGCCTTGAAACGCGTAGAGCCAACATCAAACTAGTGTATACAACGATGCATCTGTTCAGGCCGTTCCAATATATTTGTTTCTTTTTTACATTTTATTTTTTATTGTTTTAAGCTGCATAGTCACCAATCTATTTATTTTTTAATTATTATTTTTTGTATTCTATACTATGTATTGATTCCTTGTTGGAATATGTATTCATGTATATCTTTCTGGCTTTATTGAACTGTAAAGTTATACAAATGGTTATATATAGCAAAATGCATTGAATCATTTGAATATAAAAACTTTATGATAATCTGAATTTATTAAAAGCTCATTTATTCCACCTACTACTGCTCCCGTGTGCTTATGAAAAGTCCCGCCAATTGCTCCCTTTTTTTAATATGATCTAACTGGGATGGAGGAGGGGACCTGAGCACCCCCCTTATACCTCACTCAAAGTCCCATTAATGCTCTCTCTTTATACAAACATCTACTGCATCTGATCCATTTAGACCAAGTAGACTTCATGTCTACCCGGGAAGCTAGGGACAACATGACCAAGGTCTTTAACTTACTACACATAATCAATAGATCCCACACCCAGTGTGTGTTTCTGAACACGGATGATGAAAAGGCCTTTGACAGGGTGAACTGGCAGTTTATGCTTATGATCCTACGCTATGCAGAATTCGGACAGAACATACTCCAGTGGATTTCTACAAATTACTCTTGCCCCTCAGCTTGGATCAGAGCCAATGGGGTCCTGTCGGCACCTTTCAAAATCACAAATGGTACACGACATGGTTGCCCATTGTCGCCCCTCCTTTTCGCCCTGTCACTGGAACCTTTTTTAGCATAGATGTTGGCAACACCCAACAGAAGGTCTCGGCATATGCTGATGACATGCTGTTTTCCCTTACAAACCCAGTGATTTTACTTCTGAATCTCCTTAGGCGATATGGCGCCCTTTCCCATCTTAAAATCAATTTTAGCAAATTGGGATTGGTCTTCCGCAGCCACTCCTTTTACAACTTCAGGCAAGCTTTAAATTAAAATGGAATAACTCCGCGCTGACCTAATTACGCACACACTCATCCCCTCCAAAGTATCACAGATATTCGAATTAAACTTCCCCCCACTCTTGAAAAAAGTCAGAGCTCTCCTGAACACATGGAATATAGGTCTCCATTCCTGGTTTGGCTGCTGTAATATTCTTAAAATGTGTATTCTCCCTAAATTCCTGTATATCCTACAAGCCCTTCCAATTTATATCCCCTCAAATTACTTTAAACAGATTCAGGCAGTATTTTTCAAATTTATTTGGGCCCACAAACCTCCACACCTAAAAATAAGTCCGCTCGTCCTACCCAAAATGTGGGGGGGCTGGCGGTACAAGACATACAAAAATATTATCAGGCAGTTCATTTGAGCAGACTCATTGATTGGAATAGACATAGAGACATCAAGTTATTGGTTCAAATGGAACACGCTCAAAGTGCCACATCGCTTTGTAGAGCGCCCTGGTGCTACAACTCATTGCCTGGGATTGTGAAAATTCATCCCCTTATTGGTCAGACCATACGGCTTTGCTCCATTCTGTTTACTCAGGCTCCTCTCTCTTCCCCAACTCGCTGCTCTACCTGATTATTAGGGAACCCACTTTTTACTCCAGGATACCAAAACACACTCTTTCAAAACTTGATGAACTCTGGTTGTTCACAGGCCTCTCTTTTTTTAATTAATGGACGTTGGCCGTCGATCTCTGATTTTAAAAATCCCTCAGGTCCCTTCCGACTAGATTTTTGGAGAGCTCTTCAACTCAATCATTTTCTTAGATCCCTCACATCCCCGGGCAATTTCTGCCAACCTCTTACGACTCTAGGGGAATACCGCATAGAGAAAGACGTGATGTCACATTCACTCTCGGCCACATATAACCTACTGATCATGCCCCCGGAACCTCATCTGCCACGCTGCCTCAGTATCTGGCAACGAGATCTTAATTGCACATTCAGCCCCAAACAAAGGCAACATATCCTCCGATTTACCGTATTTATCAGCGTATAACACGCGCCGACGTATAACACGCACCCCAAGTTTAGGAGGGAATTTTAAGGAAAAAAGTTTTAAGGAAAAAAATTTACATTTAAATGCCCATCAATGCAGCCTTATCTGTGTCCATCTGCAGCCTTGCACAGCGTCCATCTGCATGCTTGTCCAGTGTCATTTGCAGCCTTGCAGTCATTTGCAGCCTTGCAGCCTTATCAGTGTCCATTTGCAGCCTTGCAGCCTTGTCAGTGCCCATCTCCTGTTTTGTCATTGTCCATTTGCAGCTTTGTAAGTGTCCATTTGCAGCCTTGCCCAGGCTGCAGTTAAACTGCAGTGACTTGCCAGTGTCACTGCAGTTGGAAAATGGCGCCGCCGAGACACACAGAGCCGGTCCTCGGCTCTTCTCGGCCACTTTCGGCTCCTCTCGTAGTCCCGCCCAGGATGGGCATGACTGAGCGGAGCCGAGCGCCGCCCATATACAGATAGCCGAGTGTACTCGGCTAGGTTTGGCTAGCTCCGCTCACAGTCACACCTAGTCCCTGTGTCCATCATAGGGTGGGACTGGGCGTGACTGTGAGCGGAGCTAGCCGAACCTAGCCGAGTACACTCGGCTATCTATGTATATCGGCGGCCGGGGATCGCTCTGCTCACAGTCAGCGGGGGATCGCAGGGGATCGGCGTATAACACGCACCCGTGATTTTCTCCTGACTTTAAGGGGAAAAAAGTGCGTGTTATACGCAGATAAATACGGCATACAAATCCTCCAATCCTCCAGAGTGCAAGAAACTAACTCTAAAATCTTGACCAAATGGTACAGAACCACAGGTGAGGTTACATAAAATTTTTCCCTCAACTTCAGACCATTGGTGGAGGTGCTAGGAGGAAAAAGGAACACTTTACATATTTTCTGGTCCTTGCCCCAAACTAGACCAATTCTGGAAAGAGGTCCGCTGCATTGTCCAAAAATTTACGAAACGTCCAATTCCAGATGACCCAGTTTTTTTCCTCCTCCATGCCTCCAGTGCTCCCGAGAAGGTATACAAAAAATCGATAGTTCACCACCTCATTGCCGCGAAGGCATGCATTCCTCTCAAATGGAAATCTTTACAGCATCTGACCATTGGTCTATGGCTCAGGAAAGTAGAGGAAATAAATAAACTGGAGGATCTTGTCCTCTCAGCACATCACCAACAAGAACACTACTCCAAAACTTCCGCGTTATGGAACATGTTTGTCTTCTCTGCTGAGAGTCAAACCCTCTTGGGATGCGACCTTGTAGACTGACTATACTTTGCTATGTCTGGGGGTGAAGTGTGTACCCTGAAATACTGACCATACCTTCTGGGTGTTGCCTGGGTGGTTCGCGAGTCCACATCTCTGCTCCACTCCCTTCCCCCCTACCACAGTATTCCTTTCCCTTCTCCCTTCTTTTCCTTCTTCTTCTTCTCCTCCCCTCTTCTTCACTTCTCTTTTCCTGTTTTTTTTTTTTATATATCTGAAAATTCAAAAAAATTATTTGGGCTGGTTCAGTGGGCCCACCCTACCTAGCAATTCATTACTTGGCTACAATCTACCCTAATGTTACTTGGTTTAGATGTTATGCCCTAGCTACGTATTGACGAGGAATATAAGTGATGTTATAGGGACATAGATGTATATGATTTATTTTCTGTCTATGTATTGTGCTGTACTATATGCCATTATGTTCATGCAATGTTTCGGGACCATGTATCGTGTACTTTGACTAAATAAATTATTTGTAAAAAAAAATGTCCCAAGCTTTGAACTTCTCAAGGAGAACTCTTTAATCCATCATCCAAAAATGGAAAGAGTATGTCACAACTGCAAACCCACCAACACATTAGGGGTGCGCATCTTCACTGGTCTCACTATTCAATTCGATTGCGATTATACAGTCCACGATTCGATTAGATTCCGCGATGCATCACGATTAATATCCAAGTGGTTTTCAACTTTTCATCAAAGATTAATTCAAGCAGTCAGAAATAGTCTGAACATGAACAGTGCAGCAGACAACAGTATTTATTTAAAACAGTACTGTGACATCAAACTGTTGTATAGTGCTGCTGGTGCAGTAGTTTACTTCTTCATAAAAGAAAATATTAAAATGTAAAATATAACTTGTAAACAATACACCCACATCTAGTCAATCATCTACAAAACAGAGCAGTTCCAGTTCCTGACTGGCAAACATCACAGTGAACCTGTAACAACACACTGTATTGCAGAACTTCCAGGTTCACTGTGATGATTGTTTGCCACTGCCACTACCAGCGCCAGTCAACATTGGCGTCATAAATCCCCATACACACGATAGGACTTTGTACAAACTTTCCCTTGGATTTTTGTACAAAGGGCGTTGCCCAAAAGTTTGTATTGCATATAGACGGCAAGACTTTTCCAGCCAACTTTCACCAAATCACGTGGTTTTTCAGCTCTTTACCACCACCCTTTGGTCAACTTCTGTACTGTTGTCTGATATTGTGTCAATCTCGCCGCTTTTATCGGCGAGATTGACACCTTGCGAGCCGGGTTCACACTGGTGCGGGGATCCAACTTGGATCCCCGCCAATGCCAGGCACTGTTTGGTATGAATCTTGAGGGGGAACTCCAAGCCAAATTTTAAATAAAAAACCGGCACGAGTTCCCCTTCAGGGGCATACCAGGCCCTTAGATCTGGTATGGATTTTAAGGGGAACCCCTACGCCGAAAAAACGGCGTGGGGTCCCCCCAAAATCCATACCAGGCCCCTATCCGAGCACACAGTCCTGCCCGGTCAGGAAAGGGGGTGGGGACGAGCAAGCGCCCCCCCTCCTGAGCCTTACCAGGCCGCATGCCGTCAACATGGGGGGTGGGTGCTTTGGGGGAGGGGGCGCCCTGGGGCCCCCCCACTCCAAAGCACCTTGTCCCAATGTTGATGAGGACAAGGGCCTCTTCCCGACAACCCTGGCCGTTGGTTGTCGGGGTCTGCGGGCGGGGGGCTTATCGGAACCTGGGAGCCCCTTTTAATAAGAGGGCCCCCAGATCCCTTCCCCCTCACCCCATGTGAATGAGTACCCCTACCCATTCACCTAGGGAAAAAGTGTCAATAAAAAAACACAGTACACAGGTTTTTAAAGTAATTTATTAGCCAGCTCCGGGGGTCTTCTTCCGGCTTCGGGGGTCTTCTTCCGACTTCGGGGGTCTCTCCGGTTCTTCTGCCGGGCTCCTCCGCTATCTTCTGCTCTTTTGACGCTCTTTTGCTAGCGGAGGAGCCCGGTCTGCTGCCTTCTGCCTTCTGCCCTCTTCTCTTCTTCCGATGTTGACACGACGCTCTCTCCGGCTGGAATGCTCTCTGAGTACTCCGATGTGACTTATATAGGCGGTGACCCCACCCCTTATGCTGTCACAGTCCCTGGGCATGCTGGGACTGTGACATTTTAGGGGGCGTGGTCAACATCACCCGGTGACCATGCTCCCTAAAACGTCACAGTCCCAGCATGCCCAGGGACTATGACGGCATAAGGGGGCGGGGTCACCGCCTATATAAGTCAAAGCGGAGTGCTCAGAGAGCATTCCAGGCGGTGAGAGCGTTGTGTCAACATTGGAAGAAGAGAAGAGGGAAGAAGGCAGAAGGCAGCAGACTGGGTTCCTCCACTAGCAAAAGAGCACAAGATAGTGGAGGAGCCCGGCAGAAGAACCGGAGAGACCCCTGAAGTCGGAAGAAGACCCCCGAAGCCGGAAGAAGACCCCCGGAGCTGTCTAATAAATTACTTTAAAAACCTGTGTACTGTGTTTTTTTATTGACACTTTTTCCCTAGGTGAATGGGTACGGGTACCATGTACGCCATACTCATTCACATAGGGTGGGGGGGCCGGGATCTGGGAGCCCTCATATTAAAGGGGGCTCCCGAATTCCGATAAGCCCCCCACCCGCAGACCCCGACAACCAACGGCCAGGGTTGTCGGGAAGAGGCCCTTGTCCTCATCAATATGGTGACAAGGTGCTTTGGGGTGGGGGGGCCGCAGGGCGCCCCCTTTCCCAAAGCACCTACCCCCATGTTGAGGGCATGCGGCCTGGTACGGCTCAGGAGGAGGGACACTTGCTCGTCCCCACCCCCTTTCCTGACTGGCTGGGCTGCGTGCTCGGATAGGGGGTCTGGTATGGATTTTAGGGGGGACCCCTACGCCGATTTTCGACGTAGGGGGTTCCCCTTAAGATCCATACCAGACCGAAGGGCCTGGTATTCCCCCAGCGGGGAATTCCCTCTCGCGCCCGCCGCAGTAGGAAAATGTTTTTTCCTATTGCAGCCAGCGCGAGATGTACAATACACTGTCGCCGAGAACCAGCGCGATCGGATCGCGCTGGAAACATTCTCGCGGCTGCGTACTGTAGTTTGTACAAAAGTCCGATACTTTTGTGTACACACGATCGGACTTTGCTCCATCTGACTTTTGTTGCCGGAAAGTTGGTGCGTTCGCACAGCCAACAAAAGACCGATGGAGCGTACACACGGTTGGATGTTGCTCCAAAACAGCTAATTTGCATGTTTGTTGTCAAAAAGTCTGATCGTGTGTACGGCCCTTTGGATTAAGCTCTCAAAGTTGTCACCTAGTCACTTTACAGAAAACTTTACCTGCACTCTACCACGATACACCTGTAACTGAAGCCAAGCCACCATTAGAGGAAGGAAAATCATTGACAGAAGAAATCGTCAACTGAATTTGAAAACCTTGCGCAAATCTTTATGGGATCACAAATATATCACACCACAATACCAAAAAAACACACACGTCACTGAATCATAACATGATAAAGGGCAGGCCACAGGTCAGGCGGGCAATGGCACAGCCACAGTCAGACATGAGGTCAGGTCGGTGACGGTGTGTGTTTTTTTTCTTTTGTGTGTGTTTGTGTGATCCAGTAAAGATTTACTCCAGGTTTTAAGATTCAATTTATTCTTTCAAGGATTTGCCTAGCTTTGATGGCTTGGCAGGCGTCAGTTGTCTGGAATTAAATACAGAATTTATTTGGTTGAAGGTTAAACCCCTGGAGACAGACAGTCACAGACATGACATGACACTACTAGTGTAAAAATCCTAAATGCCATTTAGGATTTTTACACTAGTACATATTGGACATAATAGAAAAAACATTCTCCATCTCTTCTCCAGTGCTTGAAAAGCTTTAACAAATATAATATCATATGTTCCAGGTTCACTGTGATGATTATTTGCCACTGCCACCACCAGCGCCAGTCAACACAGATGGACGGCTAGATCGGCGTTATAAGCTCTCAGAGTTGTCACCCAGTCACTTTACAGAAAACGTTACCTGCACTCTACCACGATACACCTGTAACTGAAGCCAAGCCACCATTAGAGGATAGAAAATCATTGACAGAAGAAATCGTCAACTGAATTTGAAAACCTTAGGCAAATCTTTATGGGAACACAAATATATCACACCACAATACCAAAAAAAACACACATGTCACTGAATCATAATCATGATAAAGGGCAGGCCAGTGCCACAGGTCAGGTGGGCAATGGCACAGCCACAGTCAGACATGTGGTCAGGAGGTCGGTGTGTGTTTTTTAAATTTTTTTATTTTTTGTGTGTGTATTTGTGTGATCCAATAAAGATTCACTCCAGGTTTTAAGATTCAATTCATTCTTTCAAGGATTTGCCTTCTTGTGGTGGCTTGGCGGGCGTCAGTTGTCTGGAATTAAATACAGAATTTATTTGGTTGAAGGTTAAACCCCTAGAGATGGTCAGACAGACGGTCATAGACATGACATGACACTACTAGTGTAAAAATCCTAAATGCCAATTAGGATTTTTACACTAGTACGTATTGGACACAATAGAAAAAACATTCTCCATCTCAAGTTCTCCAGTGCTTGAAAAGCTTTAACAAATATAATATCATATGTTCTAGGTTCACTGTGATGATTGTTTGCAATTGCCAGTGCCACTGCCACAGTCACCTGCCACCTGCCACTGCCATTTCCTTTTCTCCTAGGCACTTGATACTCATGTGTCCTCTTAGATGTAATCTTTGTTTGAACAAAAGAATATAAAATACTAGTATTAAGAAAACACATTGTCAACTGCCTGCGATTTTGATAGGGTGAGGAAAAAGCACAGGAATCAGACTCTGTGCAGTTTCCGGCCCGCACCGCATCAGAAACTTGGCTTACAACAATGTAAATTTAATTACCTCCAAGGAGGCAGCCTCCTCAGTCACTCCTCTGTATATCTACAATCACTCCACCTCTGTGATGATAAAAGGCAGTCCCTTGAAGCAAGGATCAAGTGCAGAGGCTTTATGAAGGATCTTCTTCTCTGCCTGACTGCTGTACCTCTTCTGGAGACCTGTTCTGATGGCATTCTTGATCTCATGGATCATGAGTGTGTCTCCCATGGTGTCTGCCATGCTCTGGAGGAGTTGTGCATTTAGAAGGGCAATGAGAGAAACTCTTGGATTGCGCTCTTCTGACATCAGCATGGTTGCATCCTTCATTGGCTTCAATGCACTCACAGCGTCCTCTGCATTTGACACATCTATTTCATTGAGAGTGCAGAGATCGGACTCTCCTTTTCTGACTTCTGGAGACAGCAATGTGGCAAAGACTGCAGGCTGTTCTAAGAACCTCTCGACCATGTCATATGCGCTGTTCCATCTTATTGACACATTAGTTATCAGCTTAATTCTTCAGGCCAAGACATTTCTGTATCTCTTTTTGGCAGTGGCTTGCTCTAGTGCTGCGGTGAAAGAATGTGGATATTCGTCGCACTCTGCCAAAAAGCCTGGAGAGCATGGCCACTTTCAGTGCCTGCTGGGATGCAAAATTCAGTGTGTGGGCGAAGCATTTTACATGGGGGAATTTCCCAACTTGAGCTGCAACTATCATGTCCGATGCGTTGTCGGTCACAAGCACTACAGATTTATCAGACAGCTGCCATTCTTCCATGACAGGAGACAGTAGCCCTACCAGATGAGCACCTGTATGAGACTCATAAATGGCTCTCATTTGCAGTACACGGGACAAGATCTTCCAGTCCTTACTAACATAATGTGCTGTTATTGTAACATAAAACTCTGTCGTGACTGAAGTCCATGAATCACACATTATTGCGACTCTACTTGTTAGGCTCATGATGCAATTACCTGAGCTTTGGTTTCGTGGTAGAGTGCAGGTATAACGTTTTCTGTAAAGTGACTTTGTGACGGGATCTTGTAACGCGGCTCTATCGTTTCCAACAGGTAGCGGAACACAGTGTTGTCCACAACAGAGTAAGGTCGTAGGTCCTTAGCTATGAAAGATGCCACAGCTTTTGTTCTCTTCCCTTTTTCAGAGTTGGGCGGCAAAGTTGACAGTATTGCATCGATTCTTGGCTGAGCTGGGTCTATTTCCTAAGCACTGGTGGTGGCAGCAGCAGGTGTTAGTATCTCAGAGTGAAAACGGCTTACGTGGTTCCTCAAATTAGTAATATTCCCTAGATATTTAATTTTTGTGTGACAGGCTTTACACACAGCGTGTGTCTTATCCAATTCGTGCTTCCCAGGTTGTTCATAAAAGCCGAAATATGCCCAGATGTTTGCTTTTAACATGCTAGGTGCATTTTTTATCTCTCGTTATTTTTGTTCTCCTTCTGCCATTTTATTAGCATGTCATAATCGTGACAGATAGATAGTTGGGTGACATCAAACTCTGTCAGTATTAGAAAAAAAAAGCACTGAGTGTCTAAGCCACAACCAGAAAAGCAACAAGTTTCCTCTCATAACCAACCACCATTAACCATAACCACCAGTAACCTACCCTACCTAACCAATCATCCCAAAAGAGGGCTACAGTTACAGTTATGCACTTTCAGTTACTTGCAGAGAACATTACAAATGGGCATTTGTAAACAAAAAATAATAAAGTGACTGTGGTGTGTAATAAATCTGTGTGCAGTGCACTGCACAGCAATGAATGCATGCAATTGCGTGGCACAGGCACTGCAGGCTAAGGCCAGGCAGTGATGATGACTGACTCTGAGCTGCAAAACCATTAAAAAAACATACTAAAAAAAATAGGTATCAAAAGTATTGTGAACAGATCACTAAGACATAAACCATTAAATTAATGAAATAATAATTAAAAAAGTACTGTAAAATAAATATTATAGAATAAAATATGTGTTCGACTGAGTGTGCGAGTGACTGTGTGCGTGGCCTGGCCTGCGCCGCCATCCTGAGCCAATATATATATATATTGTTGACACAAATGACATTGTATGCCATTTCATTAATTATGGTTTTATGACTGTACTCCTGTATGTTGTCTTAGTGATTGATTCACGTCACACAACTTCATTGATACCTTTTTGTATGATTTTGGTTATGGTTTTGCTCATCACACTGCCCCACATGCAATGCATGGCATCATGGCTGCATGCCATGCTGCAGCCATGATGCCATGCATTGCAATGCATGTGTGGGGAAGTGATGATGAGCAAAACCAAAAATCATACAAAGGAATCAATTAAGTTGTGATGTGAATCAAACCCCCTCCCTCCTGCCTGTCAGTTCCCCCTCTGTGCCTGTCTCCGCTCCGACACGCCCCCCCCCCCCCCCCCGACGCTATTATAAAACAAAACAAAAAATACCACACTATGTAAATCCTTTAAAAATGAGCATTGTAAATGGCTATTTTGTGCTGTCTTCAGGTTGGTCAGGTCAGACTCGCGGATGCTTTACAGCTCCGAGACAGGGCTTCTGCGGGAGGCCACGTGATCTCCCCGGCTGATGTCAGAGGGAGATCATGGCTTCTCCCGCAGAAGCCATTCATCGGAGCTGTAAAGCGGCCATGAGTAATGTGACCAGCCCGAAGACAGCTCAAAATCGGTATTTACAACGCTTGTTTTTTTTAAAAAGACTTGCATAGTGTGCTATGCCAGCCTCTAATAGAGGGGCTGGCATAGACTTAAGGAAATGTGTTCACAAACACTTTAATGCTAAAATGCCATAAAGTCATTTTTGATCTGTTATGTCTAAAGGTGCTCTTAAGTTTTAAATACTGCTATATTTGAGGTGGCATGTAACGTTTTGGTTTTGATCATTTTTCAACCAGTTATATCATATGTGTGCTTTGCTATTCTATCTCGCACTTACTGCTATGAACAGTCTGTGGCTAGCCATCCAATTTTATCTGTCCTCAACAGTTTTATAGCTTGCCAATTGTCTAACACAATCCGTATGTCTTAAAAAAAAAAAAAGACAAAGAGCACAGTCTGGGGCTTTCTTACAAGAAGATACTACAGAAGATACAGCAGCGTAAAATTTGACTAGCAGCAGGACAGGTTTAATCAGGCATAATAGCCCTAACTATTGATTGCCTAGTCCATGGGGGTGGGGGGAATGTTGAATGGTATATAATGTGAAGTGGTTTAAGTGATCACTATTCTTCCAATAAGTTTTTTCGTCTTTCAAACAATGCATTGGTATGCTGAAGCAAAAAAGGCATCCAAAACTTAAAGACCCTAACAGCATAAATATAAAAAAAAGTCCTACAAATGAAATAAAAATTCCAAAATACCACCCGAAATAAAAGCCCACTTAAAAAAAAAAAAGTTTAACCACTTCCTGGCTGGCCTTTATATAATTTGTGTAATTAATGCTCCTAGAAAGCCTGAAAGTGCTGCTTGGATTTTGGGCCTCTGTGTGGCTAGGCTGTAAAAAAGTCTCACATGTGGTATTCCCATATTCAGGTTTAATGACTTACGGAAGGTACTGCATATTAACCATATCTCTATTATACCATATTAGTCACGATCAATGGCACCCCCTGCATTTCTTTGACTGACCTGCTAGATCAAATGGAAAATGTAAGCAAAATGCAAATTTCAAGAAAAGTTTCTGCATCATACTTATTTCACATGTCTTTACACAAACAGCTATAATCCTTAGAATAAAAATGTGACCAGAAAGCACAATAGTAACCAGGGTGCTATGATATCATCTTATTTAATTATCAACACCTACCATACACACAAATGACTCTCAGAAATTGACCATCTTTAAAAGCATGAAGCCCACTGCTAGGTAACAAGTCTTTACAGATGATGATTCTATTGGTAGACTGCAGTAAGATAAAGTATGTGCATATATTATGGTCAGACCTTGACCTTCCATGGGCCTCATTATAGTTGCTACGTTTGATACCCCTGTTGCTATCCAAGGGCAAAGCTATTAATCTTGCAAAGTATTTTTTTTTCTTAAAGCTTTATGCAGTCTGGGAGTAAGCAACATCTTACACATCTAAATAGGTACACTGTCCCTTTAAATTATTGATTAAAATCCCAGATACTTCCAAAATAATACATGCCAATACTAATAAAAACATGAAAGTAATCAATAATTTATATATAAAATTACTAAATACTTTAGGTGCTATAAAATATATGCTAAAAACAATTGAAATAAATGTAAAATTAAAATAATTAATGATAATAATCAACTAATAGTGCCTGGTGCAATGCTATAAAGTGACCATGCAACAAATACTGTGCAAGTTACTAAAACTTCACATTAGTCTATCCAAATATCATCCATGAAAGTGAGCCCACCGCTGACCCTTTACAAAAAACTTCAGTGCGCCTTCACCCACCAAGTGACAACACAAACTGCTTACCAGAGCCTGAGGCCTCATAAAAACAGGCCAGAGGCTTAATACCATTCCACTGGCAAGCTGTGCCCAAACACGCCTGGACTATGGGAGTTAATGTTCCCTGTTCCAACCACCAGATGACACTATATGTTGGCTGCTCTGTAAATTAGAACAGCAAATATCGACGTTTGAATATACAAAAAAAAAAATACTTGATAGTGCATTACCACGATAAATAACTGCTTTATTAAAGGTTATTGCACTTACAATGCAATAGAGAATAAAGCTTCAAACACAAGACTCGTACACCATTCAGAATCACAGCTGTGCGCGATGACGTCACTGCCTAAAGCTCTGCCCAGTGTAATTCATTCAATAAGGTCTTCATACTGTAACTGGCGTGGCGGTGATTAGGTACACTGTAAGTGGCGTGGCGGTGATCAGGGACACTAAGTGGTGTGGCATGATTAGGCACACTGTAAGTGGTGGGGCGATGATCGGGGGCACAGTGAGTGGTGTGGCAGTAATCAGGGATACTGAGTAGTATGGCGTGATTAGGTACACTGTAAGTGGTGTGGCGTTGATTAGGGATACTGAGTAGGTGATGGTAATTAGGGACACTAAATGGCAGCACTGTCTGTTGACACTGTACTGCTGTGGCAGTGATCAGAGATAATGGCTGGTGGCACCATCATTATCCTCATCCGATTTCCACCTTATATCAACCTAGATCTGAGCCTGCTAGCCAATGACATGTCTGCAAGACGTGGCCCATCACCTATACAAACATGGCCCTGTTCATTTCAAGCCAAGCAGTAGTGAAAAGATCATTTATAATAAATGTAATTGGCCTTTAAATTCTGGCCAGTTGGAAGTCCCCAAGGACTGGAGTTGCGATGAACTTGATGTAGAGAATATTATTAGTATGTTCACCAATATGAGCACACATAAAGTGTGTACAGAGATGTAGGAGAATAATACAATGGGAATAAAGGAAAAGAACAAAAGAGATATATGTGTGGGCTGTATAAGGAGATAGGCTGGCTGATAATATGTTGTTTGGAAAATTACTGTTATATTTGCTGCAATGAGTATATAAAAAAATAATTACTATTCACACAAACCACTCGAAAAAATCACAACATGAAATTAAATTAATTTATAATTGTAAGTGAGGAAACTAGTTTAAGTGAAAGAAAGCAGCAGAAATGAACTTACAATGTCCTAGCTTTCACTGCCTTGCAATACTTCCAAAGACTCCTGTTGTACTGCTTTTTCTAATCAGTAAATGCAGAGCGATGCACACATTGCTAAAATGAAAATCCGTTTTCTTCCACCTGAAGTCCTGAAATGAAACCCATCAGAAGAGAAAGACTTGTGCTGTTACTTCTATGGATGTTGAACTGATCCTCTGGATTCTCTACTTATTTAGTCACAGCCTCAAAACAAATATGCAGATCAGGAGCTGATTCTAACAATTCTTTCAGATTCTTTCTTATTCATAATTTATTAACTAAAATACATGAATTAAACAGTATCCAAACCTCAGAGTGAACCTGTCCTGACCTAGTGTGATTCCATTCCAATTTTAGCCCTCAAGTTGATCCCTGTTTTCCTGAAAAGCCACTCCTGGAGCCTACACCAGGGCAGAATGTGGGATTTTGACTTCTCCCCAAGATGAGATTAGTCCCCATTTCCTTCTGACATCTACTGTGAAATGCCTGCGACCTCTTTTGCCCTGGTATTGTGACTGTTGAATGGTGTATATATTTTTCAGACCAAGCTATTCAGCAAAACTGACAGCTACAGAGTTCGAAACAAACTATTATACCACCAGTGGTGCCTACAATAGAAATCTTTTAATCTCATTGTTAAAACCTTTTTTTTCCAAAGTACAAAGTGTTCGCTTAAAAAACACAAACACTGTTATGTAAATGTTTTTTTTACCACTTTAACACTAAAAGGGGTGGGGATTACTTTTTACTTGTAGAGGAATCAAAGTCCAATGTAGGTATAATTTGCCTTAAAATAGTCTGATCACAATTATATAAGTGATATATAACCCAAATATTCACCTGTTAAAGTACTAACTTTTCAGATGTTGAAATTGATGCATGTACAGCCATTTATTATGGTTCTGGTGATGTCTATTAAATGAACATAGGTTCAGTCTACTACAGCAGATCCGCAGAAGACTATTGTTCATGTAATCTACGGTATATCTATTATAATACTAGATTGCAGAAAGGTTACAGTAAATAATTACATGGGTCACACATTACCTATTTGTTCTTATATTTTCCGCAGGCGCAAATAATACTGAAGCATATAAGCAAATGCACACTGCGGGTTATGGGAGACCTAAGTCAACAATACTAAGAAATGGTAATTTCATCTCCGAAAGAGAAAAACAACTTTGCTGAATGGTGTAATAGTCATTCAGTTGAATGTTCTATTCTTATCTTATAAGCTAAAATAGAAAAAAAATTTGGCCAATTACACAGCTAATGAGATACTAGCTGTGCCACTCAGAGCTCCATGGAGATGATACTCTCTCTATAGAAAGCTGCACAGCAACTTAAAAGGACAGTAAGATACAAAAAAAAGTGTTCATATAGACATATTGATGCATAACTTGCTGTCTAAATGATACATTTATACTGTACTCCCATGTTTTCATCTTATTTTACAGTTGCTGCAATAGAACTGTTAAATTACATTGACTGATGTGGAAAAAAAAATACTGAATTAAAAAAAAAATAATACTTTGAATTAGATCTGGATTCCATTCAAACTGCTACATGCACAATTTATATATATATATATATATATATATATATATATATATATATATATGAAGCATATACACAGGGGGTAAAATAAGTATTGAACATGTCACCATTTTTCTAGGTAAATAGATTTCTAAAGGTGCTATTGACATGAAAATTTTCACCACGTCAGTAACAATCCATACATACAAAGAAACCAAAACAAATAAGTTCAGAAATGAAGTTATGTGTAATAAAATGGAATGACACAGGGAAAAAGTATTGAGCACGCTAACAGAAATGTATTTAATGCTTCGTACAAAATCATTTGTTGGTAATGACAGCTTCAAGACGCCTCCTGTATGGAGAAACTAATCACATTCATTGCTCGGGTGTGATTTTGGCCCATTCTTCCACACAAACAGTCTTCTAATCTTGAAGGTTTTGTGGTCCTCTTCTATAACTGATCTTTAGTTCCTTCCATAGGTTTTCTATTGGATTTATATCAGGTGATTGACTGGGCTATTCTAGCAGCTTTATTTTCTTTCTTTGAAACCAATTGAGAGTTTCCTTGGCTTTGTGTTTGGAATCATTGGCTTGCTGAAATGTCCACCCTCATTTCATCTTCATCATCCTGATAGAGGGCAGCAGATTTTTATCAAGAATGTCTTGGTACATTTTTCCATTCATCCTACCTTCAATGACATGAATTTTGCCAGTACCGTATACTGAAAAACAGCCCCACATCATGATGTTCCCACCTCCAAGCTTCACTGTTGGTATAGTGTTTTTGGGGTGATGTGCAGTGCCATTTGACCTCAAAACATGGTGTGTATTTTGACATCCAAAGAGTTCAATTTTGTCTCATCTGACCAGACTATATTCTCCCATCTCCAATCTCATGATGGGTAAAAGCAAAGAGCTCTCTCAAGACCTTTGCAACCTTATTGTTGCAAAACATACTGATAGCATTGGTTGCAGAAGGATATCCAAAATTCTGAATGTTCCAATGAGCATAATTTCCCCATAAACCGGCAAAGATTCCTGACAGAGTAGTGAAAAGAATGATCAGAAGAGTTGTCCAAGAGCCAAGGACCACTTGTGTGGCGCTTCAGAAAAAAGCTGGAATTAGCAGGTACAATTGTTTCAAAGAAAACAATAATGCACGCAACTGCCATGGCCTGTATGCATGCTCACCACGCAAGACTCCACTGCTGAAGAAAAAGCATGTTGAAGCTTGTTTAAAGTTTTCTGCACAACATTTAGACAAGCCCGTGAAATACTGGTAGAATATTGTCTAGTCAGATGAGACCAAATTGAACTCTCGGATGCCCACTGACCAACTCACAGGTCAACCAAGGACCGTGTAATCAGCTTACATTACATCAAATGGATTTTGCACACAAATACAGTTGAAATAAGCATATAACCCAACAGCAGAAAAACCTTTTAACACACAGGAAATTTTAGAAGCACCTGCTTACACTGGTTCTCTTATTTACCTACAGGTTTAGCGCAACATCCTGTTTGGGAAAGGAACATTTTTCATAACTCCCTCCAAAATAGGGTTGCACAATACACGTGCAATACATAGGATTGTAAATACAGTAATAGAGGCATTAGACCATTGTGCCCCAGATTTGCAGATAGAGAGTTTCATGAAAGTTTGTTCCCAGATTTGAAGACATGCCCAAAGGTCAATGCATCTGCGATGTGAGATGTTCCACTCTAGAAAATCAGTCAGTTTATGAGATAAGCCAGAGTTTTTTTTCCAGGGCCAGAGAGAGTCTTAGTCTGGATAATGGGTGCAAATGCACAATGTTACTTTGTCCTGGGGCTTCTCTCGGCTTCATTAGTCAGAAGCACTAGATCCTGGTCTAAAACGTGCCTGTGGGATTCATCTAGTGTGCTGAGGTAGCTGTCTGGATGTAGATGGCAGGTTTGGAGTCATCCACTCAGGTTGATTGAAGGGATCAACAGCCAGCAGCTGGAATAGGATTTCATTTAGTTTCTGTAAGTTATTGTGCAGGTGTAATTGCAGGCTAAAAGGGAAGCCCAAAGTGTAAGAGCTGCTGGTCTGTGAGAGGGCATCCACCAAAGATGTGAGCTGTCATTGTATGTTTAAAGCGGTTGTATACCCCGCTTTCACATTTTTACCTACAGGTAGGCCTATAATAAGACTTACCTGTAGGTAAAATGAATACCTTCCAAACCTGTATGGTTTAGGAGATATTCACCTTGCATGCAACTGCTGACGTGAGCGGCGCATATGCTCTGAAGGTCTGGCAGATGCTGACGGAAAATCAGAGCTGCTTGCCGGAAAAAGGACATCATTGCGGCTCTAGCCGCGAACCTGGAAGAAACGCCAAGGGAAAATGTCAGCTCCCTCAGTGGTGAGCGGGAGGCGATGCCGGCGTTTTGTTCTAAGGTAAGTATTTCATCATGAGCCAGTATGCGGTGCATACTAGCTCATTATGCCTTTGCCTTACAGGTGTTTTTTTTTTTTTTTTGCAGGTATACAACCACTTTAAGGTTGTGCCAGAAGGGTCCAGCAGGAATTGGATTTCAGTGGCATTGAAAATAATAGAGCTCTTAGACCATGCTTTACACATGATTTACTGTGAAAAGGTAGATTTGACACCTCACACTAACTAGTGTAATGATACAATGAACATGATCAATTGCTATCAGAGGGCAGGGGGGCTTTGGGCGATTTAAAGTAGTATTAACCCCAAAAGCAAACATTTATTGTTGCAGCTGACCAATTCTTAGATGTGACGGCTGCATTTGTTTTCTTTTTTAGGCTTTCTATCTTCTATTTTCATCTGGTAATCCAGCCATTAAAGGAGAAGTACAGCCAAAGCTCGCCTGGCTGTAATTCTCCTGAGGATCATAGGAGTGCAGTCCGTTTTACACTCCTGTGACCCATTTTCAGCAGACAGCAGGCTGAAGCCCGCTGTTGTCTGATGTCACAAAGCCGGTCAAGGCTCAGACAAGATTGTGACAATGAAGTCTGGATCCGCCCACATGCCTGGACCAGCACCCAGCTCGGCCTCTCAGCGAGCCACTGAGAGCCTGTCCCGGCCACTCCCGCCACTGCACAGCCCATTGCTCCAGTGACCGGGGGCCAGAGCAGACAGAGGTGACTGACAGCCACCAGCTCTCTGTTCAGGGAGCCCTGAGAACCGAGTGGTCGGCGGTGTTTGATCTCTCAGTTTTCAGTGTTAGAGCCGGCGAAGGACCGATGCTGCATCCACCTAGGTTAGTATGATTCTGAAAAGAAAAACCTCCATACTTCTCTTTTAAGTAGGGATGCACCCTACTTTTTTATCACCGGGTACGAGTACCAATACTTTTTTGCAAGAATTCACCGATACCAATTACTGATACCTATCGCCTTGAAAGAGTAGGTAGGAGGGTGGTTTGGGAGTTGGGTGAGGGCAAGGTGTGGGGGGGGAGTAGAGGGGTAAGTCCGGCAGGATAATTGAGGGTGGGGTGAAATAAGGCTTGTGGGGTGGGAGAGTTGGGATGGAAAAGGATGGGGATGGGGGAGTCATTGGGAGACATGGGGGCAGAGGTGACGGCTGGTGGAGGGAGTAGGACGCAACACAGGGAAGGCACAGTACAGGCAGTGGCGAAGCTAGGCATTCTTTCACACGGGGCAAAGACTCAGTTCAGCACCCCTCCCCCAGCCGTCATCCAAAGCCCACGGCAAAAATTGCTCCCAGATCAGGTACCTAACCCCGCTTTCTTCTGCCAGTGTGGGGAGGAGGTGACCAGGGGGGTGTAAGGTGACAGAAGAAAGATGCAGGTGTATGTCTCCCAAATTTGGAACTTGAGAAAGAGGGATACCTAGGAACAGAGAAGACATGCGGAGTGCACTGTGTCAAAAATGGGCATGGCAAAAATGCACTCAATATTGAGGTGGCTTAAAGGAACATGGTTAATAGAGCTTAAAGCGGTATTACTCTCAAAAGCAAACATTTACTATATTGCAACTTACCAATTCTTAGATATGATGGCTGTATTAGTTTTATTTTTTAGGATTTCTTTCCTTTATTTTCACCTAGTAATCCTACCAGTAAGTCTGCTGTTTTTCAACAGAACAAGCTGTCCTGCAGATTTAGCAATTAGAGGGTTGAGCAGTGGCGGCCGGTGAAGTTTTAGGATAGGGGGGCCAGACCCCGCCCTTCCTTTTTGACCCCTTCCACTTCTCATAAGCCCCACCCCTTATAGAATTCACCCACTCCGTCCCCTGTATTCCACTTGCTTCCACCCAAAGTGTCAGGAGTATACAGCTCAGCATCACAGGACAGAGTATATAGCCCCAGAATCACAGGACAGAGTACACAGCCCCAGCATCACAGGACAGAGTAAATAGCTCAGCATCACAGATCGTGGTATATAGCGCAGCCTCACAGATTATGGTATATAGCCCAGCCTCACAGATCATGGTATATAGTGCAGCCTCACAGATCATGGTATATAGCACAACCTCACAGATCAGCGCAAACAAACTAAAAAATTACACTGTTAGCACTGATTTGTAATTTGCAGCTGGGAAGATCAGTTGATTCACCCAATAGCAGAGTAGCATATCTCAGTTCTATGTGAAAAAAGAAAACTCTGTACTGACCAGCATATGTTTTTCTTGTTTATATTATCTGACAATAACTTAGTATACAGTCTTCATTACGTGGTTATATTTAAAGTTATTTCCCCCGCCCATGTCCTAGAGTGGTGCCAATCTCGATCAAAGCACCGGCTGTGTGCCTTGTGGTGCAATCTCGATTGCGCCACAAGGCAAGTCAATAGCCTGCAAATGAAGCGTCTTGTCTGCAATCTCGTGATTGCATAGACGTTGCGCTTCCCATAGTGCACTGTGTCCGGTACCCGAACACAGTGCACTTAACCACTTGCTTACTGGGCCCTTAAACCCCCCTCCTGCCCAGACCAATTTTCAGCCTTCAGCGCTGTCGCAATTTGAATGACAATTGCGCGGTCATACAACACTGTACCCAAATGAAATTTTTATCATTTTTTTTCTCACAAATAGAGCTTTCTTTTGGCGGTATTTAATCACAGCTGGGATTTTTATTTTTTACTAAACAAACAAAAAAAGATGGAAAATTTTGAAAAAAAAAAATCATGTTTCATAGGTTGTTATAAAATTTTGCAAACAGGTAATTTTTCTCCTTCATTGATATGCACTGATGAGGCGGCACTGGTGGGCACTGATAGGCTGCACTAATGGGCACGGATAGGCACAGTTAAGGCGGCACTGATAGGCACAGTTAAGGCGGCACTGATAGGCACAGTTAAGGCGGCACTGATGGGGATAGATAAGGTGGTACTGATGGGCACAGATAAGGCGGCACTGATGGCCACTGATGGGCGCTGTTGGGTTGCACTGATGGGTGGCACGGATGGGTGGCACGGATAGGTGGCACTGATGGGCACTGATAGGTACCACTGATGGGGGGTACTGATGGGGGGCACTGATGGGCAGTGATGGGCAGCACTGATGGGCACTGGTAAGTGACATTGATGGGCACTGATAGGTGGCACTGATGTGCAGCACTGTTGTGGCACTGATGTGGGCGCTGATGGGTGGCACTGTGGGCGCTGATGGGTGGCACTTTGGGCACTGATGGGTGGCACTGTAGGCACTGATGGATGGCACTGATGGGTGACGCTGGTGGGCACGGGTAGGCGGCACTGCTGCCTATTGCTAGGTGTCACTGGCAGGGGGCAGATGATCGCCGTGATCGGGACTGATGTCCCTCTCACGGCCGCCGGTGATTGGCTTTTTTTTTCCTCCTCACGCTGTCAGCGCGAGGAGAAAAAATAGCCGATTACCGGCTCTGTTTACATCACATGATCAGCTGTCATTGGCTGACAGCTGATCATGTGGTAAGGGGTCGGGACCGACCCCTTACTCTGATCTGTGATCAGGTGAGTCTCATAGACCCGCTGATCACCGCGCGCGCCGCGCGCACCCTGCAGGGGGCGCGCAGGCCGCTCGTGCACGGGACGACGTCAATAGACGTTGTCCCGGCAATGTAGGTCCGCGCTGTTGCCGTCATTTGGCAATAGCGCGGATCTGAAGAGGTTAAAGGACCTTTTTTTCTATTTTTTTTTTTAAGGGCCATTTTAAAAAAAATATTTTTGTGACTGCGGGGGGAGCGTCAGTGCCCGTGCGCCCCCTATAAACGGGTCACCACTGGGGTTGTGTCTCAACCCCATTTACCATTACCATAACCATTTACCACTGGAAGGGGTGCTTACAATGATCAGATTTGTTTTACTTATATTAAAACCTTTATCTCAAAAGGAAAAAACTGTTCGCTGTAACTATAACATGTACAGAGCTATAACTATAACTGTACAGAGTACAGTGATCAGGAGCGTAATAAAAACTAATAAAGAAAGAGAGTAATATTTCTACCAGGGATGGAAACACGTAGTTATCTCATCATATAAGTTGATATACGTCTTTATCTCATCTATCCTGCAACTAGTTGGTCCCATGTTAGTCCTTTCCTATTTATTTGTTCATTTTTTATAAGGTTACTAATGACATATATACCTCTAGTGACTTGTAATTTTTTTACTCTTTCTTAGGTATTACAATTATTTATTTAATCAATCAGTTCTGGTGGTTGTGCTGTGGTCTTGTTGGGTCGCCTGTTTCTCTTCTCGTTCGGAAGCTGCGATGCGCACTGCGGGCCTCCTCCCTCCCTCTGCTGTTTATGCTCAAGGGGGGAGGATCCACGGCACTGAGCATCAAAGTCACGCCTTCCACTCCGGATGTGCGGCGTCTCTTGTGATGCTGCTATGTCGGGCACCCGGGATGGGTTTCCACACTCGCGGCCAAATCGGGAGACTCCAATGGTGCCGGTTTCTGGGCGCATTTTCGCCCAGGTGAGGACGCCTCCGTTCCTCCCCCACTGCACATGTGGCATTGATGTGTTGTCCGGTGCTGGCGTCTACATATACGGCCTCCCTGGGAGGACTAGGCTTCCATGATCTCACATCCTGGACTCCCTGCATCACCACGGACTCCGCCCCTCCTTTCCTCCTATTACCAGGTACTCTGGTTCCTAACAGTCACTCTCCCCTATTCTCCTCACAGTCCTCACCTGGACACTTAGTTGGTTTTTGGTTGTTTTGGTTTTACCTTCACTTCATCCCCCTCCTCTCGCACTGGTTGATCACTGGTTTTGGTTTCACCTTTGCACTTTCATTCTGTCCCACTAGATAGGGTCCATTTCTAACCACCTTTACTTCCTTTACAGCAACCCATTTGGTTGGTTCACACACCATCCCAGATTGCACCATGGACATGCCTAGACCCACAGTCACCTGGGATGCTGGGCATTGTTGGGCGCTTTCACTGGACATGTCCCCACCACAGCTTCCGACCATGATGCCTCCGGGTGACCCGCGATTCCTAGCATTACGCTACCAGTACAAGGTTTTCTGTAAGTAACGTGGTAGGGGGTTCCCACTCTCCCCTAATGGTATATGACAGAATATTTAGAACCATTTTTTATTATATTTTTTATTGTAGATCTACCATGTGCCTTCTCCTGATGAGTGGTTCACACACCCCGAAACGCGTAGAGCCAATATATGCCATGTATTGTACCAATCATGTGGTCAATTTAATTTTTTTATAATCATGTTTATCCATATCAACTTTACTGGGAATAGTAAGGCCATGGGCCATGCAGGCATTATCTTGAAATTATGTTGTATACATATCAAATTTGGTAGATTTTAGTGATTTATTATGTCATGCAATTGATATCCATATTATATATATATATATATATATATATATATATATATATATATATATATATATTCATGGTTACTATGTGGGATCAATTTCCCTACTTTTCTCTCTATATATATTGTGTGTATATCAGTGTTTTGTACCAATAAATACTTTTTTACATGTCCACCCAATACTCAGTTGCTGCTACGTGTTTCATTCAAAGTCCCACCCTCTTGTGCTCATTTTTTGTATCATATTGATAGGGATGGAATCACGTGGCCTTACCAGGCTTTATGTAAAGTCCTATATTCCCTTTCCCCTTTTTCTTCTAATATTTGAACCAGGAATGGAAACATGTAGTTAGCTCTAAGTTGATATACCTCAAAAGGTGGTCCTGGTTGCCCCAGAGGAGGCGTTAACCCGTTGTGTGCTGACGTGAGGATAGACCAGGAAGGGAAAATTACGTTAAGTATTTGAGAAAAATATTCCGTATTGCATACCTGTACCATAGCCTTCCTGCTGTGTAATTCTTTTTTTTTTTTTTTTTATACAGACATTGCTGTCTTGCAACAGCCCACACCAGTCCTTTTTTTTTTCTTGTCAAATTTGTTTTATTAGATTTTAACAATTTATACAATCAGGTACAGATGCAGCAATAAAAGAAGTAACAGCATAAAGTACAATTGCCAAGACACATTAGAAGATGATAGATACTCTATGGTTGAAACATAGGCACAGTAATTAAGAGAATTCGTTCTTAAAAGTGTTTGCGAAAAATCGAAATCCAATATAATAAAGAAGACAAATTAATATTAAACAAGAGGTTATCGATCTTCATTCTTCAATCTCAAAATTATAATGTTACAAATATAGAAAGTATAGGTACAATTGTTGCTACCTGGACCAAGAGGAAAAAATAAAAGGGAGAAAAATTTGGGAAATGGGAGAGCAAAGCATGGAGAAAGGCAAGGGATACAAATTAAGAAAAGGGAGGAAAAGAGGGGGAAAAGAGAAGTAATAAGAATAAGAATAAAGTAAGAATAGGAGTAGGAATAGTCCCCGGGGTAGAATGCAACTTCAAGCACCAGACACACATATAAGAAGTGTAAGTATAATTGTATGTTACCAAGCCATCAATAAGGATTCATCAAAATTGGGGGTTAAATAATGTTTAACCCAAGGATGCCAGGTTTTCTCGAATTTACAGATTTTGTCATGAGGGATGGCTTCTATTTTGGCATGAATCATAGCTTGTTTAACTCTGTGTTTGGTTTCAGCTAATATTAGCGTCAGTGATTTCCAAGCTTTGGTGATGGTCTGTTTCATGGCTGTTGTGATTTGTAGAAGGGATTCAAAGTGGGATCGGGTGAGGTTAGCCGATTTTAAATTTAGAAGTGCCACGGAGAGATCAGGAGAGATGGATTTCTCAAACAGGATAGAAAATATATGGAATATTTCCTTCTAAAATGTTTTAGCTGCCAGGCAGATCCACCAAATATGAGAATGTGACCCAATAGCAGTGCATCCTCGAAAACAGGACGCGGGGTAGCTGGGGGCATATTTCACAATCCTGGCAGGGACCAAGTACAAACGTGTGAGTACTTTATCATTTGTTTCTAATGCAACCGTGTTTTGCGAGGATGATTTTGTTGCATTCCAGATTTTGTTCCAATCAGTAGTTTCCAGCTTAAGCCCAAGGTCAGCCTCCCATTTAGCTGCATAGGTAGGTGGTCCAGCATCAGGTTTTGCAATAAGTTGGGGGTAGAGAGTTTAAATCGGTCCTTTTTGTATGAGATCAC
The DNA here is from genome assembly GCA_037952925.1 of Lithobates clamitans. Taxonomy (NCBI): domain Eukaryota; kingdom Metazoa; phylum Chordata; class Amphibia; order Anura; family Ranidae; genus Lithobates; species Lithobates clamitans. Next base: position 270,253 of record JBBGZY010002450.1, read on the forward strand.
GTTTACATATGTCTTCAAATTAAGATAAATTATCAAGTCTAACTCCGTCTTGGATCTATGGTGTAAATAAGCTTTTTATCTGAAGATTACGGAACAGTTCAGATTTCGGAAGTTCATGGTTTTCACATAAGGTGGGGAATGATTTGATTGAGGTGGGAGATGTCAGTTCATAAAGTCTGGTTAAGTTGGATGCAGAACATGCTCTAAAGGATGCAGAGGAGATCCAGGCAGGGTAAACTTCAAATGATTGAAGTGGGACATGTGGGGATTATAAGCCATACGTTAATTTAAAATTGGATTGGTAAGTTTTTTGCGATCTGATGGGCGCAGCCATAAAAGGTTAGTTAGAAACAATGGATCACAATCCACAGATTCAAACACTGCCCAAAGAGGGATTTCAGAGGTTGCATGGTATTTAGGTAGTTGCACTAATTGAGCTGCATGATAATGGGTGGTAAACTTGGGGAATCTGAGGCCGCCTCTAAGTTTAGGGAGGTAGAGGGTGTGCTATGGTAATCAGGGTTTTGAAAAGCCCCAAACAAAGGCAGTCGTCTTGCGTTGTATTATTCTTAAAAAATATGCCGGGACTGGAATGGGTAGGACTTGGAAAAGATAAAGGATTTTAGGTAGTATAGCCATCTTAATAACATTAATCTTGCCTATTCAAGATAAAGGAAGGGAAGACCATTGAGATAAATATTTGTTAATTTGGCATAGCATTGGGGGAAAATTAGCTGCATAGAGTTCGGAAAGGTTAGTTGTAAGTGTGATACCTAGGTAAAGGAAAGGGAGTAGAAGACCATGAAAAAGGGAGGGAAGTCTGTGTTTGTTGTAATTCAGAAGGAGAGAGAGCTATGTTCAATGCTGTAGATTTATGAGGGTTAATGGTTAGACCAGAATTATGATCAAAACAGTCAAGTTTTCGATTAAGGTCAGGGGCTGAAATATGCGGGGGGGACATGAAGACTAGGATATCATCGGCAAGTAGACAAAGTTTAAAATAAAGCGAACAATAATGGGGATAGGGGCATCCTTGACGTGTGCCTCTGCATATTTCAAACGGGTCAGATTTATACCCAGCATATTTGGCATAGGCTCTTGGCTTATTATATAGTGACGAAATCCAACCAAGGAAGTTGGGACCAAATCCCCAACGCTGCAGGATATAGTGTAGGTAGGGCCATGATAACATATCAAAGGCTTTTTTTATATCAAGGGATAAAAAGCAGAGGGGAATTGGTTGTGATCTAGCAGCATGTGATAATACAGTGGCCGTACATATATTATCCCCTGCTTGACGTAATGCTATAAAACCGACTCGATCTGTATGAATTAAACAACCTATTACTGTGTTCAATCTGGTTGATAAAACTTTTGCCAAAAGTTTAATAACCAGTCCCTTTTTTATGTAATCTGGTGTAATCTTTGTACACACCTGTTGCTGGATCATTCTCCTTGTTTCCTCTAACACACAGACAATCTGATGTAAAAAAAAAAAAGTCAGTTGTAGAATGTTTCCCACAGCCATCAATCAGATTCAAATGTCAAATGTGCCATAGAAATTTGTGAAGCAGGAAGCAGAGAGAGAAACATTCCAGGCACAGGCTTTAGAAAATATACCTATACTGATCCTTTATAGAGGTGTGTCTATTTATTTTGCAGGGGATTATCCTGAACCCAGACAATGGAAAACCGAATAGACTTTATAACTTTAGCACAGTTGCTGTGCATACTAGACAACATTTAAAAGCTATCCTATTACCTAAATATGTTCATTATATAATCTCTTCCTGTGACATTGGGATGAAAGCTCAGAGCCATAGACAAAAAGGTATTCGATATTGCACATTTGTTTTGGTGTGTCATTCCTTCAGGATAATGGCCTCAGTAAAGACTCACCTAAAGTTCTGGAACTTTTTTGGACGATGCACGTCACACGATTTGGTTTGCATCTCAACACACTGATGTGCGTTTTGAAATTGCGGGCAGAATCACGACGATTCTGCAATCGGTTTAGGATGCCTATGTGTGAATAGAGCCTTTCCCTTCTGATGGATGTTGGCTATAAGGGCACTTTCACACTGGGGCCACGCCATGTTGGCGGTCAAGCGCCACTAGTTTTAGCGGCACTTTACAGTCATTTTAGCTGCGTTTAGAAAGGGTTAAAAGCGCCGGGGTTGCGCTGCCCATTCATTTCAATGGCAGGGGCGGTGGGGGAGCAGTGTATACAGTGCTCCCACACCACCCCAAACATGCTGCTTGCAGGACTTTTTCTCCCGTTCCGCAAGTGCATCATGTATCACTAATTATATTAAAACTTCCAATAGCAAGGTGTCTACAGTCAGTATATTTATTTGTGAAGTAAGAAAAAGAAAAAAAGGCTTCCGGATCACTGACAAAATGTAGGATGTGGGCTGGTGCACTATAGTGATGCCTTGATTAGAACCTGAAGCCCCAATGTATTAGGTTGTAATTCTTGTATGCATATTAAGGCTTTGTTTTCAGTTCTGACTGGGATGTACAGTATCTCACAAAAGTGAGTGCACCCCTCACATTTTAGTAAATATTTTATTATATCTTTTCATGTGACAAGACTGAAGAAATGACACTTTGCTACAATGTAGTGAGTGTACAGCTTGTATAACAGTGTAAATTTGCTGTCCCCTCAAATAACAACACAGCGATTGATGTCTAAAATGCTGGCAACAAAATTGACCAAATTGGGCCCAATTAGCCATTTTCCCTTGCAAGTGTCACGTGACTCGTTATTGTTACAAGGTCTCAGGTGTGAATGGGGAGCAGGTGTGTTAAATTTGTTGTTATCACTCTCTTATCTCTTAACTCTTATCTCACTCTCTCATACTGGTCACTGGAAGTTCAACATGGCACCTCATGGCAAAGAACTCTCTGAGGATCTGAAAAAAAGAATTGTTGCTCTACATAAAGATGGCCTAGGCTATAAGAAGTTTGCCAAGACCCTGAAACTGAGCTGCAGCACGGTGGCCAAGACCATACAGCTGTTTAACAGGACAGATTCCAGTCAGAACAGACCTCGCAATGGTCGACCAAAGAAGTTGAGTGCACGTGCTCAGCGTCATATTCATAGGAGTGGGGGGTCAGCCTGTCAGTGCTCAGACCATACGCTGCACACTGCATCAAATTGGTCTGCCTGGCTGTCGTTCCAGAAGGAAGCCTCATGTTCTGTGGTCTGATGAGACCAATATAAACTTATTTGGTTCAGATGGTGTCAAGCGTGTGTGGCGGCAACCAGGTGAGGAGTACAAAGACAAGTGTGTCTTGCCTACAGTCAAGCATGGTGGTGGGAGTGTCATGGTCTGGGGCTGCATGAGTGCTACCGGCACTGGGGAGCTACAGTTCATTGAGGGAACCATGAATGTCAACATGTACTGTGACATACTGAAGCAGAGCATGATCCCCCTCCTTGGGAGACTGAGCCGCAGGGCAGTATTCCAACATAACAACCCCAAACACACCTCCAAGCTGGCCACTGCCTTACTAAAGAAGCTGAGGGTAAAGGTGATGGACTAGACAAGCATGTCTCCAGACCTAAACCCTATTGAGCATCCTCAAACAGAAGGTGGTGGAGCGCAAGGTCTCTAACATTCACCAGCTCAGTGATGTCGTCATGGAGGAGTGGAAGAGGACTCCAGTGGCAACCTGTGAAGCTCTGAGGAACTCCATGCTCAAGAAAGTTAGATAGTGCTGGAAAAAAATGGTGGCCACACAAAATATTGACACGCCCAATTTGGACATTTTAATTTAGGGGTGTACTCACTTTTGTTGCCAGCGGTTTAGACATTCATGACTGTGTGTTGAGTTATTTTGAGGGGACCGCAAATTGACACTGTTATACAAGCTGTACATTTACTACTTTACATTGTAGCAAAGTGTAATTTCTTCAGTGTTGTCACATGAAAAGCTATAAAATATTTACAAAAATGTGAGGGGTGTACTCACTTTTGTGAGATACTGTACATGCAGCCAACATACCCTCTCACCTATAACCTGTTAAGTGGTTCCTTGGTTCAGACTCCAACCATACCTAATATAGTAAAGATGGCATCCAGGAGTCCTGCATTACAGCTGACGAGCCATGGATTATATACAGTATGTATAGCTGTTAAATGCTTGCTAGAAAATGTTGTTACAAGGAATGTCTTGGTAACATTGGATCTGTTTTACATTTGAAGCTCTATTACTGCAGCTGAGTGCAGAATGTGGATATGGTTCTACTGGACTCTATGAGAAATGTACTCACCTGCTTTCATAAGGAAATTTTATGTAGTTGATGCAAGGTCCAATAGGTTTTTCCTTATGGTTTCCTGTACAGTCAAATGTATTCTCAGAGCAAATGCATTCTCAGAGCAAATGCAAAGCAAAGCTTACATACCTCAGCACAGTGAATAGTTAATACCCATTTCAGAAGAAAATTTAAATACACACAACCTTATCAGTTCACCATAATTGGCTTTCAGTTTGAGGTGGGAATTATTGGGTGTAAGACAAGATAGGGTTGGCTGTGATAATAAAACACCCAACGCAGGTATGTACTTTAGATAAATGATTATTATATGCAACTAAAAAGAGGCACATTGGGCTAGATTTAAATGGTGAGGTTGAAAAAAAAGACACTAGTCCATCCAACAAGAAGAGATATTGAAATCCCCCATATACGCAATCCTATACCCACAGCTGATCCAGAGTAAGGCAAAAAAAACCCAATGAAACATGATCCAAATCGCACTAGTAGGGGGAAAAAAATGACTTCCTGATCCCCCGGGAGGCGAATGGATATTGCCTAAATCAACTACCCCAGGCGTTCTTACCTCTTAATATTTATATCCAGTTATATTATGTGCATTTAGGAATGCACCCAGGCCTTTTTTTAATCTGCTGAGATGACCACCAGAACCAGCTCTTGAGGTAGTATATTCTACATTTTCACAACCCTTAAGATTTAGTAAATTTTATACCATTAATAAATATTTACTATGCACCTATGATGCACTTGAATATCCACACTGGTTATGGCATACATATGGTTAATTTACTGAGAGGTGTATTTTGTTATAGGGGTGTTCAACCTGTGGCCCATGATGGCTATAAATGCGGCCCAACACAGGATCGTAAATTTAAAAATTTTGAGTTTTTTTTTTAAAAATGCCTTCACGCTCAGTGAAATGATGCGGCCAAAGAAAAATTTTACAGTGTCTCTTTACTGGATTTTTTTAAGTTTTATCTTCTCAAAGAAAAATATCCCACTCTTCACAATCATGCCTTATTCATGCCATCAGTTTTCGGAAGCACCTTTATTTGTGAGTAAACAATTTTCAAGGATGAATCACATGAAGGGCAAAATTTTAACCAAAATATCTGATGAGCACCTGGTGAATTCATTGAGAATTGTTACTATCCTATGGGTATCTATTGAAATGGTGGAAAGTGACCCTATCTCAGTAGCAATTATGTTTTGGCTTTGTCCTGCGGATAGAGTACATCTTTTAAATCCTATCACGAAACAGACCCTAGCAATTTGGGATAAACATAAATCTGCGCATAATCTTCAATCATCACATAATCCCTTGCTTTCATTCCTTAATAATCCAGCCTTCTATCCTGCTTGGAAATTTCCAAGATCATTCTCTGAATGGTCATCTAAGAACTTAACTCGCTTATACAATCTATCCTCTGCTAAAGCCATTTATACCTTTCCTGTACTATGTGAGACCTTTGGGTTACCAAAAACAGAAATATTCCGATATTTACAGATTAAAGATTTCTATGAACCATTACTAAGTACACGTTCAACCCTCAATCAAATGACTCGATTTGAGCGGATTTGTATAAGTGACCCTCACATTAGAGGACTTATTTCACTATTATACAACCAACTTAATATGATTTCTAGCGAGTCTCTACCCCCATACGCTACTAAATGGGCACGGGATATAAATCGAGAGTTTGACAACCAAGATTGGTCTAATATATGGTTAGCCACCAAAACTTCCTCTACAAACTGTTTTGCTGTAGAAACAAATTACAAGGTTCTAGCACGTTGGTATCTAGTACCAGCTAGAATAGCTAAATACGTCCCCACCTACCCACTTAATTGCTTTAGAGGATGTGACACGTCAGGTACACATTTCCACATATGGTGGCAATGTCCTGTAGTCCAGGAATTCTGGAAGAATGTATTTTCTATGGCTTCTAAAGCTTTTGAAATCAGTATTCCTCCAGACCCTGCTACGGCTCTCCTAAACCTTAAGCCCTCTATAATCACACATAATCAATTTCAATTGTTCATTCAACTTAGTACTGCAGCAAAGCAAATGATTGCCAAGGCATGGAAGTCCCAAAATTTAATTCTTGCTGAAGCCAAACACAGAATGAACAGAGCACTTGTATATGCTAAGATGAAAGCTATTGAAGAAAATAAAATTAATCAATTTCGCAAAATTTGGCAACCATGGATTAAAAACTACCTTCCCACCGATTTTGACAAATCTCTGTTGTTACCTCAATAGATTGTAAACCATACTACTACTTAAATATGTACTATTTGTATAAATCTCTCGTGGGCCGGGACACCAATACGAGAAAATCTTCTTTTTTTCTTTATCTTTCCCTCTTTCCCTTTTTTATTATTCTTTTATAATGCTCTGGATACTTAGCCTGATTACTAGATTAATAAATCGTTTCTTCCATCTTTTATTTTCAACATACATATAGTAAACAAGGTTGTTTGATAACTCTAATATTTGTTATTATATTGTAAAACGTCTTGAATGTATGCTATGTATCCATGTATTTTATCCTTTTATTTTTTATTTTGTGAAAACTCAATAAATATATTTAACAGGGAGAATTGTTACTATATCTATCAAACCAGATATTAATGCATTCGTTTTTCAAAAACCATTTCAAATATTGTACTAGTTTTGGGTAGGTATAGAAAAGAATCACCCCCTTTTAAAAAATGTTACATTTTGTTGCTTTGCGGCCTGAAATGAAGACACACAGCTTTTGTTTTTTATCCAGCTGTTTTACTCAGTGCAACTTCTAACATCCAAGTGAAAGATATAACACAACATGTCAGAAAACAAAAACAAAAAATAAACCGAATCGCTGATTTGGAAAAAGGATCACCCCCCTGTGTCAGTATTTTGTTGAACCACATTTTGCCTTAATTACGGCCTTTAGTCTGTTGGGATATGTCTCTACTAACTTTGCACACCTAGACTTTGCAATATTTACCCACTCTTCTTTGCAGAACTGCTCAAGTTCAGTTAAGTTTGATGGTGACCGTTTGTGGACTGCAGTCTTAGTCATTCCACAGATTTTCAAGGGGGTTTAAGTCTGGGCTCTGACTAGGCCATGCAAGGACATCCACCTTTTTCTCCTTCAACCACTGTGTGGTCATTTTTGCTGTGTCCTCTGGGTCATTGTAAAGTTGGAAGATAAACCTGCATTACATTGACAGCCTTCTGGCAGAGGGCAGCAGATTTTCCTCAAGAATTTGACGGTATCCTGACAAGTGTTGTCCAGTCCCTGCTGCAGAGGAACACCCCCATAATAGGATATTACCACCTGCTTGGTCAGTTTAAAAGGACGTCCGCCCGCCCGACCCTTTAAAGATTAAATGTCAGCAGCTACACATACTGTAGCTGCTGACTTTAAACACTAGGGCACTTACCTGTCCTGGAGTCCAGCAATGTGGGCACCGCAGGCGATCTCCGGATCGGCTTGTCAGATGGTTCTGCGGCCATTGCTGCTAAGGGAACCCCCGCAGTGTAGCCTTTCAGTTTCACGGCTGGGCCCCTCCTGCGCATGCACGAAGCGTGCTGCACTCTTTCACTGGCCGGTAGAAGAGGAGGGAGGAGGAGGGAGATCGAGCTGCTGACATAAATTGCTGTGGCTCTGTCTCTCGGAAGTGGGGACAGGTATCCGCTCCCATCTTCCCCCAAAAAGGTGCTAAATGTGGCACCAGGGGAGGGGGGGGCGGAAATCAGACAAAGTGGAGTTCCACTTAGAAATTGAACAACCACACGCCCTCACATACCTAGGTATTCAATTACCCTCCAAACTTACTGAATTATATGATAGAAATTACTCTCCCATACTCCAAAACATACAAAAGGATCTCACTAAATGGTCCTCGGGACAGTTCTCCTGGTTTGGACGCATCTCCATTCTAAAAATGAACGTCCTACCCCGTATATTATACGTCTTTCAAACCATACCGATCAAATTACCACCAACATTTTTTAAAACTTACAAAAGACTCTACAGAAACTTTATTTGGGCTCATAAGCCCCCGAGAATTGGCTGGGACAGAATGATTCTCCCCAAACTTAAAGGTGGGTTAGGCCTGCCGGATGTCCATAAATATCATACGGCATGCCACATCACCAGACTAATCGATTGGCACATACATGCTCGCTCCAAAGATTGGATCACATTAGAAGACTCATGCACCCAGATTCCTTTATCACACGTGCCGTGGATTAGCGTTAAGGCCTCCCCTAAAGAACACTCCACACATCCACTAACAGGTCCTACGTTAAATAGCTTTAGAAATGCTTGTCAAACTCTTAAACTGACTCCTTCTCCGGGTCCAATGACTCCTCTAACTAGCAATCCTGACTTCCCCCCTAGCCTTCTAGAAGACAATAAACGTTTAGCTAACACTGAATCTACTCTGAGAGCTCATCAATTTTTTCACAAGGGCTCCATTATCCCATTCACTGACATGGCCTCTAGATTCCCAGATGGTACCATACCATTTTTCAAATTTCTGCAAATTAGACACTTCCTCAACAGCGCCAACCACAAATCTCAATGGTATAGAGACCTAAATCCCTTTGAAGCACTATGCTCCCAATCTGGTCCTCAAAACCACCTAATCTCGACGGTATATTCTATTCTATTTGGTGAGACTAACCTTAAGGCCTACCCGGTCAACCAAAAATGGGAGAGAGAGCTTAACGTAGACCTCCGCAATGAGGAATGGGAGAACATATATGAGCACATGCATAAGGGCTCTATTAACATTTCAGCATAGGAGAACAATTACAAAATATACTCAAGATGGTATCGCACACCTACACGAATTCATATATTTCATCCTACTATTTCACCTTTGTGCTGGAGATGTGACTCTGCAGTGGGCTCTCTTCTCCATATTTGGTGGGAATGTGCTCACATACAACCATTTTGGGAAAAAGTGCACAACATGATCTCTCACATCACCACCTACACCCTCGACTTTTCTCCCGCTCAATATCTACTACACCACACATACCTACCACAAGCTACTTATAGAAAATCTCTCATGCTTCACCTCATAAACGCGGCTAAACAATGTATCCCATTACGTTGGAGAAGCGCTGCCCCACCCACGTTATCCGATTGGCTGAAACGGGTTGAAAAAACAGCTGAGATGGAGGACTTAATACATCAAGCCAAAGACAACCCAACAAAATATCGAAATACTTGGGCTTGCTGGATACACTTTAGAGACTCCTCAGAGTTTAAGACATTAATACTTGACAAATAATCAAGACTCATACTATGAAATAAATAACCCACACAGTGGAAGAATGCCCTGGCCGGGGGCTGGAGTGTCCGCCATGTCCTTACCCGCCATGTCCTTACCCGCCATGTCCATACCTTCCTACCTTTCGTCATACCTTACTTTGCCCATGACTTACCTTTTATTGATGCCTGTATACTTAGCTCCCATTCCACTTTAAAACCTAAATATAGCACATACGTAATTACTCTGAATGTCATACAAGACTTTAAGAATATTTTGCTACTCATACTGGACCATCTGTACTAACCCCATACGTTAAGTAAATACTGCCATCCCCCCTCGCACAGTCTGATCCTGTTAGGGGTGCTTGGGAAAGGAGCGGTTTTGCCCAGGTCCACACGCCATCAATAGATGCACCCTTAAAGCACCTACCCCAGTTACTATGTTTTGTCCTTAGACAACTCTATGTTTATTATGCTAGCTTAAGTATATCCAAGGTGACTTGAACTTCACAGTACTTATTAATATATGTTTTAATTGATTCACGAATAAGCATATAAGTCATCTGATGTTTCTCTGTACTTTTCAAAATTGTTAACTACTAACGTACCTTTGTACACTTTTAAAATGTTCTGGCATCGTTATCTTTTTGTATAACCCCTTTAAGTTTGAATAAAACTTTATGAAAAAAATAAAAAAATAAAAATAAATTGAACTTCTGCTCAAGGACTGCTTTTAATAAAAGAAACCAAACTGTGGTGGGATGCAGAGGGTCTCAAACAATACATAGGGGACTCTATGATCCCTAGACGGTTAAGAATCAAAAAGAACCCCTCAACAACCTATTCAGATGCATTCATGATAGCATGGAACAATGTTTTATCCTAGTGTTCCCTAGATCTCATGGGGTTAATCGTTGCACAAGAAGAAAAACTTTTGATTACAATCAATGGTGATATTCAATCCCTTCGGGACTCTCTGAACGTATTCAATAGGCTGGAATTCTACAAATCATTGGACTCAGAACTTAATGATATTGTTAACAAAACTGAACAAGATATAATGGCGATTAAAAGACAGAAGTTTTTGAGAGACCTATAGGATTATCAGAATGGTGCAGTCTATGTACGAAACAGGACAGAAAGACCACATTCTATCTTGAGGAATATAAGAAGAACCAAACGAGGAGAACAAAAGCATGTTAATTTTAGCTCTCCGGAAGTCTCGGATTCACAGTCAGAATTTTCTGACAATACAGATAGGGATGCTTCTGCTACATCTAGAAGCTCGAACTCTTCTGTGTTTTCTAAGGATATGGTTTATGATAAAGAACAGTCATCAAAAAACTTTTCAGCCCCAAAGGACAACCAAGGGAAGAAAAAGAAAAACCAGAAGAAGGCGTTGCAGCACATCAAAGATCAAATCATCCGAGACAAACGAGAAGCAATAGAAAACCATAGCACTGGTGACACAGAAGATGGACAATGTTTATATTGTAGTCCAATCTTTCTCATGTTTCCCTTTCAGATTCTGAATTAACTTTACTTTCAAAAGGTCTTTCTTTTTCCCCTTCAATACACTTTAACATCTTTAATACACTATTAAATGTCAATCGTTTTGTTAGAAACATAGTATTGAGAAAGCATTTTTTGTCTGCATCAGATCCCTCTGTGGTCTCACCTGATGATAGCCAGAGTGATACCTTGGATACATCGAATAGTAATGTGTTTAATTTTCAAGATTTGATGGTAAGGTCCACTCTGTAGAGCCTTCAATCTGAGTCCATGGAGGGTTCATTTGGGTTGAAGGATGATTGTCATAGGAGGTGACAGATATTTCTATCCAGTGCATACACAAAGCACTTCTATAGAAATGTTTCAATTACTAGTAGAACAAGATCTTAATGCCCTCAATGAAAAGGTGGAGAAAACTTCTTGTCAATCTGTTAATCTAACTAAAGCTGAAAGGCTGGTGTTGAAAACTCACAAAGGAATAGTGATTAGGCAAGCTGATAAGGGTGGTTCGGTGGTGGTCATGAGTGTGAAAGATTAGAAGAAAGAAGCATTACTTCAATTAATAGATGTAACAACTTATTGCGCTCTGACTGCCAATAAGACCCTCTTATTTCAGCAGCATCTATCACAATTGCGTGATACAGGTGTGGAAATGGGAGTTATGTCCCTTAAGACAGCTGAGTACTTGTTGGTCCATGATCCAGTGGTCCCAATTTTTCATAATTTACATAAAAAAACTAAATACCCCCACAATTCAGGGACGTCTAATTGTTGCTGGGTAGTTTTACTTTTTGAGAGACTGGGCCACTGGATCGACCAATATTTGCAACCGCTGTTATTAAGGTTACCCGGTCATATAAAGGATACTACTGCTGTTTTGGCTAGCATTAAAAATATGACTTGGAATAATTTTTCCATTTGGACTACTATGGATGTTAAGGCATTATATTCTTGTATTCCCCATGAATTAACTCTTGATGCCCTCAGGTTTCATCTCCAACATTATAGCTCTTACAGTGTGGAACTCAGAGTTTATTGTGATGACAGTGGATTTCTTGTTAAGACACAACTTTTTTTCTTTTGATAACCTCTTTTATCTTCAATGTAGAGGTGCCTCCATGGGGGCGGAATTTTCCCCCTCCCTAGCTAATTTATATATGGGGTGGTGGGGGGGAACAGCTTCTTTTCCTAAAAACCCTTTCATCAGATATATTAAATGGTATGGTCATTTTATAGACGACCTTCTGTTTATATGGGAGGGTACTCCAGAAGACATATTTTTTTTAATTTGTATCTTTTTCATTTGTATCTTAACAAAAATAATCTGAACTTAGAATTTAGCTGTGACTTCAACATACGTGACATGAACTTATTGGATATCAATTTGGAGGGCAATTCCACAAGGGACTGTATCCACTCATACTTATCGGAAGAAATGTGCTGGAAATTCAATACTTCTGGCAACTAGTTGCCACCCAGAACACACAATTCGATCAGTCCCACTTGGGGAATGTATATGAGTTAGGAGGAAAGGCTCTACTGAGGTAATCTTTGCTCAAGAGTGCGATATAGTAGCCTTGAAATTAGTAGCACGTAAATATATTTCTAAAGATGTTAATAGAGCAATAGCTACAGCTGCATATAGAGATAGACCTGCACTATTAAAACATTAATCTCGCAAAAAATGTAAATATATTGCTGGTGGTACCCTCACTTTTGTAACTACCTACTCAGGGGAGTTTCATTCAATTAAAGATATAATTTTGAATCTACCTATTCTGTTCACTGATGGGGATCGCTCTCCATTTGTCAAAAATGGTTGTAGATTTTCCAGCCTTCGGGTGAAAACCCTGGGAGGGATATTATCGCCCAGTCTGTTTCTATCCAAAGGTTTGGAGAAGACATGGTTAAACACCAATGGATCGTATGCCTGTGGTGTTAACACGTGTCGCTTTTGTAAAAAAAACATACAAAAAAATCGAAGACAGTGCTATCTTGCCCAACAGGGAAGGAGTTTTTTTTGTGGGATTATATTAACTGTGGCTCTTCCAATGTAGTGTATGCTGTGGGGTGTACTTTGTGCAATCTACAGTATGTGGGTTTCACAATTAGACCTCTTAGGACACAAGTAGGCGAGTACTTCCAAGGTGCTTCGCATCAAAGTGATAAAAGACTGTCAAAATATGTCTAAACATTTTAAATGTGTACATCTTGGAGACATGTCCTCTTTTTTACTTTCTATGGTTTGGAGAGGGTGTGAAATCCACCTGGAGGGGTAATACCCACCATTAACTTCTGGAACGAGAAGTTTGGTGGATATTCAATTTAAAAACAAGAACACCGGCTAGAATGAATAACAGATATGATGTGGATTTGTTTTTGCGTTAGGTAATACTAGTTATATACATTAACCCACAGTCTGTGATTCTTCTACCTATCTCTATCTGACATTTCTTGCTATAAGATTGCTTTAGGATCTTTGTTTGCTCTGGGATCTTGGTTTTGATCTATACATGTTGAATGATTTTATTTAATGTCTTTTAAATTATTGATCTTGTCTCTATAAATTTGTAACATTTTTCTTTCTTTCATGTATATTATGTTTGTGTATCACCATATATATCTTTTTATATATTTGTGTGACAAGTTTCCATTCCTAGAGAGACTCTTTGCAGCGGTGGTTCTCATTTACTGCTAAATATACTAATTAACGATTGGGAGTGGTCACAGTCACTTCGTTTTATATATATATATATATATATATATATCTGTGTTGTTCATGTTGGTAACTATGCTGTGAACAAGGCTACTCGCCGAAACATGTCAGCAGTTACCTTGTAACTTGATTTTATCTGAATAAAGAATATGGATAGATTTCAGATTGCCGGTTCTTCCATTTTATCTTTATTCAAGTGTTGTGACGAGTGGGAGGTTGTCTGAACCTGAGCACCTGAAGTGGAGTTACCAGTGATCAACTACTACAGTGAAGGTTCTCAGAGTCAGAGCGGTGCTCTCCGTGTGTTTGCAGGATATTACCACCTCCATGCTTTACTGTAGAAATTGTGTTATTTCGGATAGTAAGCTGTATTGGATTTCCGCCAGACATATCGTTTGGTGTTAAGGTCAAATAATTAAATTTTAGTCTCATCTGACCTTTTAGTCTCATCTGACCATAACATCTTTTTCCATGTGGCCTCAGAATCTTTAAGGTATGTTTTGGCAAAGCTCTGTCGTGACTGCATGTGACCTTTCTTGAGTCATGGCTTTTTCCTTGCAACCCTCCCTTACAAGCCAAATTTGTGAAGAATTTGTGATATTGTTGTCACATGCATACAATGACCACTCTTTGTCATAAATTCCTGCAACTGCTTCAGAGTTGCTGTAGGCCTCTTGGTAGTCTCTCTGACCAGTTTCCTCCTGGCTCATTCATCCAGTTTGGAGCAAAGTTCTAATCCAAGAAGAGTCTGTGTTGTTCTAAATACCTTCCACCTCTTAATAATAGACTTCACTGTGCTTCTAGGCATTGATAAAGCCTTTGGGGTTGACTAAAAGTTACTCAAAGTTAAATAACGGCCAGAAAAATGTAGTAAAATACCCCATGCAGCAAAACAGTTGTGAAAGTTCAATTTACTAAGAATTTACCTTTAAATACCAAATCCGGTATTTGTTCTATTTATCCGTAATTACTGCATTATTTAATGCTGTAATTTACTGCATTGGTCGTAATTTGTCAAAAAACAGCCCGGGGTCCAGGACCCCCAGGTTGTTTTTTGACAATGCTGGTTGCCAAGCAACGGTCCGGGAAGCCGGCCGCCATGTCCTTAACAACTGATGACTCATCAGCTGTAACCATCCATCGTGTCTGCAGCCTCTAACCTGTTGTATCATGTCCACTATCTCTAACCATCTCCTGTATCATGTCCACAATCTCTGGTCTTGTATCATGTCTACAGTCTCTAACCATCTTTTATAACATGTCTGCAGTCTCTGAGGGGGAGCCTGGAGAGGTGTCAAGAGCAGAAGCACCGCTGGGATGGGGGACAAAAATTTTTGTGTTGCAAAATGGTTAACGTGCAGTAAATCAGCACAGTAACGAACAATGTACCCGCACTGCAGCACATATTCCATGTGCTGTGGTTTGCCGGATTAAAAAAAGTGCCTTAAAGGCATCAACCAACCCATTCAAAATTAATGGGCTGCAGTAATGCACCACAGTAGTGAGTACTGATAACATTAAAGGCCTAATCACATGTTGGGGACCTGGTTTGCTGCGTTAACCCAAACGAATGGGTTGGCGATGCACCAAAATGTCCAACAATCCATTTTTGGCAACACAGTGCACTGCAACATATGTTGTTACTATGGGATGTGGCACACTACAACACATGTATGTTGAAGCCGTGTTGCCTTAGTGCATGGGCTGCAATTCAAAATGAATTGCAACACAATGCGCTAACATATATAACATATTAATGCATGGTACCACAGTGCAAAAGTATGTTTTCAGCCTAAAGGAGACTGGAAACAGTAAAAGTAAAAAAGTCATAGTGCTCGCAGTGCTGGGAGTATTGTAGTGCACATGCACAGAAGTGTGCATCCATGATTTAATATGCTGCTGCTCTGAATGAAGGTTCCAAAAAAAAAAAAATACCCTTACATACCAGGGTTGCCAACCGTCCATAAATTTATGGACACTTTGTACATTTCAGGCAATTTATAGACTGTCCATAAATGTCTGCTACGGACATTGGCCATCTGTAAAAAATAAGGCAGCGGGCCGGCTTTTAAATTGCGCATGCATGGTTAAGAAGCCGCCAGGCTCCTCTGGCCTAGGCGGAGTGACAATACAGCAAGGCCCGGGGAAGCCAGGAGAGGACTGAGCGGGAGGGCAGCAGAGATTCTGAGTGGATGATCATGCCTGGGAATGGGCAATCCTGCTCTCAGTAGCATGCACCTCCTCCTTCACAGCCCCCCGGTTGTAACACTGCCACCAGCCCACCACCAGTGCAAGAATCATAGGTATGTGCAGCATGGCTGGCTAACAGGCAAAGGATGACAATCCTGCATCAACACTTAGTTTTCTGTGCTCGTCAACCCTAAGACATCTCTAAAGGGATCTGCAGCTGGGATCTATCTGTTGTTGAGTAAGGCTGAGGTTAGACCATCCTCCCCTTCACCTGACTCAGTTCTCCCCTCTCTTCTGTCCACCTGGCTCCAACCCCCCTCTATTCTGTCCACCTAGCTCTGCCCCCCCCTTTCTTCTGTCCACTTGGCTCCATCCCCCTTTCCTTCTGGCTCTGTTCCCCCTTCTCCTACATTCACTTCTTGGCTCTATGCCCCCCTCTCCTCTGTCCCCCCCACTTTTGTGCATCTGCCTCTGCCCCCCCTTTTGGTTCTGTCTCTTCTCCATCCACTCCTCCCCCTGGCTCCATACCCCCTCTCCTCCGTCCACCTGCCTCCGTCGTTCACAGCCTCTAAACATCTCCTGTATCCTGCCCGCAGCCTCTAACCATCTATCATGTCTGTAGCCTCTAACCATCCATCATGCCTGCAGTTGACCATCTCTTGTATCAAGACTGTAATCTCTAACCATCTGCTGTATCATGTTCACAATCTCTGACCATCTCTTGTCTTGTATCATGTCTACAGTCTCTAACCATCTCTTATAGCATGTCTGCAGTCTCTGAGGGGGAGCCTGGAGAGGTGTCAAGAGCGGAAGCGCCACTGGGACGGGGGCACGGGTGGAGTCAGATCGGTGTGGACTGTGGAGAGGAGAATATAGATTCAAACTGGAGCCTGGAGAGGACCGTCTGACTGAGCCCTGCATGGTGCACCTGAGAGGAGGTCAGTGACAGAGCAATCAGGCCAGTCCGATGATGTAAGGGAGAGTGAATACAGTAAAAGTAAGCTGGGGGGCGCTGATCTAAAAGCTCCCCCTTATATCAGTAACCACCCCCTCACTTTAGTGCATTTACTCTGCGGAAGGTGGTCTGTGGTCACCAGAGACACCCCCCCCTACATCAGAGTTCCCTGCATAAATCAGCGTCCTCAGAGCTCTTATTTACAGAAGAGTCTGCAGGATTTCCCATTACAGTGCAAGGGGGAACGCTACAGACCCTGATGAAAGGGGAACGCTGTGGACTCTGATGTAACCACCTTATATCAGAGCTCCTCTTTACACCAAAGTCTGTGTGTGTGGATCTCCCTACACTTGATATGTACACCACAACTGTGAGCTAAGTCCTTGGATTGTGGTGCAGCTCCATTGATCTCATTGAGCGAGTTTGACAGGCAGTGCGTCTGTCAAACTCGTCAGCCTAAGTTAAAATTGCAGTGGCTGCGGCATGTGTATAGCCTTGTCTGGCTGTAATGTAAGAATTCCAATGGGCGGCCGGGGGTGGTAAAACCACAGCTCATGCCTGTTTTTACTGCTCCCTCACCCTCCCACAGCCACCAGGGTGAAAGAGCTCTCAAGGTGTGTAAAAATTCCTATGCCTGTATCTGTTATCCATATAATCTTGTTGTGTAGCCTATTGCTGCATTTAAGTTGCCGTTGCAAGGGACAAAATTACACTTAGTAGTTTTCTCCTGGTTTCATCATCTTCATTTTAACTATTTTCAGTTCTGATATTTTCCTGAATATTTTACTTACGGTATTTATCCAAAAACGGTATTCTCTATATTCGGTTAGACAGCGTGTTTTATTTTGCATTGTCATGCTAATAAAACTCTCAATAATGTCTCATACAAATATATCAGCAACAAGGTAAACAAAAAGCTGTAGTGTACTTTTATGTGAATAGAATGGAAACCTGAGCTTTCAAATACAGGCAGGTCAAGCACTGAGCCATTTTAGATAGAAACCATTGATCTGACCACTGATAACTGTGTAATACCTAAATTAACAAACTGTGATAATAATTGGTCACGTGTAGCAAAACCTTGCTTTGGTTGCAAAAATGAATACACCTGAAAATATATGTATAGTCCAACAAAGCAAAGCTTGGGTGAAGAAGCCTTCATTCTATGAGCTTGCAGCCTCAGTGATAGTAGTGGGATTCAAATGTTGAACTATTTAATGCACAAAAAGACCCGCCAATGAATTTCTGACTGTATAACGCAGGCCACTGACTTATCTCTTCTTATAAATTCTCATGGGAAGAAAAATGTTGACCTGTATTTTCTTGTTGCTTCTATATTCCCTACAGTATTTATGCTACGCGCTCTAGCAGAAGGGACTCATCCTTGAATGGCTGGCAGACTCAGCTTGCTGCTTCAGGTTTTTTTAAATCATTTCACTATATACTTCAAAGATTTAAATTAATCAGCAAGAATCTGTAAAACTCCAGTTCAACATTTAGGTTCCAATAAATGGGAGTAAAGTAAGCTGTACTCTGCTACTGTTTTAAGGAATAGACAATTAACTGTACTGTAATTTATCAAAAATAAACTCTCAATGCCCTTTGTGAAGACTCTAACTGACTTTAATTAAATGTATTAATTTATCTAATAAATAATCATTAAAAAAACTTTGATAAATCAAAAATTACAGCAAATTCATAATCTGTATGAAATGAATTGATATCCAAAAGCTAGTGTTCTTGTATTAGTTTTTCAATAACCAAGTTAGCCATGTTTACATGAGGTTTAAGCCAGGTTTATAAATGAGTTGACTGATTTGAGGCCTGTTCATATCTATAAAAAAAGGTGAATGTAGAGAATTATTTCAATATGAACTAACACTACTGTAGTGTAATGCCTGCAGTGTACTTAGTGGTAAAATCCTCAGATGTGGTCCAGATTCCGGAGTAGATTCAGATTGCAAAATCATTGTACACAGTTTGAGGTCTTTAACTTTTAGACCCCTTTCACACAGCCAGTTAGGTGTATTCTCTGTCTATTCTTATGGCTAGAATGATTGGGGCATGCGAACAGCAGTGACCACTCAGCCTATATAAACTAAGGCTGATAGTGGCAGCTGCTGTTCACATGTAACTGCACACCAAGCGTTTACCTGGAGATGTCCAAACCTGGATGCAGTGGACTGCGTCCAGTCTCAGACATCCAAAGGTAAATGCTTGGCATGTGGCTACACGCAAAAAGTGTCAGCCTCTCATTAAGTTTATATAAGCTGAGTGGCTGCTGCTTTTCGTATGCCCTAGTCATTCCAGCTGCAAGAATCTGATACTTGAATGTGGAGAATATACCTAACTAGCCACAGGAAAGAGGCCTTATATTGCTTTGGAAATAATTAAGGTGCCTTTCTATCATAATATCCACCATAGACCTCTCTGTGCAGCTGGGAATAGTCATCCATTTCTCTAATAAGCACAGGTAGGCTTCTTTTGATTGCATGTCTATTTCAGTGCTGACATTTCTATGAACTTGTGCTAATAGTATTTTGTCTGCTTTTGCTTTCCCATTTCTTTGTAAGAGAATGTAAAAAACTTTTGATGCAAAGTTGATTTTTGATGGAGGCTAATGGAAAAAACAAGAGGTAAATAGTAGTAGAATAGTTGGTTATTAGAAGCTTATGATACACAAGCAGTATGTTTTTTTTATTTTTTTATGTATACCTCTATTAGACTAATCAACAAATTGAGATACCTGTTTGACTGGAACACCACTCAAAACACTACATAATTCTCTGATTTGCCCAACCAAGCGAAAGCACTTAAAAACATGCATTGAACATTTCAATTACAGGCAAGTCTGAGTGGTGAAAAAAAGGACACTAAAAATTTTCAATTCTAAACAAGTTAAAGTGTGTCTATCATAAACAAATATGATTTCTGATAACATCAGTAATCTTTCTACCTTTAGGTGATGCCTGGCAACTTATCTGTTCATGGAGGCCTCTCTACCCTCTACCTAATATTCATCCCCTCAAAGCTACCCATCGTTTTTGGATTGTAAGCTCTTACAAGCAGGGCCTTTACTAACCCTCTTGTTTTGAATAATAACCACTATGACATATTACGAAGATGTATATAGTATGGTAAGCCACCAACATAAATTGTAAGCAGAAAATTAAGCAACATCTCTATGATAAATATTCAGAAGTGTTACAGATGCATCTTACATATGACTTTGCTGTAACTAGTATAGACACATGAAATTATGTACAATACTGTGCATTATAGACTGAATGTATTTTGGTAATGTTGACAAAGACATCATTCATAGATGAACAGCTACAGTTAAGTGATGAGGGAGCATTTATAAAATAAGTAATGAGTACTCTTGTCTATTTATGGCAATTGTCCCAGTTGGGTCATACCATGAATTGCACCGGAACACGTTGTGCATTTCATTTGAATGGGCTAAAATTGCACCTGACCAAAAGTAGTGCAATGCAACTGGATCGCATAGTACATCCAATCTGGTGCAGGCAAATGTGCTGCGTTTGTGACCTGAGTTTGGAGTGTCTTTAGCATTGCACTGATCGCAAGTCCAGTGCGTTTTGAACATGGGTTTTTGGCACCGCATTCTCATGTGAACTGGCCCTTAACCCTACTTAAACATCATTGTTCTTTGAGTTTGTTCAGCAGAGCAGATGTATCAAGTCTCCCATTTCAAGCTTTGCTTCTTTTTTTTTTATACACTTTGTAACTTTGCATTGATATTGGTTACATTGATTTGAGCAAAAACTTCTGCATGGTTAGTCTACTGCAATGAAAGTTGTGGGTTAAAACTAATACAAGCCTTTCTTTCTTCCTTCAAGTTTGTCGATTTTGATCCATCCTCTATTTTTTTTCTTTTCCAAACTTTCCAAAAATGCTTTCATTTTTATTTCTTAGATTTTTACACGTTGGTTGCTTTTTAAATAGCTAAAGTGGTGATCTCAAGAAAAAAAAATGCACATTTATGCAATTGAACACAATTTTATAAATAGTCACCTACACATCTAATTCCTAAAAGCTGTGCTTTGTATTTGTGAACAGTGGGGTTGATTTACTAAAGGCGAATCCACTTTGCACTATAAGTGCACTTGGAAGCGCAGTCACTGTAGACCTGAAGGGAAGCTCTGAAATGAGGTGAAGCGCCGCTGATTTCTATCATCCAATCATGTGCAAGCTAAAATGCGTTTTTTTTATTTTCCTTGCATGTCCCCCTCAGATCTACAGAGACTGCACTTCTAAGTGCACTTGTAGTGCAAAGTGGATTTGCCTTTAGTAAATAAACCGCACTAACTACAACATTGTAGATTCCTCAGTAAAAGATGTTATAGGGCGACACAGGCATTATTAAGCCAAGTAAACAAAACTTGATGATGCCTATATTTAATACATTTGAAATAAATACAATTCTACTTTTCACCATTTAGGCAATTTCATGCAAACTGAGGAATTTCTTCTTATCCCAATTCTTCAATGTCATCCAACAGGCCATGATAATGTACCCTAGAAATCAGAATAGTGATTGGTAAGTGAAGAATGTGCCAATATATGTACCTTTTAGACATACTTTAAACCATGTTCTTCAAAACAGACTTCCACTGTCATTATCAAAGAGTTATCCTAGTTCAGCGTAATAATGTACAAATTTTGCTTTTTATATATCTTTATATATACACAGCTGGTCAAGTATTTTCATAGATGCAGGAAAATGAGTTACAAACTTTCGATGTTACCACACAAGACCATCCAAGAGCAGCAAACAGACATGTACAAAACGCTAGAAAAGAAGGGTCTCCCCTGCACAAGCATGCGCCTGCAGAGCCCATATGGAGGAGTGTCCCCCACAGTGTCGCCGGAGCTCCACAAGTCCTTTTACAGTCCTGAGGCTGTGCTAATATCACAGATTCCATTATATACCCAATGTTCATCTCATCTGCTGTTTGGAATCTGTGGAGCATAGGGAACCACAGAGCTGGAAACAAATCCAAAAAGATGACAGGGACAAGCCATGTTGCCACTGTCCCCTATTGGGAACTCCACCGCCAACAGCTGGGCTGGAGGTGGCATTAAGTGGGGTGTAAGACATGCAGACAACAGCTTAAACGCCCTCCACTGATCAAGAGTGGTACCACAGGGCAAGGGTCATGCAAAACAGACCAAATGCTTAAGACAGGTCAAACAGGCAATTCATTTGTTCTGAAAGAAAATAAGAGAAATGAAATAAAATAAATCAGAAACACAAGTTTGTGAAAATAATAAGGAAATTGAAGAGAAAAGTCACTATAAAGGGAAAACAGAATGTTACTTTTAAATAAACATTCAAATCAAATGAATTTGAAAAGAAAATGATTAGGTGAGTTAATGCCCTCTGCTTAATCCATGTTTTTTTTTTTAATAAGTATCATACTCAGAAAAAAGAAAGAGGGACAAAACTGGCAGCAGTTGAAAGAGTGACAGTGTGACTTCAGGTCAGGGTTGGTCTTCTTCATCTTCGTCTAGAGATACCACCCCAGAGGACACCACATCTGAGCCCTTTCTTTGCAAAGTGAGCACGCCGGACCCTCGACTTATTGGAGGGAAGGAAATCAGCTCGTCCTCACTGGGGCTTAAACAAGACTCAGAGAAGGACATGGAATATGAAGAGTCCTCACACTCCAGATCTTGAAGGCGATCATAGGGACCTAGAACTGACTGAGGTTTGATGAGCAATGACTCTTCAATTAGCTGTGTTGGAGACCCCAAGAGCAGCCGTTCTTCATCTAGGCTGCACAGGCTGGAGCACAGGGTTTCGGGAGACAAGGTACGTGAGGAGTCACTGTCACAGCAGCATACACGTGATGACATCAGATCCTTCTGCACAGGACTTAGAAAATCTAGAGGAATGAAAAAATGTCACAAATTAGAAAGAAAATAACATTAGAAACTATGAATGAATCCTAGCTCTATGCCCTCTTAGTTAATAAATTAAAACAAGTGTATATACTTTAAAAGATTTGATATAAACTTTCAATGGAAAAAAAGGTTTAAAAATTTTTTTTAAACATTTTAAAAAAAGGACATTCTAATCATGGATAGCAGAGATAGCTAAAGTGTTGGTCGAATGTCAAATCTATAGTAGATGGATAAGACAAGAACAAGTCCAGCAAAAAAGAAAGCCACTGCCCCCACCTATAACTGGCCATTGCAGCAAGCAGCATTGGAAGGCAACATATGTTAGAAAAAAAGCCAAAGAAATAAATCCACTGACAACTCCAAGCCCACCTACCGACCAGCCCGCAGACAACCAAATGAACCTGTCTAACAGTATGCGTTAAAAAACAGGGGTTTAGTATCACTGTTATATTGGTCAGGCAACGCACTGACACCTTCGCAGCCATTGTGCTGTCTGCTCAGTGTACTCCTGTACCTTTAAGAAGGGGTGGGCTCCCTTCAGTCCATCTGCCCTCCATCAGAGTACATGTGCTTCCATTGTGGAGTCACTCATAAGCTAGTGATAGGACTACAGATACCAGGGTGCCTTGGCAGGGCCTGTAGCTTACGCATGTATTTGTAAATGTGTGTAGACTAAACCCCTGTTTTTAACGCATACTGTTAGACAGGTTAACTTGGTTATCTACAGGCTGGTCGGTAAGTGGGCTTTAAGAACAAGTCTAGCAGCCTTCAGTTGAAAACATCCGAAGAAGACAGGGTTAACCTACCTGGGGTAGATCTGTGTGACATATTTTTTAAACTTGTTGAAATAATTGTTGCATTCATTGAAAAGATCCTTGCTTAGTAAAATTGTCCCCTGGCTGCAGTGGAGTGGAAACTGGTTGGATATCACCTTCACTGACAGGGCACATGATATATCGCTGGAGTCTCTTCTGGTGGGACTCAACTCGGATGATACTGTTCTGGCATCCTAGGGAAAATGTGTTGCCTAGCAACAAAGATAATTGTAGAGGGCAGTGAGCAAAAGTAACAAAGCCAGATTGGAAGGACCAGCTCTGGTAAAACCTAAGAAAATTGTGGCAACAAATCAGGAGTTCTACAGATATATTTACCAAGGTTCTTTTTGAGTACAATAGATTTTAACTATTTCAGAAATCACACAGCGCTACACCAGGTTGATGTACTCTGTCCTCTTCTTACATAAACAGAAAAGACACCTGCTTGCTCCCTCATGTGCGGCAGACAATACATATATTATACAGCAGTGAATTTTAAATTTCACAAAAGGATATCTGGTGGAGAACCAATGTCACTTATTACACATGGACCTCCACCAGAAAATTTTTGGTGAAAGTCAACTCAAGTTTATGGCTTTATAAATATAGCCTTAATGTACTATAAATATAGGATAATTGCAAAGCTAACTGTCATGGATAGAGTTGAAACTTGACGATAGCTTGATAAAATACTGAGCTAAGCGCAGTTTGTAATCATATCTACACCTCGGACCTTTGGGCCCCTTTCACACTTATACGACTTGTCCCACGATTTTGTACTGCAAAATCGTATGACAAGTCATTCTCCATGATTTTCAATGACTACCATTCATATTGGCACGACTTTAAGTCGTGCCGACTTGAAAGTAGTCCCTGCACTACTTTGGTCCAACTTCTATGCGAGTTGTACTCCATAGATCTCAATGTTAAACCCTCAAGTAGCATGCAAATCGTGCCTGAATAATATAGACACGATTTCAGTACGACTTTGTAAGCACAAGCCTGGCTCGCTGATCGGGAAAGGAAAACTTTTATTTCCTTTTGCGATGAGCGACAGGCAGTGCTGACAGCTGTCTGGTATGAATCTTGAGGGAGAACTCCGCGCCAAGTTTTAAATGAAAAAAACGGCGTGGGTTCCCCCCCAGGGGCATGCCAGGCCCTTAGGTCTGGTATGGATCCTAAGGAGAACCCCCTACGCCAAAAAATCGGCGTGGGGTCCCCCAACAAAATCCATACCAGACCCTTATCCGAGCACGCAGCCCTGCCGGTCAGGAATGGGGGTGGGGACGAGCGAGCGCCCCCCCCCTCCTGGACCGTACCATGCCGCATGCCCTCAACATGGGGGGGTGGGTGCTTTGGGGCATGGGGGGTGCCCTGCGGGCGGGCCCACCCACCCCAAAGCACCTTGTCCCCATGTTGATGAGGACAAGGGCCTCTTCCCGACAACCCTGGCCGTTGGTTGTCCGGGTCTGCGGGCGGGGGGCTTAGCGGAATCCGGGAGCCCCCTTTAATAAGGGTGCCCCCAGATATGGGCCCCCCACCCTTTGTGAATGAGTATGAGGTACATCGTACCCCTACCCATTCACCTAGGGAAAAAAGTGTCAATGAAAAAACACAGTACACAGAATTTTAAAGTAATTTATTAGACAGCTCCGGGGTCTTCTTCCGACTTCGGGGGTCTCTCCGGCGTCTCCTCCCGGTGTCCTCATCTGCTGCCAGCTCCTCCGCTATCTTCTGCAGCTCTATTGCTAGCGGTGGCCTGGACTTCTGCCTTCCGCCAGAAGTCCGGGCCACCGAAGATCAGGACACCGGGAGGAGATGCCGGAGAGACCCCCGAAGTCCGAAGAAGACCCCGGAGCTGTCTAATAAATTACTTTAAAATTCTGTGTACTGTGTTTTTTCATTGACACTTTTTTCCCTAGGTGAATGGGTAGGGGTACGATGTACCCCATACTCATTCACATAGGGTGGGGGGCCGGGATCTTGGGGCCCCCTTAATAATGGGGGCTCCCGGATTCCGATAAGCCCCCTGCCCGCAGATCCCGACAACCAACGGCCAGGGTTGTTGGGAAGAGGCCCTTGTCCTCATCAACATGGGGACAAGGTGCTTTGGGGTGGGGGGGCCGCAGGGCGCCCCCCATGCCCCAAAGCACCCACCCCCCTATGTTGAGGGCATGCGGCCTGGTACGGTCCAGGAGGGGGAGCGCTCGCTCGTCCCCACCCCCATTCCTGACCGGCAGGGCTGCGTGCTCGGATAAGGGTCTGGTATGGATTTTGGGGGGAAACCCACGCCGATTTTTCGGCGTAGGGGGGTTCCCCTTACAATCCATACCAGACCTAAGGGCCTGGTATGCCCCTGGGGAGGAACCCACGCCCGTCTTTTATTTAAAATTTGGCGCGGAGTTCCCCCTCATGATTCATACCAACTACTGTATGTTTTCGTTTGTTTAATGGCAAAGTTGTGGCAAAGTCGTACAAAGAAGTACTGCTCCCAAATCGCGGTAAAATCATGGCAAATCGCGGCAAAATAGGCGCCGCGAAATCGCGGTAAAATCGTGCGACTTTGAAGTCGTACAAGTGTGAAAGGGGACTTACCCTTCCTTCTGATATAACCGCAGATAAAAGGAATATTTTTGTCCAAAATCTGTGACACAACAAAGTCAAAATTTGCAATGCGTAACACAAGTTAATAAAGCATAAAGTTGGGCCAATTACTTCATAATAGTTTGCATTAAAGTGCAACTACAGACAAACAAATGTTAATTGCTTTTTCTAACAGTTTTATAATTAAATTTAGCTACTTGTGTCCTTTATTATATAGTAAAGTGGTGACAACCATTTTTTTCGGTTAAGTTTTGCAGCTTTCAGTGCACCTCCAGCATTGAATCAGCACATGCATTGGGCACCTGCCCCGGGTCCGAGACACCCAGTATAGCTCACATACCCAAACTTGCTACAGAGGTCTGGTTTACTGCCATTACCTGAGACCTCCCATTGTCAATCTTTAACTCTGTTTGGGTAGCCCCAACCCCTAATACCGCACTCAGCTCCTTCAGCATTCAGCTAGCAGGAAGTGAACAAAGGCAGTGGGGCACAGAGCAGCGGCTGGTACAATTTCTCATATAAGTGAGTACTCTCACTTACCACCAACCAATAATTAGTCCAGCCTGTAAAAGAAAACAGGCTATGAGGACGTGTGTACGGGCAATTATCTCACTCTCAAATACTGCTAAAGACTCTTCTGAGATCGACAGCAGGTAAGTATTTACCTTTTTCTTTAAAAGGTTCACCTTTATTTTTTTTCAAAAGTGACAGGCCCACTAAAAAGGGAGGCACACACATACAAACACTGACCAAGGACACTTAAAGTGTTAATAAACCCAGGACCCTGCATTCACAATATCTGGTCTCCCACAGTACACAGAACATGGAAATGCAATTATTTTAGTAAATATAATCTGCTAAATACCTTTTCTCATCAGCAGTATGGAGCAGTCTTATGACTTCTATCAGTGTCTGGAGTTTTCATTCTCCCATGAATGTCCTATAAAGATGCAGGAACCCTGACCCTCTGTCTGGACAGTGCTGATTGGCCCTGTGCTGATCACATGCACCCTCCCAAAAAAAAAAAAAACTCTCTAGCAATACACACCAAACTGAGCATTTGCATACTAACTCCACTAACTCTGTCTTATCTGGAGAGGTCTTGGAGACAATGCAAGAAGTTGAGGATCTGTGCATACAGGATCAAACAGCCTTTTTACACAATGCAGAGGAATAACCCCTTAGGCTCCACAGTGATACGCCAGCCCAATGCTTTAAGGGGTAAAATAATAAATAAATAAAAGTTGGGACGCTGTGTAAAATCTACATACAAACAGACTGCAATGATTTTCAAATCTCATAAACCCATATTTAATTCACAATAGACAATAGGAAACATATAAAATATTTCAATTGAGAAAATGTACCATTTGAATGAAAAACGGTAATTTTGAAATTGATGGCAACAACGGGTCTCAAAATGGGGACATGTTTACCACGGTGTAGCATCTCTTTCTCTTATAACAATGCTCTGTAAACGTCTGGGAACTGAGAAGATCAGTTGTTGCTGTTTTGGGAGAGTAATGTTGTCCCATTCCTGCCTGATACAGCATTCTAAGTGCTCAACAGTCCTAGATCTTGTCGTATTTTTCATTTCAAGATGTACCAAGTATTTTCAACTGGTGAAAGGTCTGGACTGCAAAGAAGTCCAATTAAACACCTGGACTCTAGCTTTTACTACAAAGCCATGCTGTTGTCATAGATGCATTTTAGCATTCTCCTGTTGAAATAGGCAAGGCCTTCCCTGAAAAATATATATTCAGGTTTTAGAGCAGCATCCAGAAAACATATCTTTCAGCATTGATGGTGCTTTTCCAGATGTGCAAGCTGCCCATTCCATATGCACTAATTCACCCCATACCATCAGAGATGCAGTCAGTATAATTCATATAAGGGCAATTCCACTAAAATAAACTCAGATGTAGATCACATCTTGAAGAACATATCTTCTTGTACAGGGAAGAGTCAAATTATTCACTGTCACATGAGTGTGTGTGCCATTACCCACCTGCAGGTTGAGAATGGTCCATAGAGGGCTGCAGATCCTCATCATATGAATCATCTGTGGAATCTTCTCCATCAATTGATGACCAGGCACGAAGTTTTGCTTCTGCTATAGCAAACTGCTCAGCTACGCCTGGTAATGTATAAACAGTGGACAGAAAAGAAGAACAGAAACAGCAGCAAGACAGCCATAGTGTATGATTGAGAAAAGCAAGAACCCAGAAAACAACAGTGAAAGGGTGCACATGTATTGCATTTAGTGGGAAGCATGAAGATACCAAGTCCAAAATATGAAATGGAAAAAAAAATAAAGAAATAAACCCACCAACGTAGCATTCCATGGTGAAAACAAATTTGTAAAAAAAAAAAAAATACACAGTACAATACAGCCAAAAATTGAGATATAGTGGTTGCAGAGGAGTGTGGGAAGAATCATCGAACATGAATGCCATAGATTTAATCCCAAAAACAATCAGCAAAACATAAAAGAGATATTCATGGCAGAAAGAGGATGCTCCAATGAAAGGCGCAGCAAGAACATTGGATTATTAGTGCATACAAGACAGGAAAAAAGAAAAAAAAAAAAAAGAAGACATGAAAGAGCAGACAGAAGCAGCAGTGGGAGAAAAAGTGAGTAAAAGGTTCATATTGATTATTCTCTATCAATTAGTTTTGGTGTTTTCTCACCTGCAGCAAACCTGGCCTCCTGTTCTCCCTCACTTAAGTGTGAGTATGAATTGAAGTGAGTCTCCAGTGCAGCCGGTGAGTCGCTGGGTTTGCTCCAGCCCTTCCACTCAATCAGATGAGCCACGCGTCCCTGAGCCATGGCTGTAGGCTTGGTCACATGATCCTTTACCACCTGCGAGATTCCTGTCGCATAGAGAGAAGACGGGGACACAGGTGTCTGTATATCTAATTATATACTGCAATCTAATTGTGTTTGTGTACAACTGTTTACAACCATTTACTTGTGTGTGTTTTCAAGGCCAAGCAATTGTGTGCCCTTAGAAATTGTTATTGAATGTGACATGCAAGTTATAATATACATCTTTTTCCACTTAAATAAAATGTATTATGAAGCATGAAGGCTGTCATTGCTGCTCCCCTTCAGTGTTGGTTGCCTGGCTGATTATATTGCTTTAGTACTTTCAGGACAGATCACTATTCTGGAACAAGTATGCAACACATTGGGGGGGGGGTTAATTTACAACGGGAGAATGCAATCTGTGTGCCACTATGGACATGGCGCATGGCATCTCCTAATCAATATTGACAGAAGATGGAGGTGCCAATATTATGGGGTGATGTGAGAAAAGTTTAGTAACAACTGTCCAAGTAACAACTATGCCCAAAATAGAATGAGAAAGTAACTTTTTCAGAGAAAGCCTGCTGTGCCCGCAAGTATGTTTAGAACTGCGTGAGATCAATGTAAGCAGTGAATGGCTCTTGCGCTCGTTCACAAGCGTTTGTTCAGTGCGCGGCCAAAATCTTAGTAAATGTTAAGCAACATACATGCAATTGCATGGGTTGAATGGGCGCACCTCTAAACTTGACACTTTTTTTTT
The DNA here is from genome assembly GCA_037952925.1 of Lithobates clamitans. Lineage (NCBI taxonomy): Eukaryota > Metazoa > Chordata > Amphibia > Anura > Ranidae > Lithobates > Lithobates clamitans. The sequence continues at coordinate 300,103 of JBBGZY010002450.1, forward strand.
TTATGCTGGTTCACCTTTATGTATTTTTTAAGGAGATTTTCACACAGTAATATACCAAATGTGCAGTGCTAAAAGTAAATAAAATTTAAAAAAATAATATTTAACTAGTAACTTATACATTTATCCTATAATTTGAAAAGAACCAAACATAAATAATATAAAGTGCACGTGCTCCGTGTGATGCACACAAATCCTTAGTAATGTAAAAAGTCCATTATACAAACAAACATAGAACAAGATGGTAAAATCTGCATGCAATGTCCAAAATCTATATATAAGGAAAGTGCGCATGCTCCATGTATTGCACAGAAAATACTTAATATTTTAACAGCCCAAACATAATAAATTGTGATGGTGATTTCTTTATGCGGTGTGCACACACCCCCACCAGGTGTACCCTCACCTTAAGGGCTTTTTAAAAAAGCCTGTGATAAATAATATTATCAGCTTGGGAAGCTCCTTCTATGGTTCCTCTTTCTTGTAATGGTTAGTTTTGGCTTAAATGCTGCTACAAAGATCAGGGTAAGGTAAGGTGAGGGTACACCTGGTGGGAGTGTGTGCACCCTGCATGAAGAAATCACCATCACGGTTTATTATGTTTGGACTGTTAAAATATTAAGGATTTTCTGTGCCATACACGGAGCACGCGCACTTTCCTTATATATAGATTTTGGACGTTGCATGCAGATTTTACCATCTTGTTCTGCATTTATGTTTGTATAATGGACTTTTTACATTACTGAGGATTTGTTTGCATCACCCGGAGCACGTGCACTTTAATTATATTATTTGTTTCTTTTCACATTATATGATAAATGTATAAGTTACTAGTTAAATATATTCTTATTTTTTTTGGTATATTAGTTTGTATTGTCACATTTGGGAAGTGTGGACAGCTGATTATTTTTATTAGTTTTATATATATATATATATATATATATATATATATATATATATATATATAAAAATATCTTTATTTTTCTTTTTTTTTTTATTTAGTCTTATGTATTTTTTTTTTCAGGTTAGGAGTTTGGCAGCTCACAAGGTTACACACACTAGATTTGCACACATGTCATTTTAGCATGTTACATTGCCAACATGTGACATGCACCTTGTTAAAATTATGTAAAAAGGCTCCTAAAAGGGAATTTAACCTTCCCCCTTAATGCATATGATTTCCTTGGGCTAGCTTTTTGCTTTTAAAGGGGAACTCCACACTCCACTCTATTCTCCAAAGGCTGTGAGCTGGCTTCACCAATCGAAACCATATCCTTTTTCAGAGCATACAACAGGGCCAGCTAGGAAAGGGGCGAGAAGAGCGATAGCCCAACCCCCTCCTGAACCATACAAGGCCACATGCACTCAACATAGCTGGCTGCCGTTGGGGCATGTTGGGCTCAGCCCAATCACCAACTGCAAAGCACCTTGTACCTACTAGTTTAAAGGGGTTTTCCACATTCCGTAAAGCCCCCTGTCTGCAGCCCCCACAACCCCAGCCTAGGGTTGCGTGGAAGAGGCACTTGTCCCCCTGAATATGGGAACAAGGTGGTTGACTTTTGGGGTGCCTGAGCCCCTCCTGCCCTCAAGCATCCGACCCCCTTTCATGGGCTGGCTTGCTGTTTGTTTGGCTATTGGGTTGTGTGTGGGAGGGGAACAATATTTTTTTCGTTTGGGGTGGTATTTTTCACATGGGGGTTCTCATTTTAGGCCTCAACAGACCCAAATGGCCTTGTAGTATTGGGGGGGCAGGCTATTTTTTGTTTTGGGTTAAAATCTTGCAGCTGCAATGTAGATTTGTAAGTTTTCTCTAAAGCCATACAGCTTTGAAGCAGCATTTTGGATACATGCTACATATGCCCCACTTTACAGGCAGAGTAAGCCCCCCCCCCCAAAGTTACTATCTTTTAAGCAATTTTCCATTTTTAAAGGCACTTATCCTTGTTTCGTTTTTTGGGTTATCCAAATTGGTGACATTGATATATGTCCCTCAGGGTGGGACCTGGGCCCTCATACCCATTTCAAGGCCAATAACTAGAATATAAGCCAGTCAAGTGGGGACTCGCAAAATTAACAAGTCAGTTCCCATAGACTGCAATGGTATTTGTTGTATAACTTTTGCCAATGTTAGGCTCTTTGTTTGCCCCCCTTGACCGGGGGGTGTTTGTCCCATCTGTAATTTTGTAGCATGCTGGATGATGTGCTTCATTTTGGACAGGGGGGTGGCTTATTTGGGTTGTTCTGGGCATGCCCAGGGACTTTGTTTTTTTGCTGTGGCTTTTGTTGTGTGAAATGCATTTGTGTTGGTCTGGGCATGCTCAGGGACTTTGTTTTGTTTTTTGTGCTTTTTGTGTGTGAACAGCACTTGAATTTTTCAGGTTAGTAATTTAAGGACATCCTTAACATGTGTACCCACTTTGAAGTTCTGTCTCTACATTGGGTGAACTTGCATTTTGTGTGTTTCATGGACTGTGCATGTGTTTTCAATTGCCTCATTAGCACACAAACCTATGTTATATAAAGCTTGCAGATAGCATTCTTTACCTTGCCCTGAAAAGAGGCAAGATTGTGTGGTGTCAAGAGAGTACATTTGGGTGTTTTTATAGAGTTTGTAACACATGTATTTTCTCTTTGTATTTTGTTTATGTCTTTGCAAAACAGATGTGTTTTAGAGCAAGTACTTTTTTTGGGGGGGGGGAGATTTTTTACTGAAATATTTTTGATGTTGTCAATCTGTGTTTGTAGGTTGTTAGTTTCACTTTGATTTAATTGTCTGTGCTGCATTATTTTGCGAGATCTTCCTCAAGCTGTTGTGACTACTAAATGTTTAAATCCTTAGACTATCCGTTTGTGGGCACAGTCCATTTAACTCCTGTTAATTTCCTCTACAAAATGGTCAGACCTCAAAACCATATTGTTCATGTCTCAAATTAACATACATGTGTTTTTTGCTTTCCTTGCTCTTATCCAAGTCCTGTTTTGTTAACCAATAAAATGTGTAGCAAATTTTTATGTTTTATGTGTTTTGTTAATAATTTGTTTTGCAGATGCATGCTCAATCAAAGTAATGCATTTTAAACTCTCTCTTTCTCCCCCCCCCAAAGAAAAACAATTTTCATGCAACAGATTTCCCAGCTGCAGCTTAACTAGGATGATTTGTTATAAAATGTTGTTTTCTCCTTCACTGACAGGCACTAATGAGGCGGCACTGATAGGCACTGATGAGGCGGCACTGATATGTAGACTTGATGGGCACCAATATGCAGTACTGATATGCAGCACTGATGGGCACCAACAGGCACTGAAAGGTGGCACTGAAAGGTGGAACTGATGGGCACTGACAGGCATTGATGGGCACTGATGGACACTAATAGATGGCACTGATGGGGTACTCACAGGTTTTTTTGATGGGCACTGAGATATGCACTGATTTGCACTGTTGTGGGCCTTGACAGGGGTTTCTGATGGGGCACTGACTGGCAGCTGATGGGCACTTATTGGCATGGTTTGTGGCACATTTGAAGGGGCTGTGCTGATAATCAATGTGCTCCTTACTACGACTGGAGATGCAGTGTGTCAGACTGACACACAACACCTCTGATCACCGCGCTGCGTGCCGGCATGTTATTCTGCTGGACGTCATATGATGCCCAGTCAGGATAACAGAACGTCCGCCCGGCCGTCATTCTGCTATAGGGCGGGCGGGAAGTGGTTGAAACGCATGTTAAATAGGAGTCAAGTATACACCTGCCATCATTCAAAGTGCCTCTGATTAACCCCAAATAAAGTTCAGCTGTTCTAGTAGGTCTCTCCTGTCATTTTCTTAGTCGAATCCTACAGCAAAAGCCATGGTCTACAGAGCGCTTCCAAAGAGGGGTCTCATTGTTAAAAGGTATCAGTCAGGAGAAGGGTACAAAAGAATTTCCAAGGCAATAGATATACCATGGAACACAGTGAAGACAGTCATCATCAAGTGGAGCAAATATGGCACAACAGTGACATTACCAAGAACTGGACGTCCCTCCAAAATTGATGAAAAGACGAGAAGAAAACTGGTCACGGAGACTGCCGAGAGGCCTACAGCAACATTAAAGGAGCTGCAGGAATATGTGGCAAGTACTGGCTGTGTGGTACATGTGACAATAATCTCCTGTATTCCTCATATGTCTGGTCTATGGGGTAGAGTGGCAAGATGAATGCCTTTCTTACCAAAAAAACATCCAAGCCCAGCTACATTTTGCAAAAACACATCTTAAGTCTCCCAAAAGCATGTGGGAAAATGTGTTATGGTCTGATGAACCCAAGGTTGAACTTTTTGGCCATAATTCCAAAAGATATGTTTGGCGCAAAAACAACACCGCACATCACCAAAAGAACACCATACCCACAGTGAAGCATGGTAGTGGCAGCATCATGCTTTGGGGCTGTTTCTCTTCAGCTGGAACAGGGACCTTATTCAAGGTAGAGGGAATTATGAACAGTTCCAAATACCAGTCAATTTTGGCAAAAAACCTTCAGGCTTCTGCTAGAAAGCTGAACATTAAGAGGAACTTCATCTTTCAGCATGACAATGACCCAAAACATACATCCATTGATGGTGCTTTTCCAGATGTACAAGCTGCCCATTCTATATGCACTAATTCACCCCCATACCATCAGAGATGCAGGCTTTTGAGCTCTAACAACAAGCCAGAAGGTCCTTCTCCTCTTTAGCCCGAAGGACACAGTTCCCATAGTTGCTAAAAAGAATGTAAAAATTTTAAATATTGAAACATGGGACTGCATATTAACAGAGCTGCGGTATACTTATTTATTTTTTTTACATCAATCATTCTAAAATATTGAATTTAATGTCACTTTAAGCTGGCCATCCATAGCTTAAATATTGGATGAATCCTGTGTATGAGCCAAAATTGGAGCAGTGGGTGGCCCTGTTGTCACCACCCAGTTCAGCACAGTTCGATTGAGAAAATAAAAAAAAAAATACCTGGGTGGAACAAAGGTGGCCAAACAGTGACTGCAGACAATCAGATGCAGTTTGGTTCAGGTATTCTGATACTACTCGCAAGTGTTGGGTGTCAGAATACAGTATCGGGAAGTGGGAGTTTGTCCATCAGCACTGTTCAGGATGGATGGAAGCATCTTTTTTAGTCCATTGGGCTTAATGAGAGAAATATTTTATTGTATGCATCTTTAGTGTTTCTGTAACTAGCTCTCTATTATGCTATTAACAGTTACAATCAGTCATAAAACGGCACCTGGTATGCGTGGTCTTTAAAAGCATCCTTTTACTTTACGTTGCCTTTGTAACTGTTGGTATCAGCTGTCAATAAGATGGCAAATTCAAGGGAATCTGACTGCTTCTCTTGGGTAAGGGAAAGAGTTATGTTCAATATGCATTACAGTGTTACTAAACCCAGTACCCTACAATCACTATACCTGGCCTCCCACAGTATACAATTAATAATTATAAACTGTTAAATACCTTTTCTTATCAGCAGTATATAGCAGTCATGTGAATTCTATCAGTGTCTGGTTAAAGCTTGCAGGACCCCTGACCCTCTGTCTGGACAGTGCTGATTGGCCCTGTGCTGATCACATGCACCTTCCCAGGAGAAAAACCTATCTAGCACTACACACCAAACTGAGCATGTGCAGAGTGCCCTTAAGGCATCTTCATCAGAATATAGATTGGGGACTGTGGAAGAGGGGGAGGATCAGAGAAGACAGGATCAAACAGCCTTTTCACACAATTAACCCCTTAGGTTCCACAGTGAGTATAACAAGTATGCTTTACTGCATATACAGACTGATTTTACTATTGTGGGTTTAGTAACACTTTAATAGCAACCATTTACTAATCTTCTACCCATATGCAGGGGAATCGAAAGATAAAATCTAACTTGTTGCTATGGTTTACTGAACTTTGCACAATAAGATTTTTTGCATGTGTTAGTGTGATATAGAAAAGTGAATAATTGTGAAAGTAATACTACAATTTGTACATTTCATGAAGGAACATCCATTAAGCTGTCCACTCTCTAAAGTCTACGAAGACTAACATCCTTTGAAAGTTATGTGACATTTTTTCTTAAACTCACCATGTAGAGAGGAGCGAGCAAGGGCCGTAATTTCATGAATGGTGAGTGCACGTCGAGACTTGGGTAACATTTCACCAGTGTCTTCAACATGTAACTAATGCATAAGAAAAACAATAGGGGTCAGACAGCAGAAATCACAGAACTATAATATAATATAATGCATGATGACAGAAGTGTGATAGTAAGCAATGTAATGTCTATGACACAAAATGTATGTAGGTAGCACAAAATAACAGGGATCTGGAGGAAAAAAACATTTAGGAACCTATTTTTTTTATCATCAATCAGAACCTTTTTTTTTCTTTTTTTTTAATATCCCTTTAGTTTCACGGGACAATTCATATTATAATAATTATAAAGCTGCATATTTTACCGATCTATAGAACTTCACATAAATTAGAAATCAAGAAATCTAGGGTACCAGGTCTTTGCAGCAATCCAGTTTCCAAGGCTGTAGGTCATTCCTTCCTGCCTCAGTTATGAGTTGCGTGACAAAGAAGTGAAGTACCACATGGTTTTTGTCTAATCTAATCTTTTCTTATTACATTTCCTTATCTATTGTGGACCACAGAATGTAGAATAAGGGCTCCTGCACACTGCCAGGTAGCTGCAGCCTCTGGATTCCTGTTGCAAGAATAAGTGGATTCTTGCTGCTGGAATGATCAGGTCATGCAATAAGAAGTGGCCCATTTAAAAACGAATGGCAGGCTGACAGAGAACAATTAGCTGCGGTTAGCTTGGACACAGTCACCTAATAGCTAACAGAAATTACAACACCTATAAGGCTTGCCAAAGCAATTTTGAATATTATGCCTTTAGCAGGCCTTTTTAATTAATGCAATTTTTAGTTATAACCTCATTTATATTAATTTTTTAATGATTTTGGCTGGCCTTAGAATGTTCCGATAACTGAAATATTTAAAGACTCAAATTCACAAACTAACAGTTATCTTGGGTTAAGAGGGGACAGATTGTTACCATGTTTGAGGTCAGTATATTGCACCACACAATTAAATATAGTGTGCAGAAGAATGCACGGTTTGTCCAACAGTCAGTTAATAACTTTATGAGGTATTTAGTTTTGCAACGTAACCATGTGTTAGTAAAATGGTAGATATCACAACTGCTTAGTGTATCTAGGTAAATTAAACCATAGTTTTTCAGGATAAAAGTGATAAATAGTAATGGAAATTGTTTGGTTTTGTTTTATTTTCAAAGTTAAACTGGCTCAGAAGAGTAAAAAAACTTTTTCTTTTTAAATTTAGCTATATATTTTTTGCCATTATCATGACCCACCACCAAATTCCTTGAGTGAATGTTAGGGAGGAAAGGGGCACCAAAGATGAGCCTCCACTGGTAGTAGTGATGGGAACAATTGTGGCCACAAAATAAATTAATCCCGTTGTCATCACAGTCAAGAACACAACCGAGAGGCCTTTTTTATCAAAATAATGTCCAATTTCATAGTACTGCAAAATATTGAACACTTAGACAATGGAGTGGCCTGCTAGGTAACCCATTTTGTCCCCACTCGGTGATATGACTGACAAAGCAATTACTGCAAATAAATTCAGATTCAGAATACTTTATTAACACAAGGTTTGAATTATTTCCAAGAAGCCGTCAAACTTCTAAATTAAAACTAAAACTAAATAAATGAATGTACTGCTTCAAATGGTGTGAAATGTTTACACACACACACACACACACATATATATATATATATATATATATTTTTTTTTTTTTTTTTAATCTATCCTCAAAGAAATCTGTAACTAAATTACACACAACAACTGTAGGATGCCATTTTACATGGGCAGAAGGAATCAGTGGTTTGTAGGAATTATCATTCCATGTAGCATGGCACACTGAAATGGTCAGATGGCTGCAGTGAGAGCCAGGAATTATTACACAAGACTAACCAATAAAATGGTCAGTATTATACAGAAAAGAACACTGGCATGGTCAACAAAGCTATAAATCATCCTGCTGGACAGCACAAAAGGACACTTAAATAATGATTGCACGTGATTTACTGTTAAACAGTACGAGAGGTTATGTGCAGATGTGGAAAAGTAATGGTCTTACTGTACTCATTTATGTAAATGCAGTAGTGATGCCACCTAATATTTCAACTTCAGACTAGATCAGGGTGGACTGGGGATTTGGCTTCACTACGCTACGACCAAGTACATCATACTTTATTGTGTGGGTAGGAAGTAGATGTAACTGAGAAGAATAAATGTACATCATTGTGTGTAACAAAGAACAGCTCTGGCTAGCTTTGATTACACTACATAAATATCCCGGATCTGAAAGCTTTAAGGGGACCCTTAGTTGCTTTCTATGATGTAGCCCGAGGGTCTCATTAAGATAGCCAGCTGCCAGATACAAGAGCTAACTGTTAGACAATCCTTTGCAGAATTCAATTATAACACAAAATATTAAACATTGCTGTATTTAAGAATATCTTTACTGAAATGGCCTATGTAATCAAATCCAACACCTTCTAAATGTGGTGTTGAAAAACCATGTGTAGGTGTCACACTGGCCTTAGGTATGAAAGCCATGCTAAAGGTACAATTTCTTGTTGCACAGAGTAACCAATCAACTTCCACGATTTATTTTTCAACCTGGACACTAAACAAGACAGTTGGAGGCCAAGTAGTTGCAATGGGCAGTAATTTAGCTTAGCACACTTTTCACTGGGTACAAGCTAAAGGGGCCATTAAGGTCTCATGCATACAGGACATTGTTCAAACTCTCCTAAAAGCCTTCCCTCCTGACAGCAGCGTTTTGGCCGAAAAAACGCCTGATGCTTGCAAAAGCGTTCAAAGCTTTTACAAGCATTTAGCTGCGTTTACAGGCGTCAAAGCACTTGGGCATTAATTAATTTCATTGGCCAGAAAAAATAATTTATTCTGGCCATTGAAATGAATTACCGCTCTGTTTCTAAGTGCTAAACGTACCTAGCGTTAACACACGTTTTTTTCTGCCAAAACGGCTGCTCCTGGACAAGCTGGCAGTGTTTTTTTCTGCCTCTAAAAGCCCCTGCCACTAAATGCTACTAAAAGTGTGTGCATGGACACATAGGATAACATGGAGGGGAGTTCAGAGGCAGGAAAAAACAAAAACAAAGAAAGTCTGACGCCTCTAAAAGCAGCTGCAAAAACATCCAGTGTGCATGTGGCTTAAAAATATTGTAATCTAAAAAAAAAAAAACTATGAGGTTAAAGCCCCTACTTTAAATGTTTGTTTTTTTCAGTTTGGATGGGAAGGGGATAGAACCCTTGTCAGGTTTTTACTGTGAAAGACAAGCAGAAAAAAAGCAGCGCCACTCTAAGGGTAGTAATATAGATAAAACAAGGCTTTAATCACGCCTGACGAAGGAGCACGCATGCTCCGAACGCGAGCGCTACAGCCACGCCCCCTGCTCTCCAACATCTGATGTATCCACCGACGTACCTGCTGACGCGCTGACTGGGGGAATCCCACACCTCGGAGCTACGGACGCCACCGGAAGCGGCCGGGGTCTGACCCCTCCACAGCCCAGCGGATAATGGGATGTGACTCTATGATGTTAAGGAGAACCATTTCATGCCTGTTTTTATCTCTTAAATGTGAGTGCATATTTAAACACTATTAAAGCCTTAATAAAGAAAAGGAATTGGGACTTTATATGAAGCATGCGGCCGAATTGAACAACATGAGCAGAGAATGGCTGGTGGGTGTACAAAGATAAATAACCCAATCACATAGTGTTATGGCATGTACATAGTAACATAACATGAACCAGTATCCTGATTAAACCATTTATTGGATATAGCAGTCATATAGTAATAAAAGTAACATAGGTAACATGAATGGTACATGACATTAACAACATGATATCAAAAGAGAGGGAGGCCACCAGATATACATTTCCATGTTCACGCACTTATAATAAGTTCATAAAACTATTAAAGCCTTGTTTTATCTATATTACTACCCTTAGAGCGGCGCTGCTTTTTTTCTGCTTGTCTTTCTCACAGAGTCCCTTCTGCTCTGAGAAGCTGGCTGCCGCTCACCTTATTTATTGGAACCCAGTACTGTAGGTCTAAGACTGCTTTAACTGTTTGCCTCCTGTTAACACCCTATTGCCTGATCCACACCACTGCCCCATTTTTTCACTAGCAGCACCTGTCAGCGCTCCATTCCCCCTCTGTTCAGGTTTTTACTGTGGTCTGTGTCCCCATTGGTAAAAAATCTCTCCAATAGGGATACAGAATTCAACAAAATACTTTTTCTAGTAAAATGAAAAAGGTTAGGCCCCTTTCACACTAAGGCGCTTGTAAATTGCCAGTAGAACACTGAGCACATTTGAAGATTTTAAGGTGCCTTTGGAGCGCTTTCCATTCATTTCAAAGGAGAGGGGAGGTTTTCACCACCCTGCCAGCGCACTGCCCCAGTGTGAATGCATTCATTGATTTTAATGAAAATAGGTGAGTTTTTCAGGCGCTTTTTTTAGCGTGAAAGCGCCTGAAGAGCGCCTCGGTGTGAAATGGGTCTTAGAGTTTCTGTCAAGTTATTGTTATTTTATCTTTCTTTCTGTCACAGTGACAACCTTTTCTCTCATTTAGTCTCCTGCTGTCACAGGGACAGGAAGAGAGGTGAAATCTCCTCAGTGGGGTCACAAACAGCAATAGGAACTTGACAGTAGTAGGTGTTCTTCACAATTCTACCCAAAACACATTTAGGTTGATGATTTTTTTTTTTAACAAAGTTAAAGTGGTTGTTACCTTAAAAAAATTTCACTGCCAGGCCCTCTCTTTTATCCAGCCATAACACACTATGTACATTCTTGTTAAAAACAATGCCTCTAAATACTTTTTTGTTCAGATCTCTTCAGGCCGGTCACGTGACTCCCAGACGCTTTTCTCCCCCATCTAAGGACTACAGCGGGAGGGGCTGAGTGGCCAGCACAGCGGTCACGTGACCTCCCCAGCTGAAGTCAAAGGAAGATTTCGGCCCCTGCCACTGTAGCCCGTAAATTGAGTAGGAGAGCGGTAAGGAGTCACGTGACCGGCCAGAGGAGATCTGAAAAAAGGGTATTTAGAGGCATAGTTTTCAACAAGCATGTACACAGTAGTGTGTTATGGCTGGATAAAAGGGGCTGGCAGAGAAATTTCTTAAAGCTTACTTTGCTACTAATAGCGGCAGGAGGGGGGTGGGCGCGAAGAGTGCACACACACACACACACGAGAAGACAGGCAGGGAGGGAAGGGGAGAGGGGAGATCAAGGGATGATGGAGGCACGTAAACTGACCACAGCAATCAGGGCTCAGCAGCCCTGATTACTGTGGTCAGCACCTCAAGGGAGACACAGGAACAGGCAGGATCAGCCAGGTTTTTCACAGCTTACAGAGGGATAGATTAGACAGCAGAAGCACTGTGCTGTTTAACTACTTGCCGACCAGCTCACGCCGATATACGTCGGCAGAAGGGCACGTACAGGCATATTAACGTACCTGTACGTTGCCCTTTAAGAAGCGGCATGCGGGCATGCGCGCCCGCCATGTGTGATCGCGGGTCCCGCAATCGTCTCACATTAGCATTTCCCCGTTCTGCCTAGTGACACTGATCAACAGCTCCCTGTAATCGGGAGCGGTGATCAGTGTCGTGTCACACATAGCCCATCCCCACATAGTTAGAATCACTCCCTAGGACACACTTAGCCCCTAAAGCGGCCCCTAGTGGTTAACCCCTTCACTGCCAGTCGCATTTACACAGTAATCAATGCATTTTTAATCGCACTGATCGCTGTATAAATTTGAATGGTCCCAAAATAGCGTCAAAATTGACGCTATTTTTTTGTTTATAGCGCAAAAAATAAAAACCGCAGAGGTGATCAAATACCACCAAAAGAAAGCTCTATTTGTGGGGAAAAAAGGACGTTGATTTTGTTTGGGAGCCACGTCGCACGGCCGCGCAATTGTCAGTTAAAGCGACGCAGTGCCGAATCACAAAAAGTACTCTGGTCTTTTGCCAGCCAAATGGTCCGGACTGAAGTGGTTACCCTGCTTTAGAGGAACCAGGATCTCTTTTTTTTATTTATTTTTTTAGGGTTACAACCACTTTAATGACCATATTCAGTAATACTAGGCTCCTCTTTTTACTTTTCTTCACATGTATAAGCAGAACAAACTGTCCAGAAAAAAAATGACAGTCACAGGGGTTGGAACAACATGCTAGGGCTGTATACAAATAGTCTTCTTTTACTCATTCGACTTAAAGACAGTGACAGTTATCGAGACAAATATGACCACCACCAGGGGTGCTTGAGTGGTTGCAGCAACAAATTGTTAATGTCAATAGAAGAAGCTTTAAACTTTTCAGCAAATAATCTATGCAGTCAAGGGGCCCCAGTAGATATTAAAAAAGAATTGTGTAGATTTGCAAAATGTTAATTCATTTTTTATTGTCATTCTTGGGGGGCCATTTCGACCCCCTGGAAGTCTGGCCGGAAAAAAACTCTCAGTTAGCAATCCTCACTTCCTGCCTTTTTGCTAGGACATGAAAACCATTGGCTGACCATATTGTATATACTTTTAAAATAACCCTTTCAGTACAAGCTCGGTTATTCTTTATCATTTGCTCTTTGGAGCAAATGGGCTTACCTTATGGTGTAAACAAACCTGCCCACACAAAACATCTTTTTCTAAAAAAAAATTAATAAATAATATGATACACCTTGTTCATTGCGATGAGTTCTTTGTTACCATTGTACCTTGTGTATGATCACCTTCTCCTAAGAAACCCCCACCCCGGCTAGATATTTTCCACTTGTACACCAAGTAGAGGGTTAAACCAAATGAAGAACCCTGACCCAGGAAGACCTACAAATAAGTGCTACATTTTTCAACTCACTCATACCATCAGAAATAATCCATGTTTATGAAAAAAGAAGAGACTGTGATATGTTAGACATGAGGTGCTCAGATGTTGAGGGGGCGTGAATATCTATTTCAATACTGCTACATATGCAATGAAAACATAAGACAAGCAGAATACATTAACTCTAATAACAGGTTAATAAAAATATATATTAGAACCAAATTACAAAAATATTGTCAAAAACAAGCACAACTTTTTCTACCAATACTTTTCACTTTTGGTCTTTGTAGAATTTTGAAAAGTTTATTAAAGCAAATCTGTCATGTTAGAAAAAAATGATGTAGTTATTAAAGCGTAACTACACTTTTGTTGAGAAAAAAACATTCCCCTCTGGATCATCTATGTACATGGCAAGGATTTTAACAAACTTTGTTGCAGATTCCTACCTTTTGTTATTCTGAAGAAATCCCTGTGTGTTTATCTGTGTCCATGTGGGAAACTGAGTCTAATGGGAGTGGTTTCATAATGATCAATCAGCTGTGGCAGCTGAAGAGCACTAATGAGGAAAGCTGCTGGGCCTGCATCCCTTTAGATGTGTTCCTATTGGGAGTATCTCACCAAACATAACATTTTTGTTGCAGGGGACCCCTGAAATCTGAGCGCAGGCTTCTGGGAAAATCAGTGAGCCAATCACACAAGCAGGAAATTATGGTATGTTTCTGAAGGACGTTCTGTACACATTCTATGTACAGAATACCTCCAGGTATTGGCAGATTGAAAAGAAAAGGTAATTTTTAATAACATTCAATCACAATATGACTTGTGTCGCAATTTTATACGCTATATTATTTTTTCCTTATTTGTTATTTTTTCCCCCCACAAAAGTTAAGGTACCCTTTAACCACTTCAGCCCCGGAAGGTTTCACCCCCTTCATGACTAGGCCATTTTTTGTGATATGGCACTGCGTTGCTTTAACTGACCATTGCACGGTCATGCGACACTTTACCCAAACAAAATTTATGTCCTTTTTTTTCCCCACAAATAGAGCTTTCTTTTGCTGGTATTTGATCACCTCTGTGGTTTTTATTTTTTTTGCACTATAAACAAAAAAAGACAGACAATTTTGAAAAAATATATATATATTTTGTACTTTTTGCTATAAAAATATACAATAAAAAAAATTGACTGTGAAATTGCGGCGGACACATTGGACACTAAGTGACACTTTTTGGGGACCAGTGACATTAATACAGTAACCAGTGCTAAAAATATAAAACTCTCAATATACTAATGACACTGGCAGGCAAGGGGTTAACATCAGGGGCGATCAAAGGATTAAGTGTACTCTGAGGGAGTGATTTCTAACTGTGTGGGGGATGGCTTAACTGGAGGAAGAGAGAAATCTGTGTTCCTGCTTAAAACTCCCTCTTCCTCTCTTACAGAATGGCGGTCTGCTTTGTTTACATAGGTAGACCGCCATTCTGCCTCTCCGGACAAAGATCGGTGGGTCCTGGCGGACATTGCATCCGCTGGACCCGCTGATTGGCTCCCGCTGTGTCCAATCACAGCGGGAGCGGGTCGCCGTCCCAGACCTGGAAGAGGAAACAACATAAAGATATGTTTCGCGCAGCCGGGCTGCCCTGCCGCAGTAAATGTGCAGTGGGCGGTCCAGAAGCAGTTAAGGCTGTAGAGTAGGCCAAGGCATTGGAAAAAATCCTCTTTACTTTCTTCATTCATACTGCCATTACTAAGTGATCAGAAATGGGAAACCGGAAGGACTTGTAGGGTCTCTGATGGGGGAGATGAAATACTTAAAGGGTAACTCCACTTTCGTGTGGAAAAAAAATTTGCAAAGAAAGAAAAAAATATAGTGTATACAAATGCGACACAAGTCATATTATTGAATGTTAAAAATGATGTTTCCTTTTCAATTTGCAGCTCTGTAATTTTCTGAAAATGTAATGCATTATGGCTACCTGGAGTGGTTCTGTACACAGAGTGTGTACTGAACACCCCCCAGAAACATAATTTCCTGCTTGTGTGATTGGCTCACCAGTTTTCCCAGAATTCTGCCCTAAGATACAAGTCAGATTTCAGGCATCCTCTGCAACCAAAAATTAAATTTTTGGTGAGATACTCCTAATGCCGCGTACACACGAGCGGACTTTACGGCAGACTTTGCCGGCGGACGGGATTTCGTCGGACAATTCAATCGTGTGTGGGCTCCAGCAGACTTTGCTCAAAAGTTGGACGGACTTAGATTTGAAACATGTTTTAAATCTATCCGCCGACCTCGAGTCCGGTCGAAAAGTCTGCTCGTCTGTATGCTAGTTCGATGGACAAAAAGCCACGCTAGGGCAGCTATTGGCTACTGGCTATGAACTTCCTTGTTTTAGTCCGGTCGTACGTCATCACGTACGAATTCGACGGACTTTGGTGGATTGTGTGTAGGCAAGTCCGTTCATTCGGAAAGTCCGTCATAAAGTCCGGCGTAAAGTCCGCCGAGCAAAGTCTGCCGTAAAGTCCGCTCGCGTGTACGCGGCATAATAGGAACTCCTAAAGGGATGCAGGTCCAGCAGCTTTCCTCATTCGTGCTCTGCAGCTGCACAGCTGACTGATTATTATGAAACCACTCCCATTAGACCCACTCAGCACAGGGATTTCTTCAGAATAACAAAAGGTAGGAATCTGCAACAAAGTTTGTTATAATCCTTGCAATGTATATATAGATCACCCAGAGGGGAATTTTTTTTTTGGTAACAAAAGTGAAGTTACGCTTTAATAACAGCTTAATATACTTGTGCTTCTTGCAAGGATAATTAATCTGGGAAGACTGATGGCGAGGTACATGTAATATTCTCTGCGTTCTCCTTGCGTAAAAATATAAAGTCTTTTTTTGAGAAAAATATCCATTTAAATGGGGCAAAACATTAGTTAAAACCTAACATCTCGCCTACCTGAAGCTACATCAGGGAGTGACCTCAGAGCTACGATAGTGGCCATATTTAACCGATTGCTGGGCAGGCCACCTACAGATGAGCTGGAACTGGACCGTGTGCACCGTGTGCAGGGTCCTAGGCGAGAGAGAGACGACCCGGCACCGAGAGATGTATTGGCGAGAGTTCACTACTACACAATCAAGGAGGAAATTTTACAGAAGGCATGGACCCAGGGCCCCCTGGACTTTGATGGTGCGACTGTGCAACTCTTCCCTGATTTATCGCGACTCACCCTACGCATGAGGGGCCAAATACGACCTTTACTTGATGCAATCAGATCTGCAGGAGCCACATACAGATGGGGACACCCCTTCCACTTGATTGTTCTGAAAGGGACCAACTCATTCGTGCTGCGATGGCCGGAACAACTTCCCGACCTGTTCGGGTTCTTGGGGTGCCCCGGCTTCTCCGTGCCCAACTGGCTGGACTTTCCAATCACCTTCAACAACCCACGTTCTACATCACCAAGACCCCAAAGATCCGGTAGACGACAGTGGCGCTCAAGGTCCAGGATATCCCCGAGAGACAATCTCACCGCACCGGAATCTTGACTGGACTACCCTTCCTGATCTTATAAAACATACACACGGTTCCGTGAGTGGGTCCTGTACAGTTTAAGGGGCTTATTATGTGGTGGGGTTATTAGAAGGCCTTGCACCTCGCTACTGAGTGGCAATGTCTAAAATGGTTGTTATAGCCTACTACTGTTTTGATTTTGGGCATGAAGGTTCATTGAGATAGTTATGTTGCAGACGAGTAGTGGGTATGTGCGCTTCCCTGTGTCCACATCAGGGGATCACACACACGCAACCTGAAGGTCTAGTAATATGACAAATAGAATTGTTGTTTGGAATCTTTATTATTTTTATGTTTTATTTCTCTGTTCCATTTATAGCGGTAATAGTCTGGTAACTTTCATAATACCGGTTCTCTCCTGTCGACACGTCTCCCACTGTGTCGCAGAGTCTAGTCTTCCACACCCACTAATAGGTAGCGCATACGTGCGCAAGGCTTAGTTTAGCAACAGTAGGATAACTTAGTTGTCCTTCTTAGCACTATCTTTTCTCTTCTCCAAACTTCCACTTCCCTTTCCTCCCTCCCTCTCTTAGTCCTCCCTCCTACTTCTTCCCTTCTGCCTTTTCCTCCTCTTACTTTTCCACCCCCCCCTAGTCTCTGGAGGCGGTCCCGCCCCCGCCCCCCCCCCGCCCCCCCCCCGCTTTATGCCTCCTTGGACATTTTCTTCATTTTTATATTTATTGTTTCGGTTTTGGTGAGCGACATGGCCCCCCCAGGTAATCCCACGGGTCCACGCACACAAGGAGAGATAAAATTTACCTCCCTCAATGTTAGGGGTCTGGCGACACCGGAGAAACGTTCCAGATTACTCTCAGACCTGAAAAAATCACACTCACAGGTGGCGTTTATTCAGGAAACACATTTCAAAAAGTCGGCAGTTCCCAGACTCAGTAACAGGGACTTTCCCAATGTGTATCACGCTCCCTCCCCTTTGTCGAAATCAAAGGGGGTTAGCATATTGATAGCCAGATCTCTACAGTGGACGCTGTTAGAGGAGAGAGCAGACCCGCATGGGCGATACCTGCTCTTAAAGGGCAAAATCAGAAATACCACAGTGACCCTGGTCAATGTCTATTTCCCCAACTCTGACCACCTGTCCTTCTTGCATTCACTCATTCCCTTGATACTAGAGTTCCGTGAGGGTTTATTCCTGATGGGCGGTGATTTTAATTTTGCCCCGGAACCACTACTCGACGTTTCAAGAGGAGCGTCGCATTTATCCTTCGCTTACTTGAAAAAACTTAAACAGGAGTTGGCCAGCCTGCAGTTGGTCGATCCCTGGAGGACCATGCACCCTGAGGAGAGGGATTACACCTACTTCTCTGCGGTGCATGGAACCTACTCCAGGATAGACTTTTTCCAGATTCAACATAAGGATCTCCCGTATGTCACCTCATCCCAAATTGATTACATTTCCCTATCGGATCATGCTCCCACACATGTAACCATGTGCTGGGATACAGAACTTAGATCCCCCCCAACATGGAAATTAAACGAGTCCCTGTTGCAGATCCCGGAAGTACGCACAGAGATAAACAGGACACTAACCAACTATTTCTCAGAAAACACGGACCCACAGTTGTCTTCAATGACAATATGGGAGGCCCATAAATGTGTAATAAGAGGTGAACTAATTAGGATCGGGGCCGCAAAAAAAAAGGGAAAGAACCAAACAGATTGATTCCTTGATATCCCAGGTGCGATCTCTCGAGCTGCTACACAAGAAGTCCTTGGCCGAAACACACCTCAAGGCTCTATTGAAGGCCAGAGGTGACTTGAAAGACCTTCTGTACCACAAAACGCTACAGAATATGGCTTGGGCTAGAAGATCTATGTTCGAATTTTCCAATAAACCAAGTACCATGTTGGCCAGGCTTCTGCGGGGCCCGAGACAGCGCACATACATTCCTTCAATAGTGACCTCACAAGGGGCGAAAGCTCACACCTCCAGAGATATAGCCAGCGAATTCGTTAAGTATTATCAACAATTATACAACCTACACAAGGGGGAACCCGTGGGTTCTTTAGAAGAGAAGGAGAGGCTGGCGGGTGAGTACATCAGGTCCTCGGGTATGCCTACTTTGCCAACTGAAATAAGTGACGCTTTTGAAGCGGACATTACTCAGGAAGAACTAATGCTGGCGCTGGCACAAACGAAACCCAGGAAGGCGCCGGGGCCGGATGGCTTCACCCTGACCTATTACCAGACCTTTGAGCCCAACCTATCGCCACACTTTCTCAAGGCATACAACACATTAAAGGAGGGTAGTACTAATATGGCAGACTCCCTACGGGCATTTATATCCCTGATCCCAAAGGAAGGAAAGGACCCCAACTACTGCAGTAACTACCGTCCGATTGCGTTACTTAACGTAGATTTGAAATTATTTTCCAAAATCCTCGCCAATAGAATCCTACCGCATATTCCACAACTGATCCACCTGGACCAGGCGGGGTTTGTGCCGCTGAGGGAGTCGAGAGACAATACCATTAGAGTTCTCAATCTTATACATGAAGCGAGATCAGTCCAGAAGCCTTTTCTGCTCCTCTCCACGGACGCAGAGAAGGCTTTTGATAGGGTGGCCTGGCATTTTATGCGGGCCACTCTGGAGCATATTGGATTAGGCCCAAACATGAGAGGCTGGATCTCATCTTTGTACTCGGCTCCCTCGGCGGCGGTACGGGTTAACGAGTGGCGTTCGGAATTCTTTGACATTTCAAACGGGACGAGACAGGGGTGCCCCTTGTCCCCACTGATTTTCATTCTCTCACTCGAGCCGTTCATGTGTAGCGTTCGTGGGAATCCTAATATAACGGGAATTACTAAACCCTCCGGCCACCACAAAATTGCGGCCTTCGCCGACGACCTGATTTTTTTCGTCTCCAACCCACAGATTACACTTCCCAACATCCTTTCAGCTCTTAAGGCATATGGAGAATTATCGAACTACAAAGTCAATTGTGCCAAGTCCGCGGTGTTGAATATCACACTACCAGCTAGGGAAGCTGTAAACATGAGTAAATCCTTCCCTTTCAGATGGGCGGAGAAATCTATCCGCTACCTGGGGGTGGACATCACCCCGGACTTGGCACATCTATACACCTGCAATTTCATCCCCCTACTCCAGAGACTTAAGATAGATCTCCAGACGTGGCACAGACTTACCTTGACCTGGTTTGGGCGTTGTACCGCCCTGAAAATGACAGCCCTACCCCGGATTTTATATGTACTTCAAACATTACCGATCCAGTTACCAACTACTTTCTTTAAGCAAATTCAGTCTATCATTAGAGAGTTTATATGGTCTCATAAATCCCCCAGAGCGAAAATACAAACACTGACCAAACCCAAAGATAAGGGGGGAGTGGGTCTCCCGGATATCTCTCGATATTACCAGGCGGTTCACTTAGCCAGGATTGCCGATTGGCACTGTAACAGAGACTCCAAACAATGGGTGGGAATGGAGGTTGAAGATTCCTCTATTCCCTTACTCCCATCCCCGTGGCTCATGTCCACCCCGCCGGTGGACATGAAATCCCACCCGCTAATAGGCGCCACCCTACGGGTAGCGAGGAAAATATTCCGCTCCACAGACATATCACCACTACCCTCACCCATGACGCCGATTATAGGTAACCCGGACTTTACCCCCGGACTCACAAGTCGCCGATTGAGACAGTTGATGTCTGGTGAAAAACAGTCCCTGGGTGAGATTTGGCCCCAGGGAGAACTCCCAGCTGCCTCCACACTTTCCAGACTCATAGATCCTCCATTAGACAGCTTCAGCACTCTTCAACTTAGACACTACCTAAAGACCCTCCAGAAATTACACTATGCACCACGGGGCCACACTCCCCTGGAATCCCTCTGCAAAACTGGGGAACCAACTAGACACACACTGTCGTTTCTATACAGTCTTCTGACGAACCAGGGGGGGGACTCAACCCCAGAGTTCCTCCTGAAATGGGAAAGGGACCTGGGGACTCAGTTCTCCACTAAACAAAGAAAGAAGGTCTTGGTCTTAGCACATAAGTCCTCGATTGCGAGCCATTATCAAGAAGCGGGATATAAAATCCTGACCAGGTGGTACAGAGTCCCATATGTGTTACATAAAATGAGTCCGTCGCTGTCGGATAGGTGTTGGAGATGTGACAGGGAAGTGGGAAGTATGCTTCACGTCTTTTGGTCGTGCCCACTCCTGAGACCTTTTTGGGAGGAGGTGATCACGACTATTCAAAGCCTGACCTCGGTCAATCTCAAAGACAACCCGGCCGCATGCCTTCTACACCTGACCACAAGACCGATTCAAAAATACAAGAAAACATTGACAATGCAACTCCTAAACGCAGCTAGGACATGCATTCCGGCGCTCTGGCGGAGTCCTCTCCCTCCGTCCAGGGTCCTGTGGTACTCAAAAGTTAACTGTATTTTGCGCATGGAGGAACTAACGGCAACCCTACAAAACAAAGAGGAACAATTTATGGACAAATGGAGACCCTGGAGATATTTTGTGGGTACAGACGCATATCTGCAGGACATGGCGGAAACATATTCTCCGCCCACCTGAGATACAGCCCCAAAAAACCACATTGAAACAGATTTGCCTGTACACCCCTTCGGGGTGTGGCGGGTGGGATCGTGCTGGGGGCGATGTCGCAGCCATTCTTTTACATCCCCTTCTTTTTTTTTTTGCCCTCTCCTCACCCTCCCCTGCATCCCCTTCCCCTTCCATACCCTGCTTTTCTTTCCACTTCCTACTTTTTCCCTCTCTTTAGTACCTTATGTCTCAATCAGCTCACTAAGCAGCCGTGGTGACGGCGATTACGAATATAATATGAATGACATTTTTTGAAATGAGCTGGTAACACTCACCTATATAGCAAAAGACATATCTGTCTTTAAAGGTTTAAATACTTTAATAGACATCAAAACTGTTCACAAACAATGTAAGTTCTATGCAAGGAGGCCCGTTGATAGGCATCCTTGATATAATATATTATGTATGAAACTGATATACTTTTGGCTAGAACATATATATGCTGCCATTTTTATTTGGTAAATAACCTGGATTTTGGGCTACAGTTACACTTCATATGACTCAAAGTATTTTTGTATGGAATACATCATCTGCTGTAACCTAGACTGTATTTCTATGCCTTCTGTGTATCAAAAATAAAGAAATTTAAAAAAAACCTAACATCTCCAATAAACGTTAAAGCAGAACTTTGATCTCTCAATCAACATTGACTATTTGTAATCCTTATGCTGCTAGCATTAGTAAATAGATAGGAAAGTATATCATAGCATATGATACATTTACTTTTTTCAAGTTACTTCCTGTTTTTTGGCCTAGGCAAGTTGTGTCATACATCCCAGGAGTCTTCAGGAAGGGTCTCCTCACTCCTGCCTGTGTGCCTGAGCTAAGGGCAGATGGATTCCAGGAAGTAAATGCTACATGAACCATCTGCCCTAAGGCCCTTTTCATGCGGGCTGTCTAATCAGGTCCGCCTGTCAGTTTTTTAGGTGGATCTAAATCGGACCATGCATTGTCCGCTGACACCCGCCGCCTTTGGATCTGATCCTGTCCGCCAAAGTCCAACAGATTGTGGTCCTATTTTCCAACATCTGGCGGATCAGATGGAAACAGATAGGCGGTCAATTTCCATCTGATTGCCCCATAGAGGAGAGTGGAGCAGACACAGACCTGTCACCCGACTCCTTAGTGGGGATCAGCGGAGAGATCCCCCGCTGAGCAAGCGGATTCCATATAGTGGAGGCGCCTGTGTGAAAGGGGCCTTGCTCAAGATGGACATGGTCAGAAATGTTAGGAATGTTTTTCAAAGTGATTTCTTAGCAAAAAAAAAAGCATAGACACGTGGACAAATGGGGGAGTTTGCCCTGAATATTAAAAATGAATTAAATAGCAGTTTTGGTTTGTGGTGCTCAGATGCAGTAAAGTTCTGCTTTAATTTTTCTTTATCATCGATAGACTGATCAGTACAAGAAATGATCCCTTTAGATATTAAATTAGACTAACATCAAGCCATAAAGCCTTGCTAAAAAAAAATGATATACAATATATTTCTATATACATAAGATAATAAGATTTCTTATAAGACATAAGATTTCTGCTAAATACTAGGAACACAGATTGGATTGGCTAATCTTCCACCCCAGCAAAGAACGTGACCATGAGAGGAGCACTGGAGGGAGCTTTAGAGCACAATTTCTCAAGTAGAGTATTTCAACTTTTCTATCACGTCACTTTTCTCTGTCCCAGCAAGACCATTAAATACAACAGACCTATGCCCTATGATATTTTTTTACTTTACTTTCTATAAAATGTGACTAGACAGTGCTTTGATTAATCATTTAGGAACAGTAACACTTTAAAGATTGTTTTCTTTAGCAGACTTGCATAGATACTTATATAGATATTATCTCTGCACAACCAGCAATCAATGGTTGGAGCAGTCCAAAACTTTCCAAACTGTAATGCCCTGTACACACGGTTGGACATTGATCGGACATTCCGACAACAAAATCAATGGATTTTTTTCTGGCGGATGTTGGCTCAAACTTGTCTTGCATACACACGGGCACACAAAGTTGTCGGAAAATCCGATCGTTCTGAACGCGGTGACGTAAAACACGTACGTCGGGACTATAAACGTGTCAGTAGCCAATAGCTTTTGTCTCTTAATTTATTCTGAGCATGCGTGGCACTTTGTGCGTCGGATTTGTGTACACACAATCGGAATTTCCAACAACGGATTTTGTTGTCGGAAAATTTTATAGCCTGCTCTCAAACTTTGTGTGTCGGAAATTCCTATGGAAAATGTGTGATGGAGCCCACACACGGTCGGAATTTCCGACAACAAAGTCCTATCACACATTTTCCATCGGAAAATCCTATCGTGTGTACAGGGCATTAGAGTGACCTAGCCAGTGTTATCCTTCGTAGCCATTTTCACTCTGTACAATATTAGAGAAGATGAAAGCATTGAAGCAAGATCTGCAGAATGATACCAGGCAACTAGCATTTTTAGAAGGAGAGGTCCGCAATGGCAACGTCCATGTTTCATTGCAGATTGCCTTTTATACAGTATACTGGAACTTTAAAGGGCCAAAGATGTCTTGACATCGCAGTGACCACCTCTAGCAATACAGGTCTGCGAACAATTACACAGCACCAGCTATGCCAAGTATGCAGGTATAATACCCAGTAATATGTGGAATGCAGAGCTTATAAAAGGTTCTGATTTAATTCCCAGCACCAACTTCACCAAGCAAGGGAATAGGACAGGGAGAATAGTCGTTAACAAATTCCCTTTTTTATCATGGTCAGGGCCGTAAATATAGTACTACGCCTGTTTAGCACAACCTTTGCATGGTTCATTTACACATGGATACAATTTCCAGTGTTTTTAAGAAGGATAGTACTAATTAATCAAGCTTGTTCAAGCTAAACTTGCTCCATTTTTATGCATTACCAATTGTCTACTGCATTTTTAGTCCACTGACTGCATTATCTCATTTCGTTCAACTTTTGAGGACCTTTTCTGTGCATATAAAACTTTTCTAAAGTACACATACATTAACCTACAATCTGGTGTGAACATAGGTTGCCTGTATTTCTACAAATTAAACAAATACATGCATTGGTAGATATACCATTACCAACTGTTCTGAGATTAAAAAGTACTTTGGCACTGGTACTGTACAGACTAGGGGGCAGGATAAGCTGGGTTATTGCTCATAGCAACAGTCTGCTTCTGTTACAATGCAGCTCAGGGAATGAAAGGCAAGTCATCCATTTGCCTTGCCCCCAGTTCTTATTTTAGTTTATAAAATTATTAAATAAATCAAACTCTACAAAATAAATCAAAGCAAAAAAGCACAAGTAACAAAAAGGTGGAGAAATGACGTTGTGCGTGCCAAGATAGTCCTGCCTAATGCACAACGTCATTTCCGCGGATCGTGGTTCCGGATATCCGACCGGTGGAACGCAATCGGTGGTTCACGCTGATGCTGCGGCCCCGGATTGTATGGAGAGCATACGAGCCTGTGAGCTCTCTCTCCTACCTGGGAATATTTACTGTTTATCCGCTAGTGTGATATCAGCCTACTTTGACTGGACTGTTTTATATAAATAAAGGAACACATTTTTAAACAGAATCACGCTATGTGGAAACCTTTCTTTTAATATTTTTAACACTTAAGTGGATACCCAGTAGGGACCTTTACTACATCAAGGGACAGGAAGTCCCCACCTCCTTGTATGTAAGCAGCTGCCTTTAGGATTGGGACGCGTGGAAGGAAATTGGCACCCACACGACCGGAGTGACAGGACCAACATCATACGCTCGTACCCCTGCAGGGGTGGAGTGCTCCGGTGAGTGCAACCACATTGGGGGGTGACTACCAGTTATTACAGCACAGCTTTTTACCATCAAAGAAGAATTTCTTGCACGATTGCACGGCACATTATATTACTGTTATGAACATTTTTGCACCAAACAGCATATGGTATTTTTTTCTTTGATACATAGTTGCGATTTGACACTTTATTAATGATTTATTATTGCAAATGGTTATTGCACATTGATGCACTATGGTTTGATAACCACTGTTTCTTGTCACTTTATATTTATTAATGTGAAGATTTATATATGTTATATAATGGTGGTGTTTTAATATTTGCGGTATTTTTTGCACATATAGTAGCATATTTTCTTTATCACTTAATAAGGTGTTTTCACAAAAATAAGGATAGATTTTTTGTGGAAGTTTTGGATCATACCAAAATATTTTTTCACTTCTAAATAGTAATTATTTTATACACTTGAGCATTTGTTTAATTTACAGCCACACTCTTAGTTCTAACACAGCGCCATTCCCTATACTTTGATTTTCAATTTTTGGGGGATCACTTAGGTGTCCCCTTCCCACATAGGGGGGCTGCAGGTGTAAATTAGTCTGTAAGCGCGGATCTGTTGATATATTTATAGCTAAGCTGCTTTTACAAGCAGTGGGAGGGAACGTCCCCACCCCCGCCATCTTCCATTGTTTTCTCGGGCTATCCTGTCCCACTGGGGAACCCGAGAATGCATCCGGTAGCTCTGCCAGTTGGCCATGGAGCTGATCGGAGACTAGGAGCATTTCATGACTTTGGATTCGTCAGATATAAACAGCGCCACTGGGAAAGCATCTTATCACACTGATCTTGGTGTGGTCAGATGCTTTAAGGGCTGAGGAGAGATCTAGAGTCTAATAGACCCCACATTTTTCAAAAGAGTATACCTGTCACTGCATGTTGCTATCATAGGGGATATTTACACTCCCTGTGATAACAAAAATAATTAAAAAAAATGAAAGGGACAAAATGAAAAATGTAAAAAAAAAATGTAAAAATGAAATAAAATAAAAATCAAAAATTAATAATTAAAAAATTAATTAATTAAAGCACCCCTGTCCCCCGTGCAAAGGTGAACGCAAGCGTCGGTCTCGTGTCATATGTAAACAGCAACTGCACAACACACGTGAGATATCACTGCGAACATCAGATCGAGGGCAGTACTTCTAGCAGTAGACCTCCTCTGTAAATCTAAAGTGGTAACCTGTAAAGTTTTTTAAAATGTTTATAGTTTGTCGCCGCTACATGGGTGTGCGTAATTTTAAAGAATGTCGTGTTTGATATCTATGTACTCGGTATAAGATCATCTTTTATATGTCACCAAACATTTGGGCAATATAGTGTGTTTTTGTGCATTAAAAATTCAAAAAGTGTTTCTTTTCCCCCAAAAAATGCGTTTGAAAAATCACTGTGCAAATACTTTGTGAAAAAAAAAATTGCAACACCCACAATTTTAATCTGTAGGACCTCTGCTTTAAAATATATATATATATAATGTTTTGGGGTTTAAAGTAATTTTCTAGCAAAAAAAAAAAATTTTCATGTGAACAAAAAGTGTCAGAAGTGGTTCAAATGGTTAGAAGAGTGGGTGATGTGTGGCATAAGCTTCTAATGTTGCGCATAAAATGCCAGGACAGTTCAACCCCCCCTCCCTCCATGGCCCCATTTTGGAAAGTAGACACCCCACTAAATGATATATTGTTCAAACATGGCATGGGCATATGTGAAATTACACCCCAAAATACATTCTCCTGCTTCTCCTGAGTACGGGGATTTGTGGGACTTTTTGGAAGCCTAGCTGCGTACAGGACCCTGAAAACCAATCACCGCCTTCAGGCTTTCTAAGGGCGTAAAATGGTGATTTTATTCCTCACTACCTATCAGTTTGAGTCTCAGAAATGTCAAGATAGCACAAACCCCCCCCAAAAGACCCCATTTTGGAAAGTAGACACTCCAAGGTATTTTCTAAGGGACATGGTGAGTATTTTGCAGCTCTTATTTGTTTTGGAAAATGAAGAAAGAAAAAAAAATGTATTTTTTTTTCTTTCTCTTTTCAATCTTTAAAACTTTGTGACAAAAAGTGAGATCTTAAAAATACTCAACATACCTTTCAGCAAATAGCTTCGGGTGTCTACTTTCCAAAATGGGGTCATTTGGGGGGATTTTGTGCTAGCTGGGCATTTCATGACCTCCGAAACTGTGATAGGTAGCGAGTAGCGAAATAAAAAATTTACACCCTTAGAAATCCTGAAGGTGGCGATTGGTTTTTCGGGGTCCTGTACATGGCTAGGCTCCCAAAAAGTCTCACATGTGGTACCCCAGTACTCAGGAAAAGCAGCAGAATGTATTTTGGGGTGTAATTTCACATATACCCATGGCATGTGTGAGCAATATATTTCAGTGACAACTCTAAAAAAAAAAAAAAAAAAAATTTTGGGGCATTTTTCAATCACTTGTGACAAAAAATAAAATATTCAATGGGCTCAACATGCCTCTCGGAAAATTCCTTGGGGTTTCTTTCCAAAAAGGGGTTTTGTACTGCACTGCCATTTTACCACCTCAAGAAATGAGATAGGCAGTCAAACTAAAAGCTGCGTAAATTCCCGTAAATGTACCATGGTTTGAAGACGCTATAACTTTTGCGTAAACCAATAAATATACGCTTATTGAAATTTTTTTTTCACCAAGACAAGTGGCTGAATACATTTTGGCCTAAATGTATGAATAAAATTGAGTTTATTGTTTTTTTATAACTAAAAATAGAAAATATATTTTTTTTCCAAATTTTCAGTCTTTTTTCATTTATATCGCAAAAAAATAAAAATTCCAGAGGTGATCAAATACCAACAAAAGAAAGCTCCATTTGTGGGAAAAAAAGAACGCAAATTTTATTTGGGTACCGCATTGCATGACCACGCAATTACCAGTTAAAGCAGCACAGTGCCAAATTGTAAAACGTGCTCTGGTCATTAAGGGGGTAAATCCTTCCGAGGCTGAAGTGGTTAACAAGCACTTCCCATTTACCACTTGCTGACCGACTCACGCCAATATACAGCGGCAAAGTGGTTCGTTCCCGTGAATCGCCGTATGGGTATGTCTGTACCTTTAAGTGCAATAGCAGGCGTGCACGTGGCGCCGGAGGGGCTCGCGCCCGCTGCGCGTGGCCGGTTGGCATGATCGCATGCACAACCAGGGATTGGTGTGTGTAAACACACACCAATCCCTGTTCTGTCAGGAGAGAAGAGACCTATTGTTTGTTCCTAATAAGTAGGAACAAAGACATGTTTCCTTCCCTAGTCAGTCCTATCCCCCCACAGTTAGAACACACCTAGGGAACACACATTTAACCCCTTGATCGCCCCCTAGTGTTAATCCTTTCCCTGCCAGTGACATCTACACAGTAATCAGTGCATTTTTATAGCACTGATCGCTGTATAAAATGTCAATGGTCCCAAAAATGTGTCAAAAGTGTCTGATCTGTCCGTCGCCATACCGATAAAAAAAAAATAAAAATAAATAAATAAATCGCAGATCACCACCATTACTAGTAAAAAAAAATATATAATAATAATACAAATGCCATAAATCTTTCCCATAGTTTGTAGACGCTATAATTTTGTGTAAACCAATCAATATACGCTTATTGCGTTTTTTTGGGTTTTTTTAAACAACAATATGTATAAGAATATACAGTGGGGATGGAAAGTATTCAGACCCCCTTACATTTTTCACTCTTTGTTATATTGCAGCATTTGCTAAAATCATTTAAGTTAATTTTTTTCCTCATTAATGTACACACAGCACCCCATATTGACAGAAAAACACAGAATTGTTGAAACTTTTGCAGATTTATTAAAAAAGAAAAACTGTAATATCACATGGTCCTAAGTATTCAGACCCTTTGCGCAGTATTTAGTAGAAGCACCCTTTTGATCTAATACAGCCATGAGTCTTTTTGGGAAAGATGCAACAAGTTTTTCACACCTGGATTTGGGGATCCTCTGCCATTCCTCCTTGCAGATCCTCTCCAATTCTGTCAGGTTGGATGGTAAACGTTGGTGGAAAGCCATTTTTAGGTCTTTCCAGAGATGCTCAATTGGGTTTAAGTCAGGGCTCTGGCTGGGCCATTCAAGAACAGTCACGGAGTTGTTGTGAAGGTAAACCTTTGGCCCAGTCTGAGGTCCTGAGCACTCTGGAGAAGGTTTTCGCCCAGGATATCCCTGTACTTGGCTGCATTCATCTTTCCCTCAATTGCAACTCAATCCCTGATGAGCAGTGCCTGGTTTTCTCCACACATACCGCTTAGAATTAGGGCCAAAAAGTTCTCAGCAGACCAAAGAATCTTATTTCTCACCATCTTGGAGTCCTTCAGGTGTTTTTTTAGCAAACTCCATGCGGCTTTCATGTGTCTTGCACTGAGAAGAGGCTTCCGTCAGGCCACTCTGCCATACAGCCCCGACTGGTGGAGGGCTGCAGTGATGGTTGACTTTCTACAACTTTCTCCCATCTCCCGACTGCATCTCTGAAGCTCAGCCACAGTGATCTTCGGGTTCTTCTTTACCTCTCTCACCAAGGCTCTTCTCCCCTGATAGCTCAGTTTGGCCGGGCAGCCTGCTCTAGGAAGGGTCTGGTCATCCCAAACGTTTTCCAATTATGGATTATGGAGGCCACTGTGCTCTTAGGAACCTTAAGTGTAGCAGAATTTTTTTTGTAACCTTGGCCAGATCTGTGCCTTGCCACAATTCTGTCTCTGAGCTCTTCAGGCAGTTCCTTTGACCTCATGATTCTCATTTGCTCTGACATGCACTGTGAGCTGTAAGGTCTTATATAGACAGGTGTGTGGCTTTCCTAATCAAGTCCAAACAGTATAATCAAACACAGCTGGACTCAAATGAAGGCGTAGAACCATCTCAAGGATGATCAGAAGAAATGGACAGCACCTGAGTTAAATATATGAGTGTCACAGCAAAGGGTCTGAATACTTAGGACCATGTGATATTTCAGTTTTTCTTTTTTAATAAATCTGTAAAAATGTCAACAATTCTCAGTTTTTCTGTCAATATGGGATGCTGTGTGTACATTAATGAGGAAAAAAATGAACTTAAATGATTTTAGCAAATGGCTGCAATATAACAAAGAGTGAAAAATTTAAGGGGGTCTGAATACTTTCCATCCCCACTGTATATATTGGCCTAAACTGAGGAAGAAATTTGTTTTTTAAAAACATTTTTGGGGATATTTATTATGGCAAAAAGTACAAAAATATTGTTTTTTTTTTTTTAAATTGTTACTTTTTTTTGTTTATAGCGCAAAAAAATAAAAACCGCAGAGGTGATCAAATACCACCAAAAGAAAGCTCTATTTGTGGGAAAAAAAGGACGTCAATTTTGTTTGGGTACAGCGCCTCACAATTGTCAGTTAAAGCGACGCAGCGCCGCAGCGCAAATAATGGCCTGGTCATTAATCAGCCAAATCTTCCGGTCTGTAAGTGGTTAAATGTGCTCAGTTTGAATATCCTAGATGTGTAATAAACTAAAACAATGGAAAAGAGATTCAGCACATTATTACTACAGACACCAAGAGACAAATGCTTTTGACCCACCTCCCATAATTCCGCCTGCCTTGTGTTGGACTAACCTATTCATCTGTATAAGAGATAAGTGGTGCTGGGTAAGGGAGGTGCAAAATGCTAATTTTCTAGCTGAAGTTCCTATTTGCTTAGTAGAGCCTCTTTGCGTTGTGCGGTCTAAAGCCTAGTACACACGGGTTGAATTTCGGGTGACATCAGCCGGTTCAATAAGTCTGCTAAAGGTACCTCTGGATTTTTGCAATAAACATTCTTATATAACTTTACTGTGTTTTAGGTCACGGCAGGTTAATAAAAGATTTTCTTTAGTTCAAATATTTTTTCCTGAGTAAGGCTGACTAGAAAACTGTAGCAATATTAGAAAAACTATTTCTGACTCACAGAGGCACAATGAAGTCCCTATGTTATAACTACCATACCTAACTATTAAGTAACTTAATGGCACTCAACATGAAGATTATAAATTTTACAAATTACATAAAAGGAAATTTTACTGCATGGGAAAGGTCTGAAAAAAATAATTGTTTCAGTTGCATACATCAAAGTTTTGGATCCAAGTGCAGTATGGCAGAATGAAAGGCATAATCTGGTTGGCTACTATGGAAAAAGTCTTGTTATCTGATAATTCTGTACATGACACCAAATGTTGAATAGAGGGATCTACAATGACTCCAACCCCAATGACCCTTATTAAATCAGGAAACCTGGAAAACAAATAGTCATAGTGAATTTGCATGTGAAACTGCATTCCGTTGTACCACAACCACATTCATATGCCTCCATTTCAGACAGATCAATGCATGATTAATGTGAACAAATAACCCCTTTTAAAGCTTTCTTTAAATAAGCGCATGTTGTAATGGCAGGTGGAATTTAAAAAAAGATTAAAAGAAAATTCTAGATACGAGTAATTTAAAGCTACACATATGGGAAATTTATCCTACAGACGGTTTTGAAATAAGTGAAAGATGTCACATACAATGTTTTATGCTGCATGAATACATTTCATTAGTTGTGTATGCTGATCAGATGTCTAGAATGCATGTCCTAGTTAGCACAACAGATGGGTCACAATAGTACTACATACAGTTTATTACTTGTGTCACCACAACGATAAAGACTGAATTTTATTACTGACATCAATAGCACACTCTAGCAAGTTTCTAGTAAAAAGTAATAAATAAACAAATACTAAAGAAATGAGGCTGTGCCCTGGAGAAAAGGTAGAAGAGAAGAGAAAGCGGAGATGTGGATCATCATAACAATGAGAATGGATCCCATTTGACATACCACAACCCCAGAACTGCCCAAACTTTTGGTTCTTCTGTCCTCCAGCAGATCTTCCAAACTCAACACATACGTGTTGCTCTGTCAGGGAGAGAGAGAGAGGAATGCATATAGTGCTCTGCGATAAGTGCCAGGAAGCGAGTAAGGCTTTTCATGCTCTGCAAAAAATTATAAGGGGGGCAAACGACATGCTCTGCAGTTTTCCATCACATCCAGTTTATAACAGGTGGTGCTCACTCGTCTCCCCCTCCTTCCACCTACTCACTGAGATCCAACATCAACAAGGTGAATTTCTATGGAAACCTCAGCATGGAGAGAATCTCCCAGGATACAAAGAGAACACATCAGGTGGGGGGAAAGAGAGAGAGAGAGAGAGGAAAAATAAATAAGGGGGAGATTAAGCAAAGAGAGGAAAGGCTGAAAGAGCAGAAAAATGTTTTCTTGTCTGAAGTCATCACAGCAAATGTACTGGAAAGGTGACGAATAGACCCTTAGCGCCACAAGGCAAGGTCACCAAAGTATCACCTTCATTCTAACCTGCTTTGTTTACAAATTATCGCTTTACTGCAAGACATGCTAATGCATGCTAGAATGCTCATGCACAAGAATTGTACAAAAAAGCAAACAGTTTAATAATCTGAGATTAAGCCCACAGTAAACAGTTTGATTGGTTGAATAATCTAAAGATTATAATTGGTCAGCACTTTGACAACCTAGTTAAGTGGCGCCTTCACCGTAATTTGTATTTATTTTTTTTGAAAATTTAAAGGTTGGGAAAAAAAAAAAGAAGCGTAATCTTGGGACACGGTACATGGGATAGAAAGTCCAAATTTCAGGTAATTCAAGGAGAAACATACCATAAAAGTGTTTTTTAAAGGCTGAAGGTTTAGGTTTAAAGGCTGACCTTTAGTGTTCTGCTCCCCCCCAGCCCCCCCACCCAATACTTACCTAAGAGCAACTTTCACACTGCCGGCGTTATTCGGCCGCTAGCGGAGTGGTTTTAACCCCCGCTAGCGGACGACAGAGGGTTAAAACCGCCCGCAAAACGCAGATGCAGTGGTATAACGGTGCTGATTTAAATGGGCAGGGGCGCTACAGGAGCGCTGTATTCACCGCTCCTATAGCGCTGCAAAGAAGCTGCTTGCAGGACTTTTTGTGACGCCCTGCAAGTGCAGCGCCCCAGTGTGAAAGCACTCGGGCTTTCACACTGGGTTTGCAGCTGAGGCTTTTTTCAGGCGCTTTTTTTTTAGCGCTAAAGTGCCTGAAAAACGCCTCCAGTGTGAAAGGGGTCTAAGCCAGATCTCGATCCAGAGATGTGCACAAGACCCGAGGCTTTCCCTCCTGATTGGCTGAAATGCAGCAGCAGGAGCCATTAACTCCCACTGCTGTTAATCACAGCCAGTGAGGCGGGAGCAGGGTGGGGCACTTATGGACACAGAGAACTGGCTTGGGGAGCGTGCATGCATGAGCGGCTTGCTAAGGGGGAGGGTATCGGAGTGCCGGAGGAGGACCTGAGAAGAGGAGGATCGAGGCTGCTTTGTGCAAAACCATTGCACAGAGCAGGTAAATATAGTATGTTATTAAAAAAAAATGTATATGTAATATATATATTATATATAAATATACACATACATACACACACACACACACACACACACACACACACACACACACACACACACACACACACACATACATACATTATATATATATATATATATATATATTTTCCTTTACAATCACTTTAAGCTGCTCATGTGTTACAATCTTGTTGTACAACCTCTGTCCTTTAGATTTACCAAAAAGGAATGTAATGTGAGGGCCTACCAAAACAATCTATTCCGTTTATACCCAGGTGGTACACACTTTTTTCCCCTTAGAATCAGGGGAAAATCATGGGTGCGTGTTATACGCTGATCACCCGCCGATTGTGAGCCTTTTGGCCTTTCTTGGCGGCTTTAGGCCCTTCTCGGCGGCTTTCGGCGGCTCTCTCAGTCCCGCTGCGTCCGAAAGCCTCCGAGAATGGCCAAGAGCCGCCGAGAACAGCCAAGTGCGTCCGAAAGCCCCTGAGAATGGCGGCGCCATTTTTAAACAGCAGTGTACCTACAAGTTTGCAAATGTCACGGGGACAAGGCTACAGATGGACACTGACAAGGCTACACTGACACTGGCTACAGATGGACACTGACAAGGTTACACTGACTACAGATGGACACTGACAAGGCTACACTGACACTGGCTACAGATGGACACTGACAAGGTTACACTGACTACAGATGGACACTGACGAGGCTACACTGACACTGGCTACAGATGGACACTGATAAGGCTGCATTGATGGGCATTTAAATGTAAGTTTTTTTCCTTAAACTTCCCTCCTAAAAGTTTTTTTCCTTAAAATTCCCTCCTAAACTTGGGGTGCGTGTTATACGCTGATAAATACGGTATATATATATATATATATCTATATATATATATATATAGATATATATATATCAATATATACATACATATATACATACACACACACACATATACATATACACACGCACACAGGATATACAAAGTCTACACACCCCTGTTAAAATGTCAGGTTTCTGTGATGTAAAAAAATGAGAAATATAAATCACTTCAGAACTTTTCCCACCTTTTAATGTGACCTATAAATTGAACAACTCACTTGAACAACAAACTGAAATCTTTTAGGTGGAGGGAAGTAAAAATAAAAAAAACTTAAATAATATGGTTGCATAGGTGTGCACACCCTTAAACTAATACTTTGTTGAAGCACCTTTTGATTTGATTACAGCACTCAGTCTTTTTGGGTATGAGTCCATCAGCCTGACACATCTTGACTTGACAATATTTGCCCGCTCTTCTTTGCAAAAACACTTCAAATCTGTTAGATTGTGAGGGCTTCTCCTGTGCACAGCCCTCTTCAGATCACCCCACAGATTTTCAATGGGATTCAGGCCTGGGCCATTCCAAAAAACTTTAATCTTCTTCTGGTGAAGCCATTTCTTTGTTGACTTGGATGTATGCTTTGGGTCGTTGTCATGCTGAATGATGAAGTTCCTCTTCATGTTCAGCTTTCTAGCAGAAGCCTGAAGGTTTTGTGCCAATATTGACTGGTATTTGGAACTGTTCATAATTCCCTCTACCTTGACTAAGGCCCCATGGTTGAGTCGGTAGAAGCACTGGAGAGAGGCGGGAGGGAGACATCCCCTATTGCTGCCCGTAAGAACGATCAATCGGTGGAACAGCCGCTATGATCATTGTTATGGTGTAGGGAATCACCGACACTAAAAGATGATATCTGAATGATGCCTGTAGCTGCAGGTATCCCCGCTCAAAGTCAAAGACGTCATATGACGTCCGGCGGGCGGTAAGTGATTAAAATGATTGCAGGTGTGTACTGACTCCTATTTAACATGAGTTTGAATCTGAGTGCTTAATTCTGAACACAGCTACATCCCCAGTTACAAGAGGGTGTGCACACTTATGCAACCTCATTATTTAAGTTTTTTAGTTTTACTTCTCCCCCTAAAAGATATTAGTTTGTTTTTCAACTGAGTTGTACAGTTTATAGGTCACATTAAAGGAGGAAAAGGTTTTGAAATTATTTAGCTTCGTCTCAATTTTTTACATCGCAGAAACCTGACATTTTAATGGGTGTGTAGACTTTTTATATCCACTGTGTATATATATATATATATATATATATATATATATATTATATTTTCCTTTACAATCACTTTAAGCTGCTCATTTGTTACAATCTTGTTGTACAACCTCTGTCCTTTAGATTTACCAAAAAGGAATGTAATGTGAGGGCATTGCCAAAACAATCTATTCCGTTTATACCCAGGTGGTAACTTGCACTACACAGTTGTTCCTAGATCCATAGGAAATTGTACATTCAGCAGGCTAAGCAAAAATGGCAACTGCCCCAATAAATAAGGGTGGTAGGCATCTTTATTTAGCTTGCTGGAATTGTCACAGGACATATTGGATGTCTTCAATTGCCAATATGTTGTGTTGGTCTTCCTGTGCATTTAAGGAGGAACTGCAAAGGGGCATAACGGTTATCTATCTATCTATCTATCTATCTATCTATCTATCTATCTATCTATCTATCTATCTATCTATCTATCTATCTATCTATCTATCTATCTATTTTGTTTTGTTGGCTGGCTGCTAAGCGTGCTGGGAGACATTTGTTTTGTTAGATTATGCAATTACATTATTATATTATAATTATATGGGCAGTTAAACTAGTTGTAATACTGTAGTGATAGGTTCCCCTTAAAAGCATTCATCCAAAACCAAAACAGTAGTTTTAGGTTGTATTTTCTGATATAAGCAGCTGCGGGGTATAATGCTTACTGGAGGATTAGTTTGAGCTAGCCATAAATAGGTATATGAGCAGACATTTGGATTTTATCTGCAGTAATGGCCACTCTCTTACACAGGTGAAGGGAAGCAATGCCTGTGCTGCCAGCACCTTACTTCCGAAGCTTCATTAGAGGAGGAAAGGATCAGACAAATCTCAGAGATACTGCAACAATCTGGAAAATCCTCATGTGCAGCAAAGGGCAATTCTGAATTTAAAGGCACTCATTAACTTCCTAGGGTTATCTCATAGTAGCCCAATCTTCACTCAAGGTTTTGTGGCCAGCCTTACCCCCTTTTGCTGGAACTATAGTCTCTGACATTGCTCTATGTGTTTTGAACTCAGACACACTCATAAGTCACATAATCAGGGGAGAGGGATAAAGCGAATAATGGCAGATGGGATTGTTAGTGAACTGTAGCTGAAAAAACGGACAGTGAATATTATTATTAAAGTATTAGTAATACACTTGTGATTCTCTGACATAAAACAAGGCGACAGCAACTGAAGTCAGAACTCAGATCTGTGTACTTATCCTGATTCAATGACTCAGAAAGCACTGAAACCATTAGATCACAATGGCAACCAGGAAGCTGGAATTATCAGAAGCAGGAGGTCATCAATGGCAGTCCTCATATTTCTCTCATGCAGGTTCCCCTTAATATGGTCTTTATGATCACATCACAAAATATATTGGTGGTTAGAGAGTCAGTGTCATTATATGCTTCTGTAGCTAAAGTATACTTATTCCTTCCTTGTTTTTACGAATGGCTAATTGGGATGTTTTGAGCCAATGTTGTCAGAGCAATATTGCTGCAGCCCTCAAAATATAACACTACTGCTGGAAGATGGTGTAATACAATATATATGTTGCATAGAGCAACTACTGTATAGATAGATATTGTCCTAAAATATGCATTTCACTGTGCACAGGCAACTAAACTGTCTTCAGAACGCAAAAACTCATGCCTTTGTAGCACCCTGGCGGCCTTAAAATCACAGAAAATTTAAAAAGCTTTTAGCAATGTTGACAGCTGGCTTTGTCCCATCTATCCTCCCACACTTTATTGGCCAGTTATCGATCCATAATGAACATGGCCCAACATGAATGTGCAGAAGGCATCGAGAGACAGGACAGGCACTGTCTAAAGTATCAAAATTTGACCCACTAATGATTAGAAAAATGAAGACA
Source organism: Lithobates clamitans (assembly GCA_037952925.1). NCBI lineage: Eukaryota > Metazoa > Chordata > Amphibia > Anura > Ranidae > Lithobates > Lithobates clamitans. The sequence goes on from JBBGZY010002450.1 coordinate 337,526, forward strand.
TTTTTTCTTAGAACTTTTCCCAAGAATTTTTATTTGGGAATTCTACTCATCTATGGCTTAAGAGCAGTTTGCCTGCCTGCTCCCATAAACTTTCCTTCTTCACGTGTCAGTCATCATGATGTAACAAGTGGTGGGCTATTACACACAGGCTCCCACTAACTTAATGCAGGGCAAGAATGGAAAACAAATTGCTCTGCCTGTCTGGTTTTGGAGATCATCTAATTGATATATTAGCACCTACTCCAGCTTCAGAAACGGAGACAAACTGTTTGAAGGCTATATTTATAGATTTAACAGCTCGGTCATTACAAACTCTGAAAAAATTCTTGTTTTAGACCAGAGTACTTCTAGGACAAAAGTGTAACAGTGTAAACAGGAAGAGACGTTTATCGGCTTTTCCGCACTCGCGTCTGACAGATGCGAGTAGAGGAGAGCCAATCAGCTGCTCTCCAGACGGAGGGGGGGGTCTTTGCCGATTGTTTATCAGCAAAGCCCCCTCGCAGATGCCCGCCAAGTACCACCAGGGATGCCCACAAAGGATGCCTACCAGGTATGCCACCCTGGACTACCAGAGATATGCCAATCATTGCCCATCAGCAATGCCTGCCAGTGCCATCCATCAGTGCCACCTATCAGTGCCTGTCAGTGTCCCCTATCAGTGCCGCCTATGAGTGCTCAGTGCCCCCTATCAGTGCCTTCTCATCAGTGCTCATCAGTAAAGGAGAAAAACGTATCTCCAAAATTTTATAACAGAAAAAAAGAAAAACTTTTTTTTTTTAATTTTTGTTTTTTATTATTTGTTTAGCAAAAAATAGAGGTGATCAAATACCACCAAAAGAAAGCTCTATTTGTGAGAACAAAATGATAAAGATTTTGTTTTGGTACAGTGTAGCATGATTGTGCAATTGTCATTTAAAAAGTGACAGCACTGAAAGCTGAAAATTGGCTTGGGCAGGAAGGGGGAGAAGTGCCTGGTATTGAAGTGGTTAAACATCCCAGGCATTGCTTCAATGGTCTGTACTGGGTTTCCTTGTAAGGAGCAGGGATTTGCTTGAATAAACTAATGAGAATTATTGGTGCGTGGAAGACTTGTCATTGAAAACTGAACTATGGCGAATTCCTACACAAAGTCTGATCAGTGTATCATGAACTCTCCCTTATTTACAGCCCAACTGGATCAGATACCATAGGACACTTTCCCTGAAATTTTGGAGAGGTCTACATGGTTGGGGGACTCTAGATTGAGAACATGTATACCTAATAAAAAAAAAAAATTTGCAATTCCTATATGTAAATTTACTTTTCAAAAAATTTGAAATTGTGCATCTATTTCAGTTGGTTAAATAAAATGGAAACACTCTCTCTGGCCTAGAATTTTATAAGTGACCAAGTCATTAAAGAAGTATGAAAGCTGCCATTGCTTGGTCACTGTGTTGTCAGACCAAGACTGTCCCACCGCATTGAACAGCTCCTGTAGGTTTCAGAAGGGTGTATATTTCAAGTCATAACTGGGTAGATGTCTCACATACATTATTAGTATTTTTAGATTTTAATGGTTTTTATGGGTTATGGATTCTTTTAGGTGCTTCTGGGTGAACCATGGGATTCTGCTGGCAACAAAGCACATCTGATTCTGTAAAATAGGCTATGCAGATCAATCATCTGACTAACCATCTTCCACAACACGATTGGCTCCACTATCAAAGCCTAACTTCACATTTAAAAAAACACATTATAAAATCGCTGGCCCAACATGTAAAAATAAAAAAAAACATGTAGGTTTTATTTTTGTGACATACCTGTCTCCAACCTCATTGACATTACATACAATGCAGGACCAGCGCCAAATATTGGTCTTGCATTTTACATGATGTAGGTGCACATTGTCATGTCACATCTTTACATTCTGGCCCTGGAGAGAAATGTATCAGTATTGTCTGTCGAGGGATCATGGGTTAAGGTAATATCTATCTTATCTTACAATGTCCAACAGCCTGTTCCTCAGATACTAGCTTTGTTACCCACAGCTTCCGACAGAATCTTACCTCTGATATATTTCCGGGAGTGTCATATGCCTGGTATCTCTCTGCAGGCTGCTGTTACATCTGCCAGCCCCTATGTGAATAAAAGGCACAGTTATGACATAGGGGCCAGTGGATAAACCACAGCCTGAGGTGGGTACAAAGGCATCCGAAACTCCCATAAGTGTTGGATATTAACGTGGAAGTCCAACCTAATACTTAAATTTCTCCCCTGCAATCATTAATGTGAGCCAAGTTCAGCCTTATGTCATGAAAAAATCCAAGTTTTTCTTCATTTTGCAGAATCCAGTGCTGTCACATGACTTTGAATCTACTTCCTGCTGAGTCAAAAATCAGCCAGTGGGTATGGTTACTGAAAGCTAGTGACATCACTTCCTGGGAGGGACTTTGTTCCTGTGTAGCCAGTGGGCGTATACAGGATGAGAGGAGCTGATCACAGGTTCCTGTCCAGTGTTCTCTCATTTTATTTCCTAATTTGCTCATGGAGTATTAGGATGTACAAAGCCCCATCCACAAAGGGGGGATGGGAGGAGCAGTGCACATATACAGTATAGCTGTGCACAGGAGAAGGGTGCTGGACACAGGGGGGGACTGTCAGTGTAGCTGCAAGTGCTCTGAGGTCTCAGCTCACAGTCTACAATGATCACAGTACAGGCAACCACTCTGTTTCCACTAGTGTGACTTTGAAAAGTCACCTGCAAAGCTTTGATGTGACTGATCCAGAGATTGTAAAGTTGGATCAAAGCTGCACTCAAAGTCACATGAAAGTCACTCTAAATCGTCCAACTTTGGGGTTGCATTAGTGGAAATGTACACTAAGGCTCCGTTTCCACTAATATGACTTGATTACAATGGCACCTGTTCCCATCTATGTGACTTTGAAAATCAGCATCTTTGAAAAGGTACCTGCAATGCTTTGATGAGACTTTGATCCAGAGAGTGTAAAGTTACATCAAAGTCACACTCTAGTCTTAGGCTATGTTTCCACTAGTGCGACTCCAAAGCTGTGCAATTTAGAATGCGACTTTGAGTGAAGCTTTGATCCAACTTTACACTCTGGATCAAAGTTGCATCAAATTAGTGCAGGCACCATTTTAAAGACGCATAGATAGGAACGTTTTCCATTGAAATCAATGGGCTGTGACTTGTCATGCGACTTTGTGTCCAAAGTCACATGACAAGTCGAACTAGTGGAAACGGAGCCTTAAACTCAATACCCACATGTAGCTGCCTCAGCAGGGCCTGTGCCACACCATGCACACAGTGCCCATCACACCATGCACAATGTTTTTTTTTTTTTTTTTTAAAGCTTCAGGGCCATCATCCTTGTCCTTCCTTTCATGCTTAGGGAGTCATTGACCCAGAACATGCATATTCATATAAGGTGTACCAAAGCCTGATATGTGAAGGAAATGCAGCCATGATCCCGACAGGTCCAGTCACATGGAATACATGGAGCTGTCCAATTCTTTTGCACTTTGACACTTATTTAGATGGTGAAGAAGGATATGTTGTACCCTGACTACAATGTATATAGTTGTTTGATTACATTAACTGAAATAACATATTGCCACATCAGGATACTACTGAGATACTTTCAATATGTCATAACTTCATCAAACACGATAACATGAGTGGTGAATATAAGTAGATCTGGTGTATATGAACTAGGAGGAAAGCAATCTGTCCATAGCAACAGATTCTAGCGGTCATTCTCACTGTGCGTAAAAAAAGGAGCTATTTACAAAAATGGATATGTCCATTTTGGGTGGAGTAAGAAAAAGCTCAAAGGCTAGTCCGCTGTGTGTTTGTCAAAAGAACCATTTTGGATTAATCCAGTTCCAAGACCATATGGAAAACCAAAAAATGTATTGTGGAAGAATTTTGATGTTGTGCCCCATAGATTGTGCACTTAGGCTCAGTAGTGTTTGTAACCATATCACTTGGGTTCACATCCTGTCCAGAGGTTAGGGAGATCTCCATTGCAAGCCCCCAAACAGCAGAAAAGACCCAAGGGAGAGATAAAACCCTGCACTTTTGACCTCAGAAGATGAAGAAAGCCGTTGTGAGTGCAGTTATTCTTTAAAACTTTAGGAAACCTGTCCTGAGATGAGTATACAAAAGTTTCCATTTCTGTGTCTGATCAGCTTGTTGCCTGTCTGGCTTCACTAATCTAGGACAAGGTTACTGATTAGGAAAGTCAGAGTGGATGCACAAATCCTGATCTACAACCTTGTTCCAGGTCAGTGATTGAGAAATGAATGAAGCCACTGGATCAGCATCACAGCAGGAGAGCTTGTATTTTCAGAAGCAAATGTCAGTAACTGGAGTCTTCATTCAGGTTTCTTTAAAAAAAAAAACCTAATCTTTAGCTTTGATTCATCAAGCTTCGAGTAAAACTTAAAGTGTAATTCCTCTTTTGCCATCAAATGAGAAAATCCAACTGTTTTTTTTTGGGTTTCCCATTCACACACCAGAACATAAAAATGTAAGAAAAATATACAGTATATATTTACCTTTTATGTCATGGCTGACTGCAAGCATTTTTCAGCATGTTCAGTGAGAGTCTGTCCCAAAGGAAATCCTTAGGACAGGATGAGCTCCCTCTTGTTAACTTACAATGGGGAAATCATGCTTTTAAATCATTAACCAATTTTTAGGTCAGATAGTGTTCAAATCTATTTTACAATTCAGCTCCTTAGCCCCCTCATAAACAAAGAGAACCAAGTAGAATTTTTTTTATTGCTGGGGATTCCAAACAGTATCTAAAACAAAAAGGTAAGCTGCAATATTAAATATATATATATCATTTTTAAGTTACGATTATGTGTATATATATATAAAATCATTTTTAAGTTACGATTATGTGAATGGGAACATGCCACAAATACAAAGTGAGTTTTTCCAATTTGACTGCAAAAGTAGAAATTAACTTTAAGCATTGTAAGTACACTTGCGGTACCCTAAAGTGGCCTATCAGGCAACAATATTGTATGTCATTTTAGCATGCCTTAAGCACAATTTAGCATGCGTTAAACGTTATTGCGGCTTAATGACTTAATAGGCCTCTCTCCCCAGTTTATATAAAGCTACTTCCAAGTCACTAATAAATTATAAGCCAACAAAAGCTTAAACATGCTAGCCCATGCACAACAATGCCAGGGTTAAAAGGCTTAAACTTGCAGTGCTTAATTATTAACAGAGGCCAAGCATCAAAGCAAGGCAAACCATTTGTCACCTCTAGGAACTCCTGGCTCTCCGATGGGACTTGCAGGTTAAACCTTCTTATAAGGAACGGCCTTTTCTGGTGATAAAAGGCAGCACTGCACCTCCCTTCATGCCACTCCACACGCAGGCCTTCCACTGGGGGAACACGCAGGAACAAGTAGACATTACAGCAATTATGAACACTGGTCAGCAACATCCACACTATGTGGATGGGTGCTCATGGTACTGGACAGCACTAATAGTAATAAGGCAATGAAACCAACACTAGTGAGAATCTGGTAATGGCATGTGCGCATATGTGTAATTCAGTGTGAGACAAGCAGCAAATCAGGGTCTTTTTTTATTTAAAAAAAAAAAAAAAAAAAAAAGGAAGGAAGAAGAAACTACTTTAGATTTTCGGAAATTCAGAAGAACAGGAAAGATAGCTGTGATTAAAAGTGTTGTTTGCTGTACATAGTTTCTGGTATAAAACCTGTCATACAAGCATGTCACTAACACTTAATTTTTCTACGGTGCTATTTCATTTTGGAGACGTTAGCTTTTGTTTCCTTTGGCATCCTTTGTTATTTATCACTGCTTACAGAATGACTTCTGTGATGTTTATACAAATTATTCTGATTTACTACACATACATTTTAGAAAGTCTTAGAAAGAATTTGGCAAGACACAACTTTTGACAAAACTGGTAAGGCAGAGGGAATTTTGTATTAAAAAACACCAGATGCACATAGACTTAGAGAAAGAAAGTTTTAAAGTGGTTCTAAAAAAGGCAAAAAATAAATTATATATTATATATATATATATATATATATATATATATATATAATAATTTTTTTTTTTTTAGAACTTAAAAAGGGATTGTGGACCCTTACATATACCCAGTGAAGTGACAGGGCTCAGGTAATACACAGATTAAACCAATCCTCCTGCATAAGCTGTACCTGTTTATCTGTTGTCTTCTCTTCTCTACATCTATTCAAAGTTCAGAATTTAGAAAACTTGTTTGAGTGTTCAGAAAAAAGTGGGTGGAGAGTTGAAACAAGACTGCAGAGCTCAGTGAAGAGAACTTTGTGAGCTGATTGGAGAGAAGGAACACAACCCCCTTCACAAAGCACATAGGAACAGAACTGAGGATGTTAATCAGCTGGAGCTCCCTCCCGTCACCTGTGTCAAAAGTGACTTATGCTGATAGCGGAGGAACAAAGCAGCAGACAGAAATGACACTTAGGGGTTTATTTATCAAAGTTAGGGAGTGCAAAATAAGTCTCACCTCTGCAGAGAAACCAATCGGCTTCTAACCTCAGCTTGTTCAATTAAGCTTTGGAAATAAAACCTGGAAGCCGATTGGTTTCTATGCAGATGTGGGGCTGATTTTGCACTCTCCAGCTTTAGTAAATAAACCCTATAGGGTCCATACACACTGAGCACAAAAAATGCTGCCGATACAGGCTTCGTGCAGTTTTTTCTTCAGCCTGTATAAGCAGCTCCATGTTAGTTTGTCTATGCAAATTAGAGTTTTACGGGCATATTTGCAGAGAAGCATTTTCAAGCATAACCCCCCCCCCCCAAAAAAAAACACACATCAGGATTGCACATTTTAGCGGAGCTTTCGGGCAGAAAATAAAGAAACATATGACGCGTATGAACGCTCATAAACATGCATGAACTCAGTGTTTTGGAGCGTTTGGTGTTTTCAAGTGTAAATTGATTATAGTGAAAAATGAGCAGAGGTGAATTGTTTTTTTGAGTAAAACGCTTATAAAAGCAAATGCCTGTAAACTCATTCTTGTGCAACATGAGCCGCTATGAGCATTTTTTATGCTGCTTTTTTGACAGGGGTTCTGGCTTTTTTTTTTTTAGCAGCCTTTGATATGCTTTGTTTATATTTTATGTCAAAGGTTTACAACCAGTTTAAATGCATTCTCTGCATTAAGGTAAAAAATAATAATAATAATTTCAATAGGGCCCTCTGATTCCTCCTGTATTGAATTGTATTGTACTTGTACTGTCTGCCCTAATGTTGTAAAGCGCTGCGCAAACTGTCGGCGCTATATAAATCCTGTATAATAATAATAATAATTTCAATAGCAGCTCCCCCAACATTTACCCAAGTCCATTCTCGATCCAGTGCTATTCTGTCTGCAGCAGCTCTTCTCCCCTCCTCCTGGTCTCACGGCCTTTGCTGAGAGCAGCAGAAGCCATTTGGAGACAACTACCAGGGCTATTGGGCACAACAGGCCTGTGCCTATAGACAGGAGAGGCAAAGAGATAACTTTTCCCTGTGTTTGGCCAAACATTTATTTTTGCTCATTAGCAGAAATACAGTTGTGTCATATAAAACAATATACACAATAGTCTTCAAGTTACAATAGATGACCATAGCAGGGAAGTATTGCTTTGGGTGCCAAGGGTTGTGTGTCTACATGCTGAATAACAAAAACAGATCCACAATTACAGCATCCTGTATTCAAAAAAAACAATCAATGCAAGCATATTGCATGTGAAACAATATAAAAATACCTTGAACTCTTGCTGCCATATTTCAAATATAATTCAAATCTCTGCAGCAGAAGGCTCTTTGCATACTATAAATACCTACTATGGCAGCACCTATGTTGAAATTACCATTACGTTTTAACCCTCGCTTATGCAGTTATAGGATAGCTTGTACTGACGACTGAGTAGATTACAGCTGCAAGCTAGACAGTTTAGATATTTTGTTCTGGCATGTTAACATCGATCCAGTCACTGACATACTTCGCAAAACATGCCACTTTATCTGATTAGTGAACTGCTGCCTGTCCAAGAGCTCTTCACATATCCAATTTCAAAACAGAACTGTATGCCAAGAGTATGTGATTAAAGTGGAATTCTGGTCAGAATACAGGATCACCAGTAAATGTTTTCCTAACATCCAGGTTAGAAAGGAAAGAGTAGCTGGTTTTGCTGCTGTCAAGGAGCTGACAGATAGTCTCACCCCTGGTCTTCATAGCAGCCTCCAAATGACTCGACCTAAATGCTGGGCTCAGCAAACTGTAGGTCGCGATCTACCAGTACATCACGGACAGGTGACTGGTAGATCATGGTCTGGGCTTGCTGACCCGCCATTCCAGAGCATCAAACAGAGTGCAATGCAGAGGGACTAATTGTAAAGTTGGAGCTGTAGTAGGGAGCAAAAGCCGCATAAACCGATGCCTCCTCTGTAGTGCTGGTTCCTGTCCCATGCGGAGTAATAACAACTGCACTCCACCTCTTATCCCAGCTAGTGGTCTCCAGTGTGGTGCTAGCAGCAGGAAAAAAGAGATCTTTAGGTCAGTTTGAATCAATACACTGGGCATAAAAAAATAGGACTGCTTTCAGACTGATGTGCTGTGGTTTACCCACATTGCGGGTGCAGTGTACCTGCAGCTTTCCTGTGGCTTTGTTGCGTTTAGCCATACCACCTATTTAATTCTGCAGGTTTGATGCATTTTCAGACCTTGCGCACCATACCTGCAGGATATAAATAGTCTATGGAAAAGCGCAGGTAACCCAGGAAAGTTGCAGATGCACTGCGCTGCACCTGTGGTGTAGGTAAACCGCAGCACATCAGTGTGAAAGCAGCCTTATATGGGGCTCAGAACAGTAAGTTTTCATTTATATTTGCAGTTTGGGGGGTGGTAAAACTGCATACTTTTTTAAAAATGTATTTTTATTAAACATACAGCATACAGACATCTGGGTTGTGTCAACGTGACAATTACCCATAACAACAGGCCTCGCAGGGCCTAACATGGCTATCCTACTAACATAGTCATCTACCTTTTACATACACACCCCAACTTCTCGTCCCCCCGCCTTGTCACAGCTCAAGGGTAACAACATTTCAAAGTCAGCAATGCTACGCCTGATCATCACTAAATACTTTGTTGTAATAATATATTGTTACTCTCCATACCCTCATTGTCGTCAGTAGAAGTGTCACCTTAATAATAATAATAGCACTTTATCTTAAGAGCCCTTTCACACTGGGGCGGGGGGGCGGCGTTGGCGGTAAAATGCCGCTATTATTAGCGGCGTTTTACCGTCGGTATGCGGCCGCTAGCGGGCGGTTTTACCCCCCGCTAGCGGCCGAGAAAGGGTTAAATACCACCGCAAAGCGCCTCTGCAGAGGGTTAAATACCACCGCAAAGCGGCTGTGCAGAGGGTTAAATACCACCGCAAAGCGCCTGTGCAGAGGCGCTTTGCTGGCGGTATAGCCGCGCCGTCCCATTGATTTCAATGGGCAGGAGCGGTAAAGGAGCAGTATACACACCGCTCCTTCACCGCTCCGAAGATACTGCTGGCAGGACTTTTTTTACCGTCCTGCCAGCGCATCCCTCCAGTGTGAAAGCCCTCAGGGCTTTCACACTGGAATGCAAGCAGCGGCACTTTCGGGTTGGTTTGCAGGCGCTATTATTAGCGCAATAGCGCCTGCAAACCGCCCCAGTGTGAAAGGGCTCTAAGGCATTCCCATGTGTTACTCACTTTTTAAAATCAGAAATTTTTAGGTATTCATCCCCTATCCCACCGTAATGTCAGATTCACACCAGGCCTTCCATATTTTGTCAAACTTTTTTCCACACCCCCTCGCCCTGTATGTGGATTTATAAAAAAGGTAACATAGTGTTAATCAGCTTTTTCCAAAAACTAATTTCTGGAGCATTCGTGTTCTTCCATTTAAGCAGTATTGCTTTTTTGCCATACAACAAAAGGATGGTGAGTAATGTTCTCAAAGCACTCGTCGACACCACCTCCTCCACCAACCCCAGCAAGCATACTTTTACTGTCATTGGAATGGGCACCGACAAAAGAGCTGAGATACACTGTGTGATTTCTTTCCAAAAATCCTGAATGGGTGGGCACGACCAGAAAATGTGTTCAGCGTTAGCTGGAGAGAACGAGAATCTCCAGCATTTTGCAGAGTCACTTCCATATATCTTGGCAAGCCTAGCCAGCGTGTAGTAGCTTCTATGCAAAAATTTAAATTGTATTAGTTTATCCCTTGCTGATACTAAGTGTCTGAATGGTTGAGTCCACAAGTCATCCCAATCCTCACCCTTTATGTCTGGAACTTCTGCCTCCCATTTATTTCTACAGTTAGTTAGTGCCTCAGGTGTTGTTTTACAGAATTCTTTATATGTTACTGAGAGAGTTTTGGTCAAGTCCTCCTCTAAGAGCATGGATTCAAGTGTCGAGGGCAGGGATTCCACCCTTAACTCTTTGAATTGTTTCTGGTAGGCGTGTCTGAGCTGAAGAAACTGGAATAGGTAAGAATTAGGTAACGTATATACTCGAGTATAAGTCGAATTTTTCAGCACATTTTTTTGTGCTGAAAGTGCCCCCCTCGACTTATACTTGAGTCAAGCACTTTTCTGCAGCAAAAAATTTCATTTTCCGAACCGAATTTGGGGCCCCGTATCTCAGGGCCACTTGGTGCTAGGAACCCCAAATTTGGTGTGCAAACCCAGTGGAACTGGTACCACAACATATCCAAAGCTGGGGTTCCTAGCTTTAAGTGGCCTTGAGATACGGGGCCCCAAAACCGGTTCGGAAAATGTCATTCTCTGCTGCAGAAAAGTGCTTGACATTTTTTGAACTGATTTTTGGGGCCCTATATCTCAAGGCCACTTGGTGCTAGAAACCCCAGCTTTGGAAATGTTATGGTGCTAGTTCCACTGGGTTTGCACACCAAATTTGGGGTTCCTAGCACTAAGTGGCCCTGAGATACAGTGCCCCAAATTCGGTCAACTGTGTCCATCTGCAGCAATGTCATTTCAGGACTCTTTGGGTTCAGAGACCCCAAATTTTGGCTGCAGCTAGGGGGGCATCTAGGAACCCTTAACTACCGAGTTTGAAGTTCAGGGGACCTATGGCTGCAAATGGGCACAGTGAGGCATGCAAATGGGCACAGTGATGCTGCAAATGGGCATTTTTGACCCTCTTTTCCACTTACAGTAGTTGTGCATTTCTCACCCTCGTCTTATACTCGGGTCAATAAGTTTTTCCCATTTTTTTTGTAGTAAATTAGGGCCTCGACTTATACTCGGAACGACTTATACTCGAGTATATACGGTAAGTCGTGTCTGGTTTTCAGTTGGGGAAATGTCAGAAGTTCACCATATGTTGTAATATCTTTAAGTGTTTTAATTCCCTTGACCGCCCAATTCATAGGATCTGGCAAGCTATAAAATTGAGGCAGCGAGTGGTTCATCCATAATGGAGAAGATGGGGAAATCCCTTGGTAGCTGGGAGATGCTAACTTAACCGCTAGTCCCCATGCTCTGATTGTGGCCAGCATCGTCAGGGTGATTGGCAAGTCTGATTTGGTACCCCTAAACAAGGCTAGGCGCAAGCTTTCATATGACCCAAGATAAGCCGCCTCCAGAACTGTGGCGGCATCCCCATCATCTGATAGAAGCCATCTATGGGCAAACACCATTTGCCCTGCCAGGTAATATTTATGCCAATCTGGCAATGCCAACCCTCCCGGGTCTCCCAGTTCCTGCAGCACTTTAAATCCCATCCTAGGGGGTTTAGGCGCCCAGAGGAATGATCCTGCTACGCTTTCTAATTGTTTGAAATATGGTTTTGGGATCCACACTGGGGCATGTCTAAGGAAGTATAAGATTACCAGACGGGCCTTCATTTTTAGAAGGCTAATTCTACCCACCAAGGACAGATGTAATTTCATCCAGGCCTGTACTTTCTGTTTGAGATATATTAGCAGTGGGAGTAAGCTCAATGAATAGTAGTCATGCGCTTTTGCAGTGATTTTGACCCCGAGATATTTGATAGAATCCATCCATTGTAATTGAAGGTTCGGATCAGCCCTCTCCCTGGCTTTTGCATCTAGGGGCAGAATTGACGACTTGCTCCAGTTTAGCCCCGAAAAAGTGGCAAATTTATTTAAGATATCCAAGACTGCCCTCAATGAGTCACCAGGGTCACTGAGAAACAGGAGCATGTCGTCTGCATATAAGGCCAAGGTTTTGTGAATTGTACCCACTTTTATTGCCCGAACATCTCAAGAGGAGGGCTATGGCCAGGGGCATCATTACTAAGGCAAAGAGATAAGGGGACAGCGGGCAACCCTGCCTGGTGCCCCTGCCTACCTCAAAATAGTCAGACACCGCTGACCCCAGTCTTATGGCCACTTTGGGATTCCTATACAGCATAGATATCCACTTTCTAAATTGCGGCCCAAATCCCATAACCTCTAAAACTTTAAACATATAATTCGAATCGACAGAGTCGAAAGCTTTTTCTATATCAATTGATACTACAATTCTGGTATCTGAGTCTGTGGGTAGTATTTGCATGTGGGTGAAAAGTCTCCTTAAGTTTGTATCCGTTGATTTTCCCGGCATGAAGCCCGTCTGGTCGATGTTAACTATTGATGGGATGACCGTGGCCAATCTAGTCGCTAATAGTTTGGTTAGAATCTTTAAGTCGGTATTTAAAAGTGCTATTGGGCGGTAAGATGCACAGTCCGTCGGGTCTTTCCCTGGTTTCAGTAAGAGGATCATGTACGCCTCCAGCATGGAGTTTGGTAGGGAGGAATTGTCTAAGCAGTATTCTATCAACCAGTTAAGTCGTAATGCCAGCTGTTCTACATTTGCTTTAAAGAAATCAACGGGAAACCCGTCAGGCCCGGGGGCCTTATTAGGCGGGAAGGCAAATATTGCAGCCTGTAACTCCTTGATTGTTATCTTGACTTCTAACATATTACAGTCTTTTTCAGTCAGTTTCGGGATAGGTAACCCCGCTAACAGCGAATACATTGCTTCTAAGTCATAGTCAGGGACGGGTGAGTATAAGGATGAAGAAATCAATAAACTCCTTCATAATTTCAGCTGGATCGGTGACCATATTACCTTGCTTATCCTTGATGACAGGGATATGAGTGATGGGCCGTTGGTCTGCTACTAACATAGCCAGGAATTTACCATTTTTGTCCCCTTCTGCGAACACTTTATGTGTAGTTTTTGTCATTTCAGAGCTTGTCAGACTATTGACATGAAGGGATAGGAACCTCTCGCCTCCAGCAGAGTCTCATACAAGGCCCCAGTAGGGGATCCCGCATGAGCCTCTGCACACTCCCTTTCACTGTGTTTTAAAGTATTTAACTCCTCATTTTCATTGACCCTTGCTGTTTTTATGGCTGATATACATTCTCCTCTAGTCACCACCTCAAAGGCGTCCCATACTATTGGTGGTTCTGCGGTATCTACATTAGTAAACCAGTAAGTCTTTATTTTTTTCCTCTATTTGGGCTGCCACATGTTCGTTTTGTAACCAACCAACAGAGAGGCGCCAGCTTCCCAGTCTCGCCTCGGTCGGAAAGGACAGGGTAAGAGCGAGAGGATTATGATCAGAAAGACCCCCTGCTAAATAGTCAACACTGTCCACATACTGTAAAATATTACCATTACCAAAAACCAGATCAATTCTCGCCGCGTAAAACCGCATACTTAAGACACAATTTTATCATTCCTCCGGCCCCAGCATCACCCACTTTGGCTGCAGTGGCCAGGAGTGTACACATGTCGCAGCTGCAGTAGGAATTATACACCGTCATGATTGGTGGGTGTAGCGCCTGCCAAACACAACCCATTCAAATTAAAGGGGCCACGCTACAAGTGCTCTGCAACTAAAAAGGGGTTAAAGCAGGCAGCGTTGTTGCTTTAATTTGATTAGAAGACAGCAGCACCCACCAAAAGCAACGTGGGGCTTAATTCCTGCTGTGGCATGTGTGCACCTTTAGCTCCTGCTTTAGGGTGTGCGACTCAACCACAGTGTTTTACGACACCCCAACTTTACGTGTAAACGAGCCCTAAGGGTCACAAGTGCAGCAGGCCCCAGTGTGTTTGACAGGTGGGGAGGAGGCAATACATTGCCTCTTCCCCACCTGATTTAAACCCATGATTGGCATGCTTGCACATCAATCATGGGTTTAAATCAGGTGGGGAGGAGTAGTACAGCAATTAGAGGTTTATATCAAGTGTGAGGAGGCAACACTGGATGACACTGTGCCTGGTGATGTTTGATTTCTCCCATGTTATTCAGGTAGATCTTTGCATCTGTAAGGTTGCCTACCCCTGACTTATAGGCATCAGCCTCTGCATTACACATATGTGTCAAGTAGGGCTGCAACTAACGATTATTTTCATAATCGATTAATCGGCCGATTATTTTTTCGATTAATCGGATAAAATCATTAAAAAAATCGTAATGTGCCATTTTTTCTATTCCTCCCGGGAACTCCATTGATGGAGTGCTATTCCTCCCGGGGACACCAATGACGGGGCGCTATTTCTCCCGGGGACACCAATGACGGGGCGCTATTCCTCCCGGGGACACCAATGACGGGGCGCTATTCCTCCCGGGGACACCAATGACGGGGCGCTATTCCTCCCAGGAACACCAATGATGGGGCACTATCCCCCCCTCCCAGGAACACCAATGGGGCACTATCCCCCTCCCAGGAACACCAATGGGGCACTATGTCTATTCTCCTCCCACCCAGGAAAACCAATGATGGAGCACTACTATTCCAGGCAGCCACCCCAGGAACACCAATGATGGGGCATTATCCCCCCGCCCCTCCCAGGAACACCAATGATGGGGCATTATCCCCCCGCCCCTCCCAGGAACACCAATGAGGCACTATTCCCCCCCTTCCCTGGAACACCAATGAGGCACTATTCCCCCCCTTCCCAGGAACACCAATGGGGCACTATCCCCCCCCTTCCCAGGAACACCAATGGGGCACTATCCCCCCATCCCAGGAACACCAATGGGGCACTATGTCTATTCCCCTCCCTCCCAGGAAAACCAATGATGGGGCACTACTATTCCAGGCAGCCACCCCCGGAACATCAATGATGGGGCACTCCCCCCCCCTCCCTCCCCAGTAATACTGTTAGGATGGTGCCCGGTCATAAAAATGTGCTGTTTTTACTGTGTTATTATTAGCTGCTACCTTTCACTATGAATGTGCAGCTCGGCTCTCCTCGCTTCTTGCCCTCGCCTCTCAGTTCCCTCGAGGCAGCGGGCAGGGCTGAGAAGATCAGTGGGGATGACGTCTACAAAGAGGAGGAGGAGAGGCGCGCCTGGTCACAAACGGCGGCGCCGAGGACACAGGAGGGAGGATTTATTCTCTGTTCCCAAAGTTATCCAAGTTATCCAAAGTCTTGTAGTACACCAAGCAAGTCATCTAAGCAGGCATACAAAGTAGAGGCAGAGATAATAATAAAAAAAAGCACATTTAATGTAAGCAATTATTTAGTGCAGTGGTCTCCAAACTGTGGCCCGGGGGCCAGATGTAGCCCCTTGCTTGCCTTTATCTGGGCCTTGGGGCACTATTCCACCAACTGAAACCAATGATGAGGTACTATTACCCCCACTGACAACATCAATGGGGCACTATTCTTTTCATTGAGATCAACAATGGGGCATCAAGTCTTCCAATAAAACCAATGATGGGGCACTGATGCTGGGGCATTTTCTACTCCCACTGGCCACAGTCTGCTCCCCAAAAGCCAGAAGGACAGTAAACTGGCCTTTGCTTGGACAGTTTGGAGACCCCTGATTTAGTGCTTCCGTATTCCTCTTTCTTATCTCAAAATTTGTGAAGTATGGACACTTGCACTTACAAGTGCATAGCTGCTCTTTTTTGTGACCTAAGTATATTAACGCGACATTTAAATAAATGGAGGTAAATTATGGTAGATTCAGTGTAGGATGGATCTGCTCTGAACTGAAAGGATCACTGCAGTTCTGCCCTATAAATAGTCTATATTAGCCTCTCAACTTTTTACCATGGAGGAACCCTTAAAATAATATTTAGGTCTGAAGGAACTCTAGCTAAAAATAATTATATATACAGCTTGTCATACATTAGCCCCCCATCTACACCACATTGGTAGTCAATAGGAGAAGGGAATCCTTGCACTAGTGGTCTGTGAAAAAAATGCCCGGTTACACTGGTGGTCTGTGAGAAAAATTCCTATTACAGGCATATCCCACTTTTAAGTACACAATGGACTTTATTTACTAAAGCTGGAAAGTGCAAAATCAGGCTCACTTCTGTACAGTGGTGGTCTGTGCAAAAACATTGGTCAGTTTAGGGTACCCACACATTGGGGGACAGTGGGAAGAATGCTCCTTACATTGGTGGTCAGTGAGAAGAATTTTCCTCTTACAGATGGGGAACATGATCATTGGTGTTAGTGGTTAGTTGCCTGACAAATACAAGAAGCTCCAGTGGTCCCATTCAGGATGTTCTGCTGAGTGGTGTTGGTGCCAGAACTACGTGGGCCCTGTCATGAAGGAGATAAATCCATTACTAGTCAAGGGACCCCTGGCAGTCTCTAGAGGAACCCTAGAAATCAACTGAACCCTGGTTGAAAAAGGCTGGTATTTATCAAGAATAAGGAAAATATATTACCGGCAGCAGCAAAAGTTTAAAACTAGTCAGTCTGTGACCCCTTCAGCTCTTTACCCCTTGTATGTAAACCACAAGCATGTGCGTGGCATATAAGGAGACCAGGTCTGTGATATTCCAGACCATAGTCAAGATTGTAGAGCAAGTCACAGCCCCCCAGCTACTTATATTCCCATTTCACACTAGAGCAGCAGGAAGGCCAAGGAAAATGCAGCTTATGCTTGGTTGAAAATTTATTTCTGCTGAGCGGTCTCATCTTTACCCTTGTGCAAGATTTAGTTATCTGATTCAATTGCCTCAGTGTGAAGCATAAGTTCAGTTATCCTTTAATGGCTGTTGTATTTTTCAGGATCCATGGAAGCAGCATGTTGTCTGATAAAGGCTTTGCTTCCTACTACAGGTCAGAACATTATTTTTTTGCCTGGAGTTCTCCTTCATAGAATAACACAAGAGGAAGAGTATGTTTTGGATAAGAAACATGGCAATAGAAGGAAAACAAAGAGCAGAAAATGTGGAAGAGATGAGTGATTCCACATCCCTTCACTTTTGATATAATGTGTTTCGCATAGATGCCAAGACCTTAAAATAATTTCCATGGACGCCCAGTGTGTCTACGACAAATCTTGGAAGACCTCCTTCCATTACAATCCCCGTTGTGACATATTTACAGAACCAGATTATTAAAACTAAACTCCAGGCAGGTATGAAAATACATCAATTAACGATATGTATTTGTTCAGTTTTACAAAGTTATGTACTCATTATGGAAAACGCTTGTTATTTAAACAAACAAACAAAAAAAACCACACCGTTACATTATCTCATATTACATTACCTCAGTACACATTACTTTTCACTTTAATGAAAATGAAATGGTTATATCATGTGGATCTTTTGATCTCAGTACCATCTTAAATCACTGACCTGGAACCTGAATGCAATCAGGTAATATGGCTCTAACATTTGTAGCAGAAGGTGGCTTGCAATGGCAACCCTCATATTCTCCCATAGAAGATTTACTCTAAATGCAGAATATCCCCCCTCCCCTTTTAATAAATCTCAGTCTAAAAACGGCAAATACATTTGATATACAGTACATATTTATTAAGATATGTTACCCATAAAGTGGACCTAAAGTCAGAAACTGCTGTTGCTTAAACATTATAAAAAAAACTCATAATATATCTATAGATTCTAAGATTTGCCATTTACTAAAACACAGATAGCATGTTCTTTTAGTTTAAGTCCGCTTAAAATAAAGGCAGAAGATATATAAAACATGTTGACTATAATAAAAAAAACACACACGAACACACACACAGCTGTTGCTAGACAACAAGTGAAGCCAATCTGTGAACTGCTAATGCCATCCAGAAAACACTGCAGCTGTACTTAGGTCAGAAATAGCACTAGATTCCCGAAGACAGATTTTGCAAAGCTCCTCATGCGTGAGGCTTCATATGAACAAGATTCCCAAAATACAAAGCAGAATGCCCAGGACAAGTAAACCACAGCTAGGCCTGGATGAAAACCTAAAGCACCAAGCTAGTAGTCCATGCCCTTTGTATACATATTAAGGCTTAATTTCAATTCTGATTGTAGATTTCACTAGATCCCGAAGACTGATTTCACAAAGCTCCTCATATGTGAGGTGGGTAAGGATTCATGGGAACAAAAAGGGGTCCTTGGATTCCCAAAGAACAACAAAGAGAATAGAGAATAGAGAATAGGCAGCACAAGCAAACAGCTAGGTCTAGATGAAAACCTAAAGCACCAAGCAGGTAGTCCATGCCCTTTGTATACATTTTAAGGCAAAAAGCACTAGATTCCCGAAGACAGATTTTGCAAAGCTCCTCATGCGTGAGGCTTCATATGAACAAGACTCCCAAAATACAAAGCAGAATTGGCAGGACAAGATAACCACAGCTAGGCTTGGATGAAAACCTAAAGCACCGAGCTAGTAGTCCATGCCCTTTGTATACATTTTAAGGCCTAATTTCAATTCTGACTGAAGATTTCGCTAGATCACGAAGACAGATTTCACAAAGCTCCTCATATGTGAGGTGGGTAAGGATTCATGGGAACAAAAAGGGGTCCTTGGATTCTCAAAGAACAACAAAGAGAATAGAGAATAGGCAGCACAAGCAAACAGCTAGGTCTAGATGAAAACCTAAAGCACCAAGCAGGTAGTACATGCCCTTTGTATACATTTTAAGGCTTAATTTCAATCCTGACTGTAGAATTCCTTTAAATAAACTAGTTAGGTTGTGTGCCGTGACAATCATGTTTCAAAAAAAAAAAAAAAGAAGAAGAATAGAAAACAGCATTATTTACTACCTAGAAAACCATATCTTGGACAACGTCTATAAAACAATAGTACTGAGTGGCTTGTGGAAATAAGTCTTTATTATGATTTATTCTCAGCCAGTGAAGGCTTCAGCAAAGAATGATGTTCAACTTATGTCTATTCTCCCAGCAGACTGGCAAAAGCTTACTACCTATAAATTCATGCATTGCGAATATCAGTCACTAGATTAGGAGAAGAGTCTTTGCAGTGTGAAATCCTTGGACACAAAAGCTTCAGAGCTTACCCCCTTCATGACCAGGCCATTTTTTGCTATTTTAACTGGTAATTGCACAGTCATGCAACACTGTACCCAAAAATTTATATAAATTTTTTTTCACACAAATAGAGCTTTCTTTTGCTTCTATGCAGCAGAGAACAGAGGGAAGGTGATCACTTATAAAAAAAAGGAAAAAGGGTATTTATAAAAACTTTTTTTTTTATATATCTATCTATACACAAATGTTTTGCTTTTCATTTCTATTTCAAACTGATAATGACATTTTTGAGTATAGCCTCATATATTAGGTCCTACAATTAAGGTATAAAAAGTACCATCACCCAAAAATTATACAAAGGGTGAAGGGGAGGAAAGAAGGTGGGGACAGTTGCTGAGGCTGCCCTCTCACACACTCAAACCAAGGAAAATTGCTTATGGACTATCCCGGTACTGATAGACAGACAATCAACTTCAGTAAGAATATAATTTACATATAAAAACATACAATTAAACAAAATCAATATACCATTAAAAAGGGAAGATTTAACCTTACAGTATACAATTACTCATAGGTTTTTCCCAGAAAGATATCTGGTAATGGAGTTATCTTCAGAGATTAAAAATACTCTACTAGTTGCACAGTCTTAATGCTGCTTCATTTTGAAAATACATATACAAAAGTTAAGCGTATAATGAGTACAAGTCAGCAGTAACATTGAGTGGTTGCTTACCCAAAAGCCCAGAGGCAGAAGGGGACCCAGGACACGCCACTAGGTTCCACCCCACGGCAGACATGGGGGACTGTTGGCAAAAAGTGAATCTAAGATAATGAAGATGAATATGTAAAGAATGGTCGATCACACTATTTATCTACCATCCTATACATATTCATCGTCATTATCTTAGATACACTTTTCGCCAACAATCCCCCATGTCCGCCGCAGGGGGGAACCCAGTGGCGCGTCCTGGGGCCCCTTCTGCCTCTGGGCTTTTGGGTAAGCAACCACTCAATGTTACTGCTGACCTGTACTCATTGTACTATTGTTAACTTTTGTATACCGCATGTATTTTCTAAATAAATTACCTGTTTTTATAGATTATTCCTCCTGATAAAAAAGCGGCATTAAGACCACGCAACTAGTAGAGGATCTTTAATCTACGGAGGATAACTCCATTACCAGATATCTCTTTCTGAGAAAAACCTACGAGTAATTGTATACTGTAAGGTTAAATCTCCCTTTTTATTGGTAAATTGATTTTGTTCAAGTATATGTTTTTATATGTAATAAATAATATTCTTATTGAAGTTGATTGTCTGTATCAGTACCGTTGTTTTTTACAAGGCAATTGTCGCAAACACTTTAAAGTGATGCTAAACAGAGAAGTGCTAATTGTCAATTCATATAGATCATGCCACTGTATTTTTTTTAAATCCTCTAAGTACCTTATTCCTGCAGCACCGTTGTGTGGTCACGTGATCTTACCTTGTTTGGCATCTGCAGTGAAAGATGTTTGAAAGGGGCTTCTAATACTCTGCTGATGTATGCTCTCTGTAGTATGAGTCTGACACAGCACCAATCAGGGCTGGCCAGACAGTCACATGACAAAAGAGAAGCGTTTCAGAACAGCAACTCAAATTACATTTTAAAATATCAAAAAATTGTTTTACAGCCTCCTATAAATCTTTATTGAACATCAAATATGTATTTTTTGTGCATTAATAAAGCAGAACTTTACCCGTAACAACTTCATAAAGTTCTTCAACAAGGAACATACATTCCACGTTAATAATTATGCTATCAAAATTAGTGTGTGCTGTAAATTGCCTCCAGCATTGTTCCGGTTTCTTCCTGCTGGAGGCTGAAGCCCAAAGCCCCTGAACAGCAGTAAATCATAAAGCGGAACTAAACCTATTGATTTAACAGTTTAACCACTTTAACCACTTCAGCCCCGGAAGGATTTACCCCCTTCCTGACCAGAGCACTTTTTACAATTCGGCACTGCGTCGCTTTAACTGCTAATTGCGCGGTCATGCAATGCTGTACCCAAACGAAATTTGCGTCCTTTTCTTCCCACAAATAGAGCTTTCTTTTGATGGTATTTGATCACCTCTGCCGTTTTTATTTTTTGCGCTATACACGGAAAAAGACCGAAAATTTTGAAAAAAAATGATATTTTCTACTTTTTGTTCTAAAAAAAATCCAATAAACTCAATTTTAGTCATACATTTAGGC
Organism: Lithobates clamitans; assembly: GCA_037952925.1. NCBI lineage: Eukaryota > Metazoa > Chordata > Amphibia > Anura > Ranidae > Lithobates > Lithobates clamitans. The sequence continues at coordinate 359,061 of JBBGZY010002450.1, forward strand.
CAAAATGTATTCGGCCACATGTCTTTGGTAAAAAAAATGTCAATAAGTGTATATTTATTGGTTTGCGCAAAAGTTATAGCGTCTACAAACTAGGGTACATTTTCTGGAATTTACACAGCCTTTAATTTATGACTGCCTATGTCGATTCTTGAGGTGCTAAAATGGCAGGGCAGTACAAAACCCCCACAAATGACCCCATTTTGGAAAGTAGACACCCCAAGGAATTTGCTGAGAGGCATGTTGAGCCCATTGAATATTCATTTTTTTTGTCCCAAGTGATTGAATAATGACAAAAAAAAAAAAAAAAAAAAAAAAATTACAAAAAGTTGTCACTAAATGATATATTGCTCACACAGGCCATGGGCATATGTGGAATTGCACCCCAAAATACATTTAGCTGCTTCTCCTGAGTACGGGGATACCACATGTGTGGGACTTTTTGGGAGCCTAGCCGCGTACGGGGCCCCGAAAACCAAGCACCGCCTTCAGGATTTCTAAGGGCGTACATTTTTGATTTTACTCCTCACTACCTATCACGGTTTTGAAGGCCATAAAATGCCCAGATGACATAAACCCCCCCCAAATGACCCCATTTTGGAAAGTAGACACCCCAAGCTATTTGCTTTGAGGCATGTTGAGTCCATGGAATGTTTTATATTTTGACACAAGTTGCGGGAAAGTGACAATTTTTTTTTTTTTTTTTTTGCACAAAGTTGTCACTAAATGATATATTGCTCACACAGGCCATGGGCATATGTGGAATTGCACCCCAAAATACATTTAGCTGCTTCTCCTGAGTACGGGGATACCACATGTGTGGGACTTTTTAGGAGCCTAGCCGCGTACGGGACCCCGAAAACCAAGCACCGCCTTCAGGATTTCTAAGGGCGTACATTTTTGATTTTACTCCTCACTGCCTATCACAGTTTCGGAGGCCATGGAATGCCCAGGTGGCACAAACCCCCCCCAAATGACCCCATTTTGGAAAGTAGACACCCCAAGCTATTTGCTGAGAGGCATGGTGAGTATTTTGCAGCTCTCATTTGTTTTTGAAAATAAAGAAAGACGAGAAAAAAAATTTTTTTTTTTCTTTTTTCAATTTTCAAAACTTTGTGACAAAAAGTGAGGTCTGCAAAATACTCACTATACCTCTCATCAAATAGCTTGGGGTGTCTACTTTCCAAAATGGGGTCATTTGGGGGTTTTTTTTGCCACCTGGGCATTCCATGGCCCCCGAAACTGTGATAGGCGGTGAAGAGTGAAATCAAAAATTTACGGCCTTAGAAAGCCTGAAGGCGGTGCTTGGTTTTCGGGGTCCCGTACGCGGCTAGGCTCCCAAAAAGTCTCACACATGTGGTATCCCCGTACTCAGGAGAAGCAGCAGAATGTATTTTGGGGTGTAATTTCACATATTCCCATGGCATGTTTGAGCAATATATCATTTAGTGACAACTTTGCGCAAAAAAAAATAAAAAAAATAAAAAATTGTCTCTTTCCCGCAACTTGTGTCACAATATAAATTATTCCATGGACTCAACATGACTCTCAGCAAATAGCTTGGGGTGTCTACTTTCCAAAATGGGGTCATTTGGGGGGGGGTTTGAACTGTCCTGGCATTTTATGCACAACATCTAGAAGCTTATGTCACACATCACCCACTCTTCTAACCACTTGAAGACAAAGCCCTTTCTGACACTTATTGTTTACATAAAAAAATAATTTTTTTTTGCAAGAAAATTACTTTGAACCCCCAAACATTATATATTTTTTTTAAAGCAAATGCCCTACAGATTAAAATGGTGGGTGTTTCATTTTTTTTTTTCACACAGTATTTGCGCAGCGATTTTTCAAACGCATTTTTTGGGGAAAAAACACACTTTTTTACATTTTAATGCACTAAAACACACTATATTGCCCAAATGTTTGATGAGATAAAAAAGATGATCTTAGGCCGAGTACATAGATACCAAACATGACATGCTTTAAAATTGCGCACAAACGTGCAGTGGCGACAAACTAAATACATTTTTAAAAGCCTTTAAAAGCCTTTACAGGTTACCACTTTAGATTTACAGAGGAGGTCTACTGCTAAAATTACTGCCCTCGATCTGACCTTCGCGGCGATACCTCACATGCATGGTGCAATTGCTGTTTACATTTGACGCCAGACCAACGCTTGCGTTCACCTTAGCGCGAGAGCAGGGGGGACAGGGGTGCTTTTTTTTTTTTTTTTTTTTTTTTTCTTTATTATTATTATTTTTTTATCTTATTTTTAAACTGTTCCTTTCATTTTTTTTTTTTTAAATCATTTTTATTGTTATCTCAGGGAATGTAAATATCCCCTATGATAGCAATAGGTAGTGACAGGTACTCTTTTTTGCAAAAATTGGGGTCTATTAGACCCTAGATTTCTCCTCTGCCCTCAAAGCATCTGATCACACCAAGATCGGTGTGATAAAATGCTTTCCCAATTTCCCAATGGCGCTGTTTACATCCGGCGAAATCTACGTCATAAAATGCTCGTAGCTTCCGGTTTCTTAGGTCATAGAGATGTTTGGAGCCACTCTGGTCTCTGATCAGCTCTATGGTCAGCTGGCTGAATCACCGGCTGCATTTTCAGGTTCCCTGTTGAGACAGGAGAGCCAGAGAAAAACACGGAAGATGTTGGGGGGGGGGGGCATTCCCTCCCACTGCTTGTAAAAGCAGTCTAGAGGCTAATTAGCCACTAGGATTGCTTTTACATGAAAGCCGACCGCTGGCTGAAAAGAATGATACCAAGATGATACCTAAACCTGCAGGCATCATTCTGGTATAACCACTCAAAGTCGTGAATGGCATACCTGAAGACAAAAAAATGGTTAACAATAAAGCACAGTAAACGGTAAGGTATAAAAAATTGCATACCTGAAAAGCAAACATGATAAAACATAATAACAATAAAACATTGCAGAATAGAATACAGTAAAAAAGAGCAGAACAATAGAGAGAGAATAGAGAGAGAGAGAACAATAAAACGACAACTATTTTTATTTTATATTTTTGTTTGTGTTTTTTTTTTTTTACACTTTTTTTTGTAACTAACTATAATAACTGTAACCGGTTCCAGGTTCGGGTCTCTCAAAATGCGATGGCATCTCGGGAGACCCTGTGAAAGTGTGCCTAGTCTGTGCAATGCTGTACCCTACGCTAATACTCAACTAGTGCATGGTAGCGTTCAAAACATTCACCAATGCAAAGACCAGGATTGTCAGGACAGGAGGGACAATAATAGCGGGTGTCACGGCTATATCCGCGCTTGCTGCAGACACAACATATTTTTTGGGGGGTTCGCTGGGTAGGGGTACTCGGGAGGACATAAAGAAAATGCCTCTCATGCAGCCGACTGCATTTGGTTGGGGATGTGAATGGGGGAAGTACGGGCGCTGCAGAAGCGGTGGGTTCCCAATTAGGATTGGCGAATGCAGCAGGAAGGGCACTATGGGCATGACGGGCCTGTGTTTGTCTTTTTGGTGGCAGCGGGACACTACTTGTGCTTGCCACCTCACCAGCTTGAACTGCACTTATGGGACTCGCCACGTCACCAAGTGTTACTGCAGTGCTGGTTTGACTACGACCGGGGTGTACTAGGCCTCTGGTGCTTGCCAGTTCACCAAAACGCTACAAAAAAAACTGTTAGCGATCACAGGGATCAGGCCTGACTCTGCGAACGCTGCAGTTATGCGTTTAGAGTTTTGTAAGTGACAGTGATCGATCGATACTGCACTTGGGTGGGCTGGGCCGGGCCGGGCGGAGGGGCAAAACGCAGGTGCTAGCAGGTATCTGGGCTGATCCCGCTAACACTGCGTTTTTGGGAACCCTAAACTGCTGGGGACGCTAGTATAGATCTGATCAGATCAGATATTGATGCGATCAGATACTATACCACTAAGGGAGGCGTATGCTGCGTGCGTGGGTGTTAGCGGTACTGGCGCTAATCTGACGCTGCCTGGGGCTGGTGCTTGCCAGTTCACCAAAATGCTACCAAAAAAACTGTTAGCGATCGCAGGGATCAGGCCTGACTCTGCGAACGCTGCAGTTATGCGTTTAGTGTTTTGTAAGTGACAGTGATCGATCGATACTGCACTTGGGTGGGCTGGGCTCGCCTGGGCGGAGGGGCAAAACGCAGGTGCTAGCAGGTATCTGGGCTGATCCCGCTAACACTGCGTTTTTGGGAACCCTAAACTGCTGGGGACGCTAGTATAGATCTGATCGGATCAGATATTGATCCGTTTAGATACTATACCACTAAGGGAGGTGTATGGTGCGTGTACGGTGCGTGCGTGGGTGTTCGCGGTACTGGCGCTAATCTGACGCTGCCTGGGGCGACGCATATCACCGCCGGGCGATCAGGGGGCTAAACCTTTATTCGGTAATAAACGGCGGGTGCCCTGACACTATAAAAAATAAACGAACTAACCAGCGTCACCCGTAACGGTTATACGGTGATCAGTGGTGAAAGGGTTAACTAGGGGGCAATCAAGGGGTTAAAACATTTATTAGATAGTATATGGGGGTCCCTGTCGCTATAAAACACTGACGGCGAACCTAAATATTTACGTCCCTAACTACCGTCACCAGCGACACTAATACAGCGATCAGAAAAATGATCGCTTAGCGACACTGGCGACAGGGGGTGATCAAGGGGTTAAAACTTTATTAGGGGGGGTACTGGCGCTAATCTGACGCTGCCTGGGGCGACGCATATCACCGCCGGGCGATCAGGGGGCTAAACCTTTATTCGGTAATAAACGGCGGGTGCCCTGACACTATAAAAAATAAACGAACTAACCAGCGTCACCCGTAACGGTTATACGGTGATCAGTGGTGAAAGGGTTAACTAGGGGGCAATCAAGGGGTTAAAACATTTATTAGATAGTATATGGGGGTCCCTGTCGCTATAAAACACTGACGGCGAACCTAAATATTTACGTCCCTAACTACCGTCACCAGCGACACTAATACAGCGATCAGAAAAATGATCGCTTAGCGACACTGGCGACAGGGGGTGATCAAGGGGTTAAAACTTTATTAGGGGGGGTACTGGCGCTAATCTGACGCTGCCTGGGGCGACGCATATCACCGCCGGGCGATCAGGGGGCTAAACCTTTATTCGGTAATAAACGGCGGGTGCCCTGACACTATAAAAAATAAACGAACTAACCAGCGTCACCCGTAACGGTTATACGGTGATCAGTGGTGAAAGGGTTAACTAGGGGGCAATCAAGGGGTTAAAACATTTATTAGATAGTATATGGGGGTCCCTGTCGCTATAAAACACTGACGGCGAACCTAAATATTTACGTCCCTAACTACCGTCACCAGCGACACTAATACAGCGATCAGAAAAATGATCGCTTAGCGACACTGGCGACAGGGGGTGATCAAGGGGTTAAAACTTTATTAGGGGGGGTACTGGCGCTAATCTGACGCTGCCTGGGGCGACGCATATCACCGCCGGGCGATCAGGGGGCTAAACCTTTATTCGGTAATAAACGGCGGGTGCCCTGACACTATAAAAAATAAACGAACTAACCAGCGTCACCCGTAACGGTTATACGGTGATCAGTGGTGAAAGGGTTAACTAGGGGGCAATCAGGGGGTTAAAACATTTATTAGATAGTATATGGGGGTCCCTGTCGCTATAAAACACTGACGGCGAACCTAAATATTTACGTCCCTAACTACCGTCACCAGCGACACTAATACAGCGATCAGAAAAATGATCGCTTAGCGACACTGGTGAGGGGGGGTGATCAAGGGGTTAAAACTTTATTAGGGGGGGTAAGGGGGGTACCCTAGACCTACAGGGGGGTTACAGTAACTGTCCTAACACTGCTAACTGTCACAAACTGACACTATGCAGTAATCAGGAAAAAAAAAAAAAAAAAAAAAAAAAACCTGCTTGGTGTCAGTTTGTGACAGGGGGGGGGTGATTGGGGGGGGATCGGGGGGCGATCGGGGGGGGATCGGGGGTGTAATGTATGCCTGGCATGTTCTACTGTGTGTGTTTGTGTTGTGCACTTACTTACATGTCATCTCTCCTCGGCGCTGGAACGGAAACTGACAGCCGAGGAGAGATGACATCACATCCTCTGCCTCTGTGTACTATACAGAGGCAGGGGATGTTTGTCAGTGGCTGGGAGCGATCGCGAGGGGGGGGCCACGATCGGATGGTCTCCCCCTCGTCTGTCATCGCTCCCAACCAAATGCCGACCGCAGCTGGCACCGGGGGGGGGGTCCGATCGGACCCCCCACCCGCGGGAAGGCAATCACGTTTCAGGTACGTGATTTTGCCTGCCCGTGCCGCTCTGCTCACGTATATAGGCGTGAGGCGGTCGGCAAGTGGTTAAGACCGGGCCTCTTTTTTTAGATGGGGTGTTTACAAGTTAAAAACCGCATTTTTTGCTAGAAAATTACTTAGAACCCCCAAACATTATACATTTTTTTTCTAACATCCTAGAGAATAAAATGGTGGTCGTTGCAATACTTTCTGTCACACCGTATTTGCGCAGCGGTCTTACAAGCGCACTTTTAAAAAAAAAAAATACACTTTTTTGAATTAAAAAGTAAGACAACAGTAAAAGTTAGCCCAATTTTTTTTATATTGTGAAAGATAATGTTATGCCGAGTAAATTGATACCCAACACGTCACGCTTTAAAATTGCGCCCGCTCGTGGAATGGCGACAAACTTTTACCCTTAAAAATCTCCATAGGCAACATTTAAAAAATTCTACCGGTTGCATGTTTTGCGTTACAGAGGAGGTCTAGGGCTAGAATTATTGCTCTATTTCACTCTACACAAAACAAATGCTTAGTGGCTTTGTGAATACTAACACTGTCATATAGCATATAGTCTGGGTTTAATGACATTTTAAAGGGTTAGTTCTGCTTTAGGCCTTTAAAACTAAATTTCTGCAGTCCATGTGATCTGGCACAGTAGTTCAGCGCTCGGTGATCTAACTACATTTTCTACAATTCAATGCTTCAATTCACAACCCAATGGGATATGAGGATAAATAAGAAGAAGTAGATTTCCCACAATTCAATGCGAAGGGAGGATGATTGAGACACGTTCAGGAGAACTCTACATGTGTGTATTTGTGGATGAGCAATGACATCATTGCTTTGAGTTACTCAGTGTATGGTCTGTCTGGGCCTGTATGCAGGATGATGTGGATTACACAGAATAAAAGATTGTGTCCTCAGGTTTTATGAAAGTCGCAGTTGGCTTAAAGCCACATGTGGTTGAATGGCCCCAAACGCAGACAGTGTGAGTTTGGGAGTCGCAAATTCGCAGAGATGTCAAATTAGAAGCAGTGGCTGTGTCAGTGCAACCGCTGCATCCCAATTGACATGAACAGGGTTGCCTGCACAGGATGTACAGAACACCTGTGCATCCCTGAATGGGTAAACACGGCCCTTATACCAGGCATATGCTGTAGAATGCCATGTGGATGAGGCCTTGAGATAAGCAATTTGAGGGAAGATAATGGTCTTTACTCTCTTCACAGTGGTTTTCAACCACCTACTGGGGCCTCTTGCCTGCACTTCAGTGTTTGTTATAAAGGTGATCTAAACCTTTAATGCCGATCCTTCAAAAGTAAAAGGTAATACAGGAGGTACAATAATTCCTAAGAAATGTAGATACATTTTCTCAAAAATCTAACATTCCAAAAAAGTGAAGAAGGGGGAGACCCCAGCAACAATATGACCTAAACAGGAAAATTAACAAGCAGCAGCCTTTTTGCAGTTGCCCTTCCAGCCAAGCCATAATGGCTAATTAGAGTTCATCCTGCACTGATTTTGACTGGTTGTCATGTGTCACTCCACTCTGCACATTGTAATTAGGGATGAGCCCGATGTTCGACGAATAGTGAACAATTTGGGGTGTTTGTGGCAAATTCGAAAGCCGCGGAACACCCTTTAAAAGTCTGTGGGAGAAATTAAAAGTGCTAATTTTAAAGGCTTATATTGCATGGTATTGTCATAAAAAAAAGTGTTTGGGGACCTGGGTCCTGCCCCAGGGGACATGTATCAATGCAAAAAAAAAGTTTTAAAAACGGCCTTTTTTTTCGGGAGCAGTGATTTTAATAATGCTTAAAGTGAAATATTCCTTTAAATTTCGTACCTGGGGGTGTCTATCGTATGCCTGTAAAGTGGCGCATTTTTCCCGTGTTTAGAACAGTCCCTGCACAAAATAAAATTTCTAAAGGAAAAAAAAGTCATTTAAAACTACTCGCAGCTGTTTTGAAAATTAATAAAAGCGTATATTTAAAAAAAAAAAACTACTCGCAGCTATAATGAAATGTCAGGTCTCGGCAATACAGATAAAAGTTATTGAAAAAAACGGCATGGGATCTCTCCCAGTCCATTACCAGGCTCTTTGGGTCTGGTATGAATATTAAGGGGAACCCCCGAACCAAAATGAAAAAAAATAAAAATAAAATGGTGTGGGGGTCCCCCCAAAAATCCATACCAGGCCCTTATCCGAGCATGCAACCTGCCAGGCCGCAGGAAAATAGGGGGGGCGAGAGAACGCCCCCTTCTGAACCGTACCAGGCCACATGCCCTCAACATGGGGAGGGTGCTTTGGAGTAGGCCCCCAAAGCACCTTGTCCCCATGTTGATAGGGACAAGGGCTTCATCTCCACCACCCTTGCCCAGTGGTTGTGGGGGTCTGTGGGCGGGGGGACTTATGGGAATCTGGAAGAAGTAGAAGGTAGAAGAAGATGAATGGACTTTGTGGGACATTTTTATTTTTTTATTTTTTAATAAAGGATTTGTCCCAAGGTGTGTCTTGTGGTTTTTTAACATGTTGACACTTTTTTGTGAAATGGTACTGGTACAATGTACCCGTTACCATTTTAAACAGGGGGGGGCGGGATCTGATGGTCCCCTTGTTAAAGTGTACTTCCAGATTCCGATAAGCCCCCCGGCTGCAGACCCCCACAACCCTCTCTTTTCCTGCGGCCTGCCAGGTTGCGTGCTGGGATAAGGGTCTGGTATGGATTTTTGGGGGGACCCCCACGCCATTTTTTAAAATTTTGGTGTGGGATTCCCCTTAAAAACCACACCAGACCAGAAGGGCCTGGTATGGAATTTGGGGGGACCCCCACGGATTTTTTTTTTAAATTTTGGTTCGGGGTTCCCCTTAATATTCATACCAGACGCAAATGGCCTGGTAATGGACAGGGGGGATCCCATGCTGTTTTTTTTCAATGACTTATCTGCATTGCCAAGACCCGACAATTCATTATAGCCGCTAGTAGTTTTAGAGGACTTTTTTTCCTTTAGAAACTGCTCTCGAAAAAACGTCAGTTTTTAAAACTTTTTTTTGTATTGATACATGTCCCCTGGGGCAGGACCCAGGTCCCCAATTACTTTTTATGACAATAACTTGCATATTAACCCTTAAAATTAGCACTTTTGATTTTTCACGTTCGTGTCCCATAGACTTTAACAGTGTTCGCGCAATTTTTTTGCCTGTTCGCATGTTCTACTACAAACCGAACCGGGGGGTGTTCGGCTCATCCCTAATATTAACCCTTAAAATGAGCACTTTTGATTTTTTTCACGCTCGTGTCCCATAGACTTTAATGGTGTTCATGCAAATTTTTTGCCTGTTCGCATGTGCTGCGAACCAAACCGGGGAGTGTTCTAAGACTATGTACTAAGACTATATTCTAGTCAGCTATAATAGATAATATACATTTTACATCTAAATATCCCATTAATAAATATCTATTACCTGTCAGTAATGTATTGGAATAATTCTATTATTAGCAGAATATCCGTTCTTTAAAGTGGCTGTCTATACTGTTATGCAATTACAGGCAACACATTTTCAGATTCAGCACTTTATCAGGCTTAATGAAGAGAAAAAAAACGTGCTTTTAAAAAGTATATCCAATAACAGGATAAATTGTAAAATTTTAATCCACTTGTTGGCTTGCATTTGAATCAAGGACAGGTTCATGTATGTCAGCAAGTCTCAGACATACAGTACGTGCAACAGTTTTGGGCAGGTGTAAAAAAATGCCGTAAATTAAGAATGCTTTCAGAAATAGACGTGTTAGTTTATTTTTATCAATTAACAAAATGGAAAGTAAATGAACAAAAGTGAAATCCAAATCAAAATATGGTGACCACCTTTTGCCTTCAAAAACAGAATTAAATTTTCTAAATACACTTGCACACAGTTTTTGAAGGAAGGTTGTTCCAAACATCTTGGAGAACTAACTACAGATCTTCTGCAGATGTAGAATGCCTCAAATCCTTGTCGCTTCATGTAATCCCAGACAGACTCGATGTTGAGATCAGAGCTCTGTGAGGGCCAAGCCATCACTTCCATGACTCCTTGCTCTTCTTTACGCTGAAGATAGTGAATGACAATGGCTGTATATATTTGGGGTTGTGGTCCTGCTGCAGAACAAATTTAGGGCCAATCACACACCTCCCTGGTGGTATGGCATGATGGATAAAGCTGGATACACACTATACAATTTTCTGTAGATTTTCTCCTTCAGATTTACCAAAACCATATAATATGGAGGTCAAACCTTAAGAGAGTTTCAATTTGTATGCAATCAGGTAGGCCCTTGCACTATATGGTTTTGGTAACTCTAAAGGAAATCAAACAACAACAATTGTATAGTGTGTATAGGGTCTAAGTATCTGCTTGTATTTCTCTGTATTGAGGACACCATTAATCCTGACCAAATCTTCAACTACATTTGCAGAAATGCACCCCAAACTTGCAAGGAACCTCCCTCATGCTTCACTGTTGCCTGCAGACACTCATTGTACTCCAGCCCTTCAGTGAACAAACTGCCTATCGCTACAGCCAATTATTTCAAATTTTGTGAATAAAGTCAAGGAAAGCAAGCTCAAGAAATATTTTCAATCTGGAGGATACATCATGGTTTCTGGATAAAGTGCTTGAGACCTATACATACATTATATATATATATATATATATATATATATATATATATATATATATATATATATATATATATATATATATATATATATATATACATACATTATATATATATATATATATATATATATATATATATATATATATATATATATATATATATATATATATATATGCCATGGTTTGGATGTTTTAAGGACTTATTTTGCACATTTGTTTGACAAGTTTGATGCTACAATATTAAACTTTGGACTTTTTTGGATTTCTTCATTATCTACAAATGGTCATGAACACATTGGTATTTGAAGCACTGGTGCTTTGTTATCACTTATCTTTCATATTATAATTTTTTCCCCAATTTTGCTGTTTGGTTAGCACGTGTACTGTGACATCTATTATATGGTTTTGGTTATATTATGTCATTGCTATTCACCAGTATCATTTTTGTGTCTTATATCACTGGTGTATTGGTGACATTTATTGAAGTGATATTTCACTGAAGTTTATTTATTCTTTGAATACACAAACCCTTTTATTTAAAAAAATGACTCATCTGTCCAAAGCACCTGCTGCCATTTTGCTGCACCCCAGTTCCTATGTTTTCATGCATAGTTGAGGTGCTTAGTCTTGTTTCCACGTCAGGGGTATGTGTTTTTTTGGCTGCAATTCTTCCATGAAGACCACTTCTGGCTAGACTTCTCCAGACAGTAGATGGGGGTACCTGAGTCTCACTGGTTTCTGCCAGTTCTGTGCTGATGGCACTGCTGGACATCTTCTGATGTCAAAGGGAAGTATGTATGATGTGAATTCAATTTGCTGCATCAAATGTCTTTGACCAAGTACTGCGTCTACGGTCCTCAACGTTGCCTATTTCGTTATGCTTCATCAAAAGGGATTGAACAGCACATATTGAAAACTCCAGTCTGCTTTGAAGTCCTTGCATGGGAGAGACTTTGCTGATGCAGTATAACTACCTTGTGTCTTGTTGCTGTCCCCAGTCTTGCCATGGTGTATGACCTATGACAAGAAACTGTTTTCTTTTACAAAGATTTATTGATAGAAAAGTGAATACAACAAATAAGTGTAACAGAGTGAAGGTTACATCAGACATGGGATAAAGAGGATCCTGACAAAGGGATGCTATATAGATGTGGTACAAATATTCATCATTACAATAAGAAAATTGGGTGGAAAAAAAAGAAAAACAAAAGTAGTAGCGATGTTCCATAATATAGTACCCAGCGCTGTATTATGGCCTAGGCCGACAAGGCCCAGGCCTAGGGCGGCTCTTCACAGGGGGGCGGCAAAAAAGCTGCCCCCCCGCACGAAAAAAGTACCACCTCACACTGCGCTGCCAAACTGCAAATCAGTGCAGCGCGACCTTCATCAGGGCAGGCAGAAGGAGCAGTGGGCTGGGTCCTGCACCAATCCAGAGGCGGCATAATGTCACTAGCAGCGGCAGAAGAGGGGCCTGCATGAGCTGGAAGTCCCGGCAGACGGGGATGCTGGAGGCGCTGTATAAGTCGGCGGGAGGCGGAGTTTCTGGCTCTCTGTGCGGAGGTCAGGGGGGAGATCTACTGGAGGAGAGGAAGAAGCAAAGTGGAGTGGTTACGAAGAAAACTGTCAGCACCAACACAGATGGCACCAGGTGAGACGGACAAGCACAGCACAGAGGTGACAGGCAGGGACACCTTGCTCTGTATCGTATGTGACAAAATCTCCTATAAAAAGTGCAGTGCTAAAAAATATGCATCAATACATACAAGTAAATAATGTGCACACTGAGTTGTTATCACATTGGATTGGCCAGGCACCAGCTATTTATTCTCTATTTTTTTATGGTGAAGGGATCCACCACCAATCCATCAACTGTTTATGGACTCATATTTTGTTTTCTGATTGCAATTATCCACTCAGGCACTCTGAGTGCTATATGGGACATCTGATTTTATTGCACTTTATTTAATCTTTAATAATCTATACTTTTTACTTCCTGTGTTTGCACATGATTATTATGTTTGTCACTATTATACGCTGACCCACCTTCAGTTTTAGACTGTTTGCACATATCAAGCTCACTGCAGGAATACCTTTACATTCATATTTACTTGTACGTATTGATGCATATTTTTTAGCACTGCACTTTTTATAGAAGTTTTTGTCACATACTATACACTGGCCAATATTCAACAGCGCAGCACCATTATTATATACTTCAATGCCCTCAGTCTCTGACTGTCCCTTGTGCCATGCCCACAGTCCCTGACCACCCCTTGTGCCATGCTCGCAGTCCCTGACCATCCCTTGTGCCATGCCTGCAGTCCCTGACCATCCCTTGTGCCATGCTCGCAGTCCCTGACCATCCCTTGTGCCATGCCCGCAGTCCCTGACCATCCCTTGTGCCATGCCCGCAGTCCCTGACCATCCCTTGTGCCATGCCGGCAGTCCCTGACCATCCCTTGTGCCATGCTCGCAGTCCCTGACCATCCCTTGTGCCATGCCCGCAGTCCCTGACCATCCCTTGTGCCATGCCCGCAGTCCCAGGCCATCCCTTGTGCCATGGCCGCAGTCTCAGGCCATCCCTTGTGCCATGCCCAAAGTCTCGGACCGTCCCTTGTGCCATGTCCGCATTCTCTGACCGTCCCTTGTGTCATGCCCGCTGTCTCTGTGGGCTGTGATGTAAGGGGGAGCCCTGTGGACTCTTGTGTAAAGAAAGGGCTGTGGTTACCAGAGACCCCCTTACATCAGAATTTCCCTTTACACCAGAGTCTGCAGCAGTCCCTTTTACATCAGAGTTGTCAGAGTTCTGCTTTACATCGGGGGTCCAAAAAGCTCCCCTTACATTGTAAAGAAGAACCCTGTACTGGGTTTTATTAGCCTGGCCTTCATGTAAATGGAGAAATCTGTTTATTGCTAGCACGTTATAAAAAACTTACCCTAGAACGAAGCCCAACAGTACCGTGATATTACCCCTGAAATGGCTGACATCTACCTGGTCTTCATTCCAGGTTTGCAGCCTCCGGCTACATGAGTGGCCAGGGACACGATGACATCACTCCCGCTCATGTTCGCGGGAGCCGCCATTTCTGGCAAAGGCTTTGAAGATCCAGCACTGTAAGCTGGACCTGCAGAGCGCATGCGCCGATGGTGTCAACGGCTGCACGCACTCTGAATATCTCCTAAATGGTGCAAGTTTAGGAGATATTCACAGTACCTACAGGTAAGCCTTACTATAGACTTACCTGTAGGTACAAGTGGTAGTACAGGGTTTACTACCACTTTAGGGGGTGCACGATTTTAGGGCAGCACAAAACCTAAATACACCACTGATAGTACCATCAATTTCCCAAAATATGTTGTTTGGTAGGTTTGAGTGCAAAGAAAATAATAAAAAAAGAAAAAAGCAACGTAGAAGGGTACATTCATTTTATATCCACCTCAAATTGCTTGTAGATAGAAAAATTATTAAAAAAGTCCAGTCTATTTATTTTGTTTCTTCTGTATCACTGTAACCATCATTATTAGACCTGACTCCTTGGTTTCAGGAGTCACAGAGAGGAGTGCAAATAAAAAGTCGAGATGAAAGAATAAAGGGGAACATAGGAGAAAAAGAAAAAGGAGGGAAGAAGAGGAGAGGGAAGAAGGGGAAGAGTCCATCATGGGGGGGGGGGGGGGTGTTGATATATGATATCCATGGTTGCCAGACCTTGAGAAATGTATTGTGTGTGTCAGAAGCCATCAACATCAATTTCTCATTAATCATAATATCGTTCATTCAATTTTTCACTGCTTCAAAGCTGAGTATAGGGGTTATCCAGGCCCTCGCTATGGTCAGTTTGGTAGCATTAAAAAGGTATAGAGCCAATTGGCGTTCTGGGCAGAGCAGTTCAAGGATAGATTTATATAGAATGGCTTCATAGGGATCTCTTTTCAAGTTGGAGTGGAGCATATTGCGTAAAAGGGTACAGACCCTGACCCAAAGTCTACATACCTTCGGACATGTCCACCAAATGTGGGCCATAGTACCATCCTGTAAGCAACCCCGGTAACAATGAGGAGAGTAGGAGGGGATAAAACGAGCTAGCCTAGCAGGCGTGTAATGCCATCTGTATAACACCTTATATGCATTTTCTAGAGTAAGAACATTCCTAGAGCTCTTTGTAAGTGATATAGTCATGATCTGCCAGTCCTCCAGATCCAACTGTTAACCCAGGTCTCTCTCCCATTGGAGATGGTATGATCTCACTGCGGGTTTCCTACTGGAGATGATAGAGGAGTAGAGCAGGGGATATTACCCCAGGGAGTGAGGTGTAGCCCTGCAAATCCTTTCAAAGGGGGTCAAAGTGTATGGGGTGGATTGGGCCCTTATGAGTTGTTGAAGAAAATGTTTGATTTGAAGGTAGCTATAATGTTCCTGAAGGGGTATATCATGGGAAGATCTGAGCATTTCAAATGTGAGTATTTTCATGGGGGTGAACAGGGAATGGACATCAGTGAATCCATTATCCGTCCACCACGAGAATTTTTTAGGATTTTCATAGCAGGGGGGAAATAACGGGCAATGATCAAGGCGCAGTAGTGGTAGGTGAGGGGACAGTAGTCCAGCCGAGTATTTGACGGAGTCCCATAGGCGGAGAGAGTGGGCCATACACGGTCCAAACCCGTGTAGAAGTTTCGCCGGAGGGAGCCAGGGTACAGAGGAAATAGGTATAGAGTGCGATTCAACCAGGTCAATAGTTGCTCATAACAGCATTTGATAAGTGCCATGCAGACGAGTCAATGGAGCAATGTTCGCTGCCGTGTAATATGTTTGAAGATTTGGAACGGAGAGACCTCCATTGATCCGCCGGGCATATAATATCCGCTTATAAATTTGGGGACGAGTGGAACCCCATATAAATTTCAAGAGTTTGTGTTGGTGGATTCGCAGTATATAGGAGGCAATTGGGACTGGTAACACTCGGAAAAAGTACAACAGTTTTGGAAGATAGGTCATACGGACCGCAGAGATCCTACCGAACCAGGATAACGGGAAGTGGGACCAGGAGGATAGCATTTCAGTAAGTTTGCTAAAGAGGGGAGGAAAGTTAGCCTGATATAGTCCATCATATTTAGGGGTGAGGCGTATGCCTAAATAGGGCAGCGAGGGAGGCCATTGGAATAAGCTAATTGGCTAATTCTGGAGGGGAAAGATTTACAGACATTGCTTTAGACTTAGTAGGGTTAACATGTAGACCCGAAAGAGACGCAAGGGTCTCCAAAAAGGAGAACAGGTTAGGCAATGAGATTCTGGGTGATGTCATTGTCAATAGGATGTCATCCGCAAACAAAGATCTTGTGAACTGAGCCTGCCACTTCAACACCTTTTATATCTGGATGTGAACGAATCGCCTCTGCCAACGGTTCCATCGCTAGGACGAACAAGAGAGGCGAAAGTGGACAGCCCTGTCAGGTGCCCCTGCGGATGGGAAAAATAGAGGATTCAAACCCATAGTATTTTATTTTAGCTTGAGGAGTATCATACAGTGCCGTCAGCCAACGTAAAAACAAAGTACCAAAGCCGTAGTGGCGGAGTACTGTCATGAGAAATAGCCAGGACAAGGTGTCAAAGGCACTGTTCACATCCAGTGACAAAAGCATAGTCTGACAAGAAACTGTTTATCACAACCTCACCTTACTAGCAGAGTTTGGCTGTTCCTCACCCATTTTTAAGCCTTTTACACAGCCGTTTCAGTTTAAGTTAATGACTGTGTTGCAACCCACATATGAAAGTGATGATCATTAGAACCTGCTTGATATAATTGGTTAATCTTTATACACCTCACTCTAATCCTTTATCCTCAAACTGGAGCTGAATGATAACTTGCTGAAAGCTCTGCAAAGTACGTTGAAGCTTTTAAATGCTTTATCAGCTTGCTGTTCATACTGTTTTTATACAAACTTAAGCCCATGTGAAACATACCCAAGAATTGATGCTGGATTGAAGTCAAATGATAGTCACACCAAATATGGATTTGATTTAGATTTTTCTTCTGCCCACTTACTTTGCATTTGTAAATTGATAAAACAATTAAAATATTTTTGAAACCATTCCTACTTTACAGCATTTCTTCACACCTGTCTAAGTGCTAGTTTACAACAGACGCAATTCCATGCGCTTTTTATTTTTAGGCACAAAATGCATGCACAGTGTTTTCCATGTATTTCAATGGCTCCAGTACACACCATGCAGTCAGATTCGGGTTAGTTTCTGCACTGGAAACTGAATACATGGTGTGAACTAGAGCCATTGGAATACATGGAAAACCCCGAGCATGCATTTTTAGTGCAGAAAAAAAGCGCACGGAACTGCATCTGGTGCAAACTGGCCCTAAACCTTTTGCACAGTACTGTATATTGCTCTCGGTACTCAAGTTTATCAGTTTTATTCAATGAATAGCATGGTGTAACATTCTGCATCTCAGAGTTCAGAGAAAATTAAAACAGAAGAATATAAGAGGTGACACAGTGACTGTAGAACTGGAATTATTAGAGTTGACAGTTTGTTTAAAAGTTTGACCAGTGCTGGATCTGCCTCCTAACACTGCTTAAGCTGGCCCTGGAACACTGCTGTGAATGGCAAGTCCTTGACTGTATATGTTAGCACCATATAATTAAGTACAACAAGCTACAAGGAGTGTATGCAAATAGAAAATGTGGAAGCTGAAACAGTGAAAATTACATTTGATTTGAAAGAAATGAGAAATATAAAATACATATATTACATTGAACTAAAGTAACATACATCATAGACAAACCTGGGTAGCCATGAACTTTGTAGACATATATACTCAAACAATAATGCTAATACAAAATCAAGAGATTTTATTCAAACAAGTAAAAAAAAAAAAAAAAAAAAAAAAAAAAGGAAACAAGCAAGCAATGTTGCAAAAGGTATACAGTGGGTATAGAAAAGAATCACCCACCTTTAATCACATTTTGTTGCTTTGCAGCCTGAAATGAAGACAGACGCTGTTTTTGTTTTATCCAGCTGTATTCACTCAGTGCAACTTATAACATCGAAAGTGAAAGATATAACACCAACATGTCAGAAAAAAAATAAATATTGAAAAACAGAATTACCGAGTTGGAAAAAAGTATCAATGAAAATAAATGTGATCTGTAGCACCATAAGTGATGTGCCTTCATCCCTAAATACATGTGTAGAAAATGCCAAACGGTCCTGGGACTTTAAATGAGGCACTTTCACATATAAAAATAGTAATACATGTACATGATTGCAAATTCATAATTCCATAAAATAACCACAGTATAAAAAAAAACTGATTTATGATAAATGAATATGAGAATATATTTATATATATTTTTTAAGTCCCCCCCCCCCCATTTCTAGTCATAAAAAATAGTTGTAACATATGAAGTACAAATATTAATACATGGTAGTATGTCAGATTATATCTAAGAGCTCATTGCATCCAGTAACTATGCGTTTCGTGGCTCATGACCACACTTCAGGAGTAGATGCAAGATACATGTACATCAACTCCAAATATAATCAAACAAAACACATGGCTGAAAGCCCTAGAGAGCATCTGACCCAGAAGCAGTGGCAGTAGGACTCGCAGGGGCCAGGGGGGGGGCAAACGGAGGGCAAATAGGGTGCCGAAAAATGAAATGTCTATGTAGATCTGTTCATAAGCCTCATACACACGATCGGATTTTCCTGCAGACAAAACCTCAGACTTTTGTCCGAAGGCACGTGCCTGGATTTTGTCTTGCATACAAACGGCAAGGAATTGTCGGCCAACGAACACGAACATAGTGACGTACTACATGGTTTTTCAGCTCTTTAGCGCCACCCTTTGGGCTCCTTCTGCTATTTTCATGATAGTAGAAGTTTGGTAAAATGTTGATTCGCTCTTTTCATTTCGCGCTTTTCATTTAGTTTCTGAACGGCCGTTCATCAACCAGCCATGTTGCGGAATCGAAGGAGATAACGTGTTATTTATTATTGGCCTTGGAGTTATTGCTTTGACCCAAGTCTAGTCCAGGAACAGGAGGAGGAGTTCTTGGACCAAAAATTGGTTGCTTTATTAATCGTGACCAATTATGCCATATGCCTTTGCTGCGGGAGCTCCAGGAGAATAATCCAGATGTTTTTCAGAATTATCTCCGGATGACAGACCCCTGCTTTCACCAACTCTTGGCTCTGTTGACTCCCTATATTAAGAAGCAGGACACATGCATGAGGCTTTTATTTTATTTTTTGGTTGAATAATAAGGATTTTATTTGTTATATTTTCTATATTTTTGGATGCATAGAATGCACTTTTTGGTTAAGTTCTATTGGCAGATAGCATGTCTAATTTTATTTGTTTTCTCTTTTTAATACACAATAAAAAAATTGTGGAGAATAATACTTGGCTATGTGTTTTACTTCAAATGACAGTTTGGGAGTTATATTTAAAAAAAATACAATGTAAAATTGACAAGGGACACCAACATAGTTGTATCTTTGATCTTAAAAATTACGGGATAATGGTGTTGTGGTAACTTGCCCCCAAAAAAAAATAAAATAAATATTATTCTTGATATCACTAGAAAAAAAAAAAGCCTTTGAAAATTTGTTTACAATAACTCCATCAGTATCACCAGCAAAGCAGCTTCATTAGTATCACATTAAAAAAGAAAAAAATTGTGCGCTGCATTTGGAGATTCCATAATTTGCCATGTCATGAATGTTAATTCTCCATTACGAATGTTAGTTTACAAGACCGTCTGCTTCTGGCTCGTCCTTGCTTCCGAGCATGCGTGGTTGTACTTTGGACTTTTGTCCGACGGACTTGTGTACACACGCTCAGAAAACCCAACAACACACATTTGTCCGCGGAAAATTTTAAAACTTGCTATCCAACATTTGTCCTTGGAAAATCCGACAACAATTGTCCGATGGAGCGTACAAACGGTCGGATTTTCTGCCAACAGCCTGTCATCACACATTTCCCGTCGGAAAATCCGATCGTGTGTACGAGGCTTAAGGCTACTTTCACACTCAGACCACACAACCGTTAGCGGTAAAGCACCGCTAGTTTTAGCCCTAATTTACCGGCGCTGTGCAGGCAGGAGCAGGGCGCTTTTAACTCCAAAGAAGGGTTAACAAGGGGTTAAAAGCACCCGAAAAGCACCACTGCCGAAGTGCTTTGCAGGCGCTTTGGCAGCGCTGCCTATTGATTTCAATGGCAGGGGCGGAGTGGGAGCGGTGTCCGCCCCAAAGATGCTGCCTGCAGGACTTTTTTTTTTCTGTCTTGCAAGAGCACCGCCCTAGTGTGAAAGCACTCGGGCTTTCACACTGGGGAGGCTTGAGATGTACTTTTCAGGCGCTATTTTTAGTGCTAAAACGCCTGAAAAGCACCTTCAGTGTGAAAGGGGTCTTAATTATGAGAGAGTTTAGTTCCACTTTAGGTTTTAACAGACTGCCTTATAGAAGGACAGGAGTCCCTGAATCTGTATACATGGAACATATATTTGGGTTCCTAAGAGGATCTTAGCTTATGAATTAGGACCAAATTTAGATTGCTTGGTTTCCAGGTAACATGTACGAAAGTAATACGTAGTCTGCTATTGCTGACATAATCCTAAAAGTGTGATTGCCTGGATGCCATGCTGATTTAGTGCATTCAGCACTTTGTAAAGCACTGTGCCATTAACGCAAAAAAAAAAAACACACACCCACACGCCCCTATTCAAGCAGTGACATGGCGGTTCAAAAAAAGTGGATCATCATTCTAGCTAACTAGTATTTTCAGAAGCCAGCCCCCATATGTATCAGTATTGGTTCTTTAAAATTTGCTAACATTTGTCAGGCAAATCATGTTAGATATGATTTTCACGCCCATGCTTACATCTTTTCCCCTACTCAGTTCCAAATTAGGTACATCATCTCCTTTTTATTTTTCTTCAGTCATTACGCTTCTGCAACTTCTACACAACCTTTGCTTACGTACAGTTGTTTATAAAAAGTCTACACACCCCTGTTAAAATGTCAGGTTTCTGTGATGTGAAAAAAAAGAAGAGACAAAGATAAATAATTTCAGAACTTTTCCACCTTTAATGTGACCTATAAAAACTGTAAAACAAAACTGAAATCTTTTAGGTGGAAGTAAAAATAAATAACTAAAATAATATGGTTGCATAAGTGTGCACACCCTTAAACTAATACTTTGTTGAAACACCTTTTGATTTGATTACAGCACTCAGTCTTTTGGGGTATGAGCCTATCAGCATGGCACATCTTGACTTGGCAATATTCGCCCACTCTTCTTTGCAAAAACACTTCAAATCTGTCAGATTGTGAGGGCATCCTGTGAACAGCCCTCTTTAGATCACCCCACAGATTTTCAATGGGATTCAGGTCTGGGCCATTCCAAAACTTTAATCTTCTTCTAGTGAAGCCATTCCTTTGTTGATTTGGATGTATGCTTTGGGTCATTGTCATGCTGAAAGATGAAGTCCCTCTTCATGTTCAGCTTTCTAGCAGAAGCCTGAAGGTTTTGTGCCAATATTGACTGGTATTTGGAACGGTTCATAATTCCCTCTACATTGACTAAGGGTCCTGTTCCAGCTGAAGAGAAACAGCCCCAAAGCATGATGATGCCACCACCATGCTTCACTGTGGGTATGGTGTTCTTTTGGTCATGTGCAGTGTTATTTTTGCGCCAAACATATCTTTTGGAATTATGGCCAAAAAGTTCAACCTTTATTTCATCAGACCAGAACACGCTTTCAATTTTGGAGGGACGTCCAGTTCTTGGTAATGTAACTGGTGTGCCATATTTTCTCCACTTGATGATGACTGTCTTCACTGTGTTTCATAGTATAGCCAATGCCTTGGAAATTCTTTTGTATCCTTCTCCTGACTGATACCTTTTAACAATGAGATCCCTCTGATGCTTTGAAAGCTCTCTGCAGACCAAGGCTTTTGCTGTATGATGCGACTAAGGGCACTTTCATACTGCCAGCGCCCGGGTGTCTGCGGTAAAGCACTGCTATTTTTAGCGGCGCTTTACCGTCCTTTAAGCGGAGCTTTTCGGCCGCTAGCAGGGCACTTTTAACCCCCGCTATCGGACGAAAAATGGTTAAAAGTGCCCGCAAAGTTCCCCTGCAGAGGCGCTTTGCTGATGATTTGGCAGTGCTGCCCATTGATTTCAATGGACTTGGGCACTTTAGGAGCGGTGTATTCATTTCTCCCAAAGCGCCGCAAAGAAGCTGGTTGCAGGACTTTTTTTAAAGTCCTGCCAGCGCAGCGCCCCAGTGCGAAAGCATTCAGGCTTTCACACTGGGATTGCAGCTGAGGCTTTTTTCAGGCACTTTACAGGAGCTATTTTTAGTGCTAAAGCGCATAAAAAACACCTCCAGTGTGAAAGGGGTCTAATGGCCCATACACACGATCTGAATATCGTACGACAGATCGTACCACCTTTTTCGTTTAATAGTTGCAAGTAGCAATTGAATAGGTAAATAAAGTCACGAAAAGTGATGTCATGTGTTGTAATATCTTTGTATTGTATTTTCGGACGACAACCGTACTGACTAAACGAAAATCGTAAGATCTGGTATCGTACGAGGAAAATTTTCGTGCTTGTGCTTGAACTGTCGTGATAGGCTCTCGAAAGTAGTGTACACACGATCCGAAAATCGTATGATTCTTCCTCGGAGGACAGTTTTCATACAATATTCGAGTCGTGTGTACGGGCCATAAGAAACTGTCAGACCTACTAGAACAGCAGAACTTTATTTGGGTTTAATCAGAGGCACTTTAAAATGATTGCAGGTATACTGACTCCTATTTAACATGAGTTTGAATGTGATTGCTTAATTCTGAACACAGCTACATCCCCAGTTACAAGAGGGTGTGCACACTTCTGCAACCACATTATATTAGTTTTTTTATTTTTACTTTTCCCCACTAAAATGTTTCAGTTTGCTTTTCAACTGAGTTGTACAGTTTATAGGTCACCTTAAAAAAAGGTGGAAAAAGTTCTGAAATTATTTATCTTTGTCTCATTTTCTACATCACAGAAACCTGACATTTTAACAGGGGTGTGTAGACTTTTTATATCCACTGTATCTTCTTGTGTGTATCCATATGGCAATTATTCAATATTAAAGCTTTGTTTTTTGTTTAACAAACATGTCATATTTACCTGCTCTGTGCAGTAGTTTTGCACAGAGCAGCCTCAATCTTCTTCTTGGGTCTCCCGCCGCTGCTCCTGGCTCCTCCCCCTTGACCAGTGCCCCCAATAGCAAGCTGCTTGCTATGGGGGCACTGATGCGTGCTTGCTCCCGAGACCCATTCTATGCGTCCATAAAACACATAGCGCCATGGCTCGGCCCTGCTCGCCGCTCTTTCCTCATTGCCTCACTTGCTGATTGATAGCAGTGCTGCTGTGTCTCAGCTAATGAGAGAGAGACCCGGGACAGCCAAGGCTTTCGTGCACATCGCTGGATTGATAGGAGGCTCAGGTAAGTATTCGGGGGGCAGCACACACAAGGTTTTTTTACCTTCATGCATAGAATCTTTAGCCTTTTCAACCACTTTCATTCTCTTACCTGAATGATTGTCTATTTTCTGTCGCCTTAATCACTTTTTCGCAGCATTCACTACAATTAACAGAGTATTCTGAATTATTTAACAATGAAATATTGTTTTGTTTTAATCTGTTTAGTGAAAGTTTGTCACTATTTGGGATTTAGGAGTTTGGTGCGGTTTCTTATAATTTCTTTGAACTATATGTGGATTTCTGCTGCATTTTGTGCTGATTTTCTCAGCATTTTTAGTGAGGCATACCAAGCTATAGATTGAGGTCTGAACTGCCAAGTTGGTGTGGGTATATCTATATAAATCATTGAATTTTGGATAAAAGGGAATGTTGGGTTTTAACTTGTGTATATTTTAAATGGCAATTCATCCTTTTTATGGATTATTATGTTAAAGATTGTTGGTATTTAGGTGTATGATTAATAAATACTTAAATTCTGTATACAGTTATTGGATGTCTTTTGTTGTTTGCTTTTTTTATGGTCTTGTCCTCCCGCTCATTTACCAGCAGGTAAAGCTATCTGTTATGTTTCTCCCACTGAAAAACAAACTTTTGCAATGGACTTTTGCAATGGATTAGTAAAATCAGTTTGGGCTTTTAGTTGGAAAGGAGCTGCAAAAGATTAGGTCTAAAACACTCCAGTGTATATACATACAGTATACTTTACGTATCATGAATGCACTGGATCCTTGTATTTACGTATACTTTAGTAGGGCATTTGGAGTACTTTGCCAGTATACTGTGTACAAATTTGTACAATGTGGATAACTACCAAAATGTGTCAATTTCTGCATTCAAATTCAAGCTGAATGACATTTGATTTCCATTTTAGATCTGCTTCACTTTCTGCTAAAACAAAGTCATCTTAACTGCCGGTAACAACGTTCATTAATACATCCTATTGCTGATCATGTCTCCGGTTACATGTTTATCTATTATTGACCTACTGTTTTCATTGGACTTTGCCGATGCATCAATTACAGGAACTAAAAACATTTAGCTGTGGTTGTTGTTTCTTCAATAATTCGTGTCTGTTGCTGTCGTGGCTTGTAAACTGCATTGATCAGTGACTACGTTTTATTAAATACCCTGTGCAAAGCATTTAAACTTAATAGTTCTTAAATGGTTAATTATAGGGGGGGTTCTCCCTAAACTAGCCACTCTATTTTCCATTTTTTTTGTACGAAATGTAAAAATGTTTTTTGCAAAAAAATTACTCAGAACCCCAAATATATATTTTTTTAGCAGAGACCCCAGATAATAAAATTGCAATTGTTGCAATTTGTTATGTCACATGGCCTTTGCGCAGCGATTTTTCCAAATCCAATTTTTTGGGGGAAAAAAAATAAAATTTTGTTGAATTTTAATGCAAAAAAGCCACAATATATAACCCTTTTTTGTAATATGTGAAAGATGATTTTACACTGAGTAAATAGATACCCAACATGTCACACTTTAAAATTGCGCACGCTTGTGGAATGGCAACAAACTACGGTTTTTAATCTCCATAGGGGGTGCTTTAGGCTTGATTCACATCTATGCATGTTGCTTTTGAGCGATTCTGCAGTGCTTTTTGTTGTGCTTTCTGCGTTTTTGTAACCTCGTTTTTACAGGTTTTTTTTACATTCACTGTATATAGCTGGTTGCTAAGGAGCGGGCCGGATAGTCGGCTGCCGCATCCTTGACAACCGAGGATTCCCCGCTGACAGCTGAATGTAAAAAAATTGCCAGCTAGAAAATTCAAACAGCATAGGGTCAGCACCCAAAAGATCATACCAGACCGAATCTGGTATGGATTAGAGGGGACACCCCCATGCCATTTTTTTTTTAAATGGCGTGGGGTCTCCCCCAAAATCCATACCAGACCCTTATCCCAGCATGCAGCCTGGCAGGTCAGGAAAGAGGGGACAAGCGAGCGCCCACCCCCCTCATGAACATACCATGCCCTCAACATGGCGCGCCCCCACCCCAAAGCACCTTACCCCCATGTTGATGGGGACAAGTGCCTCTTCCAGACAACCCTGGCCAGTGGTTGTCGGGGGTCTGCAGGCGGAGGGGCTTGTCGGAATTTGGACGCCCCCTTTTAACAAGGGGACTTCCAGATCCCGCCACAACCCCTATGTGAATGGCTATCGGTACATTGTACCCCTAACCATTCACCAAAAAAGCAGTAAAATGTAAAGAAAATGTAAATGTAAAGTCCTTTATTAAATAATAGCTCAGAGCCATCTTCTCCCACCGCAGTCTTCTCCCAGAGCTCTCTTCTCTTACGCTCTTACATTTCTTACAAGAAATGTAAACATCCCTTGTGGAAGAAGGCATGACAGGTCCTCTTTATGGAGACATCTGGGGTCTATATCCAGATATCTCCTCTACCCTGAAAAGGAGATACAAAAAAACACAACACCCAATGAGCTCTGCTTTTTAGGGCAAAATGGCAGTGTTTACATCTGCCAGAGCCGGAAGTGACCTCACAATACTGCTTCCAGCCTACCTGAGTTATAGAGGTGGCCGGGGACCATCTGGTCCAAGGCCAGCTCTGTGGTAATCCGGTGCCACTGCTGGATCAGATCCCTGGCTTCCCGATCGCACAGAAGTGGAGGGCGGCAGGAGGGGGGGATGTCCCCTCCTGCTGCCTTTAAAAGCAATCCAGCGGCTAATGAGCCTCTAGGGTGGCTTTTAAAATTGCAGGAAATTGCCAGCTGGGATAGCCGCACTAAAAGTCTACAATGTCATATGATGTCATGTGGAAAGTGGTTATTTTCCCAAAAACGTGCATTTAAAAATTTTCTGCATAAATACTGTGTGACAAATTGCAACAACTGCCATTTTATTCTCTAGGGTCTCTTTTTTTTCCTTTTAAAAACACAACTGCTTTAACCGCTTGCTGACCGCCCGCCGTTGTTTGATGGCGGCAGAATGGCTCCCCTGCGCAAATCACTGTAGCTGTACGGCGGCCGCTTTAAGGGGTTATAGGAGGCACGCGTGCGCCCGGCGCATCACTGAGGGGCCGATGCACGTGCCCGGCGGTTGCAATATCTGACAGGCACCCGTGATCGCTCCTGACAGAGCCAGAACAACTATCTTTGTGTATATACATACACAAATCCACATTCTGATAGGGGAGAGGAGACAGATTGCGTGTTCCCAGTATATAGGAACAACGATCTGTCTCCTCCCCCAGGCAGTCCCATCCCCCTACAGTTAGAACATGCTGAGGGAAAACATTTAACCCCTTGATCGCCACTAAAATGATCCAGCATGTTTAAAGTAGAACTACTGTATAGGCAAAATGTATCTTTTCCATTTTGAATAGGGCAAGAGAGGGTTATAACCCTTATCAGATATTTTTCTCCATCTGTGTCCCATTGTGTAAATTTCCTTTCACTTCCTGTCCTACAGCCAAACTGGAAGTGAGAGGAAATCCCTGCAAAGGAAGGTAATTCTTTGGGAACCCCCAGGTCACCAGAACTAATGCAACCATTGGAAGATTTCCCCTCTATTACTTTTCTGGGGACACCCCAAATTGAAGGATTTTCTTTAAATTTCATTTTCAAGGATAATGGTAAACAGGACAACTAGGGTGAATCTCCTTAACATGGGCACAGACA
Source organism: Lithobates clamitans (assembly GCA_037952925.1). Taxonomy (NCBI): domain Eukaryota; kingdom Metazoa; phylum Chordata; class Amphibia; order Anura; family Ranidae; genus Lithobates; species Lithobates clamitans. The sequence continues at coordinate 386,253 of JBBGZY010002450.1, forward strand.
GCAAAAAAACCTGACAGGGGTTCTAATCCCTTTCACTCTATACAAAACAAAACAAAAAAAAGTTTTACTTTAAGCACAGCTATGTGGTTCACAAATGTACTTTCTGCTTTCCTTGCATCAAAGAATAGTTATTTAAACTCCATTCATGTCAACGGATAGAAGAAAAGAGAGGGAGGAGTAGAAGAGCCCAGTCACATGACATATCACTGAATTTTCCAATCTTGCAGTGTTCTCTGTAGCATTATGCAGAGAACATGACGAAGGACACGGCAGTCACCATCAGTGCGCTCTGCATTTTATGAATTGAACGTGCAATGCAGGGGCAGGGTGGAATATGTATTGCTCTTTATAAATCTGCCCATGAGTATGTTATAAAAAATACAAATGCAGGGGTTAGCTTCAATGATAGCCAGAAAACAATCAACTCTTCTCTTATCCTGTAAAAGTTAAGCATGTCTTGTTTCCCTCCACCTCTATTCTAGGGTTTTATTGCAATGTGTGGCCTTAGTATTAGAGAGGCTTGAGAAGGATGGGCAGGGACATGTATGACATGTTTAGCTTTGTATAGCTTAGAATCTAGTGATCATTTATACATGTGGTTTTACTGAAGATAATCAGTTTATGATTTTTTCACCATATGTTTCTTGTGAATTGCAAAGATTTATGACAAGTGTGCTTTAATAAGTGTGCTGGTTGTAGCTTTGAACAGGCATTTAGGAGGCTTCAGTAGGCAACAAGCTCCAAGCATTTGCTGCAACCTGCCAGAAAAACCAATCAGCCATTTAAAAGATTGATTTAAAAAATGCTTATACCAGTTTGTGAACTTTCCACAGACAGATGGACTCTGCAAAAGTCTGCCATCAATACTTACTGTACTACATTAAAAACTTGGTAGACAGCCACATCTACTCTTATTTATTTCTCTGCTTTTCACTTACCATCATAAAATTACAGAGCTCTGCAAAATATTTAATGGTACAGGTAACCAGCGGTTAAAGTATCCTGTACAACCTACTGAAAACGTAACCGTTTTGCTTGCCACAAGTTCTCATAGAACAGGGGTCTCCAAATTGCAGCCAGGGGGCCGGATATGGCCCTTTTTAAAGGTAATGTTCCATCCACCGACACCAGTGATGGGAAACAAATCCCCCCCCCGACACTAGTGATGGGGCACTATTCTCCCCCCCAACACTAGTGATGGGTCACAATTTCCCCCCCCCGCACTGACGGGGCACCATCCCCCCCACTGACACCAGTGATGGGGCACTACCCCCCCCGACACTAGTGATGGGGCACTACCCCCCCCCCCCCCGACACTAGTGATGGGTCACAATTCCCCCCCCACTGACACCAGTGATGGGGCACTATTCCCCCTCACTGACACCAGTGATGGGGCACTATCCCCCCCCACTGACACCAGTGATGGGGCACTATTCCCCCCCCACTGACACCAGTGATGGGCCACTATTCCCCCCCACTGACACCAGTGATGGGCCACTATTCCCCCCCACTGACACCAGTGATGGGGCACTATCCCCCCCCCCACTGACACCAGTGATGGGGCACTATTCCCCCCCACTGACACCAGTGGTGGGGCACTATTCCCCCCCACTGACACCAGTGGTGGGGCACTATTCCCCCCCACTGACACCAGTGGTGGGGCACTATTCCCCCCCCCCACTGATACCAGTGATGGGGCACTATTCCCCCCCCACTGACACCAGTGACGGGGCACTTATCCCCCCCACTGACACCAGTGACGGGGCACTATCCCCCCCTACTGACACCAGTGATGGGGCACTATCCCCCCCACTGACACCAGTGACGGGGCACTACCCCCCCCACTGACACCAGTGATGGGGCACTATTCCCCCCCCACTGACACCAGTGATGGGGCACTATTCCCCCCCCACTGACACCAGTGATGGGGCACTATTCCCCCCCCCACTGACACCAGTGATGGGGCACTATTCCCCCCCCCCACTGACACCAGTGATGGGGCACTATTCCCCCCCCACTGACAACAGTGATGGGGCACTATCCACACCCCCCCCTGACACCAGTTATGGGCATTGTTTACTCCCACTGGATGCCAGGACATTTTCTACGCCCTAGCCCAGCCCCCCTGTCATAGAAGATAGGAGAAACATCTAAACCAAAAAGTAATAAAGCAAAAACTGACTGTGAATATTAAAGGGGTCGGTTTATAAAAAAAAATTTTGGACAAATGTAACAAGCATCCGCCTATCCTTGACTAATTCTGACCATATTTTTCTTAATACAGCGAGATACTCAGATCCATCTAGTTACTATAATCCAGTATTTTTCTGACTGAGGTAGATCAGAAATAAGAAATAAATAAATAATACAGCCCTATGGTCAATAGACTGAGCTGATGATCACAGGGAAAAAACAAAAACAAAAAAAAAAACAAAAAAAACAAAACAAAAAAAAAAACCCAGTGTATTAACCACTTGCCGACCGCCTACCACAGATGTACTGCGGCAGGTCAGCTCTATTGCGCAAAACGATGTACCTGTACGTCATTTCGTGCAATAGACACTGGGGGCAGTGGGGGTGCCAATCAGTGGGTTCGGCGCACCCGATGTCCGCTGGCCACCTGTGATCATTCCTAAGCGAGGCAGAACGGCGATATGTAAACAAGGCAGATTGCAGTTCTGACAGGTAAGATAGAGATCTTGTGTTCCTGCAAAGCAGGAACACAGATCTTGGTCTTAATCCAGTCAGACAATCCCCCACCAAAGTTAGCAAGCATCCCCTAGGGACACACTTAACCTCTTCCCTGCCAGTGTCATTAGTACAGTAACAGTGCATATTCTTAGCACTGATCACTAATAAATGTCACTGGTTCCCAAAAAAAAGTGTCAGTCAGGTGTCCGATTTGTCCGCCACAATCTCACAGTCCTGCTAAAAATTGCTGATCGCCACCATTACTAGTAAACATTTAAAAATGCCATAAAAATATCCTATAGATTGTAGACGTGATAACTTTTGCGCAAAACAATCATTATACACTTATTGGGATTTTTTTAAGCAAAAATATGTAGCAGAATACATATTGGCCTAAATTGATGAAGAAATTAGATTTAAAAAAAAAATGTATTGGATGTGTTTTATAGCAGAAAGTAAAAAAAAAATTTTTTCTAAATTGTTGCTCTTTTTTTGTTTATAGCGCAAAAAGTAAAAACCCCTGAGGTGATCAGATACCACCAAAAGAAAGCCATTTGTGGGGGGGGGATTTTTTTTTGGATACAGTGTTGCACGACCACGCAATTGTCAGTTAAAATAACGCAGTTCCGTATCGCAAAAAGTGGCCTGGTCATTAAGGTGGGTAAAACCTTCTGGGGCTGAAGTGGTTAAGAAAAACATGGTCAGAGTTTGTCAAGAACAGGCAGATGCTTGTTACATTCATCCAGCATTTTTTTTTTTTATTGATCTGCAAAAATTATTTTACACGATCTGTAAAGATGATTTTTGTTTATTTCAAGAAAAATGTGGGATATTAAGGATATACACATAGTTACATAGTAGGTGAGGTTGAAAAAAGACCATCAAGTCCATCCTATATGTCCAACCTACACAAAAATGTAAAGAAATTACATAACTATAATTTGTACAATATATAAAAAGAGAACATGTCAATATTGTGAAAATAGAACCGTTTATAGATGTAGAAATACTTATCAAAAGATTATCCTGTTCACAATAGTTACATTTAAAAAAAAAACAGAAGAGTTCTCCTGCATGCATTGCATTTTCATCCAACATGTCCATTTTTTCAAAGATGCATATGGAGTACAGTTTGCAAAGGTAATCGTTAAAAAGGAAAAAAAAAAAAAAGACGAAGGATCACTCTTATGTGTATATAACATGCATATGAATTCTCCGTTGTAATATCCTAGAATACAGCACTTTTTTTTTTAAATAAAATTATATTAAAATTAAATTATATATTTTATAATATTATATTATTGCAGGGGATACCCCTGATACGTGTTTGCTTATTCTGTCTCAAATGTGAACAAAAAGTACTTGCTAAACTTCTGACCTGAAATAAGTATGTAGATTGGGAGCTGTGAATGAATTCGGATTTCACTTACTGGATCCTTGTTCCAGGTCTGTAATTCAGAAAGTAATGAAGCCAAAAGACAGGCAACTAGCATGTTCAAAAATAGTCAGTAATGACAGCCCCCATATTCCTCTTTCCTTTAGGTCTATTGTTTTACTTCATATTTATTTTCTTCTTAAATAATGGCTTTCCAATTAAGACTCCCATTTACTGTAAAATGTAGCCTGGGGCAAAGTATTTCTGGAGCAGCAGTTGAGTAACTGCATTCTCTTATACGGCGCAGTACATATGTAATTTGCCATCCGCACCATTCCTTTTGTCATGTGCTATTTTAAAAGATTAAGCTGCAAAACAGAGAGCCAGCTGTCATTGCAGTGGATATAAACGAGAAGGCCATGTTTTAAAACGAGAACTCCACTTTTGTGCAAATAAAAAAAAACAAAAAAAAAACTGATATCTAAATAACTGCTACATCAGCTACTTTTACATTCTAAAACGGATTCAAATGATGCCAACCATAGCAACACTATGGGGTTTATTTACTAAAGGCAAATCCACTTCGCACTACAAGTGCACTTGGAAGTTCAGTCGCTGTAGATCTGAGTGGGACATGTAATGAAAATAAAAAATAGCATTTTTGCTTGTACGTGATTGGATGATAAAATCAGCAGAGCTTCCCCTCATTTCAGATCTTCCCCTCAGATCTAAAGCGACAGCACTTCCAAGTGCACTTGTAGTGCGAAGTGGATTTGCCTTTAGTAAATCAACCCCAATGGCCTCTGAATTCTAAAATAATTTATATGGAAGCATAGTAATGTATGTTACATAGTAGGCGAGGTTGAAAAAAAAAAAAAGACACAAATCCATCAAGTCCAACCTATGTGTGTGATTATATGTCAGTATTACATTGTATATTCCTGAATGTTGTGGTCGTTCAGGTGCTTATCTAATAGTTTTTTGAAATGATCGATGACCCCTGCTGAGACCACCGCCTGTGGAAGGGAATTCCACATCCTTGCCGCTCTTTCAATAAAGAACCCTCTATGCAGTTTAAGGTTAAACATCTTTTCTTCTAAATGTAATTAGTGGCCATGTATCCTATTAAACTCCCTTCTGTGGAAAAGTTGTATCCCTATTGTGGGGTCACCAGTACAGTATTTGTAAATTGAAATCATATCCCCTCTCAAGTGTCTCTTCTCCAGGGAAAATAAGTTCAGTGCTTGCAACCTTTCCTCATAACTAAGATCCTCCAGACCCTATGAATAAGCGCCACGATGGGGCGTGAAACATGTTAGCTATTTTTCCTGTTCCTCCCTGTACATGAGGTGACTGCATTTAGATTTTATTTCTTCATATCAATAAAGATGATTTCTGTGGTGTGCGGCCGTCCAGTATCCTTTTCTTTCCTCAAGCTTGTGCAGAGCCAGCACCTGTGAGTTCTATTAGGGCGGGTGTCTTTAAAGGATTGGAGCGGCAATCTTTTGCTTAGGATTACTCCAGACCCTTTATTAGCTTTGTTGCCCTTCTCTGGACTCTCTCCTGTTCCAGCACATCCTTCCTGAGGACTGGTGCCCAGAACTGGACAGCATACTCCAGGTGCGGCCGGACCAGAGTCTTGTAGAGTGGGAGAATTATCGCTTTATCTCTGGAGTTAATCCCCTTTTTAATGCATGCCAATATTCTGTTTGCCTTGCTAGCAGCAGCTTGGCATTGCATGCCATTGCAATTTATATTTTTGATACCCAAATGCATTATTTTACATTTTTCCACATTAAACCTCATTAGCCATGTAGTTGCCCACCCCATTAATTTGTTCAGATTTTCTTGCAAGGTTTCCACATCCTGCGGAGAAGTAAATTTGGGCCATACAACTACCAGATCAGTATATTTCCGTGGTGAGGACAGCAAAGTGTTCCCAATCAGCAGCAGACCTGTACAAATCAAGGATAGGTTTACACAGTCAGTGGCTGTACACATGCATACCTCCCAACATTTTGAGATGAGAATGAGGGACACCTACTAGCAAACATATGTAGGCATAGGGCACGCCCCCCTGCCACACCCCCTTAAAGGAGAATTAACCAAAAACAAAAGATTAATTAAATCCACAAGGGCTTTTTTTTTACCACTACTATTCCTTTATATTGGCTTTTAAAATGTACAAATGCAGCAATGTAGAATTTAGATGAAAGGTTTAGCACTGGGAAACACTTTTTGAAAGATAAAAAGTGCATTTTATATACAACTACATATATATCAGACCAAAATGAGGGACAAATGAGGAGGAATGAGGGACAGAGGGACATTGCTGCAAATCCGACACAGTCCCTCGAAATCAGGGACAGTTGGGAGCTATGCACATGTAATCATAGAGTGCTCATCTACGGTTGGGGACGGATGTGTGCCCCTGGGTGTGAAATGTATGCATCCAGGGGTACACATTTGTCTTATCAAGGTGATCGCTCCTTCAGCGATTGTACGCAAACAGCCGCAGAGCCTGTCATTGATTCGTTCATGCTTTTGGTCCACAGATGATCAAAAACACGAGCTGTACCCGCCACAGAAATACACTGATCTGGGCAGTGTACAGCCCAAATTGGCTGTGTGCGCAAGAGCCCTATGACTTTTAAAGAGGATCTATAAACTTCAAAAGTCAATTGGTAATAGATTTCTGAGCTATATACAACCTGTTCTAAATTATTATGCAAGTTCTATTTCAGTGTCACAAAGATTAAATATTTTGTTTTTCAGTTTAACTCATGGATGGCATTGTGTCTCTGTGTCTCAGGGCTCTTTGATCACTGAAAACAATCTCGGACACCTGTGATAATTAGATTGCCAGGTGACCCCAATTAAAGGAAAAACTACTAAAGGAGGGTGTTCCACATTATTAAGCAGAGCACCATTTTCAAGTAATATGGGGAAGAAAAAGGATCTCTCTGCTGCCAAAAAGAGTGGAATAGTTCAATGCCTTGGACAAGGTATGAAAACATTAGATATTTCACAAAAACGTAAGCGTCATCATTGCACTATTAAGAGATTTGTGGCCGGTTCAGAGCACAGACGGGTTTCGTGCAGATAAAGGCACATTGAGGAAGATTTCTGCCAGATCCATGTATCGGATCAAGAGAGCAGCTGCTAAAACACCATTACATAGCAGCAAACAGATATTTGAAGCTTAAAAAAAACAAAAAAATACTGCGCTACCCATAAAATCGAACCCCCCCAGAAAGCAGCAGTTAAACAGTGAGATGTGCACCAAGGTAACAAATAAGAAAGAAATAACCGTGCTAAATTATTAGTGAAACACGTGAAGTAATCTCGAAAGCTTCCGTTAGGAAGTACATATATAAATGCAAAAACATTATCACGGAGTGTGGTGTGGTAAACTGATACTGAACACAAGCTGTTGTTGGCTTGCCTTGTGGTAAGCGCATTATTTGCATGGAGTGTGGTGTCTCATCTTCACTACGGAGTTTGATAGCGTTCACTTTAGGGTTTTTCTTTTGCTGTATCCTTATGCACTTGTGTAAGTTTTCTACCTTCTTCTACTCTAACCAGTTTGGCAGTATTACACTATGGCCAGTTTCTTTTTATTTACATGTCTATGAGATGGAAGTCTGGTGTCCTTATTACATCCTTTCAGCCATGATGTATGCAGCTTAAGTGTACCATCTGGATTCTCTATACCAAGACGAGATACAGGCTGGTGTTCGCTTGCCTTGTGGTAGGAGCAATAATTGTATGTTTGCGGATACTGTATGGGGTGTCACTCATATTTTCACCATTGACTCTGGTTGGGTTCACCCAAGGGTCTCTTTTGGACTGATTTCAGATCATTACCTACAATTTATTTTCATCTATTATATATGGACACTTATTTTTGATTCACAGATATTATATATGGACACTCATGTTTGATTCATAGATACATGTGTAGACCCATAGATTTTTTTATATTTCAATTTTTAATATTCTTTAATGTTTTTGCATTTATATATGTACTTCCTAACGGAAGCTTTCGAGATTACTTCACGTGTTTCACTAATAATTTAGCGCAGTTATTTCTTTCTTAGATGTTTGAAGCTGCTGGTGCCTCTGGAGTCCCACGGACATCAAGGTGTAGAGTCCTCCAGAGTCTTGCAACTGTGCATAAACCTTCCATTCGGCCACCACTAACCAATGCTCACAAGCAGAAACGGCTTAATTGGGCAGAAAAATACTTGAAGACTCATTTTCAAATAGTCCTGTTCACTGATGAGTGCCGTGCAACCCTGGATGGTCCAGATGGATGGAGTAGTGGATGGTTGGTGGACGGCCACCCTGTTCCAACAAGGCTGCGACGTCAGCAATGCGGTGGTGGAGTCATGTTTTGGGCCGGAATCATGGGAAGAGAGCTGGTTGGCCCCTTTAGGGTCCCCAAAGGTGTAAAGATGACCTCTGAAAAGTATGTGGAGCTCCTGACTGGCAACGTCCTTCCCTGGTACAGAAGGAAGAACTATGCTTTCCGTAATAAAATCATCTTCATGCATGACAATGCACCATCTCATGCTGCAAAGAATACCTCTGCATCAATGGTTGCTATGGGGATAAAAGGAGAGAAAGTCATGGTGTGGCCTCCATCATCCCCTGACCTCAATCCTATTGAGAACCTTTGGAGCATCCTTAAGCAAAAAAACTATGAGGGTGGGAGGCAGTTTACATCCAAACAGCATCTCTGGGAGGCTATTCGAACATCTTGCAAGCAAATTCAAGCAGAAACTGTCCAAAAACTCACAAGTTCAATGGATGCAAGACTTGTGAAGCTGCTATCAAATAAGGGGTCCTATGTAAAAATTAACATGACCTGTTAAAATGTTTGAAATAGCTTTTGATTTAGTAAATATGCTGCAAACACAACAAATAACAATTTTCAGTTCTTTACAACCTATAAGGTGTTTTGAAACTTACTGTCCGTAATAATTTGGAACAATGCATTGTAAGTTTTTTATTTAGAAAAAAAAAAAATTATCATTAGGAGGTTTGTTCAATAAAATTTAAATTGTACTCTTAATAGTTGATAGCATGAGAATTATGCTGACTGTTGTTTACATCAATCATTTAGGTAAATGAGAAAAATACCATTGGCATTTGGAACAGGGTGTAAATGGTAAGGTTCTGCTACGGTGGGTGTGTTAGGGAACATCATGCAACTTAAAATTTTATTATATATTATATATAGCTTTTTCCTTTTAGACAAGCATCAATGCAATTTGGCATGTTAAAGGTCTTTTTCAATGATAAATGCAGCTAGGATGCTGGATTTCCTCTGCATCATGCTAGACAGTGATGGAGGGGATGAGCGGTTCTAAACAGGGTTTACATCATTTACCTAAACTCCTGTAGATAGAGAAATGTGCTGTCACACTAAATGGCTGTGGGCAGTGCAAACCACGGCCATTCAACAGTGCTAGCATCTAAGCAGCAGCAAGGGTGACAACCCTACATTGATTTCACCTAGAACAAAATGAGAGCCTAGTCCTTCTGGTATGGACAGTCTACACATCACATATATGACATGCTCATTTCTATTTGGCATCTGGTAATGGCTGTTATACAGTTGAATTCCTGGGCACTTCTATGAGGAGTCAGTAGCTGCATCAAGTTGCTCAATATAGTTTGGGGCGTCCTGAAGGGTTATTTTGGATGAGACTCCCCTCATGGTGCTTTCCCACTGCATCTGTTTTGTTGCCAGAGAAGGCCTGTCTATGCACTTTTATACATGTTGTGTGACTGATGGATATTCCATCCAATAGTACTATCTCCTGAATAAGTGAGCTTTGTTTCATGAAATGCATTGAGTCGTAGGCTATCCAACAATCATTTGTGTATATGTGCTATCATACAACTATGTGTTATCAGATAAATCCTATGGAATTTTAATATGATTTTAATCATATATGTAAATAAAAAAGGTGGATTATTTTAACCACTTCCCGCCCGCAAACGACGGCTAGGAGGCGCGGCTCTCGTTGTTGGTGGACGTCATATGACGGCCTCCCAGAACGACTGCTCTGACGCGCACGTGGGGGCGCGCATCGCGGAGTTTGGTGGTGTGATGTGTCAGACACATCGCTACACTGATCTCGGTAAAGAGCCTCTGATGGAGGCTTTTTACCACGTGATCAGCCTTGTCCAATCACGGCTGATCACGATGTAAACAGGAAGAGCCGTTGATCTGACAGTGGCGAGTAGAGGAGTGCCGATCGGGCGCTCCTGACAAGGGGGGGTTTGTGCAGATTGATTATCAGCAAACCCCCCCCCCTCGGATGCCCACCCAGGACCACCAGGATGCCGCCAGGATCACCAGGGATTGGCACCACCCTGGACCACCAGGTATGCCACCCTAGACCACCAGGGAAATGCCAATAAGTGCCCAGGCAGCTGCCAGTCAGTGCCCATCCCCAATGCCTGCCAGTGTTATCAGTGATGCCTGTCAATGCCATCTATCAGTGCCCATCAGTGCCACATATCAGTGCCATCCATACGTACCCATCAGTGCAGCCTTTCAGTGCCCAGTGCCGCCTATCAATGCCCAGTGCTGCATATCAGTGCCACCTACCAGTGCACATCAGTGCCACCTATCATTGCCCATCATCAGTGCAAGCTCATCGGTGCCGCCTTATCAGTGCCCATCAGTGGAAAAAAAAAAATAATAATTTTTTTTTAAATTTTATAACAGAAACAAAAAGAAAAATAACAAAATTTTAGGTCTTTTTTTATTTGTTTAGCAAAAAATAAAAAAAAACGCAGAGGTGATCAAATACCACCAAAAGAAAGCTATATTTGTGGGAACAAAATTATAAAAATTCTGTTTGGGTACAGTGTAGCATGACCGCACAATTTTCATTTAAACAGCGACAGCGCTGAAAGCGGAAAATTGGCTTGGGCAGGAAGGGGGTGTAAGTGCCTGGTATTGAAGTGGTTAAGGATGTATTGGATAGATTTTTGCTTGATGCAACTCTTTGAAAGTCCCATGGCCAGGGCCGTCTTTAAGGCAGGGCAAAAGGGGCAGCTGCCCTGGGCCCTGTCATTGTTGTGGGGCCCAAAGCAGCTGTCTCATACTTGCCAACTTTCCCAGTTTAAATTCCCTCATCCCTTGAGGTTTTAGTCTCATGCTGTGTCCTAATATCTCAGTGTGAAGTTCTGTTATTATTGCTGCCCAGCTCTGTCTTGTTGTGTACAGATGACTCACCTGCAGACCCTGTGTTTACATGTAAATACCGGCATTGATATGTAAATAGCAGCGGCATTCATATGTAAATAGTGGCACATCGGCAGCATTCTATGTAAACAGAGGTGGTATTCATATGAATATCAAGCCCCCCTGAGGTCATATCCACCATCACCTATACTGAATGCTACCCACTGGGGAGATAAAGGTGCATGCTTGAAAGTCCTGCCTACAACTGTGGTCATTAAGCCTACCATCAGCCTGTTCTGCAATGGTAAGCAAATTAGTGGGGGGAGGGTAGTGTGTGGTGTGCAGAGGTAGGCAGAGAAGGAATTACAGTTTGGGGTGCACAGGTGAGCAAGGTCCAGTCCATGGTGTGCAGCCAGTGAGATGATGTGCTGTAACCTCTAGCAACCAATCAGTAAGCAGTAATGATGTGCAGTAACCAATCAGTGAGCAGTAATGATGTGCAGTAACCAATCAGTGAGCAGTATTGATGTACAGTAATCTCTGGCAACCAATCATCAAGCAGAAATCATGTGCTGTAACCTCTAGCAACTGATCAGTGAGCCGGAATGTGTGCTGTAACCTCTAGCAACCAGTCAGTGAGCGGTAATGATACACTGTAACCTCTGGCAACCAATCGCAATTACTGTCTGATTTGATTCAATAAACTAATTTTGAGTCTAGCTGCTATTTATTGTATGTCTCAGAGCAGGTGGGGAGCAAAACTGTATGGGGGGGGGAGGACAAGAAAATTTTTGCCCAGGGTCCAATTAATATTAAAGACGGCCCTGCCCATGGCAATGTGTTTCTGAGAGTTCTCATCTACATCACATATATGATTTTATAGTTTTATCAAAGTTGCAATTTGTCTGTCTGTCTACACACCTTTTCATTGCTATTTTTTTTTTAAGAAGTGTTTAAAGGAAAATGAGGATTGTGATACTCAGGAAGTGACTGTACAAAGCAGATATTAAGCCATGTACACCCTGTTAGAGGTTAGCAAAATAAAGGGCTAAAACTAGAAATGTCGATTTACGATAGCATGTACTTTTCTAACACAATACACGTCTGCATATTCAGTTCCATTTGTAATATATTTTAAATCTGTCGTGTTTTTTTTTTTCTATAGCATATGAAAATGATTTAGGATCTCAGATGCACAACATAAAAAATGAAGCAATCCAAAATTGTCCAATAGTGGAGTCTCAATTTATGATAATATGTATACTGTATATGTAATTATAGTTACTATCAATACTGTATCCAAAGACCTAAGAAGGATAATTATGGGCTGATGAGGTGGTTCTTCAAAGATTTAACACCTAGGCCTATAGGTCGTTTTCATGAAACACAAAATTATCTTTAGCCTGATAAAATGGCAAAAACGTAACAAACTGATTTTCCCCACATGATGAAAAATCATTCCCTATCGCTTTTAATAAGAGATGCTATCAATTTAATGATTGCTCAAGCGATGGTTCGTCGTGTTGCTATGACATCTGTGTCTCATTTCGAACAATGATTGTCTGCACTTTTAAACACAGCCACAGTTTCAACAATTGTCCACATTTCATCTTTGCTGGATTGGATGAAAAATTGTCCTGTCTATGGCTAACCTAATATATTCAGCACATTTTCTAAACAAAGAATCGTGTGTCTGGAATGCTTTAACTGTAAAATGAAGACCGAGTGTGATGGGAATCTGCAAACCAGCTTAATGTGCTTTTAGAAAGCTTATTACCCACAAAGGGCTGTAGAGAATGGACTAGTGGTAAATTTCCACTCTCAATTTATGTTAAAAGGCATCATTCACCAACATATGCTAGGAGATTAAGAAAAGTAAGCAATAGTTAGGGGATTAGAGAGATGGTTGCAATTACAAACAATAATGAAAGTAACAGACTAAAGCAAAAGAAAATAAAAGCAAGGATTTATGGTTTTCTAGCTTCTTAAAGTGGAAGTACACCATATTTGGTTTGTTTTTTTTTGGGGTTTTCTAGCTTCTTAAAGTGGAAGTACACCATATTTGGTTTGTTTTTTTTTGGGGTTTTCTAGCTTCTTAAAGTGGAAGTACACCATATTTGGTTTGGGTTTTTTTGGGGTTTTCTAGCTTCTTAAAGTGGAAGTACACCATATTTGGTTTGGTTTTTTTGGGGTTTTCTAGCTTCTTAATTTGTATTTTTTGGCGGGTTTTCTAGCTTCTTAAAGTGGAAGTACACCATATTTGTTTTTTGTTTTTTTGAAGAAAAGTTAGAACTTGTTTGAGACTTTTACTGCTGTCAATATGGTTATTACATGGATATTGGATAGTGCATGTCAGGAAGCTGACTTAAATCTTCTTAAATAGCAGATAAGAATTGGTACTGCCAAGGAAGTTGCCAAAAAAAACCAAACAATTCTCATACTTACATACAATAAAGCAGTGTTTCTCAACTCCAGTCCTCAAGGCGCCCCAACAGGTCATGTTTTCAGGATTTCCCTCAGATGAAACTGCTGTGGTAATTACTAAGGCAGTGAAATTGATCAAATCACCTGTGCAAAATAATGGAAATCCTGAAAACATGACCTGTAGGGGCGCCTTGAGGACTGGAGTTGAGAAACACTGCAATAAAGGCGGACATCAGATTTCTGTATGATGCTAATGAACTTAGAGGAACAGAACAGGATGCTGGCCATGGGGTATACACTATGACTGCTGAATTGCAGGCTTCTTTCATTCCGGCTCCATTCACACCTGAGCGTAGCATTTTTTATTTTCTTTTATGTTTTTGCAGCTTTTTACAATTATTTTTAAAGCGTTTTAGAAGTATATTACAAGCTTTTTTCAGCTTCAGGGATTTTTGTTTAGCCAACAGAAGGCACTAGAGGGGATGAGAGAGAGAAAATTAGGGGTGGAGAGCTGCCGTTTTGAGCAGAAAACGAGCGACAAAACACTTGTAAAACGCTCAAGTCAGGCGTTGCTATTGAAGTCTATGGGGCTGAAAATGCTTGTGATCTGACAAAAAGAAGCGCATGTACTTTTTTGAGCGACAGCCGTTTTGCTTTAAGACGACAGAATGCTCAGATGTGAACAGGGGCAATTGAAATTAATGGAATTTGGCTTGAGCATTTTAGAGCGACAAGCTTCAAGCTGAAAATTGCTCAGGTGTGAACAGGGCCTAATACATTGTGGCAGTATGGTTACCTGGTATGTGGGTATATGTAAATCAAACCTTGTCCTTTGATCTGCTCATAATGTCCCAGTAAACCTAACCATAAGTGCCTTGCTGCCTTTATAAACTGAGTAGAAATCAAGCAATATTATTTTGCAAGAGTAGCATTTCCCAGGTGGAAGAACAAATGTTGGCTTTCCGTTTTAATCAATACCTGGCTGTTTTTCCATGATCATTAATACTACATCAAATTCGATAAGCCACCTCTTTTTTCCCTTGCTCAGCTTTTCATTGACCAAAAAGTGGTAACTCTTGGGTCATGTAGAAAGGGCCAGACATTTCTATGCCCTGTGCCAGCATGACCTCTGCATTTTTGAACACACAGGCACAATCGTGGCACGCTCAGGCATCTGTGCTTGTGAAGTGTAAAAGATGGTCTCAGGCAGCGATGTTTAAAGCAGGCCATAGACAAGCTGAAAACTGAATGAAAATTCTTGTCGATCATAAGGTTGTTCGTTTTTTGCATCATAAGTGTGCCAGCTGCTACACACAATTTTCGTGCTGCAATCAAAAGTACCCGATCCAACATGCTGGATTTTTTTTTTTTTTTTTAGCAAAAACAAAATTAAATGATGGCACAATTGTATGTGCCAGGATGAGAATAGTGATACACCAATCTTTTCCTAGCTTTCAAATTGCTATCTCTGATGAGACTCAGCTCAGGGTGGAGAAGCTGTGGCATGTTTGGGTGTTATTAGACCATGTGATATTACGTACCTGAGCATGGGACGGTTACTTTACATCTTTAAAAGCTTACACTAGATATAGTGTGTGGCTAATTTAGAAGCATTAGATTGCAATCTCTTTAGGAACAGGACAACTGTAAATGATGAACTGCATTCAACTAAACATTATAAATACTGTGCCAGAACTAATTATCCAATTTAATAAACAATACAGCTGTGACACACCACTAGACATTTCAACCAATCGGAGAACTCTTTTGGCAAGTCTGTGCACCTTGTCCATTTTATCACCAAGAAACTGACAGCCAGGTAATTAAAACTGAGCTCTGATTAAAATAAATACCCTATGCAGTGGTCCCCTACCCCCACTGCAAGGAATAAATGTTTGTAAAAATGGTTATAAAGCCTAAACATGTTTCACTTTAAAAAGGGGAGTTCCACCGAAAAAAATTGAACTTCTGCTTTAAGTACTTGTGACCCCTTGACATGCCACATTTGTCGCGGCGCCAAGCAAAAGTTTACCTCTCCCCCCACACTCCATGCAATCTTTTGGGACACATCCCAGAAGATTGCCCGGCCATTCACAACTCGCAGCGAGGCTCGCCTGGCTGTGAAGCCACAGCCGGGTGCCCACACTGGCAATGCTGGCGCCGCAGAGAGGAGGAGGAGAGAAGCGAGGCTTAGGGCGGCCACATCGCTGAAACATGGGAAAGGTGAGTGTCCAATTTTTAATAGTCAACAGCTACACTTTTTGTAGTTGCTGACTTTTAAATGGGTGGAGCACTGCTTTAATACATTTTTTGCATTAAGGTAAAAAATGTTTAGGCACCAGTATCCCCCCCAAACCCCCCCCCCCCTTTTAACCACTTAAAGCGGAGTTCCACCCATTTAAAAGTCAGCAGCTACAAGAAGTGTAGCTGTTGATTATTAATATTCAGACACTCATCTGTCCCACGGTCCAGCGATGCGGGCGAACTAAGCCCCGCTCCTTTCCCCCTCCTCTCGGCATTGTAACTGTGGGCGCTGCGCGCGGTGAATGGCCGGGCAATCTTCTGGGACCTGTGACGTGTCCCAGAAGATTGCAGGGAGGGGGGAAGAGGTGAACTTCCTTCCGGCACCGCGGTGCCCCGGGAGGAAGTGGGAGATGGGTGCCTCTAAAAAGAAGGGTATCTGCTCTCCCCCCAAAAAATAAAAAATGACATGCCAAATGTGGCATGTCAGGGGGTCACCATCACTTAAAGCAGAAGTTCTATTTTTGAGTGGAACTCCGCTTTAAGGACCGAGCCTCTTTTTGACACTTGTTTACAAATCATTTTTTCTTCTTTTGCAAGAAAATTACTTAGAAAAAAAATATATAACATTTGGGGGTTCTAACACCCTGGAGAATAAAATGGCGGTCATTGCAATACTTTGTCACACCGTATTTGCGTAGCGGTCTTACAATCGCACTTTTGGAAAGGACGCGATTATCTACCAGCGGGTCCGGTAAGCGGCGGAGACAACCGAAGCACGGTGGGAGGGGGTGGGAACCTCTCCTGCCACCAATAAAATTGATCTCTTGGCAAATCCACCGTGGAGACCACTTTTATCTTAAAGAGAAACGCACAGCTTTGCACATCTAGAGTGACATTTTTGTTCATTCTTCTTTACAAAATAGCTCAAGCTCTGTCAGATTGGATGGAGAGCGTCTGAACAGCAATTTTCAGGCCTCGCCACAGATTCTCAATTGGATTTAGGTCTGGACTTTGGGCCATTCTAACACATGAATATGCTTTGAGATATAGAGAGATGGATTATATATATATATATAATCTATTTTTTTTTCTATTATTATATAAGCTGCAGTTGAACTATTATTTGAGTCCAGCCTTAGAGAAAATTCTGTAATCATAAAAGCAATATTTCTCTACACTGCGATCTCACCCAATACGTGTTTATCAGATTTCTAACAGATGGCATGTAGGATAAGGACAGTGATTCCTGCAGGATTACAGTGTCTTCACATGGTCATGATTAACCAGACACCTTTATATCCAATTTACATGATGAAGGAAAGTAATTGCATCAACCCTGCATTGCTAGTGTAACAATGGTGATGAAATAGAGCATTACTTTGTTTTCACTTGCCACTTCCTATCTGCACCCTTAGAGGCCTTTTGTAATGGTTTCAACCCTTGAGACACAAAGCCCGATGCTGCCAACTACTACTTCCACAAAGAATTGTTGTGCTGACAACCACCTGATCAGCAGTACAGAGAAGACTATCAGACCCTTACAGAGCGTCTATGAAGGCAGTGCAGGAAAAATGAGCAGCCATCCGGCAGTAGCTGCTTGTTAGCGCATATAAACTCACATGTCTTTGAAAAGGGGAAATAATCAGGAGTATTCTTTGGCAGTGCACACAACTCCTTCTACTGATTATTATGGCATCACATATGCATCAGGATAGCACAGCAGAAGAGAAATCACCGGTATTGTGAGAAAACACTGAGCTCTACCTCAAGGGCTGCTCGGGAAAAGTAAGCATACAGATCTAGCCTTTTCATAGAACCCTGCAGATGTAAGCAGTCCTGCTACACAATTATCAGGGACTGGCTGATGTCATTGCACACAGATTCCTATTATCCTGTCACTGCACACACAAACCCATAGTCTGACAAAACCGCAAACTCTCCCTGCAGCTATCTCTGCCAAACACACGATAAACAAAATTACATGTGCTAAAAAGGAAGAGAAAATGCCAGATCAGTCAGTATATATCGCCATGAGTAGCAAGGGAGTCATACTGCCATATACGCAGGCTGCAAGTTTCAGAAATTGTTGTAGTCTCAATCGAATATGCTTTATCCAGGATAATTAATTGTTACATGGCATGTGATGTTATGTTGTTATCACAATAGTCAGCGTACAACGACATAAAAATCTGCAAGAAAGCAATAACAATGGTGTGGCCAACAATAACCAGGTTCCCGAGGGCTCATTCACTATACAGTGGGGAAAATTATTATTTGATCCCCTGCAGATTTTGTAAGTTTGCCCACTTCAAATAAATGAAGGGTCTGTAATTTTATCATAGGTGTATTTTAAATGATGGAGGCAGAATATCAACCAAAAATTCTGAAAAAAAAAAAAAAACACGTAAAACAAAATGTTATAAATCGAGTTGCAATTCAGTGAGTAAAATAATTATTTGATCTCCAAGCAAAACATGACTTGGCACCTGGTGGAGAAACCATTGTTGGCAAGCACAGAGGCGAGACGTTACTTGTAGTTGGGGACCAAGTTTGCACACCTCTCAGGAGGAATTTTGGTTCCCTCTTCTTTACAGATCTTCTCTAAATCCTTAACGTTTCTTGGCTTTCACTTGGCAACTCGAAGTTTCAGCTCCCTCCATAAATTTTCTATAGGATTAAGGTCTGGAGACTGGCCAGGCCACTCCATGACCTTGATGTACTTCTTTGTTGCCTTGGCTGTATGTTTTGGGTCATGGTCCTGCTGGAAGACCCATCTTCAGTGTTCTGGCTGAGGGAAGAAGGTTCTCATCCAATATTTTACAATACATGGCTCTGTCCATTGGCTGCTCAATGCGGCAAAGTCGCCCTGTACCTTTAGCAGAGAAACAGCCCCAAAGCATAATGTTTCCACCCTCATGCTTGACTGTAGGGATGGTGTCCTTAGGGTCAAAGTCAGCATTATTCTTCCTCCAAACACGGCGAGTCAAGTTCATGCCAAAGAGTAGAGCTGCACGATTCTGGCCAAATTGAGAATCACGATTTTTTTTGCTTAGAATAAAGATCACGATTCTTGCGGTGTAAAATCTTTCACAGGATACAAAAAAAAAAAATGGGCTAACTTGTTCGTTTTTTTTTAATTCATTAAAGTAATTTTTTTCCAAAAAATTGCATTTGAAAGAGCGCTGCGCAAATACAGTGTGACATAAAATATTGCATCAACCATTATTTTATTCTCTAGGGTCTCTACTAATATATGATTTTCGTGGGTTCTAAGTAATTTTCTAGCAAAAAAAAAAGATTTTAACTTGAAACCAACAAATGTTAGAAAAAGGTTTAGTGTTTAAGTGTTTAAACTTTCCTCATTTACACACCAAGTCTATTCCTTTGACAAATTGTTACAATGTTTAGACTTTGTTCCACTGCTAAAGAATGTTGTGATACTTGGCTGACTGCCTGATTTTTTTCTTCCTTTCTTTTGACGGCTGTGGCTTCAGCAGTGCAGAGAGAATTCTCTGCATAGAAAGAATCGTGAAATACTTTTGTCAAGATCACAACAGGAAAAAAAAAAAATCCCGATAACGATACTTGACAAATAAGAGCTCAGTTTTGGTCTCATGTGACCACAGCACTTTCATCCAATCCTCGGAATCATTTAGATGTTCATTGGCAACCTTCAGATGGGCCTGTACACGTACCTTCTTGAGGAGGAGGACCTTGCAGGCGCTGCAGGATTTCAAACCATGGCGGCAGAAGCCACCATGGTTTGAGCCAGAATTATTGTTGGTTGGTAGGGGATCAAATACTTATTTTATTCACTGAACCGCAACTTAATTTATAACATTTTTATTATGTGTTTATTCTGGATTTTTGGTGGATATTGTAGGGTTGATTTACTAAAACTGGAAAGTGCAATATCTTGTGCAGCTGTACATGGTAGCCAATCAGCTTCTAACTTCAGCTTCAATTAAGCTTTGACAATAAAACCTTGAAGCTGATTTCTATGCAGCACCAGATTTTGCACTCTCCAGTTTTAATAAATCAACCTCTCGGTCTCTATCATTTAAAATACACCTATGAGAACAATTTTAGACCCTTCATTTTTTTTTTGTAAATGGGAAAACTTACAAAATCTGCAGGGGATTTTTGTCCCCACTGTATGCACGGTGAACTGTGTTTTCCTGCACTGAATAAAAGCATGTCACTGCTAGGGCACATGTAAAATGTATTTCTATGCGCCTCATTCACGCTATGCTGGTGTGATGTGTGGTGCATTGCAGTGTAGAAAAATTCAACATTGCTGCATTTTTTTACACTGCACTAGGTGGCACCAAATGTCATCATACAGGAACAGGACCCACAAAAAATTGTTGTGAAGTGACATGAAAGAAGTGTCATGACATGTGACATAAGTGTTTAAAAAAAACCAAAACAAAACACCCCAATCATTGCAATGCACCAAAATGTATTTTGCATTGCTCCCTACCAGAGCTGACACTGCACTAGCCTGTATGGTAAAACGCTACACTTTACATTGCAGGCTAGTATGAACCTGGTCTGATACAAGGTTTATAATGATGATTACATATTAAAAAAAAAAATAAAAAAATTGACGAAACGTATGGGTTGTTATACACAACAAACTATTTTACTAAATATGAGGCACCAAGTGCTAAAGGGCATCCAGAGTTAAAGTTCGACTGTGAACACAAAAATTTAATTTGTATACATTTCTCAATAAAGAGAAAGAATATAATTCCACTTTGTGAGCACCAAATGCCTTTGCAAACCCAGATATTACTTTGTAAAAAGTAGCAGTGAGATCATCACTGGGCTGTACATGGCCTGTGCAGAGAGCAGAGCTGTGGACCCAGAAGCTCCACCTTCTACAGGAGGAGACAAGACCAGTCACCCTGCACAAGGAGAGGCAGCAGCAATGACTGGTCTTTATTACAGAGGCAAAGTTTCTCACTGGATTGCTGCAGAGATCTTGGAAAAAAAAAAAAAAAAAAAAAGAATACACATAGCACAGCAAGATTCAAGGAAGAACACAAATGCCTCTTATAAACACAAATGCAAATGAATAACAAAATGACAAATACCAGATTTGCAATCATACAGCTCTAAGATTTAGTGTAATGTGAATTACTGATATCAGGAGGACACAGAGATAAACCTGGTCACGTCACGTGTGTATTGAATAGGTAAACAAGTATATGATGCATGAATCATATTTGTTGTTTGATTCTGGTGAGTAATTAAAGTCATTGTGAAAGGAATCTTTTATGGATCATTACAATTGCTTCTCAGATTTGTACCGCTCATAAACTGCTAGAAAAAAATATTCCTAGCTAATTCCAATCTACAATGTAGACAAAAATGCAAGTATAATCGTTAGATTGATTGATCAAATTTAGTTTTCAATAGACCGATTTATGTTTTATCCATAACATTCCACCCTAACCATCTAGATTTCAGCTCTTTACCGGTAGTGTTATAGAAAATTTCTTCACAGAGATAGAGGAATAAAAAATCAGCAGTTGTATGAAAACACAAGGATCAAAGAGAAAAGGTAATCAATGTAATGACAACATCAATCATCAATATGATAGATATTTCTCTAATAAATTAGGATTTTGGAAGGTTTGCTGGGAAGGTGTGGTAAAGTACAGTAGCAATGCATGCAATTAGCCCACAGTTCAGGCCAATCAGGATAAAAGCCAGAACCAAATGTAAAATGTGCAGCAGTCATAGAATTTATTATCTTGCAAGTATGAGCTAGAAGATTTGGGTGTGAAAATATTAGAAAGTACATGTGTAAAAATGCCACTTACAAATTAATCTACTGGCCTTATGCTAGCCATACAATATACGAAAAATCAGCCGAAATTCGGTCATTTAGACAGTTCGTTTGATTTTCGGCCAGTTAATGTGCACAGAATCAATAATCGTTGGGACGTTTTTGAGCCAAAAAAAAAAACAAAAAAAACAAAACGAAGGACAAGTTTGGAAATTTTCTGCTGAATGATTGATAAATTGAAAGGTAAATGTGTTTCCCGTCCAAACTGTCTGCACTAGAAAAAAGCAAGGATTCCCCTAGGGTGGGATTTTCAAGGCACTACCACACAAAAAGAACAATATAAAAAGGTAATTTTATTACATAGCAAAGAATAACCAAAAGAAATATATACAATAATCACATATATCAACAAACAACATAAATATGGATACAAAAATTTATACAATGCATAAAAGAGGACCATCAATGAAAATGCATAATCTCACTGAACCAACGCGTTTCAGAAAATATCCTTCATCAGGGTTCGTTTAGTGAAAATACATCTGGGGGTTACAGAATAAAAAAGATGGTTCGAACTGTCCGCACTAGGGAAATATGCATAAGCAATAAATCATAAATCAACGGTGCCAAGTCTCTGATTCCTTATTGCAGCAGCGCTAACTGCTGCTGCAATAAGGAATCAGAGACTTGGCACCGTTGATTTATGATTTATTGCTTATGCATATATGTTTATCATTTAAGTAGCTGCTTTGGTTTACTACACTTGACTTCGGAGTAGTCTGAGCAATGTGAGGTAGAGGCGGTATTTTCCACACATTATTTGCATATTGCACTAGGGATATGTAAAAAAAAACAAAAAAAAGCAAAAAACAAACAAAAAATGCATTCATTTATGTCCACTGAACGATTTATCGGTCATTACATGATGACACTATCGTTTGCGTTCACGGCCGAATGTTCGTTTATCGAAAATGGGTTTGGCCGATTTTTCGTGTAGTGTATGGCCAGCATTAGGGTGAAGTTTGCCGATCTTGCTATTGCACTGCTAAAACAAACACACAGATTGTAAAGGCAGGGAAACTCAAACGACAAAAAACAAACTTCAAGCTATAGCAGTCTGTTTTTAGTACTTCACACATGTAACACATGTGGGTAAACCTGACGGAACAACTGTGTGTGTTGTGTGCC
The DNA here is from genome assembly GCA_037952925.1 of Lithobates clamitans. Classification (NCBI taxonomy): domain Eukaryota; kingdom Metazoa; phylum Chordata; class Amphibia; order Anura; family Ranidae; genus Lithobates; species Lithobates clamitans. The sequence goes on from JBBGZY010002450.1 coordinate 409,179, forward strand.
AGAGAAGTGGAAGAGACATACTAAAGTGGAATCACAAGACTCTCTGCAGCTTAAGCATTGGAAAACAACAACAACAACAACAACAACAACCACAAACAACACACTTTTTTCTATGCAGACTCTGATTTATGAGCTGTATATCTCAGCGGGAGCTTTGTATGTAAAATTACATAACAGGAGGCCTGCCGATGCAAATCGTTGTGTCATTTATTACAAGCAACATGAATATGTCCAAGGGAACTAAAGCCAGCCAAAAAACAGGGTGGGGGTGTAGATGAAAACATACAAGTTATGGGCAGCATGGACTCTACTAATGCCCCGTACACACGGTCGGACATTCCGACAACAAAATCCATGGATTTTTTCCGACGGATGTTGGCTCAAACTTGTCTTGCATACACACGGTCACACAAAGTTGTCGGAAAATCTGATCATTCTGAACGCGGTGACGTAAAACACGTACGTCGGGACAATAAACGGGGCAGTAGCCAATAGCTTTCATCTCTTTATTTATTCTGAGCATGCGTGGCACTTTGTGCGTCGGATTTGTGTACACACGATCGGAAATTCCCACAACGGATTTTGTTGTCGGAAAATTTTATAGCCTGCTCTCAAACTTTGTGTGTCGAAAAATCCGATGGAAAATGTGTGATGGAGCCCACACATGGTCGGAATTTCCGACAACAAGGTCCTATCACACATTTTCCGTCGGAAAATCCGACCGTGTGTACGGGGCATTAGAATTGCAGCACCTGACCCAGACCTTCAAAAAGAAATTCCTATCCATTGCTAATACACTTTTTGATCAGTTACACCTCACGCATGAAAGTGTATCATGGCAGGAGATTTCTTTTAAAGATTGCGTATCAAGTGCAAAGTAGAGGAATGGTATGAAAGCAGCATTTTAGTGACAGAGACCTTCAATAATAATCATTGCAGTCAGGTCGTCACGCTTATGCCTGCAGCCATTAATTGACCAGCTGCTCTCAAAGCTCTTACATAGCCACAGAGTCCTATGTGACAGGAAGTGACAGTGCCAAGTACTGTAGGAAGGATAAAAATAATATTGCCAGTGCCCTGGGTACTCACTGTAGTTTCTGATGTTAACCATGCAATTTACTAGTTTAATTTAAAAAGAAAAAAAAAAAAAAAACACAGCACAAAAGTAATTTTTCTTTGTATTGTATCCATTTAATCTAAGGGGTATCAAACAAAAAATAAAAACAACAAAAAAATAAACACACACACACAGTTTTGCAGGCTAGCTGTAATAATAATATAATTTGGACACAGCTGTATTTTCTAAATATTCTGCCAATATATAGGTTTTGCGTGCGGTCTGTAATAACAAAATAATTTGGGCACAGATGTATTTTCTAAATATTCTGTGAATGTATAGGTGAAATGCATGTTCCATTATTCAACTGATATACATGAGATGAAAGGTCATATGTACAGTTCACACACAGTATTATAAACATAAGCCCACTTCTGTATAAAAACCCGTAAAGAAAAAAACTTACATCATTTCTAGACCATATCAGATAAAACATACAGTAGTACCTAAAACATTTAGGAAACCATTCCATATAATTGTGCACATCTGCTGTACCCCTAGATAAAATTATGCTAACCTCGAGCACTGTTTGAAGAAAAAAAAAAAAAAAAAGAAGGAAAAGCACATGGTTGGTTAGACTGTGTAATAATAATAATAGTCTCCAAAATTGCCGTATCCAACATTGACAAAACTGCCCTAGCCTTCACAGCTTTCTTTGATTGCAATATTATCAGTTATCAGTTATTAGTTCAAATTATAACATGCAGTGAAATCGCAGGCTAGGCTCCAAAAACAGCTATAATTCTACTTAGAAATAATACTGCATATTATCTTGACCTGTCAAACAGAAGTGCTGCATACAAACCTGCAATCCCCATGCAGAAACACTGCGTACAAATTTGAATATCCAAACAGGATCAATGCATACTGAGCTGATCCTCCAAGAGAAAAGTACTGCAAACCTGTAACACCATGCAGGAACAAGGCACTCACATCTGCAGCAGCATATTAAAACACTGTATACCTGCAGCACTATGCAGAAACACCACGCACAAACCTACCAAGCCTGACAGAAGAAAAAAACAATAATTAAATCTGAAACTCCATGTAGGAGAATTCAACAGAAATTTCAAACAACACACAGGAGAAGTTTATAGAAATCTGCAAAATAAAGCAGAAACACTGCATTCCATCTAACATGAAGAAATAAAGCCTTCAAGGGATCTTTGGTTTGCTGCAGCAGGACACAACGGGGGTTATTTACAAAAGGCAAATCCACTTTGCACTACAAGTGCACTGAAAGTACAGTCTCTGTAGATCTGAGGGGAAGATCTGAAATGAGGGGAAGCTCTGCTGATTTTATCATCCAATCATGTACAAGCAAAAATTATGTTTTTTATTTTCCTTGTATGTCCCCCTCAGATCTACAGCGACTGCACTTCCAAGTGTACTTGCAGTGCAAAGTGGATTTGCCTTTTGTAAATAACCCCCAAAGCACATAAATGTCTACACCACCACATACAGAGACACTGCACATAATACTCTATCCCCAACCTGCTACACTGCACACATACACACACACACACACACACAACTTCATGCAGATACAATGTCTTTAAAACCAAGCAGAAACACTGCACAAAAAGCAAATCACCATGAAGATACAACATACACAAATATGTAACATTCATGACAATTGAAAGAAAAAAAAAAAAAGAAGAAGGGGGAAGAGGACCATGTGACTGCATGGTATAAAGGAAGACAACACCATGCATCTGAAACAAAAAACACAATGTGAATATACGTTTATGTAAACAAAATGAAATAGTACTATACATAAACACACAACACCATACTGCCCTTATATATACATACACACACACACACACACACCACCATTCAGAGACATTTTTATATCTTACCATACATACATAAATAAACCACTTAACACTCAACAGAAGCCCTGTAAGTGACCTGAAGCTCAAGACTCAAAGTGGTTCTCAGTTACTGGAGCCCCAGATTATGGGTACACTGCTCTCTTTCTAACGTATTTTATTGCAATGCCACATTTTTTTTAAATACACAAACACACACTAAAAAGGATATAGTACCCACAAAGGCTACCAAACACATGAATAATTTATTGGAGTTATATAACACTCAAAATAACAGAACGGAGGCGAAGCCTCCCAATGGAACACTCTCCCCTTCATCCCTATCCAAACCCCTAATCCCCACACCCCAGCTCCCACCCCACTCCCTATATGGGGTTCTGACAACGGAAAAGTAGCAGGGGGAACCCAAAAAATATCCAGCTTAGTCACGGGACCCAAAAAAAAAATTTCCACAGCATGCAACACGTGTAGTATGTAACATATCAGTACCTTTTAGAACAGTGGTTCTCAACCTTTCTAGTGCCGTGACCCCCAAATTTCCCAAGTTGTGGGGACCCCTAACAGTAAATTTATTTTCGTAGCGTGGGTTGTCAGCACCCAAGGCAAGACAAGTAATTTGCGCCCCTAACCCATGGACATTTAGCGCTCCCTGAGTCCTTTCCACTTGTACAGTATTAAAACCCCTTTTGGTACATTTTAGGATGTAGCACTCTGTTCTCATTTCTTTCCCTTTTATCCCTCTCTATCCTAATTTTCTTGTTTTCTTCCCCATCCCTCTCTCTAGCCGTATTTCTTGTTCTCTTATTCTTTCTCTTCCTTTTTCTTTGTTCCCCCCCCTCTTTTCCTCTCCCTTCCATGTATTTTCGATTTTAATTCCTTCTCTTACTGCTTGGTGGGGGGAATGGGATGAGTGGCAGTGCTGGGGGGAGGTCTGATCAGCCAACTTAGGTGCTCTTGATCAAGGTCATCTGCTGATCTGAGAACTGTAGTGGGGACTTTTATTGGCAACTCTAATCACAGGTAGTGTTACTCACTGTGTCTCTGACTTTGTGGTGTCTCTCGCAGAAGTGACACCTATGCCGAAATCAGGAGATGGGGTCTCCTCCAGCCCCTCCCACTTCACATTCCTCACCAGTCAGCTGACCTCTAGCCTCTGCCCCCCCCAGCCATGCCGTGAACTGAATGGGTGGCTGCGAAGAGGCTGAGAGGGCGGTCATGGGCTCCAGGAACATCCTAGCTGGGCGGCCACAGGCTCGAGGGACAGCCCAGGATTCGGTGACCCCTGGCAAATCGTCATCCGACCCGAGGGGGTCCTAACCCCCAGGTTGAGAACCACTGCAGTCAGAGGTTCATCACTTTTAGCAATAGCACACTTTGATATTATAGAATAGTGGTCTCTAAACTGTGGCCCTTTGCTTGCCTTTATCCAGCCCATGAGGCTGGGTTACACTGAAATTGGATGCTGTTCACAGCAGGGGTCCGGTGTGTCCCTGTTCTTCATTTCAGGGATGAATTGGGCCCGGATTTTCGGCTGAATTCTGACCTGAAACAGACCAGAAGATGTACAGGACTCTTCTGCAAACCACTTCTCAGCCACCCCAGAGCTGTGTGAACCAGCTTCATTGAGAGTTGGTCAGTCTCCTGACATCCGAATTGAATGAGGGGAAACCAGCATCAAATTTGTACCAGTGTGAACCCAGCCTGAGACATTTTTCCTTCCACTGATACAAGACACTGACACCAACAATGGGACATAATTCCTGCTACTGACATCAACAATGGGGTATTTCTCATATTGACGCCAATGATGGGGCACTATTCCTCCCCTTAGTACCAAAGATGCGTTGGTTACTCCCACTGATGCCTGGACAATTTCTACTCCCACTCGCCAAAGTCCGGCCCCCCTAAAGTCTGAGGGACAGTAAACTGGTCCTTTGTTTAGAAAGTTTGAAGACCGCAATAGAACATACAAAACCTTAGTTCTAAGCAGAAGTACAGCAACCACTCAATAAATACAAAGGGGTTGATTTACTAAAGGCAAATCCACTTTTCACTACAAGTGCACTTGTAAGTGCAGATGCTGTAGATCTAAAGGGAAGCTCTGAAATGAGGGGAATATCTGCTGATTTTATCATCCAGTCATGTGCAAGCTAAAATGCTGTTTTTTATTTTCCTTGCATGTCCCCCTTAATTCTACAACGACTGCACTTCCAAGTGCACTTGTAGTGCAAAGTGGATTTGCCTTTAGTAAATAAACCCTAAAGACACTTTGCTTAGGAACCTGCAGTGCTATGTTGCAGCTGGAATAAAAATTTACCACACCAATCAAGGTTTTAAATATTTTCCTGCATATAGTATTTGGTGTGTTAATTTATATTTTCTTTCATGCAACTGAACACTCTACATTCTGATTGTAGTTTCCTTTAATTCTGCCAACACTATGGGGGTTATTTACTAAAAGTAAATCCACTTTGCACTGCAAGTGCACTTGGAAGTGCAGCCATTGTAGATCTGAGGGGCACATGCAAGGAAAATAAAAAAAACAACATTTTTGCTTGCACATGATTGGTTGATAAAATCAGCAGAACTTCACCTAATTTCAGAGCTTCCCCTCAGAACTACAGCGATCTACGGCGACTGCACTTGTAGTGGAAAGTGGATTTGCCTTTAGTAAATCAACCCCTATGTAGTGCAAGGGCCTCCCTGACTGGATAGTTTAGGTAGGTGTTCATATTACATCATTTTGGTAAATGTAAAGTTGATATACTCATATTGTCAGACTGTAACATGTATAGTGACCCCAAAATCCATGGCAACATACACACTGATTAACAAATGCACTTTTTAGGCAGCCCCCCTCCTCTTATAATCAGGGTCTAATGCTTATTCAGTCTAATGCTCATGTAATAGACCAAATTTCTAACCTTATTCCTCACTCCAGTGGATTTCCAAAGTTGCTCCTCTTTATCGGTTGTGTGGCTGTCCACTGGTTGACGTCATCAGGTTCACTGCAAGACCAAAGGTCCTGCAGTGTATATGAGGATGATTTGGGTCTTCCACATTTAGGGGCTGTAGCTAGAGCAGAGAAGAGTGCTGGCTGCCATGGGAGCATAGAATAAGATAAGTATTTTTCTCTCTGGTATAACTCCTCTTTCTAAATCAGGGTTCTGTGAAACAGAGGTTGCTGATGGCAGTTTCTGACTTATAAAAATCCACTGACACCAATGATCTTTTTAGCCATCTGTATGGAGGACATTCTTCTTACCGACTACTAATCTGTCTCCACTGACCACCTTTATGAGAAGGCCCTTCTCCACTAATCTCCAAGCTGTTCCCTGACCAATTAAGGGAGCAATTTTCCACTGCCCATCAATGTAAGTGGGCATTTCTTTACGGACCATGAGGGGTACTCCAATTTTCATTGGTCTGCGTTTCTTTTCTGGCCAATTTTATTTTTGTTTCATATCAATACATTATTCTTACTGAAAATACATTGTGGTATAGGATCCCTGAGTGTCAGATATGCTAGGTGCACCACAAACCTTATTCTTTTATTTGTTATATCTACACCTTTTTGTATTGTGTACTAAAGTAACGTGAGCTCTAGATAAAGTAATTCCAGGGGATTCTAAGATCTGAAATTTCAAGAGTTGTTCTGTGGTAAGGCTACCCTAGACTGAACATGCATTAGAGCCTTAAAACATTTATTTATTTGGGGGGGGGGGGGGGTTAACAAACAGATCCTGTTCCCTTAACCACTGGAAAAGATTTTCCCCCTTAATGACCAGGCCAATTTTTGCGATACGGCACTGCGTTGCTTTAACTGACAATTGCGCAAGAAATTTTTTCATCAGTTTAGGCCAATATGTATTCTTCTACATATTTTTGGAAAAAAAAAAAAAAAAGAAAAAATAATCACAATAAACGTACATTGGTTTGCGCAAAAGTTATAGCGTCTACAAATAGATTTGTAGCATTTTTATTATTTATTTATTTTCTACTAGTAATGGTGGCGATCAGCGTTTTTTAGCGGGACTGTGACATTGCGGCAGGCAGATCGATCAGCTGACATTTTTGACACTTTTTTGGGAACCAGTGACATTATTACATTGATCAGTGCTAAAAAATATGCACTGGTATTGTACTAATGACACTGGCAGGGAAGGGGTTAACATCAGGGGCGATCAAGGGGTTAAATGTGTTCCCTCAGCGTGTTTACTAACTGTATGGGGGATGGGCTACCTGGGGAAACACACAGATCTGTCTTCCTGCATCTATGTTTACACAGGCAGATTCCTATTCTGTCACTGCGGGGAATCATCCCGGTTGGCGGTGGACATGGTGTCCGCTCCACCCGCTGATTGGTTCCCCCGCTGGCCAGTGGGCGCGCGTGCCTACAAATTGCCGTGTTCGAGTCAACGTACAGTGACGGCAATTCGCAGGAAGCTGCTAAATTGTCGCGGTACAACTGCGGCGGCTGGTCTTTAAGTAGTTAAAGCAGGTTATACAGCACAGTGCTTGTTCTGTGTAATTTGGACCCCAGTATCACCTAAAAAAAACCTGTCTGATCCTGCCTGGCAATCAGGGTTGCTTAGCCCTGACACTGTGGTCAGTTTACGTGCTTCCATCATCCACAGCCTGCTCTACTGTGTCTGTTTCTGCTCCCCTCCCTGCTTGTAGCAGTGCCCCCCCTCCCCCCAGGCACCTCTTATAAATCTTCTATTAAATCCTGTAATCTCCTCTGTACCATAATCATAAGTGGCCCTGTGTCTGTGTAATGTAAAAAAATCTTCCAATCTGTACCTATATAAGCATGGCTCCCGGCGCTTAGCTGTCTGTCAGCTCTCAATCTCCCCTGCCTCCTTGGCTGATGTCAGCGGTAGTGCTCAGCCCCGCCCACTGGATCTGTGAGTTGAGAGAGAAGAGAGCCGACAGTCAGCTGAGCGCTGGGAGCTGCACTTATATAGGTACAGATCGGAAGATTTTTTACATTACACGGACACAGGGACACTTGTTACTGTATAGAGGGGATTACAGGATTTAGTAGAAGTGGGTGAACAACCACTTCAAGCCTCGTACACACAATGAGCAAAGCGGATGAACGATTGTCCGTTCTTTTTTTGTTTTTTTGTGTGCTAGTCTGTCGAAAACCAAGATCGACAACCAACTAAAGTTACAAAAATTTGCATATGACAGACTAACTTGGGAAGTGATGTAATGTGCTCTTTCGTTTCCAAGCAGGCACAGTCTTGGTCACTCGATTTATTTTGGACAAATACTGTACTGATTAAAACAAAAATTGTTCGTTCTGGTATCAAAGAAAGATAAGGTTTGTGCTTGTCCCTTCGGATAATTTCACATGAAATGTTGTGCTTGGCTCTCGAAAATTGTGTACCAAATATCAGATTATTGTATGAACTCTTCGAAAGCTGTATTTTGTCCAATTTTCTCATCATACCAAAAAGGAGATTTTTTTTTCTGGCTGACCAAGGTTCAGCTTTAAAGGAAACCCGCACTGCAAAACGATTCAGACTGCAATTGCTGAAATGAAAATGCTAGATTGCTTGGCTGTCTCTGGAATCACTGACCAAAATTTTACAGCAAGTTAGATCAGAATGAAGTTAGAACTTTTGATCTGCATTGGTGTTCTAGGTCAGCGTTTCTCAACCTTTTTTTCAGACACAGTATGAACAAAAATGCACTCCAGCATCGTCCCATGCACTGCAAAATCTTGAGACACCCCAGTCTACAAAGTTACTTATCAAAAGGTAAACCTGAGCCTGGGATGATGTACACAAAAACATGATGAAATGAACTTCACATCAGAAGTCTCTTCACATCAGAGGTCCCCCATCATATCAAAGCCCTCCACTTCACATTAGAGCCCCACTTTCACGTCAGTCACTCATCACATCAAAGTCCCCCCTATACATCAGAAGCCCCCCCCAGCGTCCTCCCATCACAAACTCAGAGTCCCCCCTAAACATGATAGCCTCCAGCACATCAGAGTACCTCCATGATGGATTCCCCCATCACCAGAGTTCTCTCATCCATTTCTGATCCAGGGCAAACAGTCTCATGTGGCAGCCTTGGGAGCCCAAATGACTCCCTGGCTGAGAAACACCGTTCTAAGTCAGTAACACAGGAAATTCTGATCAACTAAAGCTTGCCATACATGACACAAATCTTTGTACAATTTCCTTTAGATTTACCTTCCACTATGTAGTGCAAGGGCGTGCCTGATACAAATTGAAAGCGTTGTTTAGGCTTGACCTTCTATTATATGTTTTTTGGTAAATCTAAAAGTTAAAAAAAAAAGTTGTATAAAGTATGGCCAGCCTATTAACTCTGAATACATCTTGCGGTTGATTTACTAAAGACAAATATACTGTGCACTGTGAGTGCAGTTGCCTTTAGTAAATAAGCCTCAATATGTTTAAAGTGGTTAAAAAATAATATAAATAAATCAATATATGCATTGTTGCCAACAAAAGTGCAGCAGCATCCTAAAACACCTCTTTATAATACACAAATACTAAAAACACATTTTCTATTATTGCAACGAAAGCTACAATGTAAATAAACTAATACAATAAAAAAGAAAAAGGTTAAGAATGAAACAAACAGAAAACACTCTATATCATAACGTAAACGAATGGCACCATACAAACTGAGTAAGCAAGTTGTACACCGTCAAACCAGTGTTGGTTAACACCCATGTGACACAGAGAGTTGGTTAACTGCAAATTGTTTGAATCCAGAAATAAAAATGTATTTTCTTATATTATTGTGTGCCTCTACATAGATCATATGGAATATTCAGAAGGACCAAGAAGTGATAAATCTCTATTATTGGTTCCCTATGCAGTATGATATGCTTATATAAGAAGAGGAGCATTTGCTGAACATTTGCCTTGGTTTTCCCCTACCCTGCTCAGACACCAGCTAGTCCAATACATGTATTCAAATTTCTCATCCATCTTATGAAGGATATGTATACCCCATCCACAGAAGAAAATGCTGACTTTAAAAACGTTGAGCCTATTTCCTTAAACACCCTTGTTCATCCATTTCATTTGCTTTTTGGTGAACTATTCAAAGCACCTGGACTTACAAGTAGCTACATATTAAAGCCTCATCTTTGAGCATAAACATATGCACCACAGCATATGTCAAACAACAGAGAAAAAAAGTACACCAATATAACCCAGCCATCCTCCTTTCCACTACCGTTTAGACAGAGAGGTCCGGGGGGACATGAGAGAAAGAGGCCCCATGAGAAAAGGGAAGAAAAAAGTCCCAAGTGTCACGTGGTAAATGAGAACATGTAATGTGAAGGATTACAGGTCTAAATGAAGAATCTACATACAAGAGGTGAGGTCAGAGATCACAGCACCTAATGAAGTCATATAGAAGAGAAAGAACTGAAAATCACAGAAATAAAGACTTAAAGGTTCAAGTGAAGGATAAAGTAATGCGAGATAATACAGGAGATTTTAAACCATGAATTAAAGAGAAAAAAGACCCTGTTGTTCTTGCCTTAATTCATATGTAATAGACCTGACAAAAGTTAAGGGCCTGATTTACTAAAGCCATAGTCTGTCTTCATCAAGGATACCGATGGGCAGGTATAGATGGTAGCTGTAATAGTCTTCTGAGGCTGTCAGAGCCCCACCTGCCTTTTTCAGTTTTTAACAGTGCAAAGTATTTCAATGTTACAACGCCGTATTGAGAAGGTGCTCATCAAACAACAGAAACCCTGCACATAGGGTTCAATGATCCATAGAAGCAGTGGATGAAGGACCGCTTTGGCTGCACTGAGCCTAGACCAGTGATGGCTAACCTTGGCACCCCAGATGTTTTGGAACTACATTTCCCATGATGCTCAACAACACTGCAGAGTGTATGAGCATCATGGGAAATGTAGTTCCAAAACATCTGGGGTGCCAAGGTTTGCCATCACTGGCCTAGACCAAAGCATGTGGGGCTCACTGCCATCTACATTTACCCATGCAAAGGTTTATTAAAGTCAAATGTGATGTGCTAACACATGCATGTTAAATACGCATGGATTATAGACTAGAAATAGGACCATGTTAATTCATACATCAACATGGCTGTAACAGCCTGCTTCCATGGGTACATCACCATACCTCACAGGACTAGACAAGCAGGGAATTTAGAATCAAATAAAACAAGACTGATTGTGTTCTACTGCACTTTCATTGCTGAATACTTATGCCTAACAGTTTTTAATTATTTATGTCTAGAATTGTGTCCTTACAATCCGATTAAATATTTACATATCTTATATTTAATCTTACTATCATTCTACACATAAAGTTAACAAATACAATCAAAATGTTTTTTGGCCATGTTTATTATACTAAAAGTTTAAGAGCCCTTGCACACTGGGGCGGCGTCGGTTTTACCCCCCCGCTAGCGGCCGAGAAGGGGTTAAATATCATCGCAAAGCGCCTCTGCAGAGGCGCATTGCCAGCGGTATAGCCGCGCCGTCCCATTGATTTCAATGGGCAGGAGCGGTAAAGGAGCGGTATACACACCGCTCCTTCACCGCTCCGAAGATGCTGCTGGCAGGACTTTTTTTACTGTCCTGCCAGCGCATCGCTCCAGTGTGCAAGCCCTCTGGGCTTTCACACTGGAATACAAGCAGCGGCACTTTCGGGGCGGTTTGCATGCGCTATTATTAGCGCAATAGCGCCTGCAAACCGCCCCAGTGTGCAAGGGCTCTAATACATTTATGAGTGCCCATGTGCAAAAGTAATAATGATCCTTGTAATGCAATAAAACAAAGAATGCTCATTAATAGTCAAGAGAACACACTTTACGTGTGTGTGGGTATGAATACACAGCTGGAAGAGCTCACAAGCAGTGAGCAACACAGCATAGGGCATGGTGGGTCCAGCATGACTATGCAATATGCTGGGAGCCCCTCCAGGTACAGGGACTGACATGGCTACTTGTATACTGCCATCAAATAGTGCTGAACACACAGTTTGAAATGCATCGCTCCATTGTAATCAGTGGAATGGGCAGCTTATATTTAAAGCGGAGTTCCACCCAAAAATTGAACTTCCGCTTTAAAGTGCAGGTGACCCCCTAACATGCCACATTTGGCATGTCATTTTTTTTGTGGGGGGAGCGGATACCCTCTTGTTAGAGGCATCCAGCTCCCACTTCCTCCCAGGGGCTCCGCAGCACTGGAAGGAATCTAATAGAAGTCTATAGGAAACCCGCAGGTACACCTCCACTGCGGCCGAACCACATTGCGGCAGTGTAAAATGGCTCTAAATTAGTTAAAGGAGAAGTACAGCCAAAGTATTAGAGCAGGCAGCAGTGACTGACAGTTATGGGCTCTCTGCAGACTGAAGAACGAGAGCTGAGCAATCAGCGGTGTTTGATCGCTCAGTTCTCAGTCTTAGCCCAGGTTCACACTGAGCTGCGGGAATGAAGCCATGCAAGTTCAGATGACTTCGCACAATTTCACTCCCGCATGTCAGTCCCGATTTCGGCTACGATTTCAGAGACATCTGTGCAGGTTTCTGTAAATGTGTAAATCGCAGCCCGAAATCGCAAAAAATAGTACAGAATCTACTGTACTGCAAATGCAGCGTCGCACTGATTAGGATGGTGCCATTGCCGGCAATTGCCGCCGATTTGACATGTCAAATCGCACCAGTGTGAACCAGGGCTGAGGGACAGATGCAGCTGGGATCGGTGCTGCAGCTATCTAGGCAAGTATGATTGTGTATTTTTTTCTAAACCTATACTTCTCCTATAAATAAAATTATTTTGTAAAATTGCAGCCATTATACTGTATTTTACTATATACAATAATTTAAATATACATTATAAAGTAAAAAGAAAAAAAAAACCCACACAGAACGACTGTGTAGATTACCAAAAAATTATTAAAAAATAGTGAAATGTAACAACTGCTTTCAGTTTCACTATTTTGTTTGAAAAATTCCTTGTGCCCAATGTTATTCAGAAGTGATCATTATCTGTAAGTCTATCCCAATGTTAATTTATAGTGTAAGCCTATGCATGTACAAGGAGGCACAGGTAGGCGACAGGTGTTGTCAGAAACAACAATGGCCACACTTTGTTTTTTTGGGGGGTTTTTGTGATCCAATTGATGTGCGATCTAGGCTGGGTTCACACTGCGGCTGGCAGCAGGGGTCCGGTGCGTCCCTGTTCTCTGTCTCTGTGACCAATCAGGCCTGAATTTTTGCCTGAAATTGGCCCTGAAACGGACCAGAAGACGCACAGGACACCTGTGCAAGCCGCTCCGGAGATGTGTAAACTAGCTCCATAGAGAGCCAGTCACAATCTCTTGTCATGCAACATGGATGCGGGGAAACCCACATCCAATTTGCACTAGAATCAATTAAACCCAGCCTCAATCAAAAGTGACTGAATCTGCAAGCAATCGAATAGCCATAACTTCCCTTCTGATAAATGTTGATCAGATTCCATCAAACCAGGGCAGAAAATGACAAATCACTTGGCAGCACTGAGATGCTTTATTCATAAACACAGTTATATTTCGATTGATCAGATTATGAGATTACATGGTGGGAAACAGTTAAGATACAATAGTAAATTACCAATCGCATCACTATCGATTGAAATCCACTTCCCTATATGTGGGCATATTGATTGAATGAGTTGTCGACCATAGATTGATTATACCCATCAAAAAAAAAAAAAAAAAAAATTGACCGATTGGAAAAACAAATTGATCATTGATCGAAGTGTGTATGGTCACCATAAGAATCAGTAAAACACTTTGCATGGTAAAGAAGACTTTAGTAAATCAGGTCCTTGGAGTGTGTCAGTATTACTTTAGCCTGTATGGAGACAGTGGGGTTGATTTACTAAAACTGGAGAAATGCAATATCCGGTGCAGCTGTGCATGGTAGCCAATCAGCTTCTAACTTCAGCTCGTTCAGTTAAGCTTTGACAATAAAACCTGGAAGCCGATTGGTTTCTAGGCAGAGCTGCACCAGATTTTGCATTCTCCAGTTTTAGCAAAATCAACTTTACTGTGTAACATGTAAAGTATGGCAGCTCCTTACAACTAAACAGGAGTACTCCCTGACTCTTCTGATTATAAAAGGTTCTAGCTGTTGTACATAGGCTTATTTAGGAAGATCAGTGACATGTGGCTATCAGTGTGTCATTGTATATATCACTATGTACAGTCTGTTCAGCAGCACCCAGTTTCCACACAGCATTTCCCAATACATCAAATCTGTTCTCAGCATATCCCACAATGCATTAAGTTTGTATTGCCGCTGCTAGCACAGCATTCCCCCCCCCCCCCCCCCCCCAGCCAATACTGCATTCTAGCCATCCCTCCATGAACCCCACCACCTTTCCAGCCTGCACCATATTGACGCATTCTTCTGGAATCAGCACAGCATGGATTCCACCCCAGGGCCTCGTAAAGCACATAACCTATTCAGCCACAGCCTGCCCCAGAGCTCTGCCAGAACCAGCCAGGTCTAATAGCGTGCATAGCTAATGGGGTACATGGGTAGTGTGGGAACAGGTGGGTCCATTGCACCTTGCTCTTCTCTCATATATCTCACAGTGGAGAGATGGAAGCTTGCAGTACATTTAGGTCCATGTTCAATGAGAACACATTCTTCATACTGAACCCTACTTCCCTATTAGAACTGGCCACCCATAGCACTGCCATAGACCAGTCCCTGCTAACAATGAACTCCATATCTAACCTCACCTGACCTATTCCAAAGGGAGAGTAGACACCCCCATGACATCATAGTCCTCTTCAGGTAAGTATCTGACCCTAAGCCTGATGACACATGGGCGATTGCTAAGAGGCTGCCTTTTTGTCCCTATGGAATCATTACCTTTTGTAGCTGAGACAGCAAGATGTCGCTCCCATCACTAGCTATTAAGACTCAGCAGCGACAAAGCGACATCTTGCTGTGTGTGGCTACAGAGGGAACGATTCCGTATGGACACAGGCAGCCTTTTTAGTGATCCTACCTCTGGTGTCTGTCACGAGCGGTAGAATCGCTTATGTGTCATCAGTCTACAGCTCACCACACACACCTTACAATCTGATTGTACAATCAACTTTAGATCTACCAATACTATGCCATTATACTATACATGGCTCTACCGAAACTACCCAATCAATCTATGGATAAAAGATATATGGTTGGAACATCCCAGTCTATCAGACTCTGGGCAGCAGGATTCACCGCTTATCGTTCTCAATGCCAGTTCTTCCTGACAATGCCATACAGACCCTTTTTCCTTTTATTTATACACATCCAATCAATGCGTATCCAATCAGGCCAGCCCTTGCAGTATATATTGTTGGAAGAGCTAAAGGAGGTAATACAATCAGATTGTAATGCGTATGGTGAGCTTTTAAGTGATTGTAAAGGCTTGTTTTTTTTTTTAAATAAACAAACATGTTATACTTACCTGCTCTGTTGCAGTTGGTTTGGCACAGATCAGCCCGGATCCTCTTGTTCTCGGGTCCCTCTTTGCTGCTCCTGGCCCCTCCTCCCTCCTTTGAGTGCCCCCACAGCAAGCAGCTTGATACAGGGGGCACCCAAGCTGAGTCAGAGCTCCGTGTATCCATTCAGAAACGGATCCCCGACCTGGCCACGCCCCCTCTCTCCCCTGATTGGCTGACTGACTTTGATTAACAGCCGCAGGAGTCAAAAGTGCCACTGCTCTGTCTCAGCCAATCAGGAGGAGTGTACTGGATGACTGAGGGGATCGTGGACATCGCTGGTAGTGAGAAGGAGCTCAGGTAGGTAACTGGGGGGTGTTGGGGGGGGGCTGCTACACACAGAAGGTTTTTTATCTTAACGCATAAAGAAAAAAAAACCTTCTGCCTTTACAACTCCTTTAAAGTGATTCTAAAGGTTTGCAGTTAAAAAACAAAAACACAATAACCAGTTTATACTTACCTGCTCTGTGCAATGTGCACAAAAACAGCCCGATTCTCTTCTTTTAGGGTCCCCCACTGAAGCTCTTTGCCAATAACAAGCCTCTTGTATGGGGGCACTTGCGCAGGTTCGCTCTCGAGCCATGCTACTGTGATTGGACATTATCCATTTACAAAACACACACACATCACGGCCCGCCCCCCTATTCTCTCCTCATTGGCTCACTGACTGTAATGGACAGCAATGGCTCCTGCTGCTGTGTGAGCCAATGAGAGAGAGAGACCTGCTGCTCTCATGCACATTGCTGGATCAAGATGGGGAGGGGGAGGGGCTGCACCCAGAAGGTTTTCTACCTTAATGCATTAAGGCAAAAAACCTTCTGCCTTTAGAACCAATTTACATCCACCACGTATGTAATGTAAGGACCTGTCTGAGTGATTACAAATTGATTGGATAATTTAGGTAGGTCCTCAATTTACATAGTTTTGGTAGATCTAAATTTGGTTATACAGAAATTGCATGCTCCAGATGTAACATGTATGGTGAGACTAAAGCTCACCACACACCTTACAATTTGATTGTACAATCTCCTTTAGATCTACCAACAAGTATGTAATACCTGAATGGATAACTTAAGCCGGCCATACATGACTTGAAGTGCAGCTGCTTCAGCAGGGACTGGATGGATTTTGATCTATGTATGGGCAGGCTGGTTGGACACATGTCGATCAAGCGGCTTATGTACAACCAGCCTGTTGGATTTTTCTTAAAATGATCAGTGCCACAGCTATAGCAGCACTGATCAGTGTATTCTGGTGGCAGGCAAGGTCCCTGCTACCAGAATAATAAAAAACAGCAGGTGGATTGAATGTATGAATAGGGAAATCAGTTTTTTGTTTTTTTTTGCTGGTTAAATAATAAAAAAAAAAGGGGGAAGAAGAAGATGATCAATGTAGTAGATCTAAAGTTGATTGTACAAAGATTGTATTGTGTATGGTGAGTCTTAATGAGACTGTATAGCGATCATAAGCCAGGCAGAATAAAGCTCACCGCACACCTTACAATCTGATTGTACAATCTCCTTTTGATCTCCCAGCTAACATGTAGTACAAGGGTCTGCCTGATTGGATAGTTTAGGTAGGTCCTGGTATTACACACAGTTTAGGTAACTGTAAAGCTGGTTGTACAAAGATCGTATGATCAGATTGTAACCTGTATGGCGAGTCGGAGTGTACCTGAACCAGTCCAGGTGTACACAGTCCATCCTAGCCCACGATCACTCAGCACAGACAGTACAGATTGCAGAGCTGTGGTCCCCTGACCAATGGCTTCTTCCAGGGCCTCACATCTGACATGATGATGATGATGATGATGATGATGATGATGATGATGATGGTGGTGGTGGTGTCCCCCCTGATGAACACATCTCAGCCCCTGGCTGGCGTAGACGTGTACAGAAAACGGTGCCTACACATTAACCCCTTGTGGGAAGCACAGCCACCTATATAGCAGTTAGCCCTTGAATCCATCCCTTTCCATTATAGAAGCCCCTCCACCCAGGAGAAGAAGGACACTTGTATTGTGTGTTTCCTCTCCACACCCTGTGAGTGGCCATCATGTGTTAGAAGTGTGCAGAGCATTGCCCCCAGCCCCCTAGAACTTGCAGAGCATTAGCCGCCTCCGGAGCATGCACTGCAGTGGGGGGGGGTGATCAGGTGAATGGTGGGGGGCATGCACAGGTGATGGCAATACATACACATAGCCCTCCTCCTCCTCTCACCGGTCCCGCTGCTCCGGCTCCCGATACAGCCCATAGTAATGTTGTCAGCAGCCCGGGCACATCCCGCCAGGTGCCCGCGGTCCGGGGATGGAGGGCGGACAGGGCTGTGGAGGCGCTCGGCTCTCTCTCTCTCTCTCTCTCTCTCTCTCTCTCTCTCCCTCTCTCGGCTTTTCTTCCCCGGAGCTGCAGCTGCTGATGAGCGGAGAGTGTGACGTCACTCTCCCACCACGACTACAGCATCAACAGCAACACCCTGCCGCTGCCTTATTGTAAGGGAGGGGCCAACCATCACATCACCGCCACAATGGAATCTCCCTGTGCCTTGTCTACTGCTTCATCTCTACCATACAGCCATACATCCAATCCAGCCATAGAGACCGCTCTCTCCTTGTACAGGGGAACAGGTCTTGTCCCCGCCTCCTTCCTGTGGTGGGTGGAGCCTGCTGAGCCCCTCCCACAACTCTGCACAGGCAATGTACAGCGCAAGGCTAAAGCCGCGTACACACGATGGGACTTTCCGACGGGAAATGTTCGATGCCAGGCTGTTGGCGGTGAATCCGATCATGTGAACGCTCCATCGGACAATTGTCAGTCTTTCCGCCAACAAATGTTGGATGGCAGGTTTTAAAATTTTCCGCGGACAAATGTGTGTTGTCGGATTTTCCAAGTGTGTGTACACAAGTCCGTCGGACAAAAGTCACGTGCTCGGAAGCAAGGACGAGCCAGAAGCGGTCGGTCTTGTAAACTAGCATTCATAATGGAGAATTAACATTCATGACGTTTCAAATTATGAAATCTCCAAATGCAGCGCACAATTCTCTTCTTCTTTAACCACTTGCTGCCCGCCCGCCGTCATATGATGGCGGGACGGTGCAGCTGTTGTTCTGGGCCGCCGTCATATGACGGCGGGACGGTGCAGCTGTTGTTCTGGGCCGCTGTCATATGACGGCGGGACGGTGCAGCTGTTGTTCTGGGCCGCTGTCATATGACGGCGGGACGGTGCAGCTGTTGTTCTGGGCCGCTGTCATATGACGGCGGGACGGTGCAGCTGTTGTTCTGGGCCACTGTCATATGACGGCGGGGCGGTGCAGCTGTTGTTCTGGGCCACTGTCATATGACGGCGGGACGGTGCAGCTGTTGTTCTGGGCCACTGTCATATGACGGCAGGGCGGTGCAGCTGTTGTTCTGGGCCGCTGTCATATGACGGCGGGACGGTGCAGCTGTTGTTCTGGGCCGCTGTCATATGACGGCGGGACGGTGCAGCTGTTGTTCTGGGCCACTGTCATATGACGGCAGGGCGGTGCAGCTGTTGTTCTGGGCCGCCGTCATGACGGCGGGACGGTGCAGCTGTTGTTCTGGGCCACTGTCATATGACGGCGGGGCGGTGCAGCTGTTGTTCTGGGCCGCTGTCATATGACGGCGGGACGGTGCAGCTGTTGTTCTGGGCCACTGTCATATGACGGCAGGGCGGTGCAGCTGTTGTTCTGGGCCGCCGTCATGACGGCGGGACGGTGCAGCTGTTGTTCTGGGCCGCTGTCATATGACGGCGGGACGGTGCAGCTGTTGTTCTGGGCCACTGTCATATGACGGCAGGGCGGTGCAGCTGTTGTTCTGGGCCGCCGTCATGACGGCGGGACGGTGCAGCTGTTGTTCTGGGCCACTGTCATATGACGGCGGGGCGGTGCAGCTGTTGTTCTGGGCCGCTGTTATATGACGGCGGGACGGTGCAGCTGTTGTTCTGGGCCGCTGTCATATGACGGCGGGACGGTGCAGCTGTTGTTCTGGGCTGCCATCATATAACGGCGCAGCCTTCCAGGTAGCACGCGGCCGCCGCATCGCTCGGGTCACGGTGCGTGTGCCCAGCGGCCGCGATGTCCGCGGGGCACCCGCGATTGCCCGGTAACCGAGCAGGACCGTGGATCTGAGTGTGTAAACACACAGATCCATGTCCTGTCAGATGGGAGGAGACCGATGGTGTGTTCCTTGTACAGAGGAACACTGATCGGTCTCCTCCCCTTGCGAATCCCCTCCCCCCACAGTTAGAATCACTCCCTAGCAACACATTAACCCCTACAGCGCCCCCTGCTGGTTAACCCCTTCATTGCCAGTCACATTTATACAGTAATCAATGCATTTTTATAGCACGGATCGCTGTATAAATGTGAATGGTCCCAAAAATGTGTCAAAATTGTCCGATGTGTACGCCGCAATATCGCAAGTCACGATAAAAATCGCAGATCGCCACCATTACTAGTAAAAAAAACAATAATAATAAAAATGCTATAAATCTATCCCCTTATTTTGT
Source organism: Lithobates clamitans (assembly GCA_037952925.1). Taxonomy (NCBI): domain Eukaryota; kingdom Metazoa; phylum Chordata; class Amphibia; order Anura; family Ranidae; genus Lithobates; species Lithobates clamitans. The sequence continues at coordinate 429,178 of JBBGZY010002450.1, forward strand.
AGATGCTATAACTTTTGCCCAAACCAATAAATATATGCTTATTGCGATATTTTTTACCAAAAATATGTAAAAGAATACGTATCAGCCTAAACTGAGGAAAAAATTTGTTTAAAAAAAAAAAAATTTGGATATTTACTATAGCAAAAAGTAAAAAATATTGTGTTTTTTTTTTTAAACTTGTCACTCTTGTTTTGTTTATAGCGCAAGAAATAAATACCGCAGGGGTGATCAAATACCACCAAAAGAAAGCTCTATTTGTGGGGAAAAAATGATAACAATTCCATTTGGGTACAGTGTTGTATGACTGCGCAATTGTTATTTAAAGTGTGACAGCGCTGAAAGCTGAAAATTGGCTTGGGCAGGAAGGGGGTGAAAATGCCCGGTATGGAAGTAGTTAATGGGATAATAATGAAGATGCTTTGCTGATGATACTGATGATGGAGTTTTTGCAAACTAATTTTCAAAGGCTTTTATTTTCTAGTGATATTAAGAATAATATTATTATGCTTTTTTATTTTTTTTTATTTGAACTTGTTACCACAACACCATTTTCCTGTAGTTTTTAAGATCAAAGATCAAACTATGTTGGTGTTCCTTGTCAATTTTACATTGTATTTTTTAAAATGTAACTGCCTACTCCCAAACTGTCATTTGAAGTAAAACACATAGCCAAGTATTATTCTCCACATTTTTTTTATTGTGCATTCAAAAAAGAAAACAAAGAAAATTAGACATGCTATCTGCCAATAGAATTTAACCAAAAAGTGCATTCTATACATCCAAAAATATAGAAAATATACCAAAAATCAAATCATTATTCAACCAAAAATAATGTCAAAGCAATAACTCCAAGGCCAATAATAAATAACACGTTATCGCCTCCGATTCCGCAACATGGCTGGTTGACAAACGACCGTTCAGAAACGAACTATAAAAGTGCAAAATGAAAAGTGCAAAATGAAAAGTGCAAATCAACACTCGCCAAACTTCTACTAACACGAAATTAGCAGAAGAAGCCCAAAGGGTGGCGCTAAAGAGCTGAAAAACCACGTAGTACTTCACTACGTTTGTGCTTGTTGGCCAACAATTGTGTGGCCGTTTGTATGCAAGACAAGTTTGGGCCAACGCCCTTCGGACAAAAGTCCACGGTTTTGTTGGCCAACAATCCGATTGTGTGTACGAGGCTTTAGGCACTACTACTTTTGGGCTACTTTCACACTGGGGTGGTGCCAGCGTTAGCGGTAAAGCGACGCTCGTTTTAGCGGCTCTTTACCACAATTATAGCAGCGCTTTGGCAACGCTTTTCAGGCGGTAGCAGGGCGCTTTTAACTCCTAAGAAGGGATTCAATAAAAAGGGGTTAAAAGCACCCGTGATGAGGCGCTTCCGAAGCACTTTTCAGGTGCTTCGGAAGCAGTGCCCATTCATTCCAATGGGCAGGGGCGGTGTGGGAGCACTGTATACACCGCTCCTACATCGCCCCAAAGATGCTGCTTGCAGGACTTTTTTTTCCGTCCTGCAATCTCACCGCTGTAGTATGAAAGCACTCTGGTTTTTACACTGGGGAGGCATGAGAGGCAGTTTTCAGGCGATTTACAGGCGCTATTTTTTAGCGCTAAAACGTCTGAAAACTGCCTCAGTGTGAAAGGGGTCTTATGAAGTAATAACCAGGTCAGCAACGCAGCGGTGGCCATAAAGGGTGCAGGGGCGCCAGCCCCTAATCTCCATGCAGGATGCCGAACGCATAGAGTTCTACGGGGGTTTTTTTTTTTTTAAGCATATGATTAGAGCCCACCTCACTTGTGACATTAGCGAATCAACATTCGCTATTGTCTTCCTGCTTCTCCTCCTGGCCAATCAGGACAGGAAGCGGATCCTAAGGCCTGGTTCACACCTATGCAGGTTGCAGTTTGCATTTTCCAGGTGCATCTTGCGTTTTTTAATACATGTTTTTGATCCATGGAACCAGAAAAAAGTCCCTGGCCCTTTCCATAAAATGCACAGATGTGAACTACATCCATAGCAAACCATGTTAAATGGACTGTAGGGTGTTTCTGTAAAACTGAAAACAAATGCATAGGTGTGAACCAGGCCCAAGACCGGATTGGCCAAGAGGAGAAGCAACCAGATTGTCTGGGAGGAGAAGCCATCCGCGACCTAGATGGGGTAAGTGTGGGGCTTGCGAGCAGGCAGGCCTGGCGAGCAGGGGGGGAGGGTTTGTTTGCCACCCCCCCCAAAAATGGAGCACCAGCCATCACTGTAGCAAAGGCATTCTGTGCATGTGGAGTGGATTTGCATCCTTTTTGGTTGTTGAGGCATCTATTGAACTAAAATGTTTGTAAGCAGGTTGTGTTCATTGACATGGGCACAGAGTGTGCCGGATGTGCCTGGGCACACCCTAATAACCCCATTCACTTTAGCATTATTGCTTTGTGTGCCTGTGGGAAGATAAGAAAGATCCTCCACTGAGCAACTCTGCTTATAAGAGAAGTGGGGAAGCATTTCTCTCATATTCTGAATTCACAGGCAGGGAGATCATGTGCCGATGGGGCAGAGTGCCGCAAGGAAGAGTGTATGTGTGTGCAGCATTGAATTCATCAGTGTTTATGTAAAAATATAATAGATCTCTCAATGGGACTTTTACACGGCAACCAAAACAGAAGGAAACATATTAATATAAACATGTTTATTGATAAACCACATAAATAAAAAATATTTTTTTATAAAAACTTAACCGCTTATTAGTTTAAAACATCAAACGGAGATATTACATGATACATGTGTGGAGTGGTGATACCCAATACCATGAGTGGCTGCACATTCCCCAAGGTGTGTGTGTGTTTGTGTGCCAACAAGGTGTTGGAAACATTCCTCAGAGATTTTGGTCCACATTGACATGATAGCATCACGCAGTTTCTGCAGATTTGTCGGCTGCACATCCATGATGTGAATCTCCCCTTCCACCACATCCCAAAGGTGCTCTATTGGATTGAGCTCTGGTGACTTTGGAAGCCATTGGAGTACAGTGACCTCATTGTCATGTTCAAGAAACCAGTGGTGAGATGATTTGAGCTTTGTGACATGGGGCATTATCCTGCTGGAAGTAGCCGTCAGAAGATGGATACACTGTAGTCATAAAGGGATGGACATGGTCAGCAACAATACTCAGGTAGGCCGTGGCGTTTAAACGATGCTCAATTGGTACTAAGTAGCCCAAAGTGTGGAAGGAAAATATCCCCCACACCATTACACCACCAGCATGAACTGTTGATACAAGGCAGCAGTGGCGTCGCTAGGGGGTGGCTTCTGGGGCTATAGCCCTGAATGTGAACTAGAAGGGAAATATTGAGACTTTAAATCAGACATTATTATTATTATATAGAATCAACAGTTTATGCAGCACTTTACAACTTGAGGATAGACAGTACAAATACAATACACTTTAACACAGTAGGAATCAGAGCTTACAATTTAAGAGGGAAGGTCAAGAGATACAAAAGGTAATAACTGTGGGGGATGTGCCAATGGACAAAATAAATGTACAATTTTTAGGTGGGGGCCAGATAGGCTTCTCTGAAGAGATGAGTTTTCAGGGATCGTCTGAAAGTGGATAAAGTAGGAAAAAGTCGGACAGATTGGGGTAGAGCATTCCAGAGGATGGGAGAGGCTCTGGAGAAGTCTTGGAGGTGAGCATGGGATGACGTGACAAGGGAGTTTGAGAGCAGGAGGTCTTGAAAGAGCAAAGAGAACGATCAGGTTGGTATTTTGAGACTAGGTTAGTGATGTAGCTGGGGGCCAGGTTGTGGATGTCTTTGTAAGTTATTGTTGGTATCTTGAATTTCATTTGTTGGTTGAGTGGCAGCCAATGGAGGGATTGGCAGAGGGGTATAGCCACTATTTGGAACACGCTCCTATATATCACCAGCAGGTAATTATTTGGTAGTCGTCTGTTGCTCATGCTCACAGAGGTTTTTTTCTACATTTTCTTCTATTTTTTGGTTTCTTTATCTATATTTGTTTCACGTTCTTTTTTCATCACTAAGTATATGTGTCTTTTTGACACACTATTTCACATTTTATTCACATGTCCACTTATACCCAGGTGTTGGGCTCTAGTATTCCCCAATATCATATAGTATAACTATTCACAGTTTACTCAATTTACTTTAAGATATGGAGCCCACACACTATTTGAACTCTTGCTCTCTTTTTTTCCTTGGGGATTATGTTTGTGCGCCCGATCCTTCCCTTGTGGGGTCCTTCCACAGTTCCCAAAACAGACATCTTGGGCAGCCCTTGACTCCTTGTCCCACATGTTCCAGATTAATTACTATGTAAGTACTTTTAGAGATGAGTAACTCTCTCCCTCTTTTTGTACACATCCTCCCCGGTGAGGGGTATTACTTTGGATTATACTGGTCTACTCATGTTATATTTTTTTATAAATCTTTGTGCACCCGCCCCTGAAGAGTGGTATTATCCACAAAATGCGTTGGGCTAATTTGGATACACCTTATCTCCTGCAAACGGTTTTACTCATTACATCATTCTAAGTTCACCATTTTATTGTGTTTTTTTTAGTGTTTTTATTACATCTAGGATTATAGTTCCACACCACACCATATATATATGGTCTGCAATATGTGATTGACAAGTTTATTCATTGCTGTATGTATCCATGTTTTTTATTGTTTTAATAAAAAACGTTTTTCAACATCACCTTTTAGCCATGTTTGCTCACCTCATTCAAAGTCCCAAACGCCTTCTTCTCTTTATAGCCCCGAATCTGGGGCCCATAGCCCTGAGTCTCTTACCATAGGGTGACCAGACATCCCGGTTTCCAGGGACAGTCCCCAGACTGAGGACACTGTCCCCGGATTGCAGGGTGGGTGCTGAGGCAAATGTAGGCGGGGGGCAGTCTGCCCTGGGTGCCACACACTGGCGGGTGTAAGGCCGGCGTTGCCCTCTGTGTCAGCTTTAATTTGAATCGCCGGTTGCATGCTGTCACATGAAGTCCCACCTCCTGGTATGGCTCCTTTGACAGACAGCACACATCCAATGCCGGGACATGTGATGCCTACCATAGGTGGTAGCCGATCCAGGAGGTGGGACTTATGTGACGACGGGCACCCAGCGTTTCAAATTAAAGCTGACACAGCAGGCGATGCCGGCCTGTGTGATGATCTGGCCAGCTCTCCTCTTTGATCCCTGAGATGCGGACACAGGTGAGGCTGCATTCCTGGGTGCTGGTGAGGCTGCATTGCTGGGCACTGGTGAGGCTGCATTCCTGGGCCCAGGTGAGGCTGCATTCCTGGACCCAGGTGAGGCTGCATTCCTGGGCACAGATGAGGCTGAATTCCTGGGCACAGATGAGGCTGAGATGTTGGCACAATTGAGGCTGCATTCCTGGGCACTGGTGAGGCTGAGATGTAGGCAAAGGTGAGGCTGCATTCCTGGGCACTGGTGAGGCTGCATTGCTGGGCACAGGTGAAGCTGCATTCCTGGGCACTGGTGAGGCTGAGATGTGGGCACAGGTGAAGCTGCATTGCTGGGCACTGGGGAGGCTGAGATGTGGGCATGGGTGAGGCTGCATTCCCAGGCACTGGTGAGGCTGAGATGTGGGTACAGGTGAGGCTAACTAGGAGGGTGCTACACCTGCATACAGGTACTGGAGTTGTGTCTCCCTACACTGTATACATCAATAGAAACACACAGCCTGTGATGGCAAGGCACTTCCCTGCTCCTGGATAGGTGAGAGCCAGGTGCTCTGTGAGTACACCATTCCAGTGACACTGATAATGCACCTGGCTTCCACCTAGACACAGTTACAGTGCACCTGTCAATCAAAGCCAGTGATGAGGGAGCAGGAGGCAGTGGGCCAAGCCCTGCTCTAGGCGTTTGCAGGGGCGGCTAGTGACGGGATATTCACAGAGTAGGTCCTCCACACTGTAATGTACAGGGGACACTGTGATACAAAGGGGACTGCACTGTAAAGGGGCACTGTAATGATTACAGAGCCCCTTTACAGTGCAGTCCCCTTTATATCACAGTGCCCCTAGCAATCACAGCTCCCATCACTGTGCCCCTGCAATCATGCCCCCCCTTTTCTCTCTAATCACAGTGCCCCCTTTCTACTCTCTGCTCACTGTGCAGATCTCCAGTTCCTCCTGTCCCCTGCTCTCTTACATCAGAGTCCACAGAGCACCCTCATATCAGAGTCCACAGAGCCCCCCTTACATCAGAGTCTGCACAGCCTAAACTACTTTAGTAGTGAGAAATTAACATTCTGCACTCTCACGCCTCAGATCAGACCTAATTCTTGCAACTCCACACCTCAGATGAGCCCCAATTCCTACGCTTTCACCCCTCAGATCACTGTCCCCCTGCAACTCTGTTTCACCACTGTACCCCCCCTGCTCATCTGCCCCACCAATGTAACCCCCGGCACATCTGCCCCACCTCTGTAACCCCCTGCACATCTGTCCCACCACTGTAACCCCCTGCACATCTGTCCCACCACTGTACTATCCTGCTCTTGTCCCACCACTGTAACCCCCTGCTCATCTGCCCCACCAATGTTCCCCCTTTCTCATCTGCCCCGCCACTGCACCTCCCTGCACATCTGCTCCACCATCGTACCCCCATGCTCTTCTGTCTCACTGCTGAACCATCTTCTCATCTGTCCTAACACTGAACTTATCTGCCCCACCACTGTAACCCCCTTTCTCATCTGCCCCACCACTGTACCTCCTGCACATTTGTCCCACCACTGTACCCCCTGCTCTTCTGCCCCACCACTGTAACCCCCTGCTCATGTGTTCCCCAATGTACCTCCTTTGTTCTCTGCACCCCTCTACATATCTGCCCCACCTCTGAACACCCCTGCTCCTCTGCCCCAACACTGAACCCCCTTCTCATCCAGCCCAACACTGATACCCCCTGCTCATCTATCCTACCACTGTAACCCCCTGCTCATCTGCCCCATTACTCTACCCCCCTGTTTTTCTGTCCCACCGCTGAACCACCTTCTCATCCCTCCCACCATTGTACCTCCTACACATCTGCCCCACCAATGTACCCCCTTGCTCTTCTGTCCCACCACTGTAATCCCCATGCTCATCTGCCCCATCAATGTACCCCATTTGCTCATCTGCCCCACCACTGTACCTCCCTGCATATCTGCTCCACTGCCCTATCTCCATGCTCTTCTGTCTCACTACTGAATCACCTTCTCTTCTATCCTAACACTGAACCCATCTGTTCATCTGCCCCACCACTGTAACCCACTTTCTCATCTGCCCCACCAATGTACCTCCTGCACATATGTCTCACCTCTGTACCCCCCTGCTCTTCTGCCCCACCACTGTAACCCCCTGCTCATCTGTCCCACCAATACACCTCCTTTCACATCTGCCCCACTGCTCAAACCTCCCCTGCTTTTCTGTCCCACCACTGAACCCCCTTCTCATCTGGCCCAACACTGAACCCCCCTGCTCATCTGGCCCAACAATGAACCCCCCTGCTCTTCTGTCCCACTGAACCTCCTTCTCATCTCTTCCACCACTGTACCTCCCTGCACATCTGCCCCACCGCTGTACCCTCCTGCTCTTCTGTTCCACCTCTGTACCCTTCCTGCTCGTTTTCCCCAGCGCTGTACCCTCCTCTCATCTATGATATGCAGAGTGGTGAAAGGAAGCATAATTGAGACACATCTACCTGTCTTGATACAACTGCTGACATCCAGCCCACGTGCTTGTATATGATGTATGTGATGTCACATACAAGCATGTGGAGTGGATACGCATCGATGAGCTCAGTTCAAGGGCATTTTCTGTATGCAAGATCATAAGTTGGGCCCCCGCAGCTGAGAAAAAGTGCGCAAAAGTTGGGTGTGGTCTTCATTATGCTGAATACTGGCTCCAGTTTAAAGGGACACAGAGTGCAGGGGTTCAGTAGTGACACAAAGGTTCAGGAATAACTTAAACAAAGTTTCCAGAAGCTCAACAGTAATGGGATCACAGGCGGTATTGGACTCCAGACATGCAATAAAGAACAAATTGAGACCATTTGGATGAAAATGGCCGCAGCCTTATTTATTGGTTTTTATAACATATATCTTTTAATATATAATTCATCATATTTTATCACTTTCAAATCTTATAAAATTTTCAACTTCTTTAAAACCAACAAAACCCCAGCTCAGTCATTAAGGCTCGAGCTGTAAAATTCATTAAATTTCAATAACTGTCCCTTTTCTAGACCACATAAAAAGGCCGTGACGGGGGAGGGGTGGGTGGGGAGCTCCTCGTTATCCTCTGGCGACTGTCAAAAATTCTCCTCAGCTCTCCCTTTAAATAGGGATAATTAATTCAGCTTCTAGAAGCTTCCAAAGGGGCAGCTGACCTTTTTCCACCTATCACAGCTGACCCTTCCCAAGCCTCCAGAAGGTTCTTAACATGTGACCTCTCCTGACCTATCATAGGCCACCCATTGATTTTAAAATCAATGGGGAACCTTGAAACTTCCCAACCGCCATGGTCCCATAAGGGAAGGGGAGACGTAAGACAGGCATACCCCTTCTTTTCCCATTCCACTAGGGGTGCAACGGATCAAAAAAACTCACGGTTCGGATCGTTCCTCGGATTAGGAGTCACGGTTCGGATCATTTTCGGATCAACAAAAAAAAAATCTCCCCCACTGTAATATCCACAATCTCCCTATTGGCAGGGTGTGGCAGAGTATTGCAGGGTATTGGCAGGGTATTGGCGGGTATATTGGCAGGGTATTGGCGGGTATATTGGCAGAGTATTGGCAGACTATTGGCAGGGCATTGCAGAGTATTGGCAGAGTATTGCAGCAGGGCATTGCAGAGTATTGGCACTGCTGCCATCCGATCTCTCCCCTCCACTGTACAGATCAGTACACAGAGGGGAGAGAGGAACCGGCGTCATGACATGACGCCAGTTTGTTACAAGTGATCGCCCCGTCATTTGACAGAGCGATCACGTGCTAAACGGCCGCCGGGTGTACCAAGATGGCCGCCGCTCCGGAGCTAGGCCGAAGCCGCGGCCTTTCCTATGGCCGAGGCAACAGAGTGCTCTGTGGATCGCGGGTGTCCCGTACGGATCAACCTCCGCGGATCGGATCAACCTCCGCGGATCGGATCACGGATCGATGACGATCCGTTGCACCCCTACATTCCACAAACTGTCACCTTATTGTGGTTTTCTTATCACAGTGAAATCCCTTCTTTCTGAGATTGGTAGTGGCAACCAAGCAAGTCATCTTCCTCTAGATGGTGGGCGGGGCTAGCAGGACTGTGATTGGCGTTAGCAGTGGCCAAAGACAGTCCTCCTCCTCCTGGAAACAGGGACTGCCCCCCCTACCAGAACTGCACCCAATCTCTTCCCCATCACAAAAGCTGACGATTGCAGCTACAGCAAAGTTAGAGAACTAAACAATGTTACCTATCTTTTACAATGTGTGGGGGCACAGTGCCTCCCCCCCAGTGCAGGTGCGGCGTGGGGAATTCTGAAATTGGAATGCATTAATGTCTCACTGACACTTCCCTGCGCTGTTCTGCTGATGGGGAGGGAGTCGAGTGCTGGCTAAAGAGGCTTTGTGTGCTGCTTGCGGCACTGGTGCCGGGGGTTGCCTACCCCTGATCTAGCACATACAGTATTTTTTGCATTAAACTATTTGCCAGTAAAGAAGCCAGCGCATTTTCAATTACTTTTAAAAAATAACGACCAGTAAAAAAAATGCCCTGACTTTCCAACTGTATTTCTCCGTACTTCGTATAGATGGAAATGGAGAGAAGAAATTTGTGAAGGATCCCAGCTGGTTAATAACTGCTGTTCTATGTGTGGGAAGCACAGCACTGATCAGTCTATCTCCATCTAGTTAGAGAACAAATATAGCCTGGTACAGAACAGAAATAGATGGAAAGGCAGCTAGAATATACCTATTAACACTGATTTGTTAGCCCATCAACTGGTGTCATTGTCTACTGAACATTTCCCAAAATAACAGGTTTAAGAAATGAAAGTGGGAATGTCTCCAAGCTTTCTTAAAGGAGTTGTAAAGGCAGAAGGTTTTTTTATTGTAATGCTTTAAGATAAAAAACCTTCTGTGTGTAGCAGCCTCCCCAGCACCCCCCAATTACCTACCTGAGCCCCATCTCTCTCCAGCAATGTCCACGAGTGTCTAAGCCATCTGGGACACTCCTCCTGATTGGCTGAGACATAGCAGTGGCACCACTGGCTCCTGCGGCTGTCAAAGTCAGTCAGCCAATCAGGGGAGAGAGTGGACGGGGCTCTGTGTCTGAATAGATACACGAAGCTCTGATGCGGCTCTGGTGCCCCCATAGAGCTGCTGGCTGTGGGGGCACGCAATAGGAGGGAGGGGCCAGGAGCAGCAAAGTGGGACCCGAGAAGACGAGGATCTGGGCTGCTCTGTGCAAAACCAACTGCACAGAGGAGGTAAGTATACCATATTTGTTATTATTTTTTTTAAACGAGACTTTACAATTACTTTAATACTAGCCAAGCATTCCAGAGGGTGCAGTCTAAATAAATCATACAATCGAACATAAATTGGAAAGATAGCATGCCATTGCTCTGCATTTCCCTTATAACCCATCTTTTTTTTTATATCAAATATTTTTTTTTTTTTTATAATTATACATACAGACAGATAATATATCAAATAAGTTCATTAAATATCTTGAAGTTATTAAATGATATATAAGAAAAGGAAAGAAAAAAAAACAAAACATAAACCATATACCGTATATACTCGAGTATAAGCTGAGTTTTTCAGCACATTTTTTTGTGCTGAAAGTGCCCCCCTTGGCTTAAACTCGAGTCACTGCCATCTGCCTACCTGATCAGCCTATGTGATATGCACAGACGGCAGCCAACCAGTGTACAAAATCCGTGCCTCCTCCTTGTCCTCGTCCGTGATAGGGGAACACTCAGTTTCCCAGCAGTGAGTCATTGTTCAGTGTTACGCCTATCACAGACGTCCTCTCATCCTCATCCCATGGACGAGGATGTCCGTGATAGGCAGAACACTGAACAATGACTGCTGGGAAACTGAGTGTTCAGCCTATCACGGATGAGGACGAGGAGGAGGCGTGGCTTTTGTACACTGGAATGGCCGCCATCTGACTGCATGACACGGGCTGATCAGGTAGGCAGATCGGCACACTGAGGCTGCAATGGACACAGGGAAGGGCTGCAATGGACACAGGGTAGGGCTGCAATGGACACAGGGAAAGGGCTGCAATGTACACAGGGAAGGGCTGCAATGGACACAGGGAGGTATGCAATGGACACAGGGAGGCTGCAGTGGACACAGGGAAGGGCTGCAATGGACACAGGGAAGGGCTGCAATGGACACAGGGAGGCATGCAATGGACACAGGGAGGTATGCAATGGACACAGGGAGGCTGCAATGGACAAAGGGAAGGGCTGCAATGGACACAGGGAAGGGCTGCAATGGACACAGGGTAGGGCTGCAATGGACACAGGGAAAGGGCTGCAATGGACACAGGGAAAGGGCTGCAATGGACACAGGGAAGGGCTGCAATGGACACAGGGAGGCATGCAATGGACACAGGGAAGGGCTGCAATGGACACAGGGAAGGGCTGCAATGGACACAGGGAAGGGCTGCAATGGACACAGGGAAGGGCTGCAATGGACACTGGGAGGCTGCAAAGGACCCAGGGAGGCTGCAAAGGACACAGGGAGGCTGCATTGGACACAGGGAGGTATGCAATGGACACAGGGAGGCTGCAATGGACACAGGGAAGGCCTGCAATGGACACAGGGAAAGCCTGCAATGGACACAGGGAGGCATGCAGCTGCAGATGGGCATTGTTGACCCTCTTTTCCACTTACAGTAGCTGCTGCATTTCTCACCCTCAGCTTATACTCAAGTCAATAAGTTTTCCCAGTTTTTTGTGGTAAATTAAGGGCCTCGGCTTATACTCGAGTATATACGGTAACCCATCTTTAAAAAAGAATAACAGCTCTATATCTGAGAAATGTGACTATTTGTAGAAATGTGGCTGTGGCAGAAAATGTTCTGCTCTCGTCTCTGTAATGATTCTAATAAGATTCTTATGCAGAAGCTGGAAGAGGGCTAATGGTGGTGTCCCCAGTAGTGAAATCTCCAGAGGAATCAGGACATGCAACCCACAGTTGGACGTTACAGAAGGACCAGAGATTTCCCGGTTGCAGCATGACAGCATTAAAATGTGGCTAAGGGTTAAATACTGTCTTCTTCCACCAAAGATTTAAAAAAAAGTATGGGTAGAATTCCACTCTGGATTTCCGGACTGCCCACTGGAGTTCCTGCTGACATTTACACTGCAGTCAAATGCCTCACTTGCCAATTCAGCTCTGACCACATGATCCGTTTTTTCTCTGCTGGGATAAAGACCTCATAGGGTGCACCAAAGGCAAACAGCAGAATTTCTAGCCTACCCAATGAATGGGTAATCTAGCTTATTTACCCAATGAATTAATGATATAGGTGTCAAGGGGTTATCTGTAGCATTTGTTTTCATACTATATATATATATATATATATATATAGATATAGATATAGATATAGATATATATATATCTATATCTATATATATATATATATATATATATATATATATATATATATATATATATATGCACTATTCAATCACTGAGCACTTTCTTTTGTGAACATTCATTTTAGGAGTCCCTTTACACTACTCCTGTCCTTAATGGTGCATAACACACGTTATTGTATTTTGTATGGTAAAGTATGTTGTATTAAGTTTGATTATTTATTTTAAATGACCACAGCAGATGAAAAACCATCTCTTTGCCATTTTTGAATGCAGTGAATTACAATACATGGTGGGGAAATTATCATGTAATGTATTTGTGCAAAAAATGCCCTAAGGTAAAATACTTTCTGCCTTTCGAATCACTTTAGCACCCTGCTGCTGTATACAATACAGTACATGCCACTGTGTTGTCCTGGGGTGTGCTCCATTGGTGCCCCCAGATATTTGACCAAGTTTTCGCAGACAGCTTCCGATCAAGTACGAGCAAACAGGAATCCGCAGGATGGGCTCCCGATTACTTAATCACTGTGCAGCAAAACACAGTGAAGAATTGAAAGGGAGCCCCACCTAATGGCCTCTGGCGTTATGGCGTTATGGCCCACTTGAAGGGCTGGCACCATCCAGGAGCAGAGTTAATAAAACACAGCCAGCTTAAAACTTTTGCACTTTGTATTTGGTACAAGTATGTTTTTTTTTCTGTTTTGTTTTAATCCTGTTGTGGTGAATTGGAAGATCATTCAAAATGAATAGGCAGCTTTAAAACGATGTACAATAATCTACAAAATACCGCTTATTGCATGTGTGGTGGACCCCTTTCCTTCCACATTACCACCCTCTGCTTCCAGTGTGCGCCAAGATACTTAAGTGGCTAAGAGCCCTGTCACACTGGGGCGGGCGGGCGTCGGCAGTAAAGCGGCGCTATTTTTAGCGCCTCTTTACCATCGATTTAGCGGCGCTAATCGGTCGCTAGCGAGCAGTTTTAACCGTTCTGCAAGCACACAGCTCCAGTGTGAAAGCCCTCTGCCTTTCACACTGGAGAGACAGGAGAGGCTCTTTACAGGCGCTATTTTTAGCGCTGCAGTACCTGTAAAGAGCTTCAGTGTTAAAGGGCTCTAAAGAGTTATATCAACTCTTTATTTATATATTGATAGCGTATTTTAAAAGATTTTAAAGAAACTATAAACATTTTGACATACCTCTCCAATGTTTTTTATTTTTTTGAATACCCTGGAGGGGGTTAGGCCACCTTTTAGAGGTGGAGATCTACTTGAACAACATGAAAAAGATCAAAGATCAGTGTGGTTCGGCACCCTTTAAAAAAAAAAAAAAAGGAATTAACTAGCAAGTAACTAAATAGCTAGCACCTAACTAAATAGTAGGGAAAACTTAGAAAAACATAATAAAACATATGTCACCGTAAAAATATAAACTTAGCCTACCTTAAAAATGGACAGAGTGAGTCAGTAGTTCAGTGGACAGTGTGTGGACAGTGCCAGTAGGGCAGAGGACAGGGTCGGTAGAGCAGCAGATGCTGTCAGTAGTTTTTTTTTTTTTTTGTTCTTTTTTTTTTTTTTTACAGTTTTTTTTTTAACATTTTGTTTAGTTACATTTTTTTTTTTTTTTAATTCTTTTAGGAGCCCTGTTGGGGGCTTTGGTTAAATATCAGAGATCTAATCAAACCTCTGATGTCTCACTTCTGAGACAGAGAAAGGGACTGAGGACAGAGATTAACCAGTCCTTTTATCTGCAGCCTCAACTGCACTGGAGAGTGAATGAATGGGAAGTGCTCTGTGCCGAGCAGGCTTCCTGTTCATTCACAAACTGAAGCACAGTTTACTATGCTTCCGTTATGAATGGACACAGGAGCAACTGGTGCCAATTACTATGATCATTCAGAAAAGGAAGGGGCCGGTAAATGACATATTTACACGTCCCCTCCTCCCCTGCTCTCCATCCTGAAACATACCCCACACTCTCAGCAGCTGCAGGAAGAAAATGGAGGGGATCGGCTCCTATAGATGCCAACCCCGTGGTGCATAGGAGTGAATGAAATTACAGTAAAGAGAAAAAAAAAGAGTAAAAAAGTGCCCCTTGCTTTAAAAGCACAGGCACTGCCTGCTAGAATCAATACTTTTCTGCATGCTGAAATATGGCATTTTACGGTGCAGGTAGCGTGAACTTTCCCTTAGTGTTTCAATCACTTTGCAATATAGAAACAGCATTCAATAAGATCTATCCAGTCCACTGCAGTGTGCTAATGCAGGTTTGTTAATGTGCATTATGTTGCGGTAGTCTATTCATTTGAATGAGCTACCAACACAACACAGTGGAAATAAAGTCGTACAATGCTCTCAGATGCACAACACATGGTAATGTAGTACTGCGCATTGTGGTACCCTACTACACAGATGGGTCTCTTTAGTGCAATGGAGTGCTATTCAATATGATTGGCACTGCGAGGAACCAACATGTGCATTGGTACAACACATATGAAGGCAGTCTTAGGGAAGAGGAGGGGTTTACAAAGTGTACAAGTCCTTGGCATTGAGAATTCCGAATGAGATGCTAAGCTTTCAGCCAAAATGTAACCACCTTAAAACCCAACTTTGTCCTCCTAGGCTTTTCCCTAGTGTGTGCTATGCTTTTTTTAAAAAATTTTTTATACCTTTTGTTCAATGGTTTGTGGCTGGTCATGTGAAGCCCTATATACACTGTTATACAAGCTGTACACTACTTTACATTGTAGCAAAGTGTCATTTCTTCAGTGTTGTCACATGAAAAGATATAATAAAATATTTACAAAAATGTGAGGGGTGTACTCACTTTTGTGAGATACTGTAAGGCCTCATGCACACGAGACGCTGTTAAACACGCATTCAGAGGCAGTTGGACACTTTTTTCAACTGCCCCTATGTGTCCATGTACCCAGTCTCGTTTTTTTGGCAGTTGTGTTTAACCTCATTTTTCCAGAAGAAAAAAAATGGGTTCAGACGCAAAGGTTTTCTACGTTTCAGATGCCAAACGCGGCTAAACGCTGGTACCGCGTTTACGTTTATAAGTGTTTTTAAAGGAACCCTATTGTTTGGACCAGAAAACAGAAATATGATGGTAAACTGCAGCAGAGTATGACATTTTATGACCCGACTTTGGGGCCCCATATCTTGGGGCCACTTAGTGCTAGGAACCCCAAACACAGTGGAACTGGCACTACAACATATCCAAATTTGGGGTTCCTAGCACCAAGTGGCCCCAAGAAAAAGGGCCCCAAAGTCAGGTCACAAAATGTCAAGCACTTCTGCAGCAGAGAATGACATTTTGCCACCCGACTTTGGGGCCCCGTATCTCGGGGCCACTTGGTGCTAGGAACCCCAATTGGACACGTTGTAGTGTTAGCTCCACTGTGTTAGCACACCAAATTTGGGGTTCCTAGCACCAAGTGGCCCTGAGATACGGGGCCCCAAAGTTGGGTCGCAAAATGTCATTCTCTGCTCTTCAGGCGCTTCTAGACGCAAGTGCGGTAAAACGCCGCTAAACGCGGCATGCAAATGCGGCAAAATGGGCGTTTCTAAACGCCGGTTTCAGCTTTTAAAAACATGTGTTCAGCAGAGTTTGCACCGGCGTCTCGTGTGCATGAAGCCTAACTGTGAAGTGGAAGGAAAATGATAAATGGCTTTTCAACTTAATGGCACAACTGCAAACCTACCAAGACATGGCCATCCACCTAAACTGACAGGCTGGGCAAGGAGAACATTAATCATAGAAGCAGCCAAGAGGCCCATGGTAACTCTGGAGGAGCTGCAGAGATCCACAGCTCAGGTAGGAGAATCTGTCCACAGGACGACTATTAGTCGTGCACTCCACAAATCTGGCCTTTATGGAAGCGTGGCAAGAAGAAAGCCATTGTTGAAAGAAAGCCATAATAAGTCCTGTTTGCAGTTTGCAAGAAGCCATGTGGGGGACACAGTAAAAACATGTGGAAAAGGTGCTCTGGTCAGATGAGATCAAAATGGAACTTTTTGGCCTAAAAGCAAAACGCTATGTGTGGCAGAAAACGAACAATGCACATCACCCTAAACACACCATCCGCAACGTGAAACATGGTGGCGGTGGTATCATGTTGTGGGGATGCTTTTCTTCAGCACGGACACAGAAAACCTGTAACGCGCCCCTTTCACATGTGCGGATCCGTATTCAGCCATCCGCTTGCTCAGCAGGGATCACTGTGCAGAAACGGACCTGTCAGATCTCCGCTCTCCTCTATGGGGGGGGGGGTCTGATGAAAACGGACTGCCTGTCTGTTTTCATCCGATCCGCCAGACAGATGGAAAATAGGGTTTCCGTTCATCTGGATTTTGTGGAGCTGCTGATATCCGTCGCTCCATAGAGATGTATCCCTTGGCCTCCGTGATTCTGCATTATCCTGGTTCTCCTCCTACCTATCTCAGCGCACTTTCAGCGTCACTTACAACTCCATCTCCTCCGCTCCCCTTCCTCTTTCTGTTGGGGTACCCCAAGGCTCTGTCCTTGGGCCTCTCCTTTTCTCACTCTATACCTCTTCCCTGGGCCAGTTGATCACCTCCCATGGCTTCCAATACCATCTCTATGCCGATGACACACAGATCTATCTCTCCACTCCCCAACTCACCCCCACTATCTCCTCACGGATCTCAAACTTGCTGAATGACATATCGGTATGGATGTCACGCCACTTCCTCAAACTTAATCTTTCTAAAACTGAACTTGTTATATTTCCTCCTTCACGGTCCCCCTCCTGTGACTTCACCATTAAGATCAACAACACAACCATTGGTCCCTCCACACATGCCAGAGTCCTGGGTGTAATCCTTGACTCTGACCTCTCCTTCAGCCCCCATATCCAATCACTGGCTAAATCCTGCCGCCTTAACCTCCGCAACATCTCCAAAATTCGACCCTTCCTGACTAATGACACCACAAAGCAACTTGTTCACTCCTTGATTATTTCCTGCCTCGACTACTGCAACTCTCTCCTTAATGGCCTACCTTTAAGCAGGCTATCCCCCCTTCAGTCTATTATGAATGCTGCTGCTAGACTAATACACCTCACTAATCGATCCGTGACTGCCGCCCCTCTCTGCCAATCCCTTCACTGGCTTCCCCTCCCCCACCGTATAAAATTCAAAATGCTAACCATAACATACAAGGCCATTCACAACATCGCCCCCATCTACATCACCAACCTCATCTGCAGATATCGCCCAAATCGCCCCCTCCGCTCCTCCCAGGACCTCCTGCTCTCTAGCTCCCTTGTTACCTCCTCCCATGCTCGCCTTCAGGACTTCTCCAGAGCCTCTCCCATCCTCTGGAATTCCCTGCCCCAGTATGTCCGATCAGCCCCTACCCTGTCCACCTTTAGGAGATCCTTGAAAACTCATTTATTCAGGGAAGCCTATCCCACACCCACCTAACAACTGTCCCCAAGCCACCCCCATCAAATCATTCTTTGCAGCTATTACCTTTTGTACCACCACCTCCTCCCTTTAGAATGTAAGCTCTACGAGCAGGGCCCTCCTGTACCTTTTGTATTGAACTGTACTGTAATTGTGTTGTCCCCCTTATACATTGTAAAGCGCTGAGTAAACTGTTGGCGCTATATAAATCTCCTATAATAATAATAATAATAATGTATGGAGCGACCATTCAGATCCGCTGAAAAAGCTGACAGGCGGATCTGAACGGTCTGCACGTGTGAAAGGGCCCTTAGAGTCTGCAAAAGACTTGTGACTGGGGCAGAGGTTCACCTTCCAGCAGGACAATGCCCCGAAGCATACAGCCAGAGCTACAATAAAATGGTTTAGATCAAAGCACAGGGCTTTTTTTCAGCGGGAACGCGGGGGAACGCAGTTCCGGCACCTCTTGGACTGCCTGTATGTAATGGCAAGGAGTGCTGGGGTGTGCTGCAGGGAATTAATGCTCACTGCTGGGGATCTATTTTTGCAAGGGGGGTCTATTGTTGCTGGGGAGGTCTATTGTTGCTGGTGGGGGACCTATTGTTGCTGGGGGAGGGGGTCAGTTGTTGCTGAAAGAGATCTACTGTTGGGGGAGGGGTCTATTGTTGATGACAGCCAGACAGACTATTAATGCTGGCTGTGTGGAGATCTGTTGATGCTGCCGGGGTCTATTGTTGCTGGCAGGGAAATTTTGTTATTGTTGGTCCATTGTTGTTAGGGGGATCTATTGTTGCTGGCTGCAGGGGATCTATTTTACAGCTTTTCTTGATATCATTACCAAATTCCATACAAATTACTTAGCACCTCAAAATGATACCTGGTTCTATATTGTCTAAAAGGGACGGTACTGGGAGGTGGGTAGGGGCAGAGAAAAGGGGTGACTTGGAAAGGGGGAGTTCCTGCACCTATTGTCTGAGGAAAAAAAGCCCTGTCAAAGCATATTCATGTGTTAGAATGGCCCAGTCAAAGTCCAGACCTAAATCCAATTGAGAGTCTGTGGAAAGATTTGAAAATTGCTGTTCACAGATGCTCTCCATCCAATCTGACAGAGCTTGAGCTATTTTGCAAATAACAATTGCTCTAGATGTGCAAAGCTGGTAGCGAAATACCCAAAAAGACTTGTAGCTGTAATTGCAGAAAAAGGTGGTCCTACAAAGTATTGACTCAAAAGGGACTGAATACAAAATGCACGCCACAATTTTCAGATAATTGTATATAAAAATAATAAATAAAATCATTTATCATTTTCCTTCCACTTTACAATTATGTGCCACATTGTGTTGGTCTATCACATAAAATCCCAATAAAACGCATTTATGTTTTTGGTTGTAACATAACAAAATGTGGAAATTTTCAAGGCGTATGAATACTTTTTAAAGGCACTGTCCATTTTGTTGCTTTGTAGACTGAAATAAAGACAGTTTTTGTTTTATCCAGCTGTATTTACTCAGTGCAATTTATAACATCCAAGGGAAAGATATAACACTAACATGTCAGAAAAAATAAATAGTTCAAAAACAATCACGGAGTTGGAAAAAGGATCACCCCCTTGTGTCAGTATTTTGTTGAACCACCTTTTGCTTTAAATTACAGCCTTTACCTGTTGGGATATGTCTCTACTAAACTTTGCAATTATTGCCCACTCTTCCTTGCAGAACTGCTCAAGTTAGGTTACATATGATTGTGACCATTTGTGGACTGCAGTCAAGACATTCCACAGATTTTCAATAGAGTTTAAGACTGAGCTCTGACTGGGTCATGCAAGAACATTCACACTTTTCTTCTTCAACCACTCTGTGGTCATTTTTGTTTTGTTTTGGGTCATTGTCATGTTGGAAAGTAAACCTTCTTCTCATTGACAGAGGGCAGCAGATTTTCCTCAAGAATTTGAAGGTATTGAAGGTATTTTGCTCCATCCATTTTTCCTTCTATAATGACAAGTGCTCCGGTCCCTGCTGCAGAGAAATACCCCATAATGAGAAATTACCACCTCCGTGCTTTACTGTAGGAAAGGTGTTATTTGGATTGTGAACTGTATTGTATTTCCACCAGACATTGTTTAGTGTTACCGAATAATGAAATTTTAGTCTCATCTGACCATAACACATTTTTTCATGTTGCCTCAGAATCTTCAAAGTCTGTTTGGCAAAGCTCAGTTGTGACTGCATGTGGCCTATCGAATAGCTTTTTTTTTTTTTTCTTGCAGCCCTCCCATACAAGTCACATTTGTGGAGAATTTGTGATATTGTTGTCAGGCCCGGATTTGCCACAAGGCCACCGAGGCCAGGCCTCGGGGCGGCAGTGGTGCAGGGGCGGCACTGCTCCTGCGGCGACTTCGCAGCGCCCCCCTATTCGGGCTGCCCATTAAAATCTATCAATGGCACCGGTGCCCGCAGAAAAGATGGCCGCGAGCCAACCACCCAACTGCGCATGCGCCGTTCCGAAGCCGGCCGGGCTCGGGAAAGCTCGTATGCGCTCAGCCGGGCGGCGCATGCGCAGTAGCGTGATTGCGCAGCCCGGCGCCATTTTTGAAAAAATCAATGTATTGTCAGCGGTGCAGCAGCGGGGGAGAGAGATGACATCTCTCATTGCCCGCACCGCTGTTCCGCCCTCCTCCATCTGATAGAAGGCAGCATGGCAAGTGACATCCCCATCTGGTGGCAGGGTCCAGGGAGCATGGCAAGTGACATCCCCATCTGGTGGCAAGTGACATCCCCATCTGGTGGCAAGTGACATACCCATCTGGTGGCAGGCAGCGTGGCAAGTGACATACCCATCTGGTGGCAGGCAGCGTGGCAAGTGACATTCCCATCTGGTGGCAGGCATGGTGGCAAGTGACATTCCCATCTGGTGGCAGGCATGGTGGCAAGTGACATTCCCATCTGGTGGCAGGCATGGTGGCAAGTGACATTCCCATCTGGTGGCAGGCATGGTGGCAAGTGACATTCCCATCTGGTGGCAGGCAGCGTGGCAAGTGACATTCCCATCTGGTGGCAGGCAGCGTGGCAAGTGACATTCCCATCTGGTGGCAGGCAGCGTGGCAAGTGACATTCCCATCTGGTGGCAGGCAGCGTGGCAAGTGACATTCCCATCTGGTGGCAGGCAGCGTGGCAAGTGACATCCCCATCTGGTGGCAGGCATGGTGGCAAGTGGCAAGTGACATCTGGTGGCAGGCATGGTGGCAAGTGACATCCCCATCTGGTGGCAGGCATGGTGGCAAGTGACATCCCCATCTGGTGGCAGGCATAGTGGCAAGTGACATCCCCATCTGGTGGCAGGCAGCGTGGCAAGTGACATCCTCATCTGGTGGCTAACATGGTGGCAAGTGACATCCCCATCTGGTGGCAGGCAGCGTGGCAAGTGACATCCTCATCTGGTGGCAAGTGACATCCCCATCTGGTGGCAGGCAGCATGGCAAGTGACACGCGATGGTGGCAGGTGACACGCTCAGGGCTTCCAATGATTCTGCATTATGGTGAGTTGAACTATTTCATTTTATATTACAATGTAATGATAGAAATAATGCGTTTCAATCATCCTGACACCATAACAACTATGGTGCCGGGGATGATTGAAGCACTATCACCAGCCATTGCCCGCGAAAAATCCTTACCCTTCGCGAGCCTACCCTGAAGTATTTTCAGTCTGTACAATTAAAGCCAGTTATTTTCAGTGTTCTCGTGTGTGGAGATATGTTTTTAATTGATCTATTGTAGCAGTCATCGATAAAGGACGAGAATGGTATGGTGTGGTGTGTGTGTGTGTGTGTGTGTGTGTGTGTGTGTGTGTGTGTGTGTGTGTGTGTGTGTGTGTGTGTGTGGCGGCATTGAAGGACCCGGCCTTGGGGCGGCAAAGGGAGTAAATCCGGGCCTGATTGTTGTCATATGCACACAATGACCACTCTGTCATATTCCTGCAACTGCTTCAGAGTTGCTGTAGGCCTCTTGATAGCCTCTCTGACCAGTTTCCTCCTGACTCTTCCATCCAATTTGGAGCGATGTCCTTATCCAGTGAGGGTCTGTGTTGTACCAAATACCTTCCACGTCTTAATAGTAGACTTCCAGTTCTTTTAGGCATTGATAGAATTTATGTCTTTGACATTTTTTTTTTTTTTTTTGTATCCATCTCCTGACTTGTGCTTGTCCACAACTTTATCCCGGAGATCTTTTGACAGTGCCTTGTCACCCATAGTTGAATGTTTGCTTCAGTTGCACTACCAGGGTCTGAAATGCTCCAGAAAAGTTATTTCCATGCTGAGCACATAATGACCACAACTGATCACAGTTGAAAGTCAAATGGCTTTGTGTGTCATTGAGAAAGTGATTAGCTATACCTGATTGAGTTGACAAGTCATTTTTTTAAGGGGGGGTGATCCTTTTTGCAACTGATTTGGTTTTTGATTTATTTATTTTTTTCTTCTGACATGTTGGTGTTATATCTTTCACTTGGATGTTATAAGTTGCACTGAGTAAATAAAACAAAAACTGCGCGTCTGAGGCTGCAAAGCAACAAAGTTTGATTTGAAGAAACTATCCCTATATCAGTGAATACCAGTTACTAGCAGCATTTCACTAGCCACTGAATGGAAGTGCAGTTACTAGCAATGTCATTACAAAAAAGCTGGTGTTACTTGCCTGCCATATGTAGATCTTAGGATAAAAACTTGCCACCGGGCATTACTATTAGTATTTATGCTGCACATAAAAGCTGGCTTCTGTATTAAAAAAAGGCAATAAACATTGCTCACTTATGTAACCACTGACTACAATCACTTGTTCCCTCTATCATTATTATCCTGCAGTGACACCTGTTGACAACAAGGAGATTTTCATGCTCTTGGTTTTTTGTCTGTTGCTACTGCCATTAAAAAGTTACTTTAAAGCAGGGGTCTTCAAACTGCAGCCCTCCAGGTGTTCAGGAACTATAATTCCCATCATGCCTAGTCATGTCTGTGAATTTCAGAGTTTTACAATGCCTCATGGTATGTGTAGTTCTGCAACAGCTGGAGGGCCGTAGTTTGAGGATCCCTGCTTTAAAGCATATTTCCACTTTAGCACTCAAATTTGAGAAAACCTTCATTATTTGGTTACGTGTTTCTATTCAAACCTCTATATTCTTACCTTTTCAATATCTCTGGAGGAGAAGGTGTCATGGCTGACTGCAAACATTTCTCAGCTAACTAAACAGGCTTTGACCCAATTGCTGGACTATACAATAGAGAAGCCCTTTGATCTATTATCAAAGCCAATACATGGATTGAAATTCAGCCGGTTCAGCAGGGATCTATCGATTGACTTCTGCATAAAACACCCTGATGGGCCTTTTCCTATCAGTGCTGCCTGCTGGAGCTGGCAACACTGCTCATTGTGTTCTCACAGTGGGGAAGTGCACCTGTCATAAGAAAACAATAGTGCAGCAGGAGTGATTCCTCCATCCACATTGAATGTGTGGAATAGCACATTTTTGTCCCTTCAACCCCATGGTTTAACGAAGGGGAAAAAAAAAAAAAAAGAAAAGATATATAAATAAATATTTATTATACATACACATATACACACACACACACACACACACACACACACACACACACACACACACACACACTAGGGCAGGCCATACATGGTTCGAATTCCGAATTACTTTTCTTTCGAAAATCTTTTCAAAGAAGTTTTTTTCGAATTTCACACCATTAGTGGGACACAGCAACAGCCGATTTTTGTGAGGGTATCAAACTCGAGTGATCAGTCATGTTAACCACTTCCCGACCGACGCACGCCAATGTACGTCGGCAGAATGGCACGGACAGGCAAATCGGTGTACGGGTACGCCCCTTTAAACTTGCCGCCGTGCCATCGCGTGCGCGCTAGCCGGGACCTCCATCAGTCGGATCGCGGGTCCCACGGACTCGATCGCCGCGGGGATACCCGCGATCCTCTCACGGGGAGATGCTAATGTCTCCCCGTTCTGCCTAGTGACAGTGTCACTGATCTCTGCTCCCTGTGATCGGAGCAGAGATCAGTGACGTGTCACACACAGCCATGCCCCCAGGACACACTTAACCCCTACACTGCCACCTAGTGGTTAACCCCTACACTGCCAGTGTCATTTACACAGGAATCAGTGCATTTGTATAGCACTGATTGCTGTATAAATGACAATGGTCCCAAAAATGTGTCAAAATTGTCCAATGTGTCCACCATAATGTCGCAGTCAGGATAGAAAAAAAAAAAAAAAAATGAATAAAAATGCTATTAAATTATCCCCTATTTTGTAGACGCTATAACTTTTGCGCAAACCAATCAATCGCTTATTGTGATTTTTTTTTACCAAAAATTTGTAGAATACATATCGGCCTAAACTGAGGAAAAATAAAATGTTTTTTTTTTACATTTTTGGGGGATATTTATTATAGCAAAATGTAAAAAATAATGCATTTTTCTTCAAAATTGTGGCTTTATTTTTGTTTATAGCGCAAAAAATAAAAACCGCATGGGGTGATCAAATACCACCAAAAGGAAGCTCTATTTGTGTATGTATACATACACACACTGAAGAGTATAAGATTTCCTATCATTTGAGCCCAGTCTTGCCACAGTGTTAATCCATCTCTGAGCAATCCTCTTTTATTGTGATATTGAGAAAAATCTTGACAAACTGAGAAAAACTTTGTCAAATCCTCCCCCTTGATGTGAGTGACAGCCTAAGACACAGGCATTATTTTTTAATTCCATCCCCCACTCCTTTCTTCAGCAGCTCTGCAAGGATTGGCTGTTCCACACCTCAGCATGATTTGGCATGCTGAAGTCATGTGGTTACTTTCCTGTCTTTTCACTGGATGTTAGAGATCATAGCAGAAGTTCAGTGTTAGAAATACACGGGAAAAAATGCATATTGACAAGGGGAGTGTAGAGGTGGGCGGGGAGTCTACTGACATCACGACTCCACCCACCGAGCTCCAGAGACAACAGACCCACCCACAGAATATGCAGTTTTTCGGGTCTCATAACAGACAGAGGGGAGACATTTGACAGGTAAAGATACATGCAGGAGGCATGTATATCCTTATAGATAACCCCTATGGCAGTAGTTTAGAAAGGATGACATTGGGTTTACATTCACTTTAATTGTGGCAAACACAACAACTTCTCAACCCCCTTCATAACAAACATAGCTAAAAATAATTTTAGCTGTGTGGGCACCAAAAAGTAAGCTGCAATTTTGAAAATGTTTAACCCCCAACCCCCCCCCCCCACCCCCGCTTGTACATATACGGCTGGGTGGGACAAGCGTCATTCTAGAAGGATGTGCCCATATGTCCTCCCAGAACTGCACCACATGCGTGATCCTGTGACCACCGCCTGTCATCGCGTATCACCAAGCCAAGTACCGAGCAGTTGTGTTCCGCCCTGATACTATGTGATCGTTGTGACAAATCACAGCATTTACATGTCCATTAGTGAACAATGGCTGCCATTCATACAGCCATTGAGGACTACAGTGCATCTCTGATTGGCACTATAGCAGATGATCTCTGTGACAACTGTAGCCAGTCACAGCAGTTCTCAATGAATGCAGCTGAGAGCTGTCAGAAATGGCCGCTTATTTAACCACCATGGCTGTATAAGCATACTGCAAAAAAAAAAAAAAAAAATCCCAACCGCCTAGAGCAGGGATATGCAATTAGCGGACTTCCAGCTGTTGCAGAACTACAAGTCCCATGAGGCATAGCAAGACTGACAGCCACAAGCATGACACTCAGAGCCTCTGCCTCTGAGTGTCATGCTTGTGGCTGTCAGAGTCTTGCTATGCCTCATGGGACTTGTAGTTCTGCAACAGCTGGAGGTCCGCTAATTGCATATCCCTGGCCTAGAGTATTGCTGTGTCAACTATGGTAACAGGATGTAAAAAAAAAAAAAACAAAAACAAAAAAAAAAAAAAAAAAAAACACACTAAAAAATATTTTTTTTTTTACATACTGTCACCAAAGCAAGTGCAGTTTCACTATGGTGACATTGAACTGCTTTTGCAATGATCATGTACAATGGCTGGCTGCTCTAATATCACCACAGTGTAAGCCAACAACGGTGTCCCTGATTAATGCCATACCATCATTACCAACCAGGTCAGTTTAAAGTGATAACTAAAGTCTCTTGTTTTCATTAAAAATAACAAACATGTCATGCTTACCTGCCCTGTGTAATGTTTTGTGTAGGTCCTCGGAGAAGATCAATCCAGT
The DNA here is from genome assembly GCA_037952925.1 of Lithobates clamitans. NCBI lineage: Eukaryota > Metazoa > Chordata > Amphibia > Anura > Ranidae > Lithobates > Lithobates clamitans. Next base: position 455,515 of record JBBGZY010002450.1, read on the forward strand.
GCTCCATAGACAGCCTGATCGCTCGCAGCCCCAGGATGTTGATGGATAGCCAAGCCTCCTTCAGAGTCCAGTGATCTAGTGTAGATCTAGAACCCAGAACATCTAGGCCAGACAGGCTGGCAACTGTTGTGACTACCGCCCAGTGAAAGGAGAAAAGGACTTCCTAGTCTGTAGGGGAGAAAACCCAGAGGCACCAGTGGAGGTAGGCACTTGTCGACCAGAACAGACTAATTTGGTTGTCCAGAGAAGGAGTCCTGTCCAATGTCAATAGGATTTCCCTGTGCAGAACACTTGTACGGAAGTACACATATGGGGCTGCCTTTAAATCAGACCATAAGACCCAGAGCCTGCATGAAAGGACAAGAGTAGTTGAACGGCAGTCTGAGGCTTTCAAAGCTCCTCAACCTTTGCCACTAAGGCCTTTTTAGAAGTTTGGTCAGCAGATGAGCATTTGAGCCAAAGCACCGGAGCCAAGATGTAGAGCTTGGAATGGAGCAAAGCAGTATCAAAGGATGCATCACAAACGTGATTCAGGCCCTGGGCCAACGGGTCCACCAGATACACGTATACCTAATCACTTGTCCATTGTACAAACTTTGCCGCAGAACCTTGGCCCATTCATTAAGCGTCTGATACACCAGGGCTGTGGCTAAGATGGCGCATAATGAACCCCTCAATAATATCACGGCTGCTTTAGCCTGCCTCAAACTAGGGGGATCCACCACAGGAGATTAGGTCCACTTTTTCAGAAGGACCTCCTCAAAGGGCTAACATACCGCAAAGCATTTCCGAACAAAAAGGATGCTTCAGACATTCCCAATCTTTGTAAACATATCAAAGCATGCATGGTAAGGAAAAACCTTAATGGACCTAGCCAGCTTGTGCGTTCCAAAGAGGACAGATGCATTGTCGGCCACCCTAGCAAAGTCTTAAATTACAAGCGTCTCTTGCACAGAAGTAATCAGCGTGGTCACCAGCGCTTTCCCTTGTGCGATTACAGAGACAGAGGACTTGATTTTGTTGTCAGAGGAACCAGGTGAGGCCTTTTCAGGTCTCACAGAGAACGTAGAGCTGACTCGCCTTGCACCTGAATGCTGCCCCCACCCGGGAAATGAATGACTTCAGGATCCTCTACACCATGTCTAGGGGGAAAGAGGACCTTGAGGAGCCTGCCACCTTCATAATGGGACCAGGAGGGGACATTATGCACCATACAGCCCACCCACTCAGGCAAGGAATCAAACATTAGGACACCCGGAGCCAGCAGTGGATGTTGCTGTTCTGCAAAAAGCAAGCTCTCCTGTCCCAAGTACTGCATCTGTGTCCAGTCAGAGAGGGGATCACTGGCAAGATGACCAAAATGCAATTCCCTAGTCAGCTCCCATACAAGCCAATAGGGATCACTGGCAAGATGGCTGCTGCCAAGTGGCTACAAGAAAATGGCTGCCATGCACTTCCCCAGGCAGCCTACATACAAATCAATAGGAAAGCCCACCCCTTCCTGTACAACACACACTGGCGGCTGGATCACTGAAAAAATGGCTGCCACCAGGGTAAAGCACATGGCGGCTGTAATGTGGCACCATGCAGAACTGAGAAGGGCCCCCTGCTACCCAGGGATGCCAGGAACAAATCGGCCTAAGCACCAAGGACTTGAAGGTAGGAGGAGGGGCCAGGATGAAATACCATAGTGGGGGCAGAGGGGACCCTGCAAGACTGGCTCCACCCCAGAAAGTACCCACACCACATCTGTGGAGGGGGCATCTACTTACAGATCGAGCAGGTAAGGTTCCCATGACAGATCCTCCACTCCATCGAAGTGGGGAGGTGTCGGCCAGGGTAACATTGTGACATGAACTCTGGTGTCTGGTTATATGTGGCCCTGCGAGACGTTTAACTTACTCCCGCTCGGTCCAAGATGGGACTGTTGCAGCCAACCAAGCACGTAGCTAAAGGCCTGCGTGCGCTCGTTGGCCAGACTGGGGTGAACACTGAGTCTAGATTGGCCAGCTGTTGATTATCTCCACAGGAAAAATTAAAAAAAAAAAAGCTAGGGAACTAGAAAGCGGTGTCTCAAAAAAAAAAAAAAAATGGGTACAGTGTTGCATGACTAATCAAAGTATGAGTGCTGAAAATTGACCAGGGGCAGGAAGGGTGTGAAAGTGTCTAGTACTGAAGTGGTTAAATTATGCTATGTTAATAGGAATATGTAACAACTATAATGTAGGCAATTATGCTAATTTGGCTGCAAAAGTGGACACACCCTTTAAGCTGTATGTCTAGCCAAAACATTTTAGAGTTAGGTTGGAGGGTTAGAACATCTGTCAAGTTGTTGTTTACTTTCTGTCCTGGTGAATATAGTTACATTAGACAGGAAGCGAGTGTAAATCTACAAGAGAGACAAACACCAAGCAATAACCGACTGACTGGGGTTCAATATATTATATATTTATTTGGGAAATTGTTGAATATATATATATATATATATATATATATATATATATATATATATATATATATATCCACTGGGAAACAAATCTAGATTCCTCAAATCTTCCCCTGTGGTCCCCATTAGAGAAAGGGGTTATTATGGGCTTGGGATATGCACTACATATCCAGATTTAATGTACACAATATCACCCGTCTACCCGACTGAGGAAGCATGGAATTACAACACCACTACTTTGCTTTATGCAGTAGCTTCTACATTAGAGTTCAATTATAATAGAAGACTACCATGTCTTATAGCATTCAATATATGTAAAAATAAAAGGGTAGCAGATTTTCAGACTGCTTTTTTTCACAATTTTCTTTCATACAGGCATTTTAAAATACCAAAATACAAAATGGCGAAACTTAATTTTCACCCTGTCATTGCGGTTCTTGAAAATCAACTCACATCCTCACCGAAAAGGCACAGAGCAAGGGGTTTAACACCAAGGAATCACAATAACTCAAGTACTGAGCTCCTGTGGCTATCTTTGAGGTATTGGGTAATATGCGAGACATGTCAGCAGAAATGGCAGTCAGAAGTGCACAACCACGGGGTCTTATGAGCACGTCAATAGCCAGAGGAACTTCCAGTAGTGAGATTGAAAAGACTACCGCTATTTTACATTGATAAAGGTTATAATGTTGCTTATAAGGCCAAGTGAGCAAGACAATAAATGGGTAAAAGCATGTAAAATGTCGTTTTCACCATAACCTAAGTCTTCAAAACTGATTGTGTGCCTAGCACTGCAGTATGTCTTGGAGGTTAAAAGGATATAGTGTAGGATCTACTACATATCCATATAATAATCTAACAAGATATGTGTAGCCAAGAACAATATGTAAAAAGGTACAGGGAAACCCTCTTGCCTCATTCCACATCTCAGGTCCAGGCTTCGCCTGTCACTGTGGACATACCCCTGAAGAGATCTTCAGGGTTTGGGTGCCATAGGGAATGGATCACAGCCCTGGACCTGTATAGCAGGCTGCAGCTAACACACTCATACCACATCATACCCTGGTGTGCAGGATTCAGTGCCTAAATCATACGTTAAAAAGGTCAGCCCCGCTACTGAGGTCTGGGTATAGTTCCAAAGATGTACATCGAGGGAAACTGCTACTGAGCCATAAGAGAAAGAGTCAGATTTTGAGTGTCAGCTAAAGAACAAACAAAAACTGGTAAAATATAGTAGTCTCTCCAATAGCAGAGGGGGTCTATACCAATGGAAACTAGCAAAAAACGGAGAATCACAAAGTGGGCAGTTATATGGGTATTCTGGGTGGTTTCCAGCAAAGCCTTTGCCAATCATCTGAAGTTAGTGGCATATAGCTCATGATCTAAAAATCAACTTGTGTGTCATGTACTGTTTCTCACTTTTTACAACAAGCTTCCAGCTGCTTTTGGTGTGTACCAGTGATGTCCTCGAGCATTCTCCTGGGGTTCAGGAAAAACAAAAGATCCCAGATCTTGTGAGGAGGCACTCCAACTCTATACAGAAGCATCTTGTGAGATTTGGAATCTTCAGCTTTGCTAGGATAAGGCTCAGCAGCATTCGTATTGTCTAGGTAAACTCATCAGAAGCCAGGTGTAAGGGAAGTATTTTATTTTTGAATGCTTTTTTTTTTTTTCTCTCAAACTTTAAATTTCTTATTTTGCTAGAAGGAGATCTATAAGGTAAGAAGAGTTAGCATTCTGATGCAAGGTCTGCTTAAAGCAACAAATCAGAAGAAAACCTTATGCGCCAAATGGAGAAATTCATAGTAACCATGAAATCTGTTACGTGGGAATACATGAAGCTAGAATCTGGGTTGCCACTGCACTTTTGACCCTTTCCCACCCTGCCATTCCTTTGAGTGGGCCTATTATGCCCCAGGGGCAAGGTCTGCCCGAGCAAGTGAATGTAATTGACTCAATCACTGTGCTAGAAATACACTTTCAGCATAAAAAGCCATCTATAGAAGTACATATGTGGCATAGCCATACCGCATATGCTGCAATCAAAACTTTCGCTTTTTTTTCTGCTGAGAGAAGTATGGAGGCTGTCATTTCTGAAAATGCAAATTACTACCTCCTTGCTTTAATACGCTTACGTTACTGGTCTGGAACAAGCATGACCAAGTGAACACAGAACTCTAGATCTGGACCAGGATAACTAAACCACTACCTTTCAGAAGGACGTATGCAAAGAAAGCCCAAATTTCCCCTAGTATTCTATTTTCCTACAATATTCTATTTCCCCTCTCCAAGCTGAGTTTATGCAGGTCAGAAAGGAAATTTCGATAGCTTGTGCTATTTTAAAAGACACAAAACTGCTTCTGGCCCTTCATTTATAAATAGGTCCATAGTCGTGGTGTGCTTCATAACAGATACAACAGTGACACCTTCATTAGGATCTGTTGATGAAATGGGAAGGTATGAGGGACAAATTACAGTTGAGAAATCTCTGCACTGAAAATCTCAGGACATATGCTGATGCACAATCCAGATCACTATGGCTTGCCCAAAACAAACCTAACCTTTTGTTAGAGTGGACCTTGAACCAGAATATTTGCCTATAAGTATAAAACATGAAAAGGTGGCTGGAACAGCAGGTGTCAAACTGTAGATCTGAACGAATTGCAGGCCCTAATTTCATAATAAATATAATTTTAACAGTCTTTATATCAGCCATTCCATATATCAAAAATGCAGTAAGGCTGGGTTCACATATATGAGCATTCCGTTCTGGTGCATTGTCCGATGTGGTTTCCATTCAGTGGTTCAAGTGTAAAAAACGCACAGTACCCTTTTAAAATTCGCACCGCAAATGGCCCACATTTATGTGAGCCAGCTCCATTGAAAGCCGATCTGGTTCACATGTTATGTAAATGGGATGCAATTCAAATTGCATCCCATTCACATATATGTGAACCAAGCCTAACACTGTTGGAGGCAACAATTTTGCAGATAGCCAAGTGGGGTTCAGCTCTAAAGCTCATGTAAGAATGATAGTCTCAACTTTATTTCACCTTTGAAATAACACCATAATGTGTTTATAAACTAGAAGATACTTATTGTGTGATGAAATTGTGTGTTTAGTAGGTGCTATTAATAACAAAGAAGTATTGTGATGCTTTAGGTTGCATTTTACTTGGGTACAATAGCATAATTTATGACCCTAATCATAGAGATTGGGAGAAAAAAAAAAAAAAAAAACACACCTTAAATGCTAAATGTTCAAGTTTCAAGCCTGTACATCTTTCATATTATTCACAATTCTACAAGTGTATATAATCTCTGGAAGCATATACTTGCCAGCATAAACAATTACAGCATACATCAATTAGAAGAGATTACGCTTGTGATGTAAGCAATATGGAGACTGCTCCCCAGCCTTGTTGATACAGATGGGGGACATTACAGCCAATTTTGTGGACACAGAAAACAAGACACATCATATAAGGTTCTTATTTATTCCAGTTTCTGTGAAAAGAGGTTTTGGTGGGATTTGTAAGTCAGAATCATTTAAATACTTAATAAAGAAAGCAAAAAGTATTTACAAATTTCATTCTTTCTTGGTTTAATAATTACAAGAACCTCCAAAAAATTTTGGAAGGACAAATAACCAAAAGGCTTTGCTTTCTCTATAAATACAGAATTTGCTAGGGTTGAGAGATGCCTCTTTCCAACACATGGTGATTGCATTTGAAATAAAATAAATTTCTGACTCCAAGGAAGAGAGGAGTTTAAAAAAAAAAAAATTCAGCTGTTGGTAATCGAGCATCCATCTGTTTCGATCATTACAGATCAATTAGAAGTTCATCGGATTATTTAAAAAAAAAAAAACAAAAAAAAAAAAAAAACAAAAAACAAACACACAAAGAAAAAAAAAAAAACACAAACATTCGCCGGTGTCCTGAACTCCATCATAAGATGGACATAGGAGCATGATCTGAAAATAGCTTGTTGCCACTTCAAATCAAAAGAATTTGTAATAATTATATATATTTATATATATATTTATATATCTATATTTCAGCCATAAAGAGCAATAGAGAAGCTCAGGTGCTTCGTCCCACTGAAGCATGTAGGCTTCATACGCCCTTTTAAAAATCATATTTCCACAAGTGAAAATTGTGCATGTGCCCCAACCTGTGTAATGGAGGGCAGGGGGAAGGTTGGGGGTTAAAGGTAGGGCACAGCTTTCCACTCATCCAACAGTCCCCAAATATCTCATGTACTTTTTTTTTTTCTTTTAAAAATTATAGTGAAACCCCAAAAATCGTTGCATGAAACAAACAAAAAAAAAAAAACCTTCAAAAAAAGGGAAAAAAAAAAAAAAACCCTCAAAAAAGGAAAAAACAAAAAGCTTGTGTACACCCCATGTGCCAACATTCTCTTTCAACAGCCCACACACGGCAGGCTTTCTGCCTTTCAATGCTGTGTGTCAGGCTACCTCCTACCCTCTGCCAGTCTTCATTACTCAAGGAGTCAAAACTCTCTCGCAAATGCAAAATCATTGGGATTTATGTATTTCTGTTAAAAAGTCAGCAGGGGAATGAGGGGAAAAAATGGAAGCCCCAGTGAAAACCAAGAGCAAGCATATGGGCAAATTTGTTTCAGTCCTTGTGATCGGTATCCGATTCATCCTCCGCTTCTCGTAGCCATGTAAAGAAGGCTGTTACAGATTTTAGAGCTACTCCTTTTCCCTGCTGCTCTGCTGGGTCCTTGCTGGATTCCCACTTGTAGAAAGGTTCCTCTTTTATGACGTCCTCATCATACAGGGCATCAAAAAACATTCGCAGCAGATCTGCAGAAGAAAAAAAAATATATATATGGTCAGTTCAAAATATTGTGAATTGTGCTTTCCAGAAGAAAACACAATCGCCTTCTAGTCTGCAAAACACAAGATGCAAATCTCAGATGACAAAGATCAGAAATGAGCATTAAACCCGAACTCCATGTTTGAGTGAAATTTAACTAGGTAATTTGGACCAAGCAGTTCTAAAACTATTTCATTAACACATGCAACGACTATCAGCACTGTAAGAACTGTATGTAGCCACAGCTACATACCGTATACAAGCACTGTGTTCCAGCAGTGGCACAGGGACTTTTTCCTGCTCCCAAAACAACTGAGTTAGGATTCTCACTGCTGAGATTGTGACATCCACCTGCCTCTCAACCTCAGTGACTCATAGGAAGTCTTGGATTCATTCAGAAATTACAAATCTTCCTATGAAAAGCTTAACTGCACTCAGCTCGACTCCATTTTTCTCCTGGAGCAGGACTGGAAGTCCTACTCCTGCTGATAGAACAAAGCTCTCAATACTTTAGCTAAGGCTGCATACAGTTCATACAGTGCTGACAACTGAAGCATGTTTGTAAGAAAATAGTTTGTTTGGACCAGCTTGGTCCAAACAAAGTTCACTAGAACCTGGAGGTAGACTTCTTTGAATAAGTCAACAGTATACCAAAAGTTTGAAGTTGTTTTTTTGTTTTAATATAAACATATCAAATGCATTCTAATATACATGTACATACATAAATTATGTTGCTAAAATACTAGCAAGAAATATCAAGGACACCATCAAATATATAGCTCCAAGGCCTCATTCACACTGACAATCCTGTGTTTAATAATTATGCTACCTAGATAAAAAAAATGCCCCTGCTTTTAAATTTTCAGCTTTAAAGCAGGTTTAGGCAAGTCTGGCGTTGTTAATCAGATCACGGGCACACACAATTATTTCTCGAAATGCAGCTAAACCGATCGTACCTAAACTCAAAACGCATAGTGTGAATGGCACTTGAAAAATCATTACATATATTTATATGCGCTTAGAAATCTTGTTTAAAGATATTTAATCACAGGTTTGACCATGCAAATGTAAATGAGGCCAAAACATTTGCATGCAGACATAAATCACCAATGACTGTATAGCTAGAAAAAAAAAAAAAAAAAAAAAAAAAAAAAAAATCAGATTGACACTTACTTGGAGGTTGATCTAGTTTAACAACTAGTGCTTGTAGCGAATACAATGCCTGCAATTCCTTTGCTTCGCTATTTAGGTATTTATGAAGTAACTTCGCTCTGTTGTGAATAACATTAACATCCACTCTATAGGGATTGTCAACTGTGTGGGGGGGGGGGAAATGAAATAAAAAAAAGGTAAATATTTAAACTTAAAAAGGAATGTATGGTTGCAAGAATAAAAAAAAAACAAACAAAAAAAAAACCCATACATATCAGCCTAATAAATAAATCAGCATAAATAGTTAAAGTGGTTGTAAACCTCAGTCATGAAATCTGAACGAAACACATACAGCATCTCACAAAAGTGAGTAGACCCCCTCACAATTTTTGTAAATATTTTATTATATCTTTTCATGTGATAACACTGAAGAAATGACACTTTGCTACAATGTAAAAGTAGTGAGTGTACAGCTTGTATAACAGTGTAAATTTGCTGTCGCCTCAAAATAACGCAACACACACAGCATTGTCTAAACCGCTAGCAACAAAAGTACACCCCTAAGTGAAAATGTCCAAATAGGGCCCATTTAGCCATTTTCCCTTCCCTGTGTTATGTGACTCACTGTTACAGGTGTGAAATTTGGTGTTATCGCTCTCACTCTCTCATACTGGTCACTGGAAGTTCAACATGGCACCTCATGGCAAAGAACTCTGAGGAACCAAGGGGGAAAAAAAAAAAAAAAAAAAAAAAAAAAATGTTGCTCAATATAAAGATGGCCTAGGCTATAAGAAGATCGCCAAGACCCTGAAAATTAGCTGCAGCATGGTGTCCAAGACCATACAGCGGTTTACCGGGACAGGATCCACTCAGAACAGGCCTAAACTTATTTGGTTCAGATGGTGTCAAGTGTGTGTGGTGGCAACCAGGTGAGGAGTACCAAAAGACAAGTGCGTCTTTGCTACAGTGAAGCATGGTAGTGGGCATGTTATGGTCTGTGGCTGCATGAGTGCTGCCAGCACTGGGGAGCTACAGTTCCCTGAGGAAACCATGAATGCCAACATGTACTTTGACATACTGAAGCAGTGCATGATCCCCTCCCTTTGCAGGCTTGGCCGCAGGGCAGTATTCCAACATTAACGACCCCATGATGAACTGGCCAAGCATGTTTCCAGGCCTAAATCCTATTGCGCATCTGAGGGGCATCCTCAAACAGAAGGTGAAGGAGCGCAAGGTCTCTAACATCCACCAGCTCTGTGATGTCTTCATGGAGGAGTGGAAGAGGACTCCAGTGGCAACCTGTGAAGCTCTGGTGAACTCCATGCCCAAGAGGGTTAAGGCAGTGCTGGAAAATAATAGTGGCCAGATAAAATATTGACACTTTGGGCCCAATTTGGACATTTTCACTAAGGGGTGTACTCACTTTGGATGCCGGCAGTATAGAAAATGGCTGTGTGTTGAGTTATTGAGGAGACAGCAAATTTACACTGTTATACAAGCTGTACACTCACTTAACATTGTAGCAAAGTGTAATGTCTTCAGTGTCACATTAAAAGGTATAATAAAAGATTTACAAAAATGTGAGGGGTGTAATCACTTTTGTGAGATACTGTATATCTGTAGTGTTTTTACTTATCACTCTCCAAAGCTCTAGGTCACAGGTGTCAAACTCCAGCTGCTGCAGAACTACAAGTCTCATGAGGCATTACAAGTCTCATGAGGCATTACAAGGCTGAGGTACAAGCATGACTCCCACAGGCAGAGGTATAAATGGGACTTTTAGTTCTGCAGCAGCTGGAGGGCCACCAGTTTGACACCCCTGCTCTAGGTGGTGTTTCTCTCTGGTGCTTCGCTCCTGTTATCAGCACGAGTCACTTCTGAGAAGTTTTCCCAACACAAGGTAAAATTTGTGTCAGGGAAGAGAGCTCAGCACACAGCTTGTTTATTCACAACACAGTTCTGTTGTATGAAGGGAGTGTGTTCCTTTCCTGCAATCAGCTCTCACACAGGATTTACTAAAGCTAGAGAGGGCAAAATTAGTCACAATTCTGCAGAGAAACCAATGAGTTTCTAACCTCAGCTTGTTTAAGCTATAGCAAAAAAACCTGGAAGTTTATTGGTTTATCTGCAACATTGTGACTATTGCCCTTTCTAGCTTTAGTAAATAAACCCCAACAGTGTCTCAGATCTCTAACTGCAGCTCTCCAGCCCCTCCTCCGATACTGAAAAATGCAGGAGATAAAGTCAGCCAGCCAATGAGAAGAGAAAAGAAGTGGGGCGGGCTGCAGCTCTGTCTGAATGGGCACATGGAGCTGTGACTCGGGTGCCCCCATAGCAAGCTGCTTGCTGTGGCAGGCACTCAACAGGAGGGAAGGGCCAGGAGCACTGAAGAGGGACCCGACAAGGGGAGGATCCAGGCTACTCTGCAAAACCATTTCACAGAGCAGGTTAGTAGAAAATGTTTAAACAAACAAATAAATAAAACACAAGACTTTACAACCACTTTAAAAGGTTTTAAAGCATTGTTTCAGGGTAGAATCTGAAAATGCAAGGAGAAAAAATGACTGGCAATATTTCAGAATCATTACAACGCTGCACAAATGAGGATTATGTTTCACTGCTTATTTTCACAATGTAAGCGCTCTTGCACTGTAATACAACTGTGTAGCGGATTTCCCAACAGTTGTTAAAATGTGGCCCTTCATAAATATAGTGGGCCTCAAGTGTAGGCTCCCAACATATCGAGAGTGTCGCACAATGGCTTAGTTTTCATACATTTGCTATTCATATTTCATTGCTATGCACCCTAGAAAAAATACCCATTTAAAATATGAATGTAAATACAGGATAAAAATCAAGTCGGGTTCGTGCAGAGAATTAGCAAGATAACGAAAATTATCACAGGTTTGTGATTGTTAAGCATTTGACATAATATGTCAAATATATATTTGTTGTAAACGGGATAGAGAACCCCCCCCCCCCCCTTGATTTAATGAATTTAAGGTCAGCTGCAGGACCTCCACCACCAGGAAAGCCAGTGTGCCATTTGCTGTGCTCCCACCTAGCGTCACAGCTAATCAGTTACAGCTGCCCTTGTTCTGAATCACAATACAATGGCCTCCATATGGGCAGGCAGTTACTAACCTGCAGAAAGTGTTGGTGAACTATGAAGGAGTTGATGAGCACCCTAGTAGTTCACTGAGAGCTACAAGTAATCTGCAACGGTTGCAGATGGGACTTTTAGTTCATTTATTCACAGATCTGAATGAATGATACAGCTGCCCAGGCTGAAGCCCACACAGCCGCGTTTTTTTTTTTTTTTAAATGTGTTGTCAGTGAGTGGATAGAGCAGAACCCCTGCCTGCTGTCACAGGGGGTGATGTATAGTAACAGGTTACACGCTAAACCACACATACAGGTGTAACATTATTTAATAAAGTAAATTAAAATGCAAGAAAGGAAAGCTAAAAAGAAAAATGTATTTTGTAAAAGTGCTCACCAAAATTACCTAGTACATTACTTTTAATACATATTTAGAATTTCAAAATGAAAACCTTTTCAAACTTACAAATAATGGCAGAGTGGCACACGGTACTCATTAGTGTCCGGACAAACGCGTTGGATGCCAACTGCTGATCAGTTAAGTTGGCCTGTTGGTAAACAGAAAAAAAAGTGGATATTAAAACTGAACAAAGTTTGATGTTGGCTACAAAAAAACTGAAGTAATTTTGTATTCTTACTTCAAACCAATCAAATATCTTCTGGTTGCTACTGTTATTCTCTTTCAATAGTCTTGTAAGGACTTTTTCTAGCTCTGCTGGTGAAAGATCTTCCTTGTTAGGTGTTTCCGTCTCATCCCCCAGTGTGTACTCCAGTTTCTACACAGAAAAAGCAAAAGTTTAGTTTGTGGCTTAAGGAAGATTGAGATTACCACTGAAAAAAAAAAGCTGTAAGAGAAAACTAAGATTTGTTTTTACTGTAAATGTTTCTTGCAGTCCATTGAGGGACACAGGAATTCTATTACAGTTGAGAAAAACAGTAAGCCAGTCACCCATAAAAGCCCTTCTCTACCCAGGATGCCTCAGTTTTGTGAGAAACCAATACATGGGGCCGGAGAAAATACAGAGGGCAGGGACCGGTGTGTCCCTCAATGGACTAAATGACAATAAGGTAAATATAAAATAGGAATTTTGACTTGCCTGTAAATTCCATATCTTGTACAGGACACAGGAATTCTATTACAATTGGGATGCCCCAGAGCAGCCTGACTGAGGGGGGCAATAGCCATGAACTAGACCAGTGCTTTTCAACCTTTTTACAGTCAAGGCACCCTTTAAAAATAGTCTCGAGGCACCCCATTCTAAAATGTAAAAAATATTCTGATAGTTTTACATAACACAGCAACAGCAATACACATAGGACACCCAACATAGAAGTGAATACACTTTTGCAAACTGGCACTAAATAGCATTCCAATGTTTCTCTTCTCCCCAAGTTTTTCTCCATCATTCAGCTAATGTGACCCCAAAGCTGATGGAGAGGGGCAAGGGAGGGTCAAACAAGGATGCTATGCAAGCGACTGACATCCTCCATATCAACTGATGACACCATTGGTTGTTAGGACTCTGGCAAATAGAATATTCTTATTGTGCACAATGAAAACTTTGTGTAACTAAAAATGCAAGCTTCATCCACACGTTGGCTTGTATACAATATTTGGGTCATTTTTAGGCATTTTGCCAAAGCACCCCTGAAGACACCTCAAGGCACCCTGGTTGAAAAAGGCTGAACTAGACCATAACATTTAAGAGACTATCAAATGTCGGAGATCTCTAAAGGGCTCGTTCACACCATGGTGCAGAGACGTTAATTTTTTTCTGCACACGTTTTGCAAGGGCCCAAAGAAAACAATGGTTCTCTATGTGCCCTGTTCACACCACAACGTGTGGATTTTTTCTGCGCAGGAATCTGCAACATGTATGCAGTTTACTGCACAGGGAGAAGAAAAAAAAAGGCATGAAATCAACATTGGTTTGAACAGGACACAACTGAAGCGCATGAAAACTGATGTCAACGTGAATAAAAACACATTGAAATGTGCATGGAAAGGGATGTGAAACTGAGGTCTCTGCAAGTGAAATCTGCCTGGTGTGACCCCTACAGTCTAAGTAAACAGGCTTTTAGCACCTACCTGCAATGACTGCAGTAGAAGAGGGAGGTTCCTTTGACCATTTTACAGATCTCCTGCCAACCTGCCAATAAACTGTTCTGTGCCTTTGTGTCAGATGCCATTGCAAATCAATGTGTCAAGAGTCAGTACAAAGAAACAATGTCCCTTGAAGGGCAACCGATTTAAATGCTCCCTGGACATATCTGTGTCCCAAGCAAGCAGCCCAAGTGCTCTCAGCTATAGTAACACAAGTCCCATGCAAGACATAAGTTTAGATTTATGCAACAAGCCATTACAACTGAAGCACAAGACTCCAGGCATGTGTTCCAATCACCACATAACCTGTGCTAGTCATGGGAGGGGTTCCATTTAAAAGGGTTCATTGATTCTGACACAATTTGACAGGATAAGGTCACCATCAAAACACAGTGGAGAGCCACTCCAGTAAATCCAAACTGGGATCTGGAGGAGAGAGTTTTACGGTCAGTAAAATCCCAAAAGGTGAGAACACCTCTGTGCTTGTAACCATGGCTAATTGGTGCATCCATGGTGGGAAGAGACCGATTTATGAGCTCCCTGTTAGAAGGTTGAGCTCCAATACACTTTTAAGGTCAGCCCATGATCCTTATGGGAGATTCCAGTCCTCAAAAGGCACAACTCAAACAGCTGGAGTAATGAGTAGGTCTTAGCAGCCGAATGAGATCCAAAGACCCCAAGCCTGAACAGCAGACTGATCCTTCAAATGCAGGATATTGCACTAATCAAGTTTAAGAAAACCCCTTGAAAAATAACTAGCGGATAGCACAATGTCAAACTCTTCAGGAGAGGACCGTAAGGGCTCAGGAGGATCACAGACAGACTCTACTGCAGATGGTGTCAAGGAACACTTAGAGCCATTAAGGCAGGGCTTGACAAATTTGCTTGGAATCTAGGAGCCAGCTAAAAAAGTTAGGAGCCAGGTTTTTTTTTTTTTTTTTTAAACGACCGACAAAGCTTTATTTTCAGTATAAAAATGAACCAATCTTAAATTTACACAGAGACGACTAGAACTAATGTGACTGCTTTTATTTCCTGCCATGCAGGGACATAAGACCGCCATATTCCCGCTAAGGATCCAATCAGGTCCGCCTGAAAAACTGACAGGCGAACCTGATCAGACAGCGCGTGTGAAAGGGGCCAAGCAGGGAGATGACAAATAAATTCATTTTAATTAACCACTTCCTTCCCGCAGGACGACTATATACGTCCTGTCTTTGAAGAGAAATACTGTTGTTATGGTAGCAGCTAGCTCCATGACCCCGGTATCTTCTTCAAGAGCCGGCGGTTCTCTTTCAGATAAAAGTGGTCTCTGCAGCAGATTAGCAGCGAGATCACCTTTATCGGCGGCAGGAGAGGGGGCCCCCCCTACCGCCGCGCTCCGGTGCCCTTCACCGCTTACCGTGGCTGTGGGTAACGGCGGAGGCGATCCGGATCTGTCCCTGGCCTGACATGGAGACGAGTGAGGGGAAGATGGCCCCCCCGCCCATCTCCAAGTCATTGCAGGGCGGAAGGGACGTCAAATCGTCACTTCCACCCATAGCTCTTGAAGGGACATTTTTTTTTTTTTTTTTCAAATGACAATTTTTTTTTTTAATGCATTTTAGTGTAAATATGAGATCTGAGGACTTTTTGACCCCAGATCTCACATTTAAGAGGTCCTGTCATGCTTTTTTTCTATTACAAGGGATTTTTGCATTCCTTGTAATAGGAATAAAAGTGACTTTTTTTTTTTAAAGAACAGTGAAAAAATAAAAGTTAAAATAAAGAAAAAAATTTAAATGTGCCCCATCCCTTGTAATAGAAATAAAAGTGACACAATTTTTATTTTTTTTTAAAAACAGTGTAAAAATAAAAAGTAAAATATATAAGAAAAAATAATAATTTTTTTAAATGCGCCCTGTCCCGCCGAGCTCGCTTGCAGAAGCGAACACATATGTGAGTAGCACCCGCATATGAAAGCGGTGTTCAAACCACACGTGAGGTATTGCCACGATCGTTAGAGCGAGAGCAATAATTCTAGCCTTAAACCTCCTCTGTAACTCAAAACATGCAGCCTGTAGAATTTTTTAAATTACGCCTATGGAGATTTTAAAGGGTAAAAGTTTGCCGCCATTCCACGAGCGGATGAAATTTTGACGCGTGACATGTTGGGAATCAATTTACTCGGCGTAACATTATCTTTCACAATATAAAAAAAATTGGGCTAACTTTACTGTTTTCTTATTTTTTAATTAAAAAAAGTATTTTTTCCCAAAAAAGTGCGCTTGTAAGTCCGCTGCGCAAATACGGTGTGACAGAAAGTATTGCAATGACCGCCATTTTATTCTCTAGGGTGTTAGAATAAAAAAATATATATAATGTTTGGGGGTTCTAAGTAAAGGGAAGGAGATGAGCAGGCAGTGAAAACAGGCAGGGGAAGCTCCATTAGCATTGGTGGATGTCTTGTCATACCAACGGCCACCACCAGAGGGCGCCTGATTGCAGAAGGAACCATAGGACTGCAGTAGGCCGCAAAGCCGGGGCCTCAATTACCGGCGCGGCCCAGCGCGATCGCGGCGGGAGGGGTGTCGAACGGACACAGGATACCCCAGCTGTGCCGCCCCAGGCACCAGGTCGCTAATTCTAGTCGCAAATGCGACCTGGCGCCCGGGGTTTGTCGAGCCCTGCATTAAGGGCAGATTGTTTCAGTACCTTGGCAGAGACAGTAAGCCCAGGAAGGACATTAGGGAGGCCTCAGCCAGCCTCACCTGACAGAACTGCAGGAGATTTGAAGAGGACCCAAAAACTAGTTAGAAGGCTAGCAAAAATTACATTGGAGATGAACAGACATCCAACCTTCTAGGACACTAGCAAAAACTTAAATTGATTGTAATTTTTTAACAAACATCTCTATACTTACCTGCTCTGTGCAATGGAATTACAGAGCGGCCATGAGCCTCCTCTTTTCGGGTCCCCAGCTGGCACTCCTGGGAACTCCCCTGGGGGCACTTGTACATGCTCGCACCCGAGCCCACACTACTGCGTCCATTGACACGAACAGCAAAACTGGGCCCCGCCCCCTGTCACTGGTTTAGATTGTTAGCACTAGGAGCCACTGGCTCCCAGTGCCCCAGCAAAGCCAGCGAGACCCAAAGTGAGGGGAGAGAAGAGCTGCAGACATGCACAGCGCTGGATCAAATGAGGGCTCAGGTAAGTAAAGGGGGGGGGGGGGAGATGAAACCTCCAAAAAGTTTCTAGTTATTAAGTTTCCCTTGGTACCAGACATGAGAGAGAAAGAAAAAAAAACCACACACACACCCTACACAAACACAACAGACACCACATGCCTATCAACAGATTTAGACAAAAGCCAAAACAATGACAAAACTGCCTGTGTGGATAGTTAGCACACAGGTTACCACAAACATTTGTTTTCAAAGAATGAGCTGGGGGGTTTTATAAAAATTGTAATGTCACGTTATGTTGACCTTTTGGATGCAAAGATTTTTGTGGCATGGTCCTTTAAATTGCATTCTTGACTGTCCGTGTTTGTTCAACACAATGCAGAAGATGTATAACTGAATGAGGGTTCTGTAGTCAATAATGGTAATCACAAGCACTCTTACCTGCCTCTTCTGGCAAAGACTACAATTCTGGAGAAAATGTGTTGGTGTGAAGGTATGGCATCCTAGCTGCTAATTTTCAGACGGTTGGTGACAGAAGGGGTATGGAGCTTTATATAGATTGGTTTTATCTACCAACCGTTTTGAGGAATTGACTTTTCTCTATTGTAGACAAGCAACACAGCTAGGTCCCCTTTCTTACTCCAGCTTCTTACCGGATAGCAACAGACTTTTAGGCAATCGTGTCCCTTTTCAACAAATGTTAATGAAGATACCCGATTACTCCCAAGTGCTGCAACTGTTTCTCTAGTTTTAAAAGCTTTTGCTCATAGCCATTACACAAAGACAAATCAAGTCAAATTCAAGAACTATTTACTTCTGTATTTGCCTGGAATTCAAGCTTCAGTTTTAACATGCATAGAATAGGGTTAACATGTTTGTTGAAGAACCTGATAGTAAATGAGGCTATGGATCTATAAAGATAGCCTAGAAATTACTGTATTTCGTCTTGGGGCCCTATTAGAGTTGACCAAGTGGACATCACCACAGCTCTGACTTATAGACCAAGGCAGTAATAGGAAACCAGGGGAAAAAAAAAAAAGTGGCTCCAATTTTCATTTTGTTGACGAAATGACAGCCCGTATACTTACATGATCATTAATAAACTTGTTCACATCCTGATCCTTTGACAAGAACTCCTTCCAGGTAAGTCCAGATTCCTTCCAGAGAATGCCTGCCTTCTTATGAGACTACAATAGAAAAGAAAAACGTTCATACATTTACAGTCCAACACAAGCCAATCTTTGAAAGTATCCTAATAACAAGACTGACACTCACCATTCCTTTGCACAGCAAACCTAGTATTTCAGCTAGGAGGATGCCAGCCTTTCCATTTGGTATTAAAGGCTTTGTCAGATCTCTAAAAAAAGAAACAAAAAAAATCAAAATCTTGAAAATTGAGCAAAAAAGGTTAACTGCGCAACATGCCTTCAAGATTAATTTGATTTTTACCTAAACAACTCTCCCATAGGAATTCCTCCTTCGATTAAGACTGGACTGATTAGCTCAGCCAAGTAAAGCCATATATGAGGGATGTCTATCTCCATATCTTCTCCCACCTCAAGTACTTCTAACACTCTGTAAATAAGAAAATGGTGTTATTAGTGAAGACACTTTACAGTTTTAAAAGTGAAAGTGAATCTCAAAAAAGTAGTACCGACTTAAAAAAAAAAAAAAAAAAAAAAAAAAAATTCTACTTCCCTAGGTGGATGCAGCATCGCTACGATGCAGCATCTGTCTCCTGCTTGCTAAGCAGTGAGAACTAAGTGATCAAACACCTCTGATCACTCAGGTCTCCCCCTCCGCTCTGAGCAGAGCCGCGATGGTCAGTAGCTTGTCTGCAAAGGCCAACAAATGTCTCCCTACTTTGGAAAGAGGGTGTTCCCTCAAGCTGAAGATTTAGTTGGTCTGGGGGACTTGGAAGTCCAAGGTTTACAGACAGACTGGGAGAAAGGCTTGAACTGGGCTTTGGTGGTGAAGGCCTGAGTGTAATGAAAAAACTACTTTTAGCCTACTCTAGTGTAAACCCTAGCCGCCTTCTGCTGAAGCGGATGAGTACTCGTTCCCTGAAGTGAAATGCTTGTCAAGGGTGGAGTGTCAAAGGGATGCCGTCATTCAGCTGTGAAACAAGCATGAAAAAAGCACCCACTTTGCATGCCCTTTGAACATTAACCAAAGAGACTGACAGGAGACTTGTACAGGAAACGAGAAGGGAGACCAACAACCCAAACCATGCAGGTATGTGCTTTAAATACCTTTTAAGGAAGCTACTCTATCAGTGTTTTGCTAGCAAAAGGCCCATAAACCACTAATTCTGCTGGCAGATCAGATAAGGATTCTGCAAGAGAATGTAAAGAAGCACACTTGACTTGTGCAGTCAGATTGAGCAGGCAAGATTCTTATTTGGCCCAAAAACTCCTGCACGATTGTGGGGTAATTCTCTGTGCAGAGTCGAAAAAGGGGCCATGCCAGCCAGAGCTAAGGAAGACTTAAAAGATGGTATAGACTCAAGCAGAGGACAAGATGCCAGTATCAGGCCATTCAGGCTGTACACTGAAGGCAGCATCAAAACCCTTAGATTGTTAGCTGGAGGCACCTGAGACAGTGGGTTTGCTCCCCATGTGTCTAGGATCTGACATGTTGCACTGCAAGGTGGAGGCAACATAGCTTATGTCACAACCAATCCAGGTAGTAGCAGGAGAGGGTCAAGCAGCCAGATGCAACTAGGTCACTGCAGACAGCCAAAACCACACTTCAGTCTTTGCCATGGCTATGAACCTGGAGAATGCTCTGGGGTCAACAGTACATACAGGTAGGGAAAGAACCACAAGACAGAGCTAAGTGCCTGAAGGTCACATTCCAGATTAGTCCTGCAATGTCCTATTCAGCGGGATATGGGTACAGCCCCCCAAAGCTAGTGCTGAGGAAACATTGAACTGAATAGCTGCATATAGAGACCAAAGAAAAAACAAAGCATGCTGGTAGAAGTTATACTAGGCAATATTTTTTTTGTTTGCCAGTGTCCAAATCTTCATGTAGACGGCAATATAAGCCTGAATTTTTTTGCCCCCCAATGAATGAGAAATACAACATTCCATATTAATACTGGAAATTGTACGTCACAGAAATAGAACTCCTGATGCTTAACTGATTGGTACTTACCCTTTGTAATACTGTTCTCTAGGTAACGTGCCAGACTTTACTAGTGTATACAGGAATTGACCCATGTGTTCACGGGCAATAGTGCTCCTCTCCAACGTTGACTCAATGCCATTCCGTACAAAAATGAAAAGCAGTGTGGGGCTATTTAGTTCCTGCACACACTGGACTGCCTCCTGCAGATAGACAAAAATGTGTTAGAGAAAAAAAACAAAAAAAAAAACACAGATGGATAGGCATACATATCTCCATCAATGAGCACCTTACCTTTGTATCATTGATATGTAAAAACTCTTCAATGATTGCTCTAGATTTTTTTTCAAGCTCTTCCTCAGACAAGGCAGGTTTGGAGGAGGCAGCAGTAACAGCCACTGGTGCTGGAGTTTCTCGCTTGACTAAGCAGAAAGACATGACGAATGTGCTTATTGCAACAATCAGGACCAACCAAGGGGAGCATATGCTACACGAGTATCACAAAAAGAAAAGTTCTTAATTAATGCTATACTTACTTTCTCTGCTGCGATCTCGGGGTTCAGTCATACTAGCTACTTTTCGCACGGCTTCTTGTGGAATTTGTGCCCCTCTCTCTCTACTGCGATCATCCGTCTCCTTGCTAAAACTCCTCTTTGTCAGTACAGCCCGGGACCGCTCTGAGCGGTCAGATCTCTCAAAGAGATCGGCTTTGTCGAATCTGTCCCGTCTATCAAATCGTTCTCCTCTATCTTTCTCAGAGCGTTCACGACTTGAACTACCTCTGCAAAAGAAGTAGTTAGATCAGTATATCAGACCACACAGATTTGTAGTAGATATTTACATTTATTCCTTTCAGTGAAGTTTAGAAACATGCTGTTCCTACTGTATCAGTGAAGGGCCTCCAACTGTACGCATTAACCCCACCAGCAGTTATGGGCAACAGTATACATTTGCAATCTGAGTAACACCAAAAATTACCTCACTCGTAAGCTCATAAGTCCTATAGTATTAAAAGTAATCTGAGGGTATGTGGCTTGAAAAATTGGTTGCTGAATGGAAATCGTTGGCCAGCAGCTAACAGCACCATTCTAGGGCTGCAACTAACAATTATTTTCATAATTGATTAGCTGGCCGATTATTGTTTCGGTTAATAAAAAGCATGGTGTATAATTTAGGCAATATGTAAAGTTTAAAAAAAAAGGCAATTTTTAAAAATCTCTATGCAGTGGTAAATATAAAATAACCAACTATATGGTAAGGGAGCAAAATCTTTAATCCCACTCTGAGCATAACAGATAAAACAAATATACTGTATATACTATTGGAAATAGAAAACTTCTTGGTTAAAGAAATTTTTAGACAGCATGTGGTTTTCGTTCAGAAATGAAATTCATTTTAAAAACAGAATGTTAAAAACAAGTGAAAATTTCAAACATTTTTTCATTCAGCAAATGTACAAAGATTTTTCCTCTGAATATTTCCCTCACCCTTTACAAATACGCAGCTGCTGAAAAAAGCATAGATGTGAACTTGTTCCGTAGGAAATCATGTAAATATGTAGTGCGTTTCTGCAAAAGGCACCAAAAAACATAGCCGTGAACCAGGTCTAAGACATTTAGAAACATAAAAACTAAAATGAGCCCTTTATAGCACAAACAAAACCAAAAAAAATAAGCAGATAATCACTACTGTAAGGGGTTCATTTTTTTACTGTAGAACTGTGAAAGTAATATTTACAGTAGCAATTATTTGCCCTTTTTGTAATATAAAGGGCTCATTTTAGTTTTTTTTTTTAACCCCATTATGTTACTGGCCGATCGGTTATGAAAATAGTAATCGATTAATTTCATAAATCGATTAGCCCTACACCATTCCTTGCACAAATGCAACTCACCATGCTTCCCCTCAGCTCATCATCCCTCAATGACACCACAAACCCCTCCCCTGACAGCACATTCATGTAGTTCACACTAAAGCACAAATCTTGCCTTGGCACAGCACATCTACATAGGTCACCCTGCAGCTCAACATCTCTTCTCCCCAAGGGATCACATTCCCACCAGCTAGGATGAACTGCTGGGGACCTGATCAAGTAGAGGAAAACTGGTGACCCGTGGGGATGCAGCCCTCTCTGCAAACCAAACTCTATTCTTCCAGTGTAGCAGCCAGCTTCCCCTGGAAGATCATGCCCTCCAATGCCTCCTGTACTGCCAAAAGCACTGCACCTTGACAATCCCTGCACTCTGTTTCCTGCATCTCCGCAAAACAACCAATCTCTGCTGCCTACCACACCTCCTGGGCCACTGCATCACTACAACCTTGACACCTCCTAGGACACAGTTCTTTGCTGCCACATCCATCCCCACAACCATTGCTCTCTGCTGCTTTCCGCAGCTCCTTCGTCACTGCTCTCTACCACATCTGGCACCTTCATAACCATTGCCTTCTGCACAGAGGATATGCTGAAAGAAGAGGAGTCTCAAACACTATGCTCTCTCAAACTGAAAACACAAAGAAACTTGATTGATCATTCCACATTCAATTTCACAGTTGGAGCACACTGAATATAAAACTTAACAAAACACAGACATGTGTGAATAGCATAAAATATAAACTCAGTACAGCCAGCAGGTTGAAACACACCCACCAGCATCTTATATTCCAGACCTCAGGAGGTCAATCCAAAAGTCAAGCAATCTAGTTTTTGAAAGGGTAAACCCCTATTTAAATACAAGACCCTTAAAAAAAATGGTGACACTCATATGGTAGTCTGATCTATTATCGTGACCCTCTAATCTGAAGTTGAAACCAGTAAAATTAGCCATGTACAGTCAGGGGTATGACTAAACCTACATACCTAGAAATTGACCGCCTGGCATCCTGACTTTCTGCAGATGAAGACTGCTGAAGAGCAGAAAACCTATTAAGTGTGCTTGGTCGTCCAGATTCCGGAGCTAAAAAATAAGACCGTCCGTGAGAAAAATTACAAAAAAAATAAACGAACTCCATTTACAACACCTTAAAAAAAAGGCGTAGCTTACTTGACTCAGCAGGCTTTGCTCCAGAGCCTCCACTACTTCCTTTGCCCCAACTTAAACGTCCACCTGGTGCCAACAGTTGATTAGAGTCTATAGCACCAAGCTAAAAAAGGAGAAAGTAAAAGCAACATTAATAAAGACTTACAAAATAATAAGTTTGACAAAGAAAGATTTACTATTGTCATAAAACCTGCCAATTACCCACCTTTGTTATTTTAGAGATCCTACTGGTGTCAATTGGACGGCTTCCCTTGGTTATGGGCACAGTGTTCCAACCATCATCCGATTGCGGATTACTTCGTCCACCCGTGGGACGTCCTGGTGGCTCTCGCCTTTTGTCTTGTTGTTTGGACGACATTAGTTGCTGAACTTTGACATGTTCTCGCTGTTTCTCCAATTCTGCTTCTTTATGAATCTGATCTATAGTCTTAGGTCCCTGGTCTGCACGACGAGGCACCCAATTGCACTTGCGGAGGAAGAGAAAGAAAATGATTAAAACACTGCAAGGACTGCCCTAATAGTAAATACATGAATCACAAACCAAAAGTGGTGTCATGCAATCACAAAAAAAAAAAAATAAAAGTTTGGCAGAGGGGACACTATAAAGTGGTGGCTTACAATTATTTCTTAAAACGTCCATAGTTTTCTTACCATTCTTAGATCAATGACATCCTGAAGCATGAAGCGTATACGAGAAGAGGTTTTTCTTTCTTTGATGATTTTATCCATTTGGTTAAAATACTGATCCATCCGAGGCTGTTAATGGAAAAAGAAAAATAATGAAAGACTGCTGACAGCAGATAACTAAAAATGGAAAACCAAACGCATGTTAACTCCCTTACAATGAGCATATGCACATATGTAACCTCACTGAAATGGCTCATCTTGTGTGGGGCACATTTATGTGTGCACCTGTATTTGCACTGGTAGAGTTCTGCATATCTTGCTCCTATAGCAAGGAGCCCGAGCTGTCACCATCAGCTACAGGTCATGTACTAAATGATCAGAAGCTGGTAGGGCAAGCTCTCAAATCACAAGGCCACTTTGACTTGCTATCACAAAGATAGACAACCCATCCCCATGTTCTTTTTTTTTATCCAACCTTTGACCCTGACCCCTGCCCATTTTAGCGTTTTATTATCTTTTTACAAATTTATATAGCAGGGAGAAAAATGATACAATGTAGCTTGTTGTTTTCTCTAATCAAGACACATTGTATCCCTTTCTCCCTGCTATAGAAATTTGTTAAAAAAAATTAAATATAAAGATAAAATACCAGGGGTCAGGGTCAAAGGTTGGATATATTTAAAAAAAAAAAAAAAAATACAAACCTTGGCTTTGTCAAAGTCCAAATCTTTCCCAATTGTAGACAGCAATCGGCAAAGACACTCTAAAGACTCCTCATCGTGGTTCTTTAACAGTTTAACTACACAATCGTGCATGATAGCTTCAGTGAGCATTTTTAATTTGAAAAGTTCTCCAATGAATTTAATGTTGCCTAGAGATCTGCGCCTAGCAATATCCTTCGCTGCCACCAGTTCATCATTTAGACGAGACTTCTCTTCTGGCTGCAGGTAAAAAACAAAAACGCATTTTAGCTTTGAATGTAACAGTAAGGGTATTATAAATATAGATCCTACTGAATTGTACAGTTTTAATGCAATTCTGCACAATTACCATTGTAGCAGCATCTAATTCCTTCTGCTTCTTTTCAAAGACCTCATCATCATCCTTGTCTTTTTCAAACTCCTTCTGGCAGCGGTTAAGTAGCAGCTTGCGGAAGTTCACAGTCACTCCTGGCTTGTCTGTAGTTGGGACTTTCAGCTAAGGAAAAAAAAAAAAAAATTGTCAGTCCGGAATCATGCAGTAAAACAAATGCTATACATTTCTGTTCTAAAGAATGCAAACGTTTTCATATCTCAACACCCCTACGAAATATCACATTATTGAAGGGATCATTCCAGCTTCAACTAGGTTTTCAATCAAAATGACCACTGTGAAGCATATGTTGTAAAGTAACTAAAGCTTTGAAAGGAGAAGTTCACCTTTTTAAAAAAAATAATAAAATTCACTTTTTTTTGCAAAAATAAGTGCATTTAATATTTTTTCCTGCACGAGCCTAAAACACATTGCACCCGTTATCGGTGGTGCAGTGTCAAGGCCCTGCAGCTATTACCTCCAGAGGGGATGTCAGTTTGAAAGCTGCCAGGCTTGTGAATGAACTACAAGGGCACTCACCAGCCCACGCGCAGTTTATTCAGAACTATATGCAGTCTGCCGCGATGTACGATGGCATTTAGTTCATTAATTTACAGGCAACTGAATGATGTGGCAGTGAGGGCAGAGCCCTGCACGGCCACACAGCTTTAGAATTGTGACAGTAGGTACAGGGAGAGGATGATCCCCCACCTGCTGTCATGGGGCGTTAACATGTTCTAAAAGGTGAAATCCTTATGACCCCTTTCACACTGGAGGCGTTTTAGCGCTAAAAATAGCGCCTGTAAAGCATCTCTTAATGCTCCCGTGTGAAAGCCCGAGTGATTTCACACTGGGGCGCTGCGCTGGCAGGACTTTAGGAAAAGTCCTGCAAGCAACATCTTTGGGGCGCTTTAGGAGCGCTGTATACACCACTCTTAAAAGCGCCCCTGCCCATTGAAAACAATGGGCTGCGCCTGCAAAACACCTCGGCATTGGTGCTTTTAACGCTTTATTCGGCAGCTAGTGGGGGTTAAAATCACCCTGCTAGCAGCCGAAAAGCGCCTCTAAAACTACGGTAAAGTGCCACTAAAATTAGAGGCGCTTTACCGTAAGCCAAGCGTGAAAGGGCCCTTAAGGAAATGTCCTAAGCCAACAATCCAAGTATAAGCTATAAAAAAAAATGTAGTAAAGTGATGATTTTTAAATAAAGCGAGCCTTTACAAACATGTTATACTTACCTCCTGTGTGCAGTTGGTTTTGCACAGAGCAGCCCAGATCCTCCTCTTCTCAGGTCCCTCTTTGCTGCATCTGTCCCTGCCTCCCTTGAGTGCCCCTCAGCCAGCAGCTTGTTACAGGTTGTCATGAAGGATGAACTCCGGCGTGTTCGCACAGCCCACGTGCAGAGCCCGCCAGGAAGTCGGCACTGCGCTGATCACAGGCAGAGAACCATTGTCCTGATGCGCGGCTGCAGAGATCAGGAAACATCTAACTGCCTGTAATTAGCGCAGCGCCAGCTTCCTGGCAGGCTCTGCACGTGGCCTGTGCGAACACGCCGGAGCTCATCCTTAATCGTCACCCAAGCTGAATCAGAGGCTCCTTGTATCCATTCAGACAGGGAGCCCAGACCTGGCCCCACCCCCCCTCTCCCCTGAATGGCTGACTGACCGACAGCCGCGGGAGCCAATAGCGCCGCTGCTCTGTCTCAGCCAATCAGAAGAAGGAGGAGTGTACTGGATGGCTGAGGGGGATCATGGACTTTGCTGGAGAGAGAAGGAGGTCAGGTAGGTAATTTGGGGGGGGGGGAGGAGCTGCTACACAGGTTTTTTTTTTTTTTATCTTTATGCATAGAATGCTTAAAGATAAAAAAAACCTTCTGCCTTTACAACTCCTTTAATTTTCAATTTACTAGAACTTGCGTTGTCTGCGGTGAGCAAAGAACAGGGTATCTTGATCACGCTGTACAGGACACAGGCTGAATCATAGGCTGCTACCCTAAGGTAACTGGACACTGGCAAAGTTTTTTTGGGAAATCCTAAGAGTTGGAGGACATCTGTTATAGTTTGCCTTTTTATGGGCGATAGATGTCCCAGACCCGTGGGCTCAATCAGTGGTCTCAAAAGGTGTACAAAAAAAACTTTACCCCGACATTTTCTTCTTGTCTCAAACCAACTTAATCTTCTCCAGGACAGTCAGATCTGCAGACAGCCCTGAACAATTTCTTAGTCCAAGGGCAATATTCCCTACGCACACATTTAAGAAACTGGCTATTCATTAAAGTGGTGTTCCACCGAGAAAGAAAAAAAAAAAAAAAAAACATTTGGAAAAAAAAATTTATTTTTTTTACTCACCTCTAAATGGCTGTTGCTAGGGGGTCCCTCGTAGTCTGCCTCCTTCAGTGCCTGGGCTGGTGACATCACTTACCCTGGGCGCAGGAAGGGCTCAGCTCTGCCCCCTCCCCCTTGTCAATCTGGGACACATTATAGGTCCCAGATGACTGAGCGGGCAATCACGGGCCGTGGGCCGCTTGCGCATGCGCAGTGGGGGGCGCCCACAGTTGCAATGATGGCGCCGTCGAATGGAGGGGGGGGGAGGAGCGGGGCTTCTGTCCCCCGCATCGCTGGACCCTGGGACAGGTAAGTGTCCGATTATTAAAAGTCAGCAGCTGCAGTATTTGCTGACTTTTTTTTTTTTTTCTAATGGGAACTCCTCTTGAATGCTGGGTGCTGTAATGACCATAGGCTGGAAACCGTGGATGATCAAAGTGAAGAAAATTTTCACCACTGATGACATGTTCGTCACTCAACCATTTCTTGTCCCAGGGAGCTGTCATTCCAGTTTGTCTGGAGGACACATTCAAAAAATTCTTTCAATCCTGTTCACTGTGCCAAAACCCAACAAGGGTATTCGTTCTATGCTGGATCTAAAAGCCCTAAACAAGTACCTTCATGTCCCAAAGTTTGGTATGGAATGTGCCCCTCAGACAAGAAAATACTTGTGGTAGACCGCCAAATCTACATATCACCACTTAACCATCAGCATTTCCTGCGTTTTCCAGTGGGAGATTAACAGGAAGAGGAAGCTCTGCAACTCCAGAGGAACAGTAAACAAAGGTGCTCTGGTTCGTAACTCCTGCAAGACCAACCCCAGATAACATTCCAACAAAAAGCCGGCAACATGGTAGAAAGCGCAGGGTAAAGGCCAATTAATATACAAAACGTGGGTAAAAATCAGCCAAGGAACTCCTTGGCTGGTTTTCATACACTTTTTGTACATTAATAAATGTACTTTTACCTTTCGGATTCTGAGATGTTGCTGAATTTTTCTGAAGGATTCTTCTACTCTTATCTGCAAACATCCAAAGGACTATTCAGATGCTTAAAGCCTTGTTGGGTAATCAAGTTTCATAAGTCTGCTCTCCAATTTCTCGTCTAGAATACTCAGACCTCATTATGGACACAGCCCAGGCAAAAAAAGTCTTTCATTAAAACAATATTCTCTAAGAGCTCATGCTTTAATCATAAGATCAAAGAGACAGCCCTCAGCAAGATTCTCTACTAGAGTTTTGGGTTACATGGTAGTTTCATTTGAGGCTGCTCCCGTTAAATGCCATTCAAGGGCCCTCCAACTCAAGCTCTGAATCAATGAATCCACCATCAGGGTCACCCAATCTGGGTACATTCAGACATTGCCACAGCTGAGGCCTTATCAACCACCAAGGGGGTACCAGGAAACCTCAATGAAATTAAGTCTGATCACCTTATGGAGGTGATGGTGGAAAAATACTGTCTAGCCCCCCTCAGCTGTTCCTATCCCAGGAGTAGACTATTGGAAGGTGAACTACCTCACTGTCTCCAACAGGACCAGGGAGGATAGGCCATTCATCTCAACATCTTCAATCTCCCGAGTGAGTCAGAAGGGACTCCTCTCTAATGTGTTCAGAACCCCTGGCGTTTCATTGAGAAAGAGTGCATCAAAAAGGCAAAACGATTCTGGTGTGCTTTCTATTAAAAAAAAAAAAAAAAAAAAACATAACTCTTATTAGTCCAGGTTCCTGAGTGCACACTGGATGGAATGCGTTAACACAAAAAACTTTGAGAAAACATTTCATTTTAAGGCTCAGAATATCAGTAAACACACCTTTTGGTAATTTTTAACCTTTTCCTAAAAAAATGTGTATCAGATTGTGTCCAGCCCATATTCCACAAGAAAGACTCACCCCCATAAGGCAGCGGCACATATTGGCATAGGCTACAGAAAAGTTTGGCTCAGAGATGGCTTTCTCAAATATCAAGTCGATTACACCCTTTAGTCGGTCCTCGGTATCTATGGCTAAATCAGTGACCTGCTTCATGAGCTGCTGAAACATCTGCGGTGTCAGCTTGTTGAGAATACTGCGCACTCTGCGGAACAATTCCTACAAAAAAAAGAAGACCATTAGCACTGCTGTGTGCAATACTGAACAAGACAGACATTTAAAAACACACAATATCTGCATATAACAACTTCCTTGAAACAAACCTTGCAAAAGCTTAAGCTCAGCAAAGAAACATAACATATAGATTTAATGCATAAAACTAAATTTTATTTAAGAGTTACAGTATGTTTCCAAAAACAACATTTTACCTTAACAAAAGTGCTTAAAATACAGCCAATCTTAAATGGCTCCAACATCAACTCACCTGTGTCTTCAGAGATTCGGCATCATCTTCATCACCTGCTCTTTTATTCAGTGGTTTCCACGCTTTTTCAGCTTTATTCAGCTGAACATTCTCATTTAATGACACAGCTGCAATAATTTTCCGAGGCTCCTTTCGTGGTCCCTGTTGAGATCGTCGAGGACCCATTCCAGCTGGCTGCAGAACAAAAAATGTAAGGGTTCAGGTACTTTACAACAAAGCTGTTCAGAACAACTGTGCAGTATAAAAAATGTACACTCCATGCTAGCTTGATACGGAAATGCATTGAACAGCATTGCTACCAAGATGCTAGTTGACATTGTATTATATTTGAAATTATATTCTGAAATCAAATCAAGCAGAAAGTCACCAAGTTTTATCTAAACCACTAAACAAAAATGAAAAAAAAAAAGCCACTTACTGGTCCACGAT
The DNA here is from genome assembly GCA_037952925.1 of Lithobates clamitans. Lineage (NCBI taxonomy): Eukaryota > Metazoa > Chordata > Amphibia > Anura > Ranidae > Lithobates > Lithobates clamitans. The sequence continues at coordinate 485,306 of JBBGZY010002450.1, forward strand.
TGCCCATAGTAGGCTTGCCAAGATTGGCAAAATGTGGGGTGAAGTCTGGCCCACAGTTCATGCCAGTCAATCTTGCCGGATCTAGAGGCCTAAGAGGAGTATGGTTGGCCTTTTGAAAACACAAAAAATATGATTAGAAAGAGATGACAACTTCTATCTCAAATTAGGATATTTAAAAAAAAATACCCACCTTATCCAGCACTACATCCGTAATCTGAGGGAGACCTTCTGGTTTTTGCATACTGGCCACAATAAACTGAAAACCAAGCAAAAATTCCCGGTCATAGCTTTTCTTATCTTCAGGGCTTAACGGCTTCCATTGTTCTGTAGGAATAATACATGAAGTCAGAATCTAACCATTCACATCTGTTGGACTACTAAAAATGATAGGCCTAGTTAGCTCAACTTATTTTTTTTCTTTAAACTTATCTTAAAATCTATTGCTTGGGGGCTATTCAGGGACACCAGAATTCAGAAACAATCAGGTCATACAACCAGTGACACCGGCAAAAACAAAAAAAGCCAGCCCCTGAATAACCCCTTTTTTACCCAGGTCTTTTTAAGTTTTGTGGAAAATTAGGACCAAGGGTAAAAGCAAAACAGAGGAGTTGGACCTGCATTCCTAAATGGACACCAAGAAATAGATTTCACAACAACATTTATTCCCCCCCCCCCCCTTTCTCATCTACTGCGTGGTCAAGAATTCATATCGGGGGGAACCATTATATTCCCAACCTTTAGCAATCTGTGAAAGAAGGTTCTATAATAAAAATGAGTTTGCCTGGCCAGGCAACTAATATCACACACACACAGACACACACACACTAATGAATGTAAGAATCATCACCGCTTAAATATCCCATAAGAATAAAACCCAGGACTGGTAGATAACTAAAGTATCAACCCTAAAGTTAGCCCAAATGAAAAAGAACGTAGAGTACATAAGAAGTACCCCTAGTAAGACAGGCTGGAATGATTGGAATACCACAATCTCAGACTGGAGCAAGGGAACAACAAAACAAGAGGGTTGTCAAAAATCACCCACATTAACACCCGGAGGGGTCTCTGGGACTGGACAGAGGAACTCTGCAGGACCTGCCTACCCCAGAGCATAGAACGTGCTTCTAAGAATCTCCTGATAACCTCCAGTCTAGAAGAGCATCCAAAGTTTTGGAGCAAGGGAAAGGAACCTGAGCCACACGGCCAAATACATTTACCTGACCAAGGTCAGGACTGAGGTAAGGATCTGGAGAAAATTCCTCAAAAAGCGACAGATCAGTAAGGATCCATTTTCAGGTCTTACGAAGGCCTCCAGATGTATTCTATCCTTAACAGCAGGAGCGCACACATAAGCTGCTTGCTGACAATCCAGTGCACAAGCCACTCCTTTTGGTGCAGAGATCTCAGCTTGAGGAGATCCAGATGCTGATGTCTCCAATGCAGACTGTGCATTTAAGAGTAATACTCTCAAAAGTTGTCCAGCATAGGGACCAGGCTACTTGTGTTGTCAGCACTCCCAAACTCTCAGGAGGTAGGGGAAGCTCCTGCAATGACTAGGTGATGGTCTGATGGCATCCAAATCGGGAAACAAGCTAACAGTGGGTTCCCCAAAGGATGTGGCGTACCCTCAGGGAAACAGCTGCCCCATTCACTATTGGTTCATGCAAGCTGTGCTCCGCACAGCGGTCTATAACAGAGCAGAGCACTCAAATATAAACAAGCCCCCCTAGACTAGTTACAAACAGATATCTATTCGCTCATATTCTACATGGCTTCCAAGGCAAAGCAGATAAGAGACAGTCTAAGACCGCTTTCACACTGGGGCGGTTTGCAGGCGTTATTGTGCTAAAAATACCGCCTGCAAACCGACCCAAAACAGCCGCTGCTGTTTGTTCAGTGTGAAAGCCCGAGGGCTTTCACACTGAAGCGGTGCGCTGACAGGAGAAGAAAAAAACTCCTGCAAGCCACATCTTTGGAGCGGTGTATTCACTGCTCCTGCCCATTGAAATCAATGGGGCAGCGCGGCTATACCGCAGCTATAGCCGCGCTATACGAGCGGTTTTCACCCTTTTTCGACCGCCAGCGGGGGTTAAAACCGCACCGCTAGTGGCCGAACACCGCCGCAAAAACGACGGTAAAACAGCGCTGTTTTACCGCCGACGCCCCCACCGCCCCAGTGTGAAAGGGGCCTTAGGGTTTATATCCCTATATTATATTTTATTACACTGCTGAGCTTCTGCCCCAAACTCTGTCCAAAGTGGCAAAGTAAAATTATTTACACAACACTACTATGATGATCATCCACTTGGTTACTAGATGAAAACATGCACTACAATTCAAGCATCAGATTGTACAAAAATATTTGAAAAGTTCTAAAACTTGCTTCAGATACCAAAATATCATGGAATGACAAGTTGGCAAAAGGTGCCAATGACTTACCCGCTTTGTATTTATACTTATGATCCCCTGGCTTGATATTTTCAGCATCTAATTTATCCTCTTTCTCCTCCCACGTCTCGTCCTGCTCTTCTGCTGGGACATTAGGGGTCTGCTCAGGTTCTGGTGCTGCAGGAGGTGGGATAGCAGCAGATTCTGGTGCTTCACTGGAGCCATCTCTAGCCTACAGGAGGTAAATAAAATGGTAACATAAGAAACGTCATACTACCCTAACAATTTTCAAGAAAACTATCCTACCCTTATGTTTTAGCCACTTCACGCCCAAAGACGTCATATGGACTTCTCTGAATGGTGCAGATTCCCTGCACTGTAATAATTATAGCTGCAGTTAGACTATTGCAGCAGGGCATTGCAGACTATTGCAGCAGGGCATTGCAGACTATTGCAGCAGGGCATTGCAGACTATTGCAGCAGGGCATTGCAGACTATTGCAGCAGGGCATTGCAGACTATTGCAGCAGGGCATTGCAGACTATTGCAGCAGGGCATTGCAGACTATTGCAGCAGGGCATTGCAGACTATTGCAGCAGGGCATTGCTGCCATCTGATCTCTCCCTTCCGCTGTACAGATCAGTACACAGAGGGGAGAGAGGAACCGGCGTCATGACATGACGCTGGTTTGTTACAAGTGATCGCTCCATCATTTGACGGAGCGATCACATGCCAAACGGCCGCCGCTTCGGAGCTAGGCCGAAGCCGCGGCCTTTCCTATGGCCGAGGCCACAGAGCGCTCCGCGGATCGCGGGTGTCCCGATCTGCGGAGGTTGATCCGTACGGGTCACGGATCGATGACGATCCGTTGCACCCCTACTAAAGGTGCTGAAAAATCTCAGGCAACAAGAAGCATCACACTTTGAGGATAATCCAATGTATGCTTCAAACATTCCAGAGGAAAAAAAACCACAGGGCACACAATGTTATATATTTATGATAGAGACTATAATGAAGTGTGTGTGGTTGGGGATTTTTTTTTTTTTGTAGGCTTTACTCTCGGTTTTTACCTGGAGATCTGGCCAGTAATATACCCCCTGCATTAGAGCACCTAAAATTTGACATCAATAAAAGCCGATCATTGTAATGATCCCTGTCGGTGTTTAATAGTTTGTCTCAACCCCCTAACTGCTACATCTGCAGGGTAGCTTGTTCTGTTGAAAAACAGACTGACCAGATCAGGTAAAAAATAAGGGAAAGCCTAATAAAGTAAACTAAGCCACCACACATCTATAAATTGGTAAGCTGCAAAATATTTTTTGCTGGTTTTGCAAGGTTTGCCTATGGGTTTTAATACCACTAGACAAGAAAGATGGTTTCCTACGACTTAAACGGTCAATCCATCCAGAACTGATATTTCAGTTCTTGGTAGCTGCTGGTTTGTGGAAGCAATGTATCGTATTGAACATAACCCAATTAATACGGTTTGGGGGACACACACAGTCAAAAAAAAATAAAATAAAAACTTGCAATTTCCTTATGAGGCTTATTCTTTTATTACAATAAACAATCACTCACCTCTTTAAATGCGTCCAACAGATCTCCAACGGCATCTTTCTTATTTAAATCTTTTATTTTTCTTTTCTTTTTTGGTACCGACATGGCAACTGTGGGAGAGAGGTGAAAAGTTACCCAACAAAACAGCCACCAACCTAAAGAACGCACCTCTGAAGAAACACTAATAAAAAAAAATTAAAAAAACACGCATTTTTTTGTCTACTCAAAGATACAAAATAGAATGAAACTTTACAGAGCCAACCTCACAGGAAACTACTAGCAGGCACAGCATAAAAACAGGATTATAAAGTAAACATAGCACACATCTTTTGCATACATACCTTGGGAGTTAATTGGAATTTTGATTTATTGCTTCCCACAAGATTGGTACTTGTTAAATGCACACTTAACGATTAGCGTTTGACCATACAAAAGCAGTCTTTTTTAAACTGTACTCATGTGTAAAAAATAAATCTTGCATGAGAGCAGACACCACAGGATGTCCACTATTTTGTTATAAAGGACTCTTCTTCCATGCCCCTTTATAAACTAAACTAGTTTACTTTAACTGGCCCCGTCTGTGGTTTTGCACCAAACATCACACCCCCCCTTCCAATGAAAACACCCTCATCGACCACCCAAAGCAGTCTCATTGGGGAATGCCAGTTGACAGATCTTACCCATAAAATCCGACCCAGTAACCAAAACTAAAAATCAGGAAAGTGGTACTGAAGCAACTTTTTGCTAAGGTTTAAAGCAGGCATCTTGTGGTGTTGGTTCTTAAGCAGTACTGTCAAGTTTACAATGAAGCAGAGGTTCATCACTCAACCAGTGGTCAAGTAGGCGCAAAAAACACAAAAAAACAAAACAAAAAAAAACAAAACAAAACAAAAAACAAAAAAAAAAAAAACAGACTGGCCTCAGGGGTGCCTTTAACATCAGTCACTTAACTGGGTATATGTAAGGGCCCTTTCGCACTGGGGCAGTTTGCAGGCGCTATTGCGCTAATAATAATAATGTAAACCGACCCAAAAGTGCCGCTGCTTTGTCTCCAGTGTGAAAGCCCCGAGGGCTTTCACACTGGAGTGGTGCGCTAGCAGGACGGTAAAAAAAGTCCTCCTAGCAGCATCTTCGGAGCGGAGTGTATACCGCTCCTGCCCTTGAAATCAATGGGACAGCGTGGCTACACCACCGGCAAAGTGCCTCTGCAGAGGCGCTTTGCGGTGGTTTTTAACCCTCTCTCGGCCGCTAGCGGGGGAAAACTGCCCCGCTAGGGGCCGAATACCGATGGTAAAGCGCCGCTTACAATAGCGCCGCTTTACCGCCGACGCCGCCCCAGTGTGAAAGAGCCCTAAGGGTTTACAACCCCTTTAAATCTTGCAACAGATCTGGTTTTACCTGGCACAGGGACATCTGAGCTTTGTTTTGGAGCCTGGACAGGAGTTTGCTCTGACTCCGCAGGAGGCTCCTTCCCAGTATCTTCCTCTTGTGGTACAGGATCAACAACAGCTACCTTCTGCTCCTCAGGCTCAGCAATGGGGCTCACATGAGTTTCCTGCTCAGTTTCATGTGCATCAAGTTCTTTAAGTGCAGGGCTTCCTTCACCATTTGTTAGTAGCTCTTCTGGCTGAGCTATGGGGGAATCAATCAGGGGTTCAGAGTGGCAAACCGGTGGTGGCTCCAACTGTGCAGGTGGCACAGAAACTTCTTCAGAGATGCCATTCGTTTGAACTTCAGTTGTAGTCAAAGTGCCCTCAATGGAATCTGTTTCCTCTACAGGCTCTGGAGCAGGTTCCTTTGTTTCATCAAGGCAAGGCTCAGGTGAACTTTGGGTTGGGGGAGCCTGTACGTGATACTCTGTTTCTGGAGCTACTAAAGAGGAATCCTGTTGTAAAGCAGAATCCTGTGAAACAGACACATCAGATAGCGAAGATAGATCAGACTCCTCAGGAGGCTGTACAACAGAAGCTTCTGGCAGAGGGTCTGCTTGTTTGACAGCTGTCTCTGTAATGGTAATTTCCATTAGGACTGGGTTCTCTAAAATAGATGCAAGAACCTCTGGCTGTATTTCTTCCTGAGATGAAGGATTTTCCATCAAGGGCACTTCCTGTGTAATGAGAGGCGCCAACAAAGGTACCTCAGGTGTAGTGTTATCAAGAGTTAAGTCTTTCTCACAAGCCAAGTTCAATTCTGTTTCTATAGGAGGAGAGGAGGAGGGGCTCTCAGGAGACTTGGTCAGCACTTGGGTGTTCTTTGAGCTGTCATCTGGAAAGTAAGAGCGGAAATTAAAGCCAAAACTTTCATAGTGGGAACCAGTTGAAAGAATAGGAAAGCCTTTTACTACAGAAACACTTTCTTTACCCTGCAGCACACACCCCACCTAATAGAAGGTATATCCATCATCTATATAGCAGTAATAGTTTACTGTGAATGCATTATCTGGAAATCTAGTTCACGAACCTAATGGTGGACAGGTATACTTATTTAGTAAAGGTTATACTGATCTAAAGCTGAACTGGAAGTGGTTAACTCTGTGTCCTTTGTGTGGCTAAATAAGCAGGCAACGCAAGTTCAAACACTGCGTCAGACATTCACAAGAGTCTCTTGAAAAGAAGTAGAGTAGCATGGTCCAATGTGGAAGAAAAATTTGCAAACCTATTTTATTTGAAGAAAAAAATTTTTTTCTCTCGTACGGAATGAATGCAAAATGCATGCATATCCTAAACAGAACTTTGTTCAAAACAGAAATAATGTGTTCAAAAGTGACCAATTAGTAGCTAAACATCAATCCACACACTTCTCTCGGGGGCTGCCATACCCAAGAATTAAAATCCCAAAGCAAAAGACTTGCATGCTTCTCACCTGGACGCACTACAATAGGCACATGGACGCTCTCTCCATTCGCCTGAACTTCAGAGCCTCCAGTTACAGACTAAAAAAGGGAAAGAGACATGGTTTAGATTGTTTAATTGGAATATATGTAAAAACGACAACTGTACATCTGAATACAAGCAATATTTTTATTGCAACTACAGAATAACCTTTAAAACCTAAATCACTACTATGCAACCAAGTCCTTACAAGTCAATGGTCCTTTCAAAGCTCCTTTTAAAACTACAAGTTATTTTGCTAAGCAAACTATAAAAACTTGGTCCGGAATCCACAGGGTATTTCTGTAAAACGAGGCTGCCAAGCAATTATCTGAAAAAACACTGTGTAGGCCTCAAAGGATAGTGAATTTTTAATATTCAGGGCCATATTGTTTCATTCAGTTACTGTGCCCACAAACTACTACTTGATTTCTAGTCCAAATATATGCGGATGTCATTTATTCTTATTCATAACATTCTTTCTAGAATAGCTGCTGTTTATTTGCCCGACTCTGCATCTAAATGCCACAACATTTGGTGCATTTGTTTACTTAAAAACTAAAAAGCCAAATTCCACAGAATTCAGTTTTAGGATGGCAGAGGTGGATTTCATCACTCACTAGAGGTTTTTTATTGGTCCCAGAAGCCCCAGTGGCAAAGCTCTTCTTTATGGTCCCGACCCCAAGGCATAACAGTGTAATACTTTATGTGACCTGTATTCCTTACATGCATAACATCCATATTTGGTTCCTGGGTAAGCATATCTCAGCAAAAGAATCCATGAAAGATGCAAGATGCCAACACATGGATTTACCTCTACCAGAAATCAATCAAGAACAATGTACTAATGGAAAAGCTGTCCTACAAAAACAGAAAACATTTACAATCCTAATCAAAAAGGTTACAACATAGTGAGAAAGTGCTTTACCTGAGGAGGTGTTGGCGTTGATGAAGTTCTTCCTCCAGACAAGATTTCCTCAGTGATATCTTTACCACCTTGGTTTGGATCTCTGATCCTTATCTAATGAATGAACACCAGAAATCAGGCTACATAAGTAGACTGTCGAGTATTCTATTTAAGGTGGCCATAATTAGGCAGATGATTCACAAAAAATGCTGAGACTTCTGCACATATTTCAACCCATGTTACACCTTGTGACTAAGATCATGTAGCGTTTTTACATGCTTAAAACCTTCTATGCATTATGTGCATAAAAATGGGGCAGACTTTTAGGTCTCCTGCACACTGCTGCCCAAAAACAATGTTTTCAGGCATACAGCTGGCTGTTTTTTTTACTGATGTAAATGCAGACCATTATTTTCAATGTACTTGTGAAGATAAAGAATATCTTGCGTATAGATCAGGAAAAAAAAAAACAGAAAATCAAGTTGCAGGTCAGTATTTATATATACACACACACACACACACACACACACACACACACACACACTTCCGTCATTAAAATAAAGCTAGAAGATTTTTTACGCTTGTATGCGCATTCACACAAATGATATACAGCTGCCAGGAATGCCTGATGCTCATACATCAATAGAGTGTGCAAGAGGCCTTAAATAGTCTATTTGCAGTTGAAAATAAGAAGTTCTCTACATGTTCAGTATTAAGATAATAAATTATTATAATATTATATAATAATAACAATAATAATGACCCTGCTTGGTCACAAGAATGACTATAATATTATATATAAATAAGACCCTGCTTGGTCACAAGCATGACTTAAATCATGCACCTACCTCAAATATAAATTTTATTTGACATAGTTTTAAACTATGATAGCAAAAAAAAAAAAAACAAAAAAAAAAAAACAACCTTCTTTTCTGAAGCATCTTTTACACACAAAAATTTTACAAGATGAAGAAAGGTTCACGAAAAGATAAGAAAACACTCCCAGAACCCAGGGACAGCCACGTGGAGACTGTGTACTGCCATGCGCTTTAAAAACATAACATAAAGGCAGCCACAGACCTCTCTGGATAGCAGCCACATGAGACCTGTGCATACAGGGCAACAGGAAATCCACCGAGGAAGCTTTAGCAGAGTTCCCAGAGCAGATTTTTTACCAGGTTAATCTAAGCACTGACAGAGCAAAGCACTTCTGAGAAAAATACATCACGTGACTAAGCTAGGTATTACTTCACACAGCTCCCTATATATCTGTGTCAACACTAATCACCTCATTGACTGTGTATAATGATCTAGAAATATTGTCAGGAAGACAGTCCAAGCAAGTTAAGGGAAAGCAGACAAAATGAAAGAACATTAAAATAGGAGAAAGAAAATGAACAGGAGAAATATATGAAGTCATAAGGAAATATATTGTTCGAGAGCAAGAAAGATGGGTCTAAATTGCAAGAGAGTAAGCAGGATAAGGAAAGATAATCTTACGCAGCATGTGAAGCACTCTGCCAGATATCTGAACACAAATTCATAAGGCTTGTCTGAGATGGGTGGAGTTCCAGCTGTAATTAGCATTAGCTTTCCTCATAAATTCCCCAGGCCTGAGTTGTCTTCTGAGGCCACTTTTACAAGACTTGCTATGCGTGGCTCTGCTCCACCCAGTAAAGTCATGTCAAAGCTGGGGACTAGCAATTTTAGTATCACAATTATATTTCCACTGAATGGTCATATCCACTCAATATTACTTTGTTCTGTTTAAAGTGTAAGGCTGGCCATACATTATACAAATTTTCTTTAGATTTACCAAAACCATATAATATGGGTGGTCAAACCTAAACACTTTTACTTTACAATGTGTGAGGCAGGCCTTTGCACTACAGAGTTGAAGGTAAATCTAAAAGGTAATTGAACAAGAAAATTGTATAATGTATGGCCAAGCTTAAACGCACCTTTACAGAAAATCTGTAAGTTGATCTTACATCAGATCCCCTCCCCATCCAACCCGTTCCCGCTGTACTAGACTGCCGTAATCCCCCGCTGTCAGATACCAAAAAGCCGTTTTCAGGGTTTTGAAACCCCCACGGCCTAATCTTGTGTATTGGTTAGCCAGTACAGATTACAAGAATTCTAACTGGCCAGCACCGTCACAGATGGCGCTGACCAATCAGAAGCCATACTGTCAGCACTGCGAGTAGAGGAGAGAAAGCCACCGGAGTTTGAAATCCCTGGACTGGTAAAACAGTTTCAGTGTCAAGAGTGTGGGGGAGGGTGGTTAGAAATCGTGGCAATCTGGTACAGCGGGACCAAGTAGGATGGAGAGGGGGCCCAGTGTAAGGTCACATTAAAGATTTTCTGTAAAAGGAACTTATAGTTTGAAGGAATGTTAGAAGACCCCCCCCCCCCCTTTAAAAAAATAAACAATGGCTGTGCACAAAGCAGCCCCGATTCTCCTTTTCTTGGGTCCCCCCCTTACCGATGCTCTGGGCAGAGTGCATACCACCTCACTCATACACCCAACCTCCCACCCACGTCACCCCTTTCTGTTGAAATCTCCTACGACCCACCTCATCCACAATCCCCCCAGTACCTGTTGCCCAATTATTCACCCACACCAAAACTACACAGCCTCCCACCTCAAAGTGCCTTCCACCCACTTCTCCCTCTTAAAATATCTGCCACCCAGTCTCATACCAACCCCTCCCCACCACTACAGCACCTGCCACCTCCGCAAACTCCCACTACTGGGAGGTGAAGACTGAAGAGCAACGAAATTTTACTATTCCCTGCAGACCCTTGATATACACATTTCAACAGAATGACAGCATCACTAAAAGCCAAAGCAATGAACAAGGTGAGCAGAAGGTGGTGAATGGCGCAAAGAAAAAAAAAACAGTAAGGGAAAAAATAAATAAATCTGTAAAATCTTCAACTTACAGTCTTTCGTTCTCGCTTTGGAGGAATTGCCTGGTTTATCATGACTTGGGCTCCGGGCACCCCTGGAGGAAACTGCTGCTGGGCAGGATAATATGCTCCTGCTAAATAAAAAGCAGAAAGTCACCCCCAAGGCAAAAAAATAAATAAATAGAAAAAAAATAAAATAAACCCCACACACAATCTTCTAGAGCAATTTTCTTATTTGGGAGCAAAATAAATGTCCCTGCTTAATCTTGTTAAGACACATACAACTCTTAAATCCCCATCTACAGCCACTCTCTAAACTAAATACATCTAAATCTGGTTAAGTCCTCGGATACTTGCATACTTTTTGCAGTTCTAAACTTAACAGAGCAGTGAAGAAAGTGAAGGGTGTTTTTCAAGTAAAGTGACCGTCTATTCCAAAATCCAGGCCTGCATGTAACCCTTAAAGGCTGGGAGTTCAGACATAACTGATCTGGCATACAACTGCAAAAACTAACTTTAATAAGATTACCTCCACACCATTTCCTTTTCTGAACCCAAAACCCCTTAATCCACAGTTAAAACTTACAGGATGACTCTGCAAATCACCGCTGCCCCCACTCATACCGAGCTTCTTTGCTATATCACAGCTACACTGAACTAAATATAGTCAAGTCCTGATCATATAAACATCGTGAAGGGGGAGGTGTGGAGAGCAACTAGAAGGATTGTACAGTTACAGTATCTATGACAAAAAAAAAAAAAAAGTGGCTAGCCCTCAAAAACCATACCCCAAAGATTAAATGCATAATGGCTAAGGAATTACATTAATGACTATGTACTAGTTAAAAAACAAAAAAAGAACAAACAAAAAACAAAAACGAAAAAACACAAAAATCACCACACATGGTCTCACTCACCATATGTGCCAAACTCTGAGGGACTAGCACTAGGAAAAAAGCCAGCAGTGCCAGGTTGCACGGGGTACTGCTGTGTGGGCATAACGTAAGAGCGACCCTGCAAATGAAACAGATGCAATATAAAACGTTCTTTAAGTGAGGAGGAACTAAATCTAGCCAATAACCTTATTTTGTGTGTTGCTGCTACTTACCTGTCCACCTTGTATATAGTAGCCCTGGGAAGGATAGGATAACTGTGAGGGAATCATCATCACTTGAGAACCAGCGGGATAAACATGGGCAGGAGGCACTGCACGAGCCGAAGAAGAACTCTGGACTCTGGTAGCGTTGCTAGGAGGTTGGGTCCTGCTCTGGTAATAATGCTGGGAGGATGACAATTCGTAAAAATAAAAACACAAAACTCTACAACAAACTATAAAATTAGCTGTACAATTTAAATGCTCGTACCAAACCCGAGACAGTTACTAAAATTGTATATGAATGATGGTAAACCAATCTGCTCTCTAACTCCTAGACAGCTGAACCAATATTAAGGGAAGTCAGGGGGGAAACAGTACTACCATTTCAGATAATGCCAGTGTCCAATGACCTGAAGCCTACATATAACCATATGAATATAATCCTGTATGAGATTTAGATATTATTCACACACATATACACCCCTATACGTATATCCTTCAGTCCCTTTTTTGTGCTGTACGTATATACACACGTTCAATTTGTGTATGTTTTTTTTCTATTTCTTTCTGGCACCAACAGGAGGAACGATTACTAAAGTTCAGAAGACACAAGAATAGAAGTCACAGTTGTTGATAGTAGCTAAAAGGCAAGGCATCACCAAAAAGGAGGAAAATGTGTACACCAACACAGCCTGGCTTATTTTATAAAAGCATAAAGCAGCATGCAAGGTGCTGTATTCCAATGAGGATTCACATGGACCGTGGAAAACAAAATTTCATTGGTTTATGTATTACTACAGTTTGGTAAAAAAAAAAAAATGTTGGCACCATGAAGAGCTTTAATCATTTGAAAAGGCTCCTGGCACCTTGAACTACCCACTGCAATGGAAAGGTGAGAAAAGTCATAGCTCTAAGGCCCCTTTCACATGGATGGACCGATCGTGTCTGCCTGTCAGTTTTTTAGGTGGACCCGATCAGACTATCTATTGCTCTCTATGGAGCAATGGATGTCAGCGGGCACATATGTCTATTGACAACCGCCGACATTTGATCCGATCCCGTTCGCTAAAAGCAGATGGATAGGGATCTATTCCTCACCCATCTGGTGGGTCGAATGGAAATGGACAGACGGTCCGTTTCCATCTGACAGCCCATAGAGGACAGCAGGCTGTATCCATGTCTGCTCTACATCAGCCTGTCATCCGCCTGCTCAGCATGGATCAGGGGAGAGATCCCCTGCTAAGCAGGCGGATCTACTGGCAGACTCTGCCGGTGTGAAAGGGACCTAAATAGTAAGGTTAAAGTGGATTTCCAGGCTAACTAATCCTAAAACTGCTCCCGCCCCCTTCTGACGCCTATACTAACTATTCTGTGGAAGATCCATCTATATATTTACCTATTTTCAGGCAGCTCAAGTCCAGTCATGCGATTGGCTCCCTTATGTCAACTAGCAGCAGCTTCAGGGGAGAGGGAGCACCGGCAATGGTTTTCCCCATAGTAGGTCAATGGGCGACATCACTGCTCAGTCATTCCAGCCATCTCCTCTCCCCTGCAGTTGACATGAGATCCCATGAAAAGGACCAGCCTGAAAATATTTTAAGTAGAAGTTCACCCTAACACTAAAATCTCTAAATCTACAGACATCCACGATCCAAGACTAACCTATCTAGCCCTGTAAAGAAGAAATAGCTATACATACCTTTTTTGAAGCCAGTCCTGTCTCCAGTGGCAGAAGCTCTGCAGAGGAGACAGCCGACAACTGCTGAGAAATGAATGGGAAGTGACGTCACCCATAGACTTACAAAGGGGCTTTTATTGTCTGCTGTCTCGTCTGCACGCGCCTCCACAGAGAAGCTGCCGCTGACAAAACAGGACTGGCTTCAAAAAAGGTATGTATAGCGATTTTTTCTCTTACACTAGTTAGTATGCGTGTTAAAAGGAGGGTGGGATCAGTTTTCTGTGGGAATTTCTGTATAAGCTGATAAAGATTTTTTTCCATTTGGAAACATGCCAAAACATGGACTGCCACAGATGTTTCAAAAAATGCTGGGTGTCGCCAAGCCAGAAAAAAAAAAATCATTTCGATTTGAAAGTTTCACTTCCTGCACGACTCCGCACTAAGGCCACAGACATCCAAACAACTAGCAAGGTGTCTGCCACGACGCACTACACATCTTTCATGACAGGTCACCTTTATCCCATGTGGCCTGTATTGCCATACTACATAGCAATACAGATTTTCCACTTCTGACCAGCAATTAATGTATAGTAAAACAATGTGAAGGGTTACCTGAATTGATCTGAATCCTGCCTGTTAGAAGCAGCAGAAACAAGAAGTAGAGAGTGGAAGGAGACAAATGTGAAAAATTACACAAGAGGGGGTCATCAATATAGACGAATAAATGAGCAAGAACGTAGTCTTGTTAATAGAACATATGGCGCCAGAACAGAAAATTCTCAATTAACAGCTCAGTGGAAGGGTCAGAATTACACACATTGTAAAGCCAATAGGTGTAAGGACACATCATAACATCAACATTTTTAACAATACAATTCTACGGAGTTGGGAAAACTACTAATATAGTAGGGAAAAATTTGCCATTTAATACATCCCAAACAGGTTTCCGCTTTGAATTCTAGTCTCCTTACCCTTTCCTCTTTCCAAGTAGGGAAGCAAAAAATGCCAATTTCAGGGCAGAAGTTTCCAGCAATAAAAACCGAGACACTAAACTCAAAATTATATATAATCTGTAAATTAAGGCGACTTTCAGAAATAAGTGTTAATAGTTTATATTTATCAATACCAAAATGGAAAGTAAATGAACAGAAGAGAAATGCAAATCAACCAACTTTACCTAGCAATTATTTTAGGTACATTTGCACAGTTTCTAAGGAACTCAGCAGGTAGGTTGTTCCAAACATCTTGGAGAACGAACCACAGATCTTCTGTGGATGTAGACTGCCTCAAATTCTTTTGTCTTAGTGTAAACCCATACAGACTCGATGTTGAGATCAGGGCTCTGTGGGGTCCAAACTGTGACTTCCAGAAACTCCTTGCTCTTTACACAGAAGATAGTTCTTAATGACATTGGCTGTAAGTTTGGGGTCGTTGCCCTGCTGCACAACAAATTTAGGACCAATCACACACCTCACCTCAAATTTATTCTGCAGGAGGACAACAACCTTTAAAACATACAGCCAATGTCATTAAGAACTATCTTCAGTGTAAAAAAACAAGGAGTCCTGGAAGTGATGGCTTGGCCCCCACAGAGCCCTGAACGCAACATAAGGTCTGTCTGGGATTACATGGGGGAAAAAAAAGACAGAAGAATTTGAGGGAGCCTACAAGATGTTTAGAACAACCTACCTGCTGAGTTTTCAAAAACCTTGTTCAAATGTATCTAGAATTCATGCTGTTTAGAAGGCAAAGGGTGGTCACTCCAAAATGTCCATTTTGTTCATGGATAAAAATAAACGATCAACACTTCTAAAAGCATTCTTTGATCTTAAAACAGCATTTCCCGATTCGAAAGCTTGAACAAAAAAAATACAGGCAGTCTGCCCAAGTTTTATCACAACATGGGCATAACTATAAACAAAGTAACATTTTGTTCTTAGATAGAAATGCATGAACTTGTAGATGAGGGAAGTTTAACCACTTAAAGACTAAACCTTTTTCTGACACTTGCTGCATACAAGTTGAAATCAATATTTATTGCTAGAAAAATTACTTAAATCACCCCCCCCCCCCCTGTACATACAATACATATATGCATACGCTCATAAAATATTTTTTTTGGCAGAGACCCTACAGCAGTGGTCATCAACCCTGTCCTCAGGGCCCACTAACAGGCCAGGTTTGCAAGATAACTGAAATACATCACAGGTGATATCATTTGCTGCTCAGTGATTGCAGTATTCTAGTCTGCAACTCCCCAAGATAATACATAAAACCTGGCCTGTTAGTGGGCCCTGAGGACAGGGTTGATGACCACTGTCCTACAGAAAACGGTGGTTATGTCACACTGTATTTGTGCAGCGGTCTTTAAAGAATTAAAAACAGTACAGTTAGCCCAATTTTTTTGTATAATGTGAAAGATGTTACACCGCGAGAATCGTGATCTTTATTATAAGCAAAAAAAATTGTGATTCTCATTTCAGCCAAAATCGTACAATTCTAAAATATAGATAGAAGAGATAGAAATATTATATAGATATATCACATACTGATACATCTAGCACATACTGTAGCTCTAAAGATGGCCTCAAATTATTAGAATCTGCCAACAAAGGTCTAATTCTTAGGAAAATAAAAACTACCTTAGAAGCTAGAAAAATGAACACTGGTGAAGTCTAAAAATCTATACAGTAAATGAAATGTGATCAAGTATTTTGAAAGGACTCACTTTGTGCAGAAAGTCATTTTATAAAAGGAGCATGATAAAAGTACATTTAGCACAACCATTTGTTGGTTTACGTTGGTTAGAATCCATGGGGACTATATACATTACACATTCAGATGGTCAAACTGTGTATTGCTAACAATACTAATTTATACACTCATGCAGCTCAATCATGTGTAGGAAACCAGCACTTTTTTCAGGTGTGGGTTATTTATAAAAAAAACACAAAAAACAAAAAAACACACACACACACACACACACACACACACACACACAGATATTACTAAATTTTCTTAATTATACAATATCTGCAAAATCACCACACTTCATACCCATACAATATTTTTGTTTCCACCCTCAAGAAACAAAACACACAAACCCTGGTAGAATTTAGCTACCCAATTTATCTTTCCGTTTCTTTTCTCTCCTATCAGTTTTGCATAGATTTGATCTTTTAAAATTTAAAATGACCATTCCACATTTCTAAAATTATTTCAAACCTATACTCATATGACAAAGTTCTTCCATAAAACAAATCTATTCTACTCTCAAGCCATCTTTGATTGGTGGACTCTCCTGCAAACACCAAAACCTTGGTACAAGTACAAGCCCCTTTGCTGCATTCCAAAATATTCTAAACAAATACAGGTATTTTAATTATCTTGTGGCAAATGATTTAGATCTCCTACCTGTCGGGGCTGGGGCTGCGTATTCATTTGTGAGGTCTGTGGAGGTCCAAAAACCACAGGGGCCGTAGGTGTGGGGAATTGCTGAGAATAAAAAGCAAAAAGTAATTAGTAAACATCAATGAACGATCTGAAGTCAAAGTATCACAACTAAGAGAGCCATCAACCAATGAACAACTAACACATGTGCCGTTCATTGGGTATTCCGCCCATGTCCAAACACACTGCCTGAAATAAGTAAAACATTTGAAGAAAGAATCTGCCATTTAATCCACAGGGAGTGTCTAACCTGCAGCAGTATTTATAACATTCAAATACAAAAAAGGAATTTGACTTGCCTGTAGAGTACAGGACACAGGTTTGATATTCATAGACACCAAGTTATGGGCAGGTACCTTCAGGTGATCGACATTGGAAAAGCTTTGAGAGCATTCTCTCCTGAGCATCCCTCCATAACTCTACCCCACTCAGTGATTCAGAAAGAACTTGTGGTGAAAAGATACTCCCAAAAAGGTTATTTACTTCTAAAGGGATGCAGACCCTGCAACTTTTCTCATTTGAATACCGTAAGTGCATCAGCTGATTAATTGTGAAAACAAACTCTCAGATTCACCCAGCAGATTGACTTAAACTCCTTTTTCATCAGAGTAAAAAAAAAAAATGGGAATCTGCAACTCTTTAAGAGTACTTAAAGTGAGTGTAAAGCTTCAAAATATTAAAAAACAAACATGTCATACTTACCTCCACCGTGTAGTTCGTTTTGCACAAAGTAGCTCCGATCGTCCATTTCTGGGGTCCCCTGACGGCCCTCACGGCTCCTCCCCACATCAGATAACCCCCCCGGAGAAGCGCTCTACCGGGGGGTTACCATGCGGGTGCGCTCCCCGCGTCATTGGATTTGATTGACAGCAATGGCTGCACTGCTATCAATCTATCCAATCAAGTGTCGAGAACCCCGGGCAAAAGGACAATGCGCCCTTGCTGTTAGAAATTCCAGGGCACAGGTAAGTAAAACTGGGGAGGGGGGGTTGGGGGCCAGTCAATGGCAGGTGTTTTCCCCCTTAATGCATAGGATGCATTAAGGGGAAAAAACACTAGGGTTTACAACCCCTTTAAGTTCTGGTCAAGCCCTGGTTGTAGAAAGGCCAAAATGTGAGGCACATGAGTATTTTCTGGGATTTAAGTGCCTGTGCTCAAACCAGAAAAAGAAAAATTATTTCCAGGCATGTTGGCAGCTGACCGAGAAGCAGAATGCAATAGGGGACAGTTTGAAGTAGCAGGTCTGACCAGTTTGGATGTGGCCAGGGGTCATCTCCTAAAAATCTGAGTATGTCTATCAGGTTCCAGTCAGGGCCAGGTTTGATGCAATGAAAAATCACTATTTTGAGGAGCAGTTGGAGGAAAATTTGCACTGGAGCAAAGGCATAGATTAGCCTAAACTAAGTTCAGGGAATTCCATTCAAGGAGCATCCGTTGCCAATGCTACCTGCTGTTGAACCTGGAGTGCCCCATCTCTGACATACAGTATTTGGCCTAAGATGTTGGGGCTCATTGCCCTTGGTTCAGGTGGTAATTAACCTTCCAACTGTCCACTCCCAGGATGAGGACATCAGAGGTCACTGGACAGGGTTCCTCCGTCCATATGATCAGGAATGCTGCAAGACTGCACGACTTCTGGTGTTCCTTGATGATGGATGTAGGCCAAAGCTGTTGGATTTTCTGATTGCACCCTGCTCGGGTGTTCCTGAAGAGGATGTGTTAAGCCTCATGCACACGAGACGCTGTTAAACTTGCGTTCAGAGGCAGTTAGACACTTTTTTCAACTGCCCCTGAACCAGTTTAATGTTATCCTGTGTGACCATGTACAACATGTTGTTTCTATACGCCGGTTTCAGCTTTTAAAAACATGTGTTCAGCAGAGATTGCACCAGCGTCTCATGTGCATGAGGCCTTAAATGCTGCAGAGACATTTTTATCTGTCCGAGCGCCTTTGAAAAGCACAAAAGCTTTGCCAGTGTCCAACCACCTGAAGGTACCAGTCTATATTCCAGGGTTTATGAATATCACCTTAGTCCAGCACTGTGAGATCAAGATTATGGGATTCTGTGTATATCATGGACATCAGGATAATGGTTTGCTAGGTCCCTGGTGCATAGCTAAATAGGCCACACTAAAAAGGCCACTAAACAAGCCCCACCCCGCTTCTTGCCAAGGACAAAAATATATAATGTATACTGCAACCAGAATTTTTTTAGCTTCACATATAATGGGGAGGGTTAGAAATGCCGCTTGGTTATTACTGCTGTCAGGTTTTCCACTGCAAAGACCTACCCCCTCCAATCCTGGCTTGTCACCAGAATGTGAAGAGCTCTCCAATGATAACCGATTAAAAAAAAAACAAAAAAAAAAAAAACAAACAAAACAAAAAAAAAAAAAACCCCCACACACTTTTTTGGTAGTATTTGGAAATGTAAAAAACTGATATATATATACACCTGTGGGAGTCCAGGGGAAGGGGCAGTAGGGGGTCCTCCTATAGGCTGAGTAGCTTTGCTCATCTCATGTGCTGCTGCATAGGGTCCCCCGTAAGGTCTATTAAGACAAAATATACACATATTTAACGTCAAACATTGAAGCCCGCGGTTGTATTAAAACAAATGACACCATGGCTTTTTAAAGGCACTGGGAAATCCCCCCCAAGTGTAAGCCCCTAGTCGCCACCAAAAGCACAACTTGGCTATTCAGTGATCAGGACACCCGAATCACAAAGTGTCCTAAAATGAAGATATTGATTATAGTTCCAGGTTGAAAATTTGGTCCTCCCTCCTTATGCACCAAACTTATTAGCCGAACAACTGCCCATCATAGAGATAGGCAAATAGAGCAGAGCAGTGCATAATGTTGAAGGAGATGGGGCCCAGTTCTCGACCTGAAAGCATAACACATTTTTGAATTCTGAACCACACTTACAGTATTACAACCTTTGTTTAGCTCATCCTGCTACAATGTTGGAAATAAAACTTTAACCATGCAAAACAGCAGTGCCATGAAGTTTACTGCATGTGCTTCGATACTGGTTCACAAGGAATATATAAAAAAGGTAAAAATATGCACATTACACACAAACAGGGAATAAAGTACAATATATTTCTATGAACTGC
The DNA here is from genome assembly GCA_037952925.1 of Lithobates clamitans. Lineage (NCBI taxonomy): Eukaryota > Metazoa > Chordata > Amphibia > Anura > Ranidae > Lithobates > Lithobates clamitans. The sequence goes on from JBBGZY010002450.1 coordinate 505,286, forward strand.
AGCCGAATGTTTCCCTAAAGTATGCCTGAGAATATCTGTGGCAACTCTGTCTTTTGGACTGTGTAGGAGGTATACAAAGTTTAAAATAGTCAGTATCAAACAAAAGTGATCCAAAATACACATGAAAACTGGTCAATATCAAATTTCACACACAGGAGGCTGTGGGCATTAAGTCTCAGTATCATGCATCTGCAGAAATACAGGGTGGGAGATGTTTGGTCAGCGGGGGGGGGGGGGGGGGGGGGGAGGTTGCGTGTTCTAGGGAATTGTGCTGAGAATGCCTACCAGTAAGATATGACCTCCCAGCAGTTACCCCTAAAGCGTATGTAAACCTTCACATATACCCAGGCTCAGATGATACACGGGTGAAACAAATCTCCCTACATGAGTTTTACATGTATATCTGCTGTCTTAAGCATTATATATGCTTTAGAAAGTGCACATTGCGTTAGGGATTTTCTCTTCCTGTTCAGCACTGCAGTGAAGCCTGGGCATACAGCCAAGACAGTTGATTGGAAGAAAGGCACACACCGCCTTTCCTCATAGGTAGAGACTTTCAGAACTGTTGAATAGTTCAGCTTTCTGCTAATTTTAGCATCATCCCAACACAAAACTCTGGCTGGTTTTATCTCAGTTGAAGAACTTGTCAGGAGTTATCAGGCTGATGACAGAAGAATGGGGCAGGAGACTGCTACAGGACATAGTGCTTTGAGGAGAGATAAAACTCTGCAAATATATGTCCAGCTCAAATTTCATGAATTGGGTTTACATCCACTTTAAGGAATTTTACAAGCCTGGTGTCCTTCTTGCTACAGTTAAATAAAAAAAATAAAGTCATGTTTGGACATACTCCAGAGAAGAGGGGTTGGAGTAAATATGGGCCATGCCCGAAGGTGAGCTTTAAAGTGGTTTTAAAGGCTCAAGGTTTTCTTTACCTTTATGCACCCCCCCCACCCCCACCCCCTCCAAATGTCACCTGAGCTTCCCCCGGGTTTCTCATTCCTCATTGGCTGAGACAGCAGCGGGAGCCTTCGGCTCCCGCTAGTCGATCACAGGAAGGAAGCCGATGAAGGGGGGGGGCAGCTGTGTGTCTTATGAACGCATAGAGCGGGGCTAGGGATTGAGCATGCACCAGTGCCCCCTGAGCAAGCGGCACGCTATTGTGGCCACTGGCTGAAGAGGAGGAGCCAGGAACCCCGGCAGGGGACCCGAAAAGAGAAGGATTGGGGCTGCACAGAGCAGGCGTGTATAACATGTTTGTTGTTTTTTTAAATAAACCTGTGTCACTTTAAAAAGTCTAACTTAGGTAAACACAATATAATAATAAAACACACACATATATACACATTGAAGAGGTAATAAAACACCCCCCAACAATGTACATCCTTCTTGCACAGGTTAGGAAGCATAGGTGTTAGGAGGGGGCAGGAGCATTTTTAAAATTCCGTTTACCCTGAAATTCTAATTCAAGGAAGTGAACACAAATAAGGAGGGGGAAGGATAACCAGCTATACTGCAGAGGGTGGCTGGGAACATATACAGCTTACACATTGTGAGCATATCCAAAACACAAATGTACAGTAAACCTGCAAGTCTTATACGAAAGCCTAAAATGGCACCTTCCCAGATGAGGTTAGGACTGTAGCACTATACATCACCACTGTTGACAACATCCTCTGGAAGCCTGCTTGTTAAAAGTCAAAACTTCAAAACCAAATGGGTTTGGGGGTACGTTTTAATGTAAGCACTTAGGCTTCATTCACATGAGGTGGTGCATTCTCCATGTGCCCTGGTCACACAATACAGGTGCATTGTGTAAAAATTACCACTCACTGAATGCATTTTTGCCACCATTTGATGGTTAAGCTGACATAAGCAAACAGGCAACTGTGACAGTCACCAATCACATCATGCCCTGAATGTAATCATTTTGGGAAATTTTTAAATCTGTTTAGTTCCGCTTTAAAGCAGAACTAAAAAGGAAAAAAATACTTACCTTTGTTCCAACGGTCCAAAGACTGCAAGGTCCCTCGCTGGTCCTGGCATCTTCTCCTGGGCTTCCTCCAGGTGCTGGTCATTGGTCAGTGCACAATGTCACTCCCACGCATGTGCAGGACTGTAGTCATCCTGGTGCACAGACAATGTGCTGGAACGTACACGGAGTTGAGGTTGTGCAGTTCACAGAAGAAGGCTTGGAAAGTTGATATTGTTCAAGGCACAAGGAAATTACAAGGATGCTCGATTTCTATCAGGATCAAAATATATTTTTTTTGTAATTACAGAAAATGTATTTTAATGTGGTGGCTGCTTTGACTTTCTTTTTTCAGGCCAAGTACTGATGAGCTATAATATATTAAAGTGGTATTAAACCCAAACCCAACAATGTATTATATTGCAGCGTATCAATCATTACATGTGGTTGCTGCATATTTATTTCTTTGGCTTTTTCCCCTGATGATCTGGCTTGTAACATGCCTCCTCTGTATTAGTGGGACAAATCTGGATGAATGAGCACAGGAGACACAGCAGCAGTGTCAGTCTGGATGCGTATGGGGGGGGGGGGGGGGGGGGGTTAATGTATTTAAACAGATTTAAATAAATATACTAACAAATTGAAGCCAGCTGCAGCTCACACTTTATAATAGAGTAGAGGTCCACCGATATGGGTTTTTCTCTGGCCGATGCCAATATTTAGAAATCGCAATGGCCGAAATATGATGCCGATTTTTTGGGGCCAATATATTAAGCTGATTTTTTTTTTCCCCTTCATCTCATAAAAGCTAACAGTTAGACCCCTTTTCACACTGGGGCGTTTTTCAGGCGCTTTTGGGCTAAAAATAGCGCCTGTAAAACTGCTCCCCTGCAGTCTGTGTGAAAGCCCGAGTGCTTTCACACTGAGGCGATGCGATGGCAGGAAGTTTAAAAAAAAAAAAAAAAGTCCTGCAAGCAGCATCTTTGGAGCGGTGTATACTGCTGCTCCACCACTCCTGCCCATTAAAAATGAGTGCGCACCGCTGCCGAAGCGCCTGCAAAGCGTTTCAGCAGCAGCGCTTCATGGGCGCATTCAACCCCTTCCTCGGCCGCTAGCTGGGTTATAAGTGCCCCGCTAGCAGCCGAATAGCGCCGCTAAAATGACGGTAAAGCGCCGCTAAAACTAACAGTGTTTTACCGTCAACGCATGCCCGCTCCAGTGTGAAAGCAGCCTTAAGTAATAAGCGATACAGAAATAATGTTTGGGGGTTCTAAGTGATTTTCTAGCAGAAAATTTATAATCCGCTTTTTTTTTTATCAGCAGAATCGGCCAGTCAAATATCGGCCGATATATCGGTCGACCTCTATAATAGAGCTGCACAATCGTTAAAAATCGAGATCCTGCTTTTCACCCCTCATACACTTAAAGAGGAAGTAAACCCTGGTGGGTATTACTTCCTCTTTTTTCCCCCTGCAAAGTAAAAGCATAATGGGCTAGTATACATCGCATACTAAGCCCATTATGTTGCAGTTACCTGCAAACAAAGCTCGCGATGGCCCCGCTGGTGGCTGCATCCATCTTCACCCCTATTCCTTCCGGGGCCGTAGACTCTGGCACAGTGATTTGCCAGAGCCGCGTGAGGTCACGGCACGGGCCCTTTAGAAATTGTGCCCTATTTTTCAAAGCGCATGCGCAGATGACGCCAACGCAAGCATATATGGTAAATATTGCGCAGGTTTAGGAGATATTTCCAGTACCTAAAAAGGGAAACTAATGTAGCTATCAGATCTAAGAACTGATAAGCTGCAATATAATAATGGTTTGCTTTTGTGTGTAATACAACTAAGTTTTTCTTCTTTGGCTTATAGGCACTTTAAGAAAAAAAATATACAGTGAAGCATAATGAATTAATGTATGCATTCTTGATGCCCTGTATAGAACTGTATAAAGAAAGATGAGTAATTTTACACAGGGACTCCAATACTAAATAAACACCCTGGGAAAAGCGTACAATTCACATACAATGTGCATGCTACACTAGTATTTTACCACTCAAATAACCTACAGTTCTAGATAAGCTGCAGGCCACGAGTTCACACCCACTATTCAAAGTGTAATCAAAGTTCCACTCTGCATATCTTCTGTTACCTGCTGCTAACACACACAAAGGAATTTGAGGACTGGGCTATTAACCTTGTGTCCAAACAAGGAATGGTGCTGACAACTTCGTTAGGGGAACAAAAGCTGCTGATTAACAAAGAATTCAAAGCTGTATCTAACAACTGTACGCATATGTAAAGAGCAGGAACCACAAGCTTCAAACCAGATGCTATACCATTTATATAATCAATACAGAACATTCCATATAAACATACATGTTTATCACAATTCTGTTCAAGAAAGGCACCTCTGAAATCACACTAACCTAAAATACACACAAAATCAAAAATCAAAACCAAATGCAGACAAAAAGTGCTCCTAGCAACAGCTTTTGAGTATTTTTTTCTGCTTCTAGAAGCAAATAGTATTATCCTAGTGTTCATGCATACTATTTTAGTCTAGAAGCATTTTTGAAGTTTCAGCTTCTAGGAGCAGAAAATTTTTAACACATTTTTGGAAGCGATTTGGTAGCAAGGAAAAAAAGCTGAAAGCTTCTAACTGCTGCTAAAAGCTGGCACAAAAACACTAAGCATTTTTTATATGTGGACCTGACCTGAATGTAGAAGTATTGTAGGGCTATGGGCCCATCCACACAGGTACAATGTGGTCAGTATTCCCCCATAGCACCAAGCTGCAAAAAACTTAAGAAAAAAAAATTCCCACCATCTCATTTTGCATGTAAATAATTGTGCGGCCAATTGCATGCCTAACACATAAAATGGACCAGTGATCCCCCGAAATGTCGGTGGCAGAAACATATTGGCTGAAAATGGTGTTTTCTGCATTTTGCCAATAAGAGAAAAAAAAATCAATCACAGTGATACCTCACTTGTGTGGTTTGAACACGGTTTACATATACAGGTGGGATGTAAACATCCCTTACAATAGAAATAAGCATGACAGGTTCTCTTACACCTTGGGGGGGACTGGCCGCTAGTTGTAAATAAAGAAAGATACTGGGGTTATGGCCGCTAACTGTAAATAAAGATACCAGGGTTATGGCCGCTAGTTGCTGCCATAACCTCGGTATTTAATGCCAAAGTAATGACGTATATTTACAGTGAGGTAGGCGGCAAGTGTTTATTTAAAAAGTCAAATATAATACAAATTATATAGAAAAATATATTTTTTAAAAATTGACATTTTTGGTTTTGGCCAACTCCATCCTAAATTTTCAGTACCAAAAATTGTGAACCTCTAAAATGAACATTGCCCTGCAATGCCTGCTGGGTCTTTGGTGATGTTTATATCTACCAATTGGCCTTGAATAAGTCATTCACTAGGCAATGGCAACGCAGAACAACCGGGTCTCTCATTCAATCCAAATGAATGACACTGCTATATGCATCTCAACTCTAGATGGACACACATTTTAATTGGAATGAAAGGTTTGCACTAAATACCAGGTTCACACGCATGCTAGTCACACACACCTTCCCTGACCTGCAGGCATGCATTCTTAAACGGTACCCCCACGCATCAGGAAAAGTGGTGCATTTTAAAGGTGCAGCAAACTGCAATACGCCGCAGCACAATGCTGTTCGTGTGGCCACATTTCGAGATTAAAAAAAAAAAAACAAAGTCGGGCACCTCCTTCCCTATGGGTACAGCAGCCCCGTTCATACGAATGGGCTGCTGTGCCCACACAAACGCGGCATGCAGGATCCGCATATGTTTGAACCTAGATGGGTCCTGCATGCCAAGTTTTGTGACTTCATTTGACTGGGTTGTTAAACCTGAGGGGAAAAGTCCCCATCTCTGCTTTTGAAAGCACAGCCGCACAGAACTGCATGGGGCAAAATAAATAAATCACTGCGGTTTCCCAAAGCATGGGGGAGCCAGTAAGTATTACTGGCACCCCTGTGCATCTGCTAAAGAGCAGTGCATTTTGTCTGCGGGCTGGGGAATGTGCAATTAGCATTCGTTTCCTGACCCACATATCTATGAACAGAGACCGATCTTTATTTTTGCTTTCCGCCAGAAAAGTCCTGTCTAAATTTCATTATGGTGTGCATGAGACCCAGGCTATAAAACACCTTTATCTGGAAAGCAAAGAATACAGATTATGTACTCAGAGAGTGCTCCATGCACACAACTAACAATGCATCCAGTCCAAGAAAAAAAAAAAAAATCACACACATGAAAAACAATTAGCATAGATCTCTCCCTTAATTTACACCTGATATGCTAATCTTATGCGTTTTCCCAAGGCTTGCACTGGAGACAGGGATACAAAGAGGTAAACAATGCATTCTAATGCAAAGGTAAGAGTAAAATAACAGGACCACTTGCTAAACACTTGAACAGGAGGGGGTCTAAACTTTAATCAAGGAAGGATCACAGAAGAGAAATCCATTGTTCAGTTAGATAATAAAACTCACCTAAACATACATATGGTAATACAGCATTTGTTTAGAATGACCAGCTGCGGCATTGTTAAATGAAACATGTTAACATCTACACACAGTTGATTAAAAAAGTCATTTAAACAAAACCGAATAAATCTCACCTTAAACATTGCAGACTCTTAACAGGATTTTCCCATTTGCACATTCTTCTGATGTACACTACACAGCATATGCTTACCAATCTTTTTGTTTGCATACCATTCTATTAGAGCCCTTGCACACTGGGGCGGTTTGCAGGCGCTATTGCGCTAATAATAGCGCCTGCAAACCGCCCCGAAAGTGCCGCTGCTGGCATTCCAATGTGAAAGCCCCGAGGGCTTGCACACTGGAGCGATGCGCTGGCAGGACGGTAAAAAAAGTCCTGCCAGCAGCATCTTCGGAGCGGTGAAGGAGCGGTGTGTATACCGCTCCTTTACCGCTCCTGCCCATTGAAAACAATGGGACGGCGCGGCTATACCGCCGGCAATGCGCCTCTGTAGAGGCGCTTTGCCGTGGTATTTAACCCCTTCTCGGCCGCTAGCGGGGGGTAAAACCGCCCCGCTAGCGGCCGCATACCGGCGGTAAAACGCCGCTAATAATAGCGGCGTTTTACCGCCGACGCCGCCCCCGCCCCAGTGTGCAAGGGCTCTTAATGCTGCATTACCAAAAATGAACACGCCACCACATCCAATCAAAAGGCTAAGGCCCCACACATACTATGGGCAGGAAGAGCAAGCAACCAAATGCATTCTTAAGATTTATTAAACTATGCTATAGCAATTTTCTTCGCTATAACAACCATTCATTTTAGCTATGGCTTATTAGGAGCTAAAAAAGGAGCTTTATCTGTGGTGCACCATCACTGGTTGTGTAGCTTTGAATTTACAGCACATCTCAATGCCCTACCCTTCACCTTAGCGTGTACACACATTTTTAATGTTGAGGACTTGAATATTACAAAGGAATGCAGAACACCCACGTCCCTAAATAAAATATCTTGATGTCATGAAATTGTTGCCACCACATGTGAACAGATCCAGCAAATTTTTGGAGAACTGCTTACCCGCAAAAGCCAAACAAAAATCCCGATATAACTCCCTACAGCAACTCCTCCAACCAAACTGGCTATCATAGGTTTTGCAACTACGATTTATTAAAAAAAAAAAAAAAAAAGCCCAGCATGAATTAGGCCCTGTCCCTTTGTTTAAAATTGCTAAAAGAAAAGATATGGATCTTAGAGTAGAACTATAGGTAAAACTTTCCTCTCCCCATTTTGAATAGAATAAAGAGGGTTATAACCCCTTCTAGATTTTTTTGTGCCCTCTGTCCCTCCATTGCAGAGATTTTCCTTCACTTCCTGTCCCATGGCCAAACAGGAAGTGAGAGGAAATCCCTGCAAATTAGGGGAATCTTTTGGGGACACCCAGGTCACCAGAACTGGAGTCCCCATTGGAAGTTCTCTTCTATGACTTTTCTGGGGACAACCCAAACTTTGGGATTTTCTTTTACTTTTAATGACAATGGTAAACAGGACAAAGAGGGTGAATCTTCTTAATGAGGGCACAGACAGCAGTAAAAACTGGAAAAAAAAGATCAGAACATGGAAGCACCGATAGCCCAGCTCTGGATGGTATCATTTGACAGGGGAGTGTGCTATATTGTTATGCATACCAATATATTATGGATACCAGCTGCTGGAGGGGCCCATTTAAAAAAAATGGAGTTTAATTCAGCTTAAAGCTCAAATGCCCACTGCAGAGCGATCCAGTGTGGATTGTTCTTCAGAGGTCACAGCAAGTGTAAATGAGCCCCAAGTGACACTTTTGCTTGACAGCTTGGTCTGTTCAAGGGTGTTGGGAGGAAAAAAAAAAACACCAGATTACTGGCCGGATCACCAGGTGTAATTAAAAGGGGGAAAAGCCTAAAAAGAAAAAACGAATGCAGCCATCACATCAAAGTATTGGCAGACTGCAGAACTGCCCTGAAGTGACATGCATCCCCCTGCAAAAAAAAAAAAAGGCGCTCAGTGAGATATTGTCAGCTTCCTTATTCAAACACAGGTTTATCCCACTTAGAGGTGGACTTAATAAAATTGCTAACACAGCACTATTAGGACAGACAACAAAATGCAAAAACCAAGGCTGGCCATACATTATACAAGTTTCCTTTAGATTTACCAATACCATATAATATGAAGTCACCCCTAAACCCTTTCAATTTGTACGCAATCTGGCAAGCTCTTGCACTACATGAAAAGGTGCACGCACCTAGTGCATTACCAATACATTAGAGCGAGAAAAATTGCTGCAAATAGATACTCACAAAATTACAACTAGTAAAAGCCAATACACCACAAGATTCCATACAGTGTGGGAGCATGTACTCCAATCCTCCAAAACGCGTCAGCTTGACACCACATTATGGTGTGATTGGAGTACATGCTTGCGCACTGTATGGTATCTTGTGGTCCATTGGCTTGTAACTATCGCATTTTTGTGAGTATCTATTTGCAGCGATTTTCATCACTCTAATAATGTTTTGGTGCGTGCACCTTCCTTTTTTCATCCGGCTGTGGAGGACCTAATAGTGCTGGAAGTGACCGTTTTCCCTTGCACTGCACTGAAGGTAAATCTAAAGAAAATTGTATAGTGTATGGCCAGCTTAAAGCTCCATTCAAATTTGTGAATGGAGCTCTTCATTACATGTGAGAGACCCAGCAGGGGTTCCCAGCAATTAGCTGCAAGCACAAGGAAGCTGACCACTCCTGCAGCTAATCGTGGCACATCTAAACATGCCAATTCTTACATGTGATGGCTGCATTCGTTTTCTTAGGCTGCCCAAACATTATACAATTTTCTTGTTCAATTTCCTTTAGATTTACCATCAACTAAGTAGTAGAAGGGCCTGCCTGATTGCATACAAAATTGAAAGTGTTTAGGTGTGACCTCATATTATGTGGTTTTGGTAAATCTAAAGGAAAGCTGTAGAAGAAAATTGTATAATGTATGGCTAGCCTTAGTTAGATCTTTTATTTTCACTTAGTAATTCAGCCAGCAAGTCTTGATTTTCAACACAACAAGCTGTCCTGCAGATGAAGCAGAGGCTTGAGACAAACCAATCAACACTGACATAGGTGCTTAAAATGATCAGCTTTTATTCATGCAAAACTTTTCCCCAAAAAGAACAAAAAACTGTAGGTGTAACTGCTTATAAACATGTTAGCTGGAATTTAGATTCAATTTGTCAGCGTATCTAAACCAGTGTTTCTCAACTCCAGTCAGCAAGGCGCCAACAGGTCATGTTTTCAGGATTTCCCTCAGATGAAACAGCTGTGGTATAATTACTAAGGCAGTGAAACTGATCACATCACCTGAGCAAAAAAAAATGGAAAGCCTGAAAACATGACCTGTTGGGGGCGCCTTGAGGACTGGAGTTGAGAAACCCCGTTCTAAACCTGCTAGTACATCTAACACTCCCTCCTCCCAGACTGACAATGCTGATGTCCAAATCTGCCCCTGTGCTCCTTCATCCAGATTGTAGGCACTCAAGGTGTATTACTGACCAGTTTATTAGGTGAAAAAAGCCTAAAGAAACCTAATGCAGCCATCCCATCTAATGATTGGTAAGCTGCAATACATTACATTTTTGTTTTTGTGTGTAACACTGCTGTAAGAATTTACATGTACTTTGTCTTTGTCTGTGTAGTCACTATACAACCGATTTGGAAAGAAACCGTGCTCCCGCTCCATAAAATCACCACAAGTATGGAAGTAAAGGCAAAGTTTACATCTGCAAAAAAAGCAGATTGGCGATTCATGTCCTGTGCTAGCACTGGGATGAAATACACATAATAGCATTAAAGCAGCCCTACAGGCAAATAGAACGAAAAACATCCTTATATGTATGAAAATGTAGTGAAATGGTTTCTGTAATCTTCTCACAATCTCCTGTACAGCAAAAATCCAGCTGCACAATGTTGCAAAATAGGTGTTAATGAGCTAGCAGGGGGAGGGAAGCATTTAGGCAGCTCTCAGCAGGAAAGCAAAAGGAAGACCCTCTGAAATGTAAAATCGGAGTCAGAGACAGGATCTGCCGGCCCCGGATGTTTACCGTAGAGATTTCCGGCAGACCAGATGGTCGCCGGAGTCTCTATGATCGTTTGGAGGCCGGGCGCAATGTTATGGCGTCACACCCGGCCCCTGCATTCAAACGAATGGCACCATCTTGGCTGGGAAGCAAAGATAGTTTTTTTTTTTTTTTTTTTAATTTCAGGCTTCCCATCCTAGAGGTGAGATGTGGGGTCTTATTGACCCCATATCTCGCTGTAAAGAGGACCGATCATACCATATTCCTACTACAAGGGATGTTTACTGCGTTATTGCGTTGATGATTGCTATCTCGGTAACGGCAGCAGCTGCTGCCACAACGGAGGTATCCATCTTTAGGGCCGGCACTTCTGTACATGATAATAGTGGTTTCTGCGGCGGATTCACCACGAGGTCACCGTTATCGGCGGCGGGAGAGGTGCCCACCCCCCTCCCGCCGCCGCTTAACGGAGCCGTCGGTAGCGGCGGAGGCGATCGGGTCCTCTCACTTCCTAGGTATGGAGACGAGTGAGGCTAAGATGGCCCCCACCCGTCCCCATACCATAGGAGGGCGGAAGCGACGTCAGCTCCGCCCATTGGTCTCAAAGGCACATTTTTTTTTAAACAATTTTTTTTTTTTTTTTGCATTAAAGTCCAAATATGAGATCTGACCCCAGATCTCATATTTAAGAGGACCGGTCATACTTTTTTCTATTACAAGGGATGTTTACATTCCTTGAAATAGAAATAAAAGTGATCCCATTTTTTTTTTTTTTTTTTTAAAGTGAAAAAAGAAATAAAAGTAAAATAAAAAAAACATTTTTAAAAGCGCCCTGTCCCGACGATCTTGCGCGCAGAAGCTATCGCATACGTGAGTAGCGCCCGCATATCAAAACGGTGGTCAAACCACACGTGAGGTATTGCCGTGATCGGTAGAGCGAGAGCAATAATAGCCTTAGACCTCCTCTGTAACACAAAACATGCAACCTGTAGAATTTTTTAAACATCGCCTATGGAGATTTTTAAGGGTAAAAGTTTGACGCCATTCCACGAGCAGGCGCAATTTTGAAGCGTGACATGTTGGGTATCAATTTACTTGGCGTAGCATTATATTTCACAATATAAAAAAAAAAAATTGGGCTAACTTTACTGTTGTCTAATTTTTTTTTATTCAAAAAAGTGAATTTTTTCCAAAAAAAATGCGCTTATAAGACCGATGCGCAAATATGGTGCAAAAAAAAAAAAGTATTGCAATGACCGCCATTTTATTCTCTAGGGTGTTAGAACCCCCAAACATTATATATTGTTTTTTTTCTAAGTAATTTTCTAGCAAAAAAACCTCTTTTAAACACGTAAACACCTAAAATCCAAAACGAGGCTGGTCCTTAAGTGGTTAATGTTTTTTTTTTTTTAAAGCATGAACCTTTTTTTTTCAAAAAAAAAAAAAAAAAAAAAGAAAGGTGTTCGAAAAATTGCTGCGCAAATACTATGCAAGACAAAAAATTGCAATGACCGCCATTGTATTCTCTAGGGTCTTTGCTAAAAAAAAACATAATATTTGGGGGTTCTATGTAATTTTCTAACAAAAAAAAAAAGATGAATTGTACATGTAGGAGAAAATGTCAGAATTGGCCTGGATGGGAAGTGGTTAAACAGTATAGGCATTTATTTTTAAAAGTGTACATAGCTATACCTACAAAAGGTGCCAGCATGAATTGATCTAGCAAGACTTCATTTTCTGACTAAAGTTCCACTTTACCTTCAGGTCCCTCTAGTGCCCATCAACTGTTGGTTCTTGGTTAACAGATTATATTGTACACATACTGTACTTTTTTTGCATGCCCCTTCTCTATGCAACGATCTGCCTTGACTTGCATAGAGATTTTATAACACGTCGGATTATCTATCTCAGCATGTGGCCTCTAGCAATCTTATGATGGTCAGAGGTACATATTAAAGCGGGATTCTAAATAGATAGGTCCTCATCAGAGCATTGAAAATGAGAGATGAAATTCTGCCGTTTATTGGCACTCTACAACCACTAAGCTTAAGAAAATTTACAGAACAGATTTGTAACAGAAAGCATGCAGTAATTTCCACCACATTCAAGATTTACTTACATCACAATACCAGTCCAGTGTGCATACATTTTTAATGTGTTTGTAATGCATTCTAGTGTATTTTTCACTTTAAACATCCTATTTTTTAAAAGCAGTATTATAGCATTTGCTTTGATATCACTTCCTGCCTCTTCCTTAAGCCTCAACATCTACCCAGGGTTTTTTCATACACAGCTACTGCACACATTATCTACTAAACCGGGAAGTGGACTGAGGAGTATGGATCAACAGGGAAGCCAAAATTAAAAATGGCACTTTTTGATTTTTTTTAAACCCCTCACACTTATGTGCATCCCAATGTGTTTACACACATTCCATGCAAAAAATAACAAAATAAAATAAAAGCATGTTGCTGTACTTTAAGAAAAAAAAAAAGCACTGAACACAGTGGTATGAACTTGGGCGATTTAAAAATATTGGTTTTGATGTGCATGTATTCAGGATTTGATTAACACACCTGAAAGGATCTGGTGTAAAAAAAAAGCCTTTATACAGATGGTATGAAACTAAAAAAATATGTACTTGTACTATATAGTTTCAAAAGCCAATCCATAGCTGTTGTTGTACCCTTTACCTTATCTGCACAGAACACTATAGTCTACTACTTAGAAGTCTATGGCATTGCAATCATCACACATGCTTAACATTTAAACTTCAAAAAAAAAAAAATCTAATATTGTGTCTACAAAAATAAAGTGAACCACAAAAAAAAAATAAAAAATACATTGAGAATACACAATATATCTTAAAAAAAATGCCACATTAACCAACTGAGCTGTGCTTAAACAAAACCAAAATGCAAAAAGGTTGGCCAAACACAAAGTTAAACATTGAAATATTAAGCTTGAATCACACAGGATACAAGAACTTACAACAAAAGCCAAAAAAAAAGGCTTAGGACCTAGATCAACCACCATTTCTTTAGCCAACCTACCCTATAGCTTAAGCAAACCAGCAATGCAATAAAAGTTAATGAAATTTCTACAGTGTGCCATAAATAAGCAGAAAAATAAAACACTTACGTTATGTTAGAAGCGTGTAGAGCTAATGTAGCTTTCCAAACTCAACTTACTGTATAATGACCAAACCTCACGCTTATAAGCAGACACAGGTCAATCCCATCCCCCAAAACAGCCACTAAGAGACTCCCAGGCTGATAACATTTGGTATAAGGCATTGTTGGGGTAAGTTCATTGCATCTCAAAAGGGCAGCAGGATATGCACAGATGGCTCAACCCCCTCTCAAAAAACAAATAGTTAAGGGAGAGCTTTCTAACCTTGTTAAACCTGCCGATTAGGTATTCCCTCCCCCCCAGCAATACTAAACGCCTTCTAATATACACCTACAAGTTAAATGTAAAATAATTACTGTACTATAACTTAAGGTTGCAGATCAATAACTCCCCACAATAGGGAACACTGATTACATGACAATATAAAAAGTTAAATGTAAAGTAAAAAAAAAAAAAAAAAAAAAAAAAAAAACACAGACTATGTGTACATAATCACTTAATATTACTACGAAAACCAATTTAGAATTCTTAAGCCCCATTCACACCTCAGTATTTTGTAGCGTGAAGCTCCAGAAAAAGCTAAGGGAGATAAAAAAAAAATCAATTATTTTCTATGGAGATAGTTCACATCTCCACTCCAAGTCACCTGAAGCTGAAAAAAAAAAAAAAAAAAAAGTTCTATGGCTTTTTTTGTAGCTCAAAATGGGCAGATTTGCACTTTATTCCCATAGAAATGAATGGAAAAAAAACAGCACACTTTGTTGTGCATTTTTGCGTCATTTTCTGCCCAATTTTTTTTAAAAAATGAATGTGAATAAATGCAAAATGAATACACAACTAAAAATCATCATAAATAAAATAAAAACACCCAAACCTGAACAAAAAAAAAATTGCGCAAAAGCAGAGGGAAAAAAAAAAAAAAATGAACTACTTGGGGAAAAAAACAAAAAACAAAAAAAAAAAACCACACATAAAATAAAAATTATAACATCGTAGAATATAAGACTGGTCAAACATCAAGGGGTCCTAACCAGTTTGTACCAGGATGAGCACAACCTATGCCAATATGAGCAAGACTCCCTGGGTTTGTTTTGAGGCCCGGTTCACACTTGTGCGATGCGAGAACACCGCGAATCCAATGCGGGTTCTCGCATCACACCGACTCACATGTCAGTTCACACTGCCATACGCAAATTATCAATACATTGTTAACGACACCCCCAGTTCAGCTTGCATATCGCACTGCGAACTGACAGTTCGGACATGAATCGGAACGCATATGTGTGAACACACATGCTATTCGATTCTGGTCCGAACAGAAAAAAGGGTCCTGTGCATGTTTGGACCGAATGCGGTGCGATATCAACCATACTATCTGTATGGCTGATATCGCACCGCACAGACATTGCATGTAATGTGAACAGCAGTGCACTGCAAATTACATGCGATGTCTGGCATCGCACAAGTGTGAACCGGGCCTGAGTGTTTTCTTATTCCTGCATCTGTGACACTTACATAATGTACACAAGTTTTGTCTGTAGAACACAGAATCCAACAAATATTGGTGTACAATATTATATCAAGTAGTGCTGATGTTTGGATATGCTTATTGGTGGCATATCTTTTGATCCAAAATGCCTCTGCCAACACAGGGCAGACTCCCAGACTGTGGCCCACTGAACAGGCAATGCTACCCTAACAAACCTTCCTAGGGAGTAAAGCTGGCCATACACTAGTAGATTAACATTTACATCTATTTTTTTTTATAACTCTCAGGCCCCTTCCACACTGGGGCGGTAGGGGGCGTTGGCGGTAAAACAGCGCTATTTTTAGCGCTGTTTTACCGCGGTATTTGGTCGCTAGCGGTGTAGTTTTAAACCCCCGCTGGCGGCCGAAAAAGGGTTAAAACCCCTCGTACAGTGTGGCTATAGCCACGGTATTACCGCGGTATAGCCGCGCTGTCCCATTGATTTCAATGGGCAGGAGCGGTGAATACACCGCTCCTTCACCGCTCCAAAGATGCGGCTCGCAGGACTTTTTTTACCGTCCTGCCAGCGCACCGCTTCAGTGTGAAAGCCCTCGGGCTTTCACACTGAACAAACAGCGGAGGCTGTTTAGGGGCGGTTTGCAGGCGCTATTTTTATCGCAATAACGCCTGCAAACCACCCCAGTGTGAAAGGGGCCTAAAACAGGTAGAACATCATGTAGGATGTTCCCAAAGGTTAACGTATTCTTTAGGTCACTGTGGTTTTACCAAAGATAAAGCTGCCACCATTATATTGTATAGTTCTTTGGGGTTGTCTGCCATGCGGTTTAAATGGAATCTGTCAGCAAATAGCCTTTGCAAAAACCTCTGAAGAAAGCAGACATTCCCAGACTTGCACACTATACAATATAGTCTAGTTCTAGATTCCAGACCGCAGTGTGAAAGGGGTCTAAAGGGTTAAAACCAGTCAGTTTATAATTTAATGTCTGCTTCCAGACATGCAACAGAAATTATCAAAAAAAACAACAAAAATGAGGGCAATTCCTCTTCGTCAGTTTTTACCTGAACATGTGTCCCCCACTGGGAAATTTCCCTCCACCTCCTGCTCTGGTGACAACTAAAAATAAAACCTTATCGCGTCTCAGTAAAATTGGGCACAGGACAAAGAAGGCAAGTCTAACTAATGAGATAAAATCCTGACAAACGTTCTAATACATGCCCAATAAAAAAAAAAAAAAAAAACGTTTTGGATAGAAATACACTTTACCTGTAAAAAAAAGTCTGCAGTGAAGCTCTCTCTGCGTTGCCATTTCTGATGAAGGGAATGCCTCTGACTTGGTTCCAGCCCAAAGCAAAGTCTGATTCATCCATTTAGACCTTGTTCATACCATGTACAGACAGGAGATTTTCTGCAGTTGTCTCTGCAAGGACACAAAGAAAACAATAGTTCTCTATGTGCCCTGTTCACACCACAACACTGGTATCATATGTGGATGATTGTTGTGCAGAAATATGCAATGTGTATGCAGTTATCTGCACAGAAAAAAAAAAAAAAAAAAAAAAAAAAAAAGAAAACACAAAACAAAAAAAAAACCACACCTCATGCGATAGCATTGTTCTGGTGTGAACAGGGCACACAGAAATCAATGGATTTCTTGGTATCCTTGAAGACCTACTTAAAAATGACGCACGTGATCTGCACATGGAGTAAACTAGCCCATGCAAGTCAAATCTGTGCGTTTTTCCAACAGTTTTTATGCACGTATGGTGGTAACGAGGCCTAAAGGTTTTCATTAACTACTGGCTGGTCACAGAGGTGCTATCATTCTGTGATAGCTTGACGTCATCTAGAAATATACATAAGGGTCGCCTCCAATGGCTGCTTCCATTTTCCCTGCTGCTGGCTGTGCCAGTCAGTTCTGTCCTCAATATCTCAATATAGTGACGGTGGTTTATACATTTATCCCCACAGAAAACCGTGGCGCCTGGTCATCATTAGGGATGGGCTATCTGTTCGAGTCGAACATGAGTTCGACTCGAACATTGGCCGTTCGCCCAAAAGCGAATTTGGGGTGTTCGCGGCAAATTTGAAAAGCCGCGGAACACCCTTTAAAAATTCTATGGGCGAAATCTAAAGTGCTAATTTTGAAAGGTTAATATGCAAGTTATTGTCATAAAAAGTGTTTGGGGTCCGGGGTCCTGGGTCCTGCCCCAGGGGACATGTATCAAAAAAAAACAAAAAAAACACAGCTGTTTTTTCGGGAGCAGTGATTTTAATAATGCTTAAAAGTGAAATATTCCTTTAAATTTCGTACCTGGGGGATGTCTATAGTATGCCTGTAAAGTAGTGCATGTTTCCCGTGTTTATAACAGTCCAAGAGCAAAATGACATTTCTAAAAGGAAAAAAAAAAGTCATTTAAAAGTACTAGCGCCAGCTATTAATGAATTGTCAGTCCCGACAATACACATAAAAGTCATTGAAAAAAATAAAAATAAATAAAAAGCGCGGGGGTCCCCCAAAATTCCATTACCAGGCCTTTAAAGTCTGGTATGGATATTAAGGGGAACTCTGCAACAGAATTTATTAAAAAAAAAAAAAAAAAAAAGGAGTGTGGTTCCCCCAAAAATCCACACCAGATCCTTATCCGAGCGCAAAACCTGGCAGGCCACAGTAAAAGAGGGGGGACAAGAGAGCGCCCCCCCCTCCTAGCCCGTACCAGGCCACATGCCCTCAACATGGGGAGGACAAAGGCCTCAACCCCACAACCCTTGCCTGGTGGTTGTGGGGGTCAGCGGGCGGGAGTGGGGGGGGCTTTATCGGAATCTGGAAGCCCCCTTTAACAAAGGGGACACCAATATCCCGCCCCCCCCCCATGTGAATTGGTAAGGGGTACATTGTATCCCTACCATTTCACAAAAAGAAAGTGCCAAAATGTTAAAAAAAAAAAAACAAAACACACAACTATAGGAGACGGCTTGGGACGAGTCCTTTTTTTTTAAAAAAATGAAAAAAAAGATTCCAGCGATGTAATCCAACAAATCCAAGCTTACTCCAGCGATGTAATCCAATTCTCGATCTTCAGTGATGGATGATCTCCAGCGAGGAACACGCACAGGATCCTGCCTTCACCGGAGGCACCCAGCCAATGAAGCGGCGCTAGCTTGACAGCTTGACCACATCCCCCTCTGACAAGGGGAAACGCCGGGGTTTCCCAGTGACGTGTACGGGTGACCCCGCCCCCCTCTGATGCAACGGGAATCCTGCATTGCATCAGAGGGGGGCAGGGTCACCCGTACACGCCACTGGGAAACCCTGGCGTTTCCCCTTGTCGGAAAGGGTTGGGGTCACGTGATGGATGGCCCCGCCCTCAGCTACATAAGAGCTATCAAGCTAGCGCCGCGTCATTGGCTGGGTGCCTCCGGTGGAGGCAGGATCTGTGCATGTTCCCCGCTGGAGATCGAGAATTGGATTACATCGCTGGAGTAGGAGCATGGATTTATTGGATTACATCACTGGAATCTTTTTATTTTTAAATAAAGGACTTGTCCCAAGCCTTCTGTGTTTTTTTTACATTTTGTGAAATGGTAGGGGTACAATGTACCCCTTACCAATTCACATAGGGGGGGGCGGGATCTGGGTGTCCCCTTTGTTAAAGGCGGCTTCCAGATTCCGATAAGCCCCCCGCCCACAGACCCCCACCGGGCAAGGGTTGTGGGGACGCCCTTGTTCCCATCAACATGGGGACATCCTCCCCATGTTGAGGGCATGTGGTCTGGTACGGTTCAGGAGGGGGGGTGCTCTTGTCCCCCCCTCTTTTCCTACAGCCTGCCAGGTTGCGTGCTCTGATAAGGGTCTGGAGTGGAATTTTGGGAGGAACCCCCACATCTTTTAATAATTTGGCGCAGAGTTCCCCTTAATATCCATACCAGACATGAAGGGCCTGGTAATGGAATTTTGGGCGACCCCCACAAATTTTTTTTTTTAATTTTTTAATGACTTGTGTATTGTCGGGACCGACAATTCATTAATAGAAATGTCATTTTGCTCTCGGACTGTTATAAACACGGGAAATATGCGCTACTTTACAGGCATACTATAGACACCCCCCAGGTCCAAAATTTAAAGGAATATTTCACTTTAAGCATTATTAAAATCACTGCTCCCGAAAAAAGGACGTTTTTAAAGCTTTTTTTTGCATTGATCCATGTCCCCTTGGGCAGAGCCCAGGTCCCCAAACACTTTTTATGACAATAACTTGCATATTAACCTTTAAAATTAGCACTTTAGATTTTTCATGTCCGTGTCCCATAGATTTTAACGGTGTTCAAACAAATTTGCCTGTTCGCATGTTCTGGATGCGAACCGAACAGGGGGGTGTTCGGCCCATCCCTAGTCATCACTGGTTGTGTCAACCTTACTTCATCCTGTCAAACTTCAAAATTTTTAGTCAGTTTTGTCTGGGGAGTATAAAGTAGTGATGTTCCCCATCTCAAATGGTAAAGTTAAAGAGTAACTCTGCTTTCGTGGGGGGGGGGGGGATTGCAAATAAAGAAAAATAAAAAAGTCACATTGATAATTGGTTATTAAACACCTTTCCTTTTCAATCTGCAGCAGTGTAATTTTCTGAAAATGTAATGAAACATGGCTACCTGGAGGTGTTCTGTACACACCACGCCCCAGAAAAAATTTCCTGCTTGTGTGATTGGCTCACCAGTTTTCCCAGAAGACTGCACTAAGATACAAGCCAAGTTTCAGGCATCCCCTGCAAGTGTCATTTTTGGCGAGATATTTGCAATAGGAACACATCTAAAGGGATGCAGGCCCAGCAGCTTTCCCCTCACATTTGTGCCCTGTAGCGGCTTAATACTTATGAAACCACTCCCATTAGACCCACTGAGAACAGGGGCACAGAAGAACAAACAGGGATTTCTTCAGAATAACAAAAAGGTAGGAATCTGCAACAAAGTTTGTTAAAATCCTTGTAAAGTACATATCACCCAGGGAGGAATGTTATTTTCTCAAAAAAAGGTGGCGTTACGCATTAAAGTGGAAGGCCACCTTAAAATCTGTAAATCTAAAGGCATCCATGATCTAAGACTAACCTATCTCCCTGTAAAGAAGAAATCTCTATACATACCTTTTTGAAGCAGCTCCAATACGATCTCCAACGGCGGAAGCTCTGCAGAGCACACAGCCAACAACGGTTGTAAAAAGAATGGGAAGGGATGTCACCCATAGACTTACTATGGGGCTTCCGTTGTCTGCTGCCTCTTCTGCACGCGCTTCCAGAGAAGCCACCGCTGACAGCTCAGCGTGGCAGTGGACGGGAGCAGCTGCTAAAAAGGTATGTATAGCGATTTCTTCTTTTCAGGACTAGATAAATCAGTCTTAGAGTGTGGATGTCTGTAGATTTAGAGAGATTTTAGTGTTAGGGTAGACCTCCGCTTTAAACGTGTGAGGAAGATGGGTCCAGGGCATAGTCGCTAGGGTGGCAAAATAAAAAATACATATCCTATTGGGACCCGTATGAAAAGCTCATCTCAATTCCGCCATATTATTTTAATAGGTTCCCTGCAAAGTAGGCAATAATATAATGTGTATGAGTAAGGTGTATGTGTAAGGTCCATCTGTCCACTGAAATGCTAGTAACTTGCCCACAAATGGGGAGGAAATATTAAACTGGGAATAAAAATTTTATTTCAATATCTCATGTGTGATGTTCTCCGCTAACGAGGGTCCATATTTGGCACAAAAACAGGTCCAGTAAAGTAGAATGGAGCGTCTGCAACTCTCAGAAACCATTTAATAGCACATTGAAACCTTAAAAACACCAAAGGCCAAATTTTGTCTTCCCCATCAACTAAAATGCATTCTTTGAAATGTTGCTGAAACATCTTTTTACTTGAAACTAAACACATGATTTTGCCGATTTCTAGTGCCATCCTTTCCCTCCTCTTCTAAAAACATGTCTATGTTGCTTTCATTGTACTGAACAAGGAGATTTTCCTTTACTTTCAGTGTGACAGGAAGTGCAGGGGAGACTCCCCTATTGGACTAGCCATGCTATTCAAAACAAATGTAAGATATGTCTGGAGCTGGACTATTACTGTGAGTGGAAATCTAGCTGATCCAACTAGCTACTTAAAATAGTATTCAATCCAAAAACCAAATGGAATATATTGCAGCTAGGGTTGTCCCGATACCAAGCATTAGCCCGAGTATTTGTACTCGGGCTAATGCTCCCGATACTTCACCTGATACCTGACTTCACCGCTGACTGTCACCGCATCCTCCTCCAGTCCCCCTCCGTTCTGTTGGCCCACTCCTTTCTTCCTCCGTGTCCCCCTCCATCCTGCTGTCCCCCCTCCTTTCTTCCTCCGTGTCCCCCCTCCTTTCTGCTGTACCTCTCCATGTCCTCCTCCTTCCTTTATTGTATGGACAGAGTCAGCTGACTCTGTCCATTCACATAACATTGTAACCTCGTGATTACGATGTGTCAGTTTATGAATGGAGAGGAGCCGCTGTCTTCTCTCCATTCATTCTCAGTGCAGCTGAGGCTGCAGAGAAAGGGACTAGGGAATCGCTATCCTGTCTCTTTCTCTGTCTCAAGGAGGAGATTTCAGGGGTCTATTAAGACCCCTGATATCTCACAAAGCCCCCCAACAGGGCTGATAAAAGAAAAAAGGATTGCAATAATAATAATAATTAAAAAAAAAAAAAAAAAAACAACACACAGACACCATCCACCCCCTCCCTCCCTAAAAAAAGAAAAAATAAGAAACCGCGTGACATTAAAAAAAAAAAAAAGTATCGATATCGGTGAGTACTTGAAAAAAAGTATTGGTACTTGTACTCTGTCTTAAAAAAGTGGTATCGGGACAACCCTAATTGCAGCTTACCAATCATTAGATATGGTGGCTGCATTTGTTTTCTCCCTCCGTTTTTCACCTGGTGATCTGGCTAGTAACATACCTCCTACATTCGAAAGCCCCCACTCTGGATGAAAGATCAAAGGTACAACAGAGAGCAACATTGTCAACCGGTGGGGGGGTAAAGAGTGTTAAATATACTAAGCAGATTAAGATACACTAACAAATTAATAATAATTTTACAGCAAACTTTTTTCTTTTGGGATACATTCAATATAATGTTTGCTTTTAGGTTTAATTCAAAGTAAAAGTGTCTTTTTTTTGAAAGATTGGGGATTCTCGCTTCCGTTTTAAATCTTGTGTCTCAGTTGAGAATTCTCCTATTCGCAAGTTGAAGTGAGGGGATCTCTTAACAGTGGTTCTAACCCTTCCCCAAGCTAAAAAAAAAAAAAAAAAAAAAAAAAAAAAAAATTACTTCTGTCGGTCATATATTTTAACCTCTTCTTGACCATACACCACATATATGATGCGAAAGGAAAGGTGGGCTTCAACACACTGACCAAGCCGCCTCCAAAAGTGCTCCTAATCAATCATGTTATCTGCAGTGAAAGCCAATCACAGCTGTAACGAGATTAGGAAGCTGTTCAACCTCCCAGCATTGAAGTGGTATTAAACACAAAAGTGAGCATTATATTGCAGATTGCCAATTTAAGTGTCATTGGCATTTTTTTTTTTTTTTTTTTTTTGAAGCAGCTTTCAATCTAGGGCTGCAACTAACAGTTATTTTCACAATTGATTAGTTGGCCGATTGTTTACGATTAAATTAGTTAATAATCTAAAAAAAAGTGTGGTGTATAATTTGGTTAATATGTAACGTTTAAAATTAAAAAAAAAAAAAAAAAAAAAGAAAAAAAAAAAGCACTTTATTCTTAAATATCTCTATATGCAGTGGTAACTATAAAATAACCAACTGCATGGTTAGGGAGTAAAATCTTAAATCCACTCTGAGAATAACGGACAGAAGAGATATACTTGTATACACTATTAGAGATTGAATCTGGTAAATATCAGACTCAGATCAAATTTTTTTATTTAAAACGGGAAAAAAAAAAAAAGTTAGACTGTTTTGCAGATTTTCTAACAGAACTGTAATATATTATATGCTGGCCATACAAAAACAATGTCTTCCTTCAAAAAAAAAAAAAAAAAAATTAATTAATTTTAAAGAACGTTTGTTCGATTTTTAAATCGTTAGTGGGGTAAAATCGATGTTTGTTTTCAACCACAATGATGGGAAAAGTTTGAAATAGAAAACTACTTTATCAAAGAAATCTTCAGACAGTGTATGCGATTTTTGTTCAGAAATTACATTAGTTTTAAAAACAAAATGTTAAAAGCAAGTGAAAACTTCAAACATTCTTTCATTCAGCGAATGTACAAAGATTTTTTGTATGAATATTCTCGTCTGAAAATTGATCGGTGTGGCCAGCATAAGGCTCAGTACACACCTATGCAGTTTGCTTTTGATCTGTTTCTGCAGTGCTTTTTGCTGTGCATTTTGATCTTTTGCGTACGTGATTTTGGTGCGATTTGCAGGGTTTTTTTTAAGCTTTTTTTGGCCAATTTGTTGTTGGGCAGATTAAAAAAAAAACAAAAAAACAAAAACACAAATTTCTGCAAAAAATGCATTACATGCTTTTCTGCAGCTTCTCCATTGAAGACTATTGAACCAAAAAAAGCACTGTTTCTGCACCGAAAAAAGTCCCTGACCCTTTCCAAATACGCAGCAGCTGAAAAAAAGCATAGATGTGAATGTTAAATGAACTGTAGTGCATTTCTGCAAAAGGCATCCAAAAACAGGTATAAGACGTTAAGTAACAAAATGTGGTTAAAAAAAAAAAAAAAAAAAGCCCTTTATAGTACAAAAAGAGCGAACAATCGCTACTGTAAGGGGTTCATTTTTTTTACTGTGCAACAGTGAAAGTAATATTTACAGTAGTGATAATTTGCTCTTTTTGTACTCTAAAGCTAATTTTAGTTTTTTTAACCCCATTATGTTACTGACCGATCAATCAATTATGAAAATAGTAGTCAATTAATTTCATAAATCAATTAGTTGTTTCAGCCCTATTTCGATCCTTTATTTTTGCCTGGTGATCCAAGTCTGTTTTTCAACAGAACAAGCTCTCCTGCAAATGCAGCAGTTAGAATGTTGAGACAAACTATTTACCACTGACAGGGGTGCTTACAATGGTCAGCTTTTATTTATTCATGTAAATCCTTTTTGCCACTAGAAAAAAACTGTTGCTGTAACTGAAACATTAACTGTAGTTTGGCTTCAATTTGTTAGGGTATCTAAATCTGCTAATGCATTTGAAATCCCCCTCCAGACAGAGCTGCTGTGCCCCCTGTACTTATTAATCCGGAGTGTGGGCACTAAAACAGGAGGTCTTACTGACCAGGTCACTAAGTGAAAGCAGAGGGGGGAAAAGTCTAAAAGAGAATGAATGCAGCCACCACATCCGATTGGTAAGCTGCAATAGATTACATTTTTTATTTTGGGTTTAATAGTGCTTTAAAGCCCACTTATGAGGCTGCCAGCAGCTGTTGGGAAAAGGTGAATGTGGGATTAAACCCAAAACCAAATATTAACATGTTGCAGATTGCCAATCATTAGATGTGATGGTTGCATTAGGGTTTTTTTTGGCGGTTTTCACCTGGTTATCCTGCCACTAACATGCCTCCTGTATTATGGTGCCTCTGGATGAAGGAGCAACAGAGACACCTTTGGACAGCAGCAGTGTTAGACTACTTTCACACTGGGGCGGGTGGGCGTCGGCGGTAAAACGGCGCTATTTTTAGCGGCGCTTTACAGTCGCTATTCGGCCCGCTAGTGGACGAAAAAGGGTTAAAACAGCCCGCAAAGCGCCGCTGCAGCAGCAGTTTGCCAGCGCTGCCCCATTGCTTTCAATGGGCAAGGGCGCTTTAGGAGCGGTGCTAACCCGCTAGCGGCCGAAAAAGGGTTAAAACCGCTCACAAAGCACCGCTTTGCCGGCGGCGCTGCCCATTGATTTCAATGGGCAGGGGCGCATTAGGAGCGGCATATACACCACTCCTACAGAGCTGCAAAGATGCGGCTTGCAGGACTTTTTTTGGCGTCCTGCCAGCGCACCGCTCCAGTGTGAAAGCACTTGGGCTTTCACACTGGAGTGAGAGGAGAGGCTCTTTACAGGTGCTATATCGCTAAAAATAGCACCTGTAAAGTGCCTCAGTGTGAAAGCAGCCATACTTTCATTCCACAGTCACATTAAGGCAGGCCATACACGGAGCAAATTTCTTTCCTGCAATCTTAAGCTGCAGGAAAGAAATTAGCTGGATTCCCCCCCCAGACTGTGTTTATGCAGGAGTCCCTCCTGCTGGGTCATTGTCTTCTCTCAGCAGAGGGGGAGGGGAGCCATCTCAACTGGTTATACCAAAGATGATTGATCAACTTGGTACAGCCTACCCATTAACAGTTCAAATTGAACTGTGTATGGCAGGCCTTAGAGTCCATTCACACTTGTGCGACTTAAAAACCATGCAATTTCCATTGCAACTTCATGCGACTGATGCGATTTTGGAGTGCGACTTCATCTTTGACCCATGTGATTGTGCTCTAAAACGTTGCACACAGGTCACATGTATATCATACAGGGGAGACTTTCAAGGGTTTACATTGAAGTCTATGGCCCTCAGGTCACATGAGTGTCAGCTTTAAGTATTACTGCCTGAGTTTAGCTTATTCCTGTATGGTCAGTGGAACAATGGACACGTGTGGTAGCAAAAATACTGACTGAGGTTCTAAACATTATGTACTTTATTCAAAACACCAAAACTATTTGCACACTATATACTAAGAATGGCTTCCTTATCAAGAGCCCTTGGAAAGGATTTTTAGAAAAGATTTACAAAAACACTTGTACCCAGAGAGGGGGGGGGGGGGGGGGGAGATGTTTTCAAGAACAATGGGAATCAGAGTCTCTTACTGTCCTTGGAAACTGCCTTTATCATAACAGATGATACTCAAATGAAACAGTAAAATAGCAGCCCTAAAGAACCATTTTCCATTACCTAACCCATTTTCTGTAGGTACCCTAAACAGGTAACATTCTCATGGATGCACGAGTTGGATTTATATAGAATTTACTAGATCTGTGCTAAATGAGGCGAGTTCTGAACACATGAACTCCTTGCAGAAACTCAAGTTGGGAAACAGCAATCTGAATCTGGTATAATGCTCTATGTACTACAGAAAGGTGTGTTAAAGCGGGGGTACACCTAAACCGCCAAAAAAAAAAAATAATAAAAAAATTAAAAGCCAGCAGCTACAAATACTGCAGCTGCTGACTTTTAATACATGGCCACTTACCTGTCCCAGGGTCCAGCGATGTCGGCAGGGGACGCAGAGAACCCGCTCGGTTCTCGGCAGCTGCCGCCGCCATCCTAGGTGAGGGAATCAGGAAGTGAAGCGTTGCGGCTTCACTTCCCGGTTCCCTACTGCGCATGCGCGAGTCTCGCTGCGCATCGTAACTGGTCCCCGCTATCTCCTGGGAGCTGTGTGTTTCCCAGCAGACAGCGCGGACTGACAGGAAGAGGCATAGACTCCCATGGGAGTCTATGCCGGAAGTGGGTGCAAATACCTGTCTTAGACAGGTATCTGCACCCCCCTCCCCCCTGAAAGGTGCCAAATGTGACACCGGAGGGGGGGAGGGTTCCGAAAAGCGGAAGTTCCATCTTTGTGTGGAACTCCGCTTTAATGCGATACTCTGCTTGCCATTTTCTACAAGAGAACTGCTATATTTACTCTTCATACTCCGACTATATCATCACCTACACAGCAGGTTCATTATAGATATAAGCATATCTGCCCGATTTCTAAACCTGTGCCAGGTTAGTGATGTAGCGTTTGGAAGCTGACCCATCAGCTGGACAGTCAGCCTTTTGAGCCTGGAAAGTAAAAGGTTAGGGTTTCTTCATTGAAATTAAAGTGCATCTAAAACGCAAAACCAAGATAATCTCTTGCATTATTTTTCTCCTGGTAAGCTTGCAAATATACATACTGGGCGGCTGTCACTGCATCTATAGAGGGAGCCATGGTTCTCATGGAGCCTAGTCTGCTTTCCAGATATGGACTATACGTGTCTGTCTTAATTACATGGGAAGGCAGGGCAATTGGGAGCCACAAGATGGCTAGGAGAAAGATATTCTTCATTGCAATTCAGAGGACGTAACAAGGACACTGCATTTCTGGCAAGATTAATGGATATTTGCTGAAAAATGTTCTTAGCCAAAAAAAAGTGTAAGTATTAGGGCTGTAGAAATTAACGATCAATTCCTCGATTAATCGTTAATTTTTTTGATCGATCAAAATATTTTTTGATCGGTAGGCTGCCTGCCCTGGGGCCACTTTGGGCCAAGCTGTGGCTGCAGCGCTCCGCTCCCTTCTCCACCACTATATGTCATACACAGGCTGCGGGCTTCTCCCGCTGTGTGTCTCTGAGCCGAGTGTGAAAACTTTGGCCGCGCTGTGAGAAAAGTCCTGCCCTCCTCCTAGATCAGCTCATGTGATGTGATAGACAGAACACTGTGCATCACACGAGCTGATCGACTTTTCTCACAGCGCGGCCAAAGTTTTCACACTCGGCTCAGAGACACACAGCGGGAGATGCCCGCAGACTGTGTAATCCAGGCACTGACTACAGTGAGTTTGGGATTATGACGTGTGACGTCCTAGCCATTCCCCGCTATGTCCGGCTTTGGCCGTTGCCATAGCAACGGTGCTAAATCAGCTAAAAGTAGTTGGATCTGTATGTGCGTTATAATTAATCGAAATTAGTAGATAAAAAAAAAAAAAAATTTGATGGAACACAAAAATTTTAATCAGTAACAGCCCTAAAAATAAATTAAAAAAAATATATATATACATACATACATACACACTTTTGTTCTTGGGTTTGTCTATCCTTTTAGGAAGACTTTCCAAAAATCTATATTACCTGAATAGTACTCCTGCTGTAAATGGTGCCTGTGCGCCTAGCTCTTCCCTCCTCTAGCTGAGCTCAGGTTTGGAGTTTCATCTACATTGAGCTGCCGCTACTGAGTGTGGCCGAAACAGGGAGTGCGTAAGCGAGCAGTTTAAGCAGAACAGAACTAATATGTACTAGTCAGAGAAATGGAAGGAGGCTTTTTGGGAAATTGTTCTGGAGGTGAACTTACACTTTGAGCCCACGTTCACACTGGGACGATTTGGCATGCAATTTGACATGTCAAACCAGCAGCTATTGCCGGTAATGGCACTGCCCGAATCAGTGTGACCCCAAGCTTGCGGCACCGCACCGATTCCCAAAAGAAGTTCCGGTACTACTTTTGGCGACTTCGGGGCGACAGATGTCTGTCAAATTGCCCCCCAAATCGGACTGCATTGCCGGTTTGAAATCGTGCGAGTTCAGTTGAATTTGCACGATTTCAAACGCACATCAGTGTGAACCTAGGCTAAAGGGGCACTGGGGCTGTAGGGGCACGTGCCATAAATTGCAAGTATGCATTGTAAACTTGCACATTATGGCAAAATATACCTTGGAGTTTGACTTCCCACAGAAATAAATGGCATTTTCAATATTTCTCCCTTCTGCTGTTGGATGGCCCAGCATGATTTATCTCCTGTCCAGAAGATTTGCATTATTACATCATGCAGTTGCACTCTTGAGCATCTCAAAGATTCCAAGAGTATACACTGCATGCAAGAAGTTCACTTTAGGGCCCTTTCACACTGGGAGAGGCGGCAAAGCGCCGCTATTGTAAGCGGCGCTTTACCATCGGTATGCGGCCGCTAGCGGGGCGGTTTTAACCCCCGCTAGCAGCCGAGAAATGGTTAAAAACCAACACAAAGCGCTTCTGCAGATTCAATGGGCAGGAGCGGTATGCACTCTTTTTTTTCACTTTTTTTTACCGTCCTGCCAGCGCATCGCTCCAGTGTGAAAGCCCTCGGGGCTTTCACACTGGAATGAAAGCAGCGGCACTTTTGGGTCGGTTTGCAGGCGCTATTATTAGCGCAATAGCGCCTGCAAACTGCCCCAGTGTGAAAGAGCCCTTAGAGGAGACATTAAAAGTGTACTTGTATTTAATGGTAACTGTTGCAATTCATGTCAGTCTTGAAGGATAGTTTTTCAGCTCACTGTAGAGGTATTCCTTATCAGCTAGCTGCACAAAGAAAAGTGCACAAGTTATTTGCATATCTGGACTTTTAAGAAAGTCAAGATATTATCTTTGTCTTCATAACTACAGCCACTCACCAAATGATAGGTACATCAGTAGGCGCATTGAAAACCTTGTCTCCAGTAACAATTTGCACACAATTGCTTACTGCTTTGAAATGCTAAATAATGGCTGTGCTTTAAAACTCCCTACAATGTAAGCCTTGGGGGGGGTCATCTGAATGAGTTGTGAATATTTTATCTCAGTTACTAAAAACTTAACGACCAGCGACGTACCCATACGTCACTGGACTTTTGGTGGTTTATACCAGGATGATGCCTGCAGCCATCATCCCAATATCGGTTTTTAGAGCCAGCGGTCAGCTCTCTTGTAATAGCAGTCAAAGGTGGTAAATTAGCCACTTGACTGCTATTACAAGAAGCAGGAGGGGACATATTCTCCCATCCCACAGTCTGCCGGCTGGCCACATAGCCAAGCAAAGCTTGGATCAGCTGTTCACTATAGTAACATCACTTCTAGTTTACCCAGATGTCAATTTTGAAACCCAAACTTATTAAAAAATACTGATTTTGGTTTCAAGGACAGAGGAGGGATTTGGGGTCTTATAGACCCCCAGATCCCTCCATAAAGAGTACCTGTCTCATGTGTATTGCTGTCACAAAGGAGGTTTACATTTACATTTAAAAAAGTGTAAAAATAAAAATTAGAAAAAAAAAGATATTTAACCACTTCAGCCCGGAAGATTTGGCTGCCCAATGACCGGGCCATTTTTTGTGATTCGGCACTGCGTCGCTTTAACGGACAATTGCGCGGTTATGCGACATGGCTCCCAAACAAAATTGACTTCCTTTTTTTCCCCACAAATAGAGCTCTCCTTTGGTGGTATTTGATCACCTCTGTGGTTTTTATTTTTTGCGCTATAAACAAAAATAGAGCGACAATTTTTTTTTAAAAAAGCAATATTTTTTACTTTTTGCTATAATAAATATCCCCAAAACATTTTTTTCCTCAGTTTAGGCCGATACTCATTCTTCTACATATTTTTGGGAAAAAAAACAAAACACACAATAAGCGTATATTGATTGGTTTGCATAAAAGTTATAGTGTCTACAAAATAGGGGATAGTTTAATGGCATTTTTATTAATTTTTTTTTTTTTTTTTTTTACTAGTAATGGCGGCGATCAGCGATTTTTATCATGACCGCGACATTATGGCAGACACTTCTGGAACCATTTTGGGACCACATTAACAGCAAATAGTGCTATAAAAATGCACTCATTACTGTGTAAATGTAACTGGCAGTGAAGAGGTTAACAAGTAGGAGCAAAGTGAGCCCTAGGGATGTGTTTAACTGTAGGGGGAGGATGGGCTACGTGTGACACGACACTGATTACCGATCCCCATCACAGGGAGCGGTGATCAGTGTCCTGTCACTAGGAAGAATGGGAAAATGCTTGTTTACATTAGCATTTCCCCGTTCATCCTCTCCGCAAGACGATTGTGGGACTCCCGGCAGAGTACGCATGACCCGAGCAGCGGCACCTGCGCTGTGCAGCGGGGGCGTGCATGCCTCCTATCCGAACCCTGCAAGATCACGTACATTAACATGATTTCGCGCAGGGGAGCCAACCTGCCGCAGTAAAACTGTGGCGGATGGTCTGGAAGCAGTTAAAGTACCCCTGTGCTAGTCCACAAGGGTGAACGTGCGCGTTGGTCCCGCACACACATAGTGATCATCCCACACATGTAAGGTATTGTCACGAACGTCAGATCACAGGCAGTAATTATAGCACTAGACTAGGGTTGTCCCGATACCACTTTTTAAGGACAGAGTACAAGTACCGATACTTTTTTTTCAAGTACTCGCCGATACCGATACTTATTTTTTATGTCACGTGACAGTGTTTTTTTTTTTTTTTTTTTTTAACAGTGCTTTTTTTTGGGGGGGGTGAACGATGTATGTGTGTTTTTTTTTTAAATTTACAATTTTTATTTAATCTTTATTGCAATACGTGTTTTTTTTTTAATCAGCCCTTTTGGGGGGCTTTGGTGAGATATCAGGGGTCTTAACAGACCTCTGATATCTCCCCCTTGAGACAGAAGATAGAGATTCCCCAGTCCCATTCTCTGCAGCCTCAGCTGCACTGAAAATGAATGGAAAGACAGCGGCTCCTCTCCATTCATAAACTGACACATCGTGATCACAGGAGATTACAATGTTTCAGTTATGTGAATGGACAGAGTCAGCCGACTCTGTCCATTCACAAAGGGAGGATGACGGAGGGGACAGCGGAGAGGCACAGAGAAGGAGAGGGGAACGGAGGGGACAGCGGAGAGGCACAGAGAAGGAGAGGGGAACGGAGGGGACAGCGGAGAGGCACAGAGAAGGAGAGGGGAACGGAGGGGACAGCGGAGAGGCACAGAGGAGAGGGGAACGGAGGGGACAGCGGAGAGGCACAGAGAAGGAGAGGGGAACGGAGGGGACAGCGGAGAGGCACAGAGAAGGAGAGGGGAACGGAGGGGGACAGCGGAGAGGCACAGAGAAGGAGAGAGGAACGGAGGGGACAACGGAGGGGGACAGAGAAGGAGAGGGGAACGGAGAGGGGAACGGAGGGGGACAGAGAAGGAGAGGGGAACGGAGGGGGACAGCGGAGGGGGACAGAGGAGGATGCAGTGACAGTCAGCGGTGACCGATCACCGCTGTTTGTCACTAAAGCGGCTGAAAGCTGCTGGGGGAGAATCTTGTAACTCCCCCACGCGCCGATCACAGCTGACTTCCAGGTATTGGGGGAAGCATCGGGAGCATTTGCCCGAGTACAAGTACTTGGGCAAATGCTCGGTATCGGTGCCGATACTGATACTAGTATCGGTATCGGGACAACCCTACACTAGACCTTAGGGTTGCACCGATACCACTTCAAGACGGAGTACAAGTACCGATACTTTTATTTAATGTCAAGTGACCGTTTTCAAAGCACAATACAGATATACAATACAGGCACCGACAGGTGGCACTTAGTGATGGGCACCGATTTGCAGCACTGATAGGCAATGATAGGTGGAATTGATTGGTAGGCAGCAACACTGATAATAGCTGGCAACAAAAAATTAAAATCGACGATATAAGGAGAGTAACTATACAAGAGCCCATCTTGATTCACTCTGCCTCAGTAAGCCTAGTCATAATGCAGCAGCGGCCATTTAGTTACACCCAGCCCACATAATTAGTGAACTATATGGGCTGGGTGTAACGAGATGTCCACTGCCGCCTTGTGACTGCAGGCTTACTAAGGCCGAGCACGCAGTGTACCAAGATGAGCATCGCACTGTACAGTCTGACGGAGAAACGGGCCGTCACTTCCATTAACGATTCTGCCGGCCTGGGTCACCGATTCCGATGGGCAGCAGCAACCCACACCCCTGCCAGCTTACCTTCCACTGCAAGGACTTGCTCTCCACTGTGCCAGGACTTGCGATCCGCTCCGCCTCTCAGCCCACTGACTTCCGGGATGCTAAGGTATTTGTGTGAAGCATCAGGAGCATTTGTCCGAGTACAAGTACTCTGGCAAATACTTGGTATCGGCACAGATACTAGTATCCATGCAACCCTACTAGACCTCCTCTGTAAATCTAAAGTGGTAACCTGTAAAGGCTTTTAAAGTGTTGCCTATGGATAGTAAAATGTACGTCATTTGTTGCTGTTGCACGGGCGTGCACAGTTTCAAAGTGCAACATGTTTGGCATCAATTTCCTTGGCATAACAGCTTTTTTTTATATTTTACAAATAATTGTTAAGTATTGTGTTTTTGTGCATTACATTTTGTAAAAAGTGTAATGGAAAAAAAAAAAAGCTGTGCAAATACCGTGTAAAAACAAATAATTGCAACACCCACCAATTTATTCTCTAGGGACTCTGCTTTAAAAAAACGATATATTATGTTCGGAAGAATCTAACTCATTTTCTAAAAAAAAAAAAAAAAAAAAAAACTGTAAAAATAGTTTTACATGTAAACAAAAGGTGTTATAAGAGTCCTGGAACTGAAGTGGTTAAAGGATAAGTTCACCTTTTGAAATTTTAAGGTCCAACATTACTATAAATCTTCTCCCTGCACCTGCTGTTACAATTTAAAAAAAAGCATGGCTGTGTGGTGGGGGGGGCATCATTCATTCATGGTGACCTGTGAACGAACAAACTACAAAGTCCAAATTTTCACTGCAGCAAACAGCTTGTAGCCAATGGACTGTGAGGGCACAGATTCTCGCTAACATGTTGCATAATATCACATTGCTTTCTGGTCTACACATGACACAGAAAATTGTTTCACCAGTATATCTGTAATTTCTTTTGCTGGCAAGTGTGCTGGGAAAACTTTTTGTCTTATGTCATTTCCCATAAGCCCTGACAGAAATAAGGCCTCATTCGCATGTCTTCAAGGGGCCATACAGTGAAGGAGGAGTATTTCTTCAGCTGGAAATTCCAGGTTTTTGTGTACAGCCATGAGCAGCGGATTGTACAAAATCAATGGCAGCCTGACAGACGTTTGAGTTAGAAAAGGGGATTGAGGACACAGGGCCACAGCCCCGCACTTACCAACACTTAACACAAGAATGCTCAGCACAGAGTGCTTCTGTGTTTATTTGCAAACAAAAGCTATAGTAAACATGCCATACATCATGGCTCAACAATAACCGCAGCAAAGCCAATGCTTTTTTTTTTCCCTCTTCACATACCGCACCTCCTGGTATTCTCTGCCCCTTCCTCCAGTAGATCCGCTGCTGCTGTGCAGAAAGGCATTAGCCAATCCGTGAGCTTTGTGGTTCACCTCTCCTCCCTGCTAGTTCCCACACGCAGTACTGGAGACAAGCAGGGAGGCGAGTAGTTTAGCTCAAACAGCATGTAGCACATGATTACAACACAGGCTAAAAATTTTAGCCCCAACAACTTCTAAGTATTAAATCTTCGCATAAGTTTTAAAGGGTCATGCATCCCTTGAAATTACTTAGTGAGAAAGCAGTCTCATTCAGTAGCATTCTAACTGAATGAGGCAGCTGTCTGATTTTTCAATAAATTGATTAAAATAAAAGCCATAAATTACTTAAAATTGCCCGCCCCATGGGATTGGCAGGGTAAGTACAAGTCATTTATAGCTTTTATTTTCTTCTGCAATGTGATATTCTGAAAAAAAAAAAAAAAAAAAAAAACAAAAAAAAAAAACACACTGACATTTCATAAAACATCTGGGGTGAGATTTACTAAAACTGATGAACACAATCTGGTGCAGCTCTGCAAAAAGCCAATCAGCTTCCAGGTCTTATTGTCAAAGCTTAATTGAACAAGCTGAAGTTGGAAGCCAATTGGCTAGTATGCACAGCTACTAGAGCTGCACGATTCTGGCTAAAATGAGAATCAAATTTTTTGCTTAGATTAAAGATCACAATTCTCTCACAATTGTCGCGGCGTAACATCATCTTTCACATTAAAACAAACCAAAAAAAATTGGGCTAACTTTACCGATTCGTTTTTTTTATTCATTGAAGTGTATTTTTTCCCAAAGAATTGCATTTGAAAGACCGCTGGGCAAATACAGCGTTACATAAAATATTGCAGCAATTGACATTTTATTCCCTAGGGTCTCAGAGAAATATATATATATATATATATATATATATATATATATATATATATATATATATATATATATATATATATATATATATATATATATATATATATATATATATATATATATATATATATATATATATTTTTTTTTTTTTTTTTTATATGTTTGGGGGTTCCAAGTAATTTTCTAGCAAAAGATATTGATTTTATCTTAAGAAACAAGTGTCAGAAAAAGATTTAGACTTTAAGTGGTTAAACTTACAGCATTTGTTGTAAAAAAACTTGGCAGACTGACTGGATTTTTTTTTTCACACAGAAATGAATCCCTTGGATCCAAGAAAGAAGAGTTAGTTACAATGTTTCATGTTAAAAACTTGGCAGACTGCCCCAGATGTTTTCTTTTGACAGCTGAGAAGTCGGATAAGTCTCTCCACTGCTTATATGAAAGAATTGGCAAACTCTGCAATAGAGATAGTCAGGGTGGTTGAATCGATATCACTGTTTTTTAACAATTAATTGTGCAGCTCTCACAGCTACACCAGTTTTAGCAAATCTAGCCCCTTGTGTCACATCAGAATATATTCATTAATCTGCAGATGTTAAAAGGCCCATGATGTTTGGTTCTAGACGTCTTTGTAAATTTAAGACCTGGCTCCTAGATTCAAAGAAAATTTGTCAAACCCTGCCATATACTCTTCCTTCGGTCTTACAGTATATTAACATTGGAGTGACCACTATTGAGCACCACTGTGTTCATTCAGTCAGGAAACATGAGAAAAAAAGGTTTACTGCACTCTATCGTGAATAAATCAATCCTGCCGCTAGGCTGAGGTAATAGAAAGAGGGGGTGTTTTGAGGTCAGCATAGGATGGGGAGTGCAGTGGGGATCAGAGGGCACAGATTGCCCTGAGAAAAGCCCTTATCCATCGATTTGAAGGAATTCTAACCCATTCCAATACCCCCTCCTTCCCAACAGGCACACGTACATAACATACACATACTGTTACGTGTGTTGTTGCAATGCATCAATACACTAAGGACTCATTCACATCAGTGGGCGTATGTCATGGTGTGCATTTTGTGCGCTGGTCTGTACTGGGCAAAAAATAAAAAAACACTTGGTTCTTAAAAATTAGATTTTTCAACTTTGGGTGTAGTAGCAATTTTTTTGAATATTATAAGATGGTGTATTGGGACAAAATGCAAACCTACACGCCAACGCAGTGCACACACAGCACTGCAGATCAGGGGGTTGCCACAACACAGAGAGTCCAACCTCCAGATTTTAGATGTAAGTTGCTTACTTACAGATATGCGTACCATTAATTTTTCATTATTAAATACTGTTTTAGTGGGAATCTTTGTAAGTTATGTTGTGCCTATGTGCACTAATAATGATTTCAGCATATTTTTATTGAAAATATCCTTTTGATTAGAAAAAAAAAATTGTGTAACCGTTACGGGACCTTCAAAATCAGCAGAACCATAATTTTATTCCATCGGTCCCGGTCCAGTGCTTTTAGAAAATGTATGGTTTGGGGTATTTTACAAACTTTGAAAGCTTTACGCATAAATTATTAAAAAGTAAAACATATGCAAAATTGATCTGGCCACCTGAGGTTAGGAATAGAGAGCAGGGCCTGGCAGCAAAATGGTTTACGTGTATGCAGTAATCTATTGTAGCTTATCAATCATTAGATGCAGTGCGGCATACGTTTTCATTTTTTAGGCTTCGCTCCCATTTTCACCTGGTGATCTGGCCAGTTACACACCTTCTGTATTAGTGTGCCTACACTCTGGAAGGACCAAGAGAGACACCTTTGGCCAGCAACATTGTTATAGGGTAGGCTTGGCTTTCTACTGCTGATATTTTGTATATGGTTCTGGTGGTTGACTTTGTACGTTACTTCCGGGCTTGTTCCGCACACATTGGCGGCTGTTACTACTTTCCCCCGTCCGTGCGGTGACGTCACCGCGCTGTAGCACGTTTGCATCGGCAAACTATACACCCCCCCCTCTGACGCTACCTCAACGACGTGGCCCATTGCTCAGCTCCCCGTCTTCCCGTTTTGGTGACAAAACGAGTGGCGGGCACGCCCCTTTTGGCACCAAAAGGGGCTATTTGTTTGTATGCTCACTACCATCCTAAGAGCGCTTCTGCTTCTTCCCAGGGGACTCCTGTCACAGCAGATTTTTTAGCAAGTGCCTGTACACAGATCTTTATGTACCCTTCTATTCCTTTTTGGATATATATATATTAGGTAGAGATATACTTCCAAGTATTGATTTTACGTTTGTCCCTGTTATTATAGGTTCCAACTTTGGACTTACACAGTCCTATTTGTACTGCTGAGTGGACACTACATTTTGGGCATACCCAAGTCCTCCTCCTTTTGGAGTTGCCTTGGTGGACGGTTATCCTCTATTCTAAATGGTAATTTCTCTGTTTCTCCTGGGACTAGCACATCTATATAATATTTATTACATGATTGACAGGTATATACACATTTTAATCTGGTCCACATCTGTACCCTGGTTTTTTCCCATGTATCTATTACTGAATTAGGTTTTTCATATTTTGGTTTTCTAGCTGGCGGCCATTTCCTTTGACTTATCTTTACCACAAGTCTTTTACACCTATATTGGGAACATACATCTTGATAATATTTTGGTGGCTGGTGCTAAACTTTCTGCAAGGTAACAGTATGGATGTGTATTTCCTACACTTTGGCGCATGTGTCATTAATCTTCATCTGGTTAATGATGGTGCTGTTTTTATATATCATTATAATTATGTTTTTTTATCTTTAGATAGTGAGACCTTCCTTTCTTTCTTGCAACAATTGAAACCCTAATGTGTCCTGAAGAAGTTTACATAACGAAATGCTTGGACGCATTAGCGCTGACATCATGTATATTTTATATATATGTTTTTTATATGTTTTTGTAATGTCCCTTTCGTATTGTATATTTGTATTAAATTAAAGTTTATATTTTTTGCTATGCCTTCAAAGTCCAACCTGGGGGTTTCCTTTTGAGGAACCCTCTTTTTTCTGCAATCCCTATAATTATCACGGATGAGGCAATTGGAGTGTTCTCTCTTTTTGTTAAAGGGTAAGTTCACCTTTACAGAAAAATCTGTAAGGTGACCTTTCACAAGACCCCCTCCTCGCCCCCCCAGTCCCATGGCATTCTCCTGTTCTAAGCCCCGGTATATCCGGGTCAGGAGTCAGGGGCTTAAAAATCCTGAGCTGAATGTCCAAAATGTACCTAGTCAGGGACGTTTCGGAGCATTCAATTGGTCAGCGCTGACACAATCAGCAGCTACATAACCCATCCTGTCAGCTATAGAGAAGACGCATGGATGCCAAGGGGGTTTCTAAACCCTGGACTCCCAACACGGATAGATCGGGGCTTGGAATGGGAGATTGCCGCAGTCCAGGTCAGCGGGACTGGGGGGGGGGGGGGGGGGGGGTTTGGATTCGTGAGGAGGGGGTCCTGTGTAAGTTCCCCTTACAGATTTATCTGTAAAGATGAAATTACACTTTAAGTCTGGGGGAAGGGGAGTGTTCGATGTAGCAGATCTAGATACACTATTTGAGCCAAACTCCAGCTCACACTTAAGCAGTTACTAGGGTTTCATTGATACTTTTTTTTTTTCTTTTAAATCTGCGAGTGCTGATAGTTTCGGTCAAGTACTTGCCGATGCCGAGTACTGGTACTTTGCAGTGCGATTTGTGTCAGTACAAAATGAATGGCCACAAATTGCACGGAAAAAAAAAAAAAACACACATGCAATTTGAACAGGAATGTGGTGCGATACCTGTCCGAACAGGATGCGATTTACCCCACCGCGTGTGTGTATCCAGTATGGCAAGCACCATCTAGTGGGCAGTTCATTAAAAATGTTATAACTCACATTAAAGTACATATCTGCTCAAATCTTCAGTGTCCCCGCCCTGTCAAAGATAGAAAACCATGGCCTCTGGAGGTGCTTACAGGGCTGGAGGAGAAGTTCCGGGACCCCTGTAGGTATAGTCTGGAAGTGATGTCAGCTTGGGGGCGGACCGCCTATACATCTTCTCCAGCAGCTGTGGTTTTCTATCATGGGCAGGATAGGGACACTATGCAGAGTTGGATTTGAGCAAATATGTACTTTAACCGCTTCAGCCCCTTAAGGATTCCCCCCCTCCCTCCTGACCAGAGCACTTTTTACAATTTGGCACTGTGTCACTGACAATTGCACGGTCGCGCGACACTGTACCAAAAACAAAATTTGCGTCCTTTTTTCCCCACAAATAGAGCTTTCTTTTGGTGTTTTTTTTTTTGCACTATAAACCAAAAAAGAGCGACAATTTTGAAAATAAAAAAAAAAATTTTTACTTTTTGCTATAATAAATATTCCCAAGTTTAAAAAAAAAAAAAAAAAAAAAAAAAAAAAAAAAAGACCATTTATCAGTTTAGGCCAATATATATTATTCTACTTTTTTTCCCCCAAAAATATCGCAATAAGTGTATATTGATTGGTTTGCGCAAAAGTTATAGCGTCTGCAAACTATGGGAAAGATGTCATTTTTATTATTATTTTTTTTTTTTTTTTTACTAGTAATGTCGGTGATCTGCGATTTTTAGCAGTACTGTGACATACAGATGAGACTTGACACTTTTTTGGGACCATTGACAATTATACAGCGATCGGTGCTATAAAAATTGACTTATTACTGTGTAAATGTCACTGGCAGGGAAGGGGTTAACGCTAAGGGACAATCAAGGGATTAAATGTGTTCCCTCAGTGTGTTCTGTGTGGGGATGGGAGTGACTAGGAGGAGCCATATCGTTTTTTCCTACTTAGTAGAAACAAACGATATGGCTCCGCTCCTGTCTGACAGCACAGGGATTTGTGCGTTTACACACACAAATCCCCATGCTGGCAATTGCACATGGCCGGTGGCGAACGTGCCCGCTGACCATGCACATGCATGACCATGCACACCATGACCATGCACACCCGCCATGCAGTGGGTGCGCCCTCTGGTGGCCGAAAACAGGTAGGACGTACACATTCGGGATTTCCCCAGGAGAGCCATTGTGCCACAGTATATCTGCATCACACGGTCAGCAAGTGGTTTAGGGGAGTTAAAACAGGTTTCATAAACTGCCCACTAGATGGCGCTTTTTTTCTATATTGGTTCACACACACACACACACGGTGGGGGAAATCTAATGCGATATGGACAGGAAACACATCGCATTCTGCTCAATTCACATGCGATTCTTTGCAGTGCGATTTGCACCCATTTTGTATTTGCGAAAATCGCGTGAATACAAAGTATACGTTTCCTGAGCATTTTTCACAAGTAGGAGTACTTGTGATAATACTCAATTGATGCACAATACTGCATCCCTAGCATTTACAGTAACAGGTTTTTTCCCCTTTTGGGATACATCTTATACATAAACGAATAGAAGCTGATCACTGTAAACTAAGCACCCCTATCAGTGGTAGATAGTTTCAAACACCTCTAACTGCTACATCTACAGAAAAGCATGTTCTGTTGAAAAACAGCCTTACTAGCAAGATCACCAGGTGAAAAAGTAAAGAATCCCAAGACTGCATTCACACATCGAGGGCAGAATCGCCGTGATTACGCCCCGCAATTTCAAATGGCTGCAAAACGCAGGACGAGTTTGCAATGACATTACTTCTAATGGCCCCCAATTGCACCGTGATTTTGCTGCAGTAAATTGCAATGTGTGACGTTGTCTCCTAAAAGAAGCTCATGTTCCTTTTTTGAGCAACAAGCATCGTGCATTGAGTTTGCAGCGCAATTTACCTCACGCCAAAATTGCAGCACGACTGAGGTGCCATTAGAAGTAATGGCATGGCAAAAGTGTCCTGCGTTTTGCAGCCGTTTGAAATTGCAGGGCCGAATCTCGCCAATTTGGCCTACGATCATGTGTGAATGCAGCCTAAAAAAAAGAAAGCCAAGTGGTTGGTCTCATCCAATCTTCTGGAGAGCCTGTGCTATGAAAGGCAGACTTGCTGGCTGGATTAGCAGATGAAAATAGAAGAAAGCCTTAAAAAGAAAACCAATACAGCCATCACATCTAAAATTGGTAAACTGTAATATAATAAAGGTTTGCTTTTGGATTTAATACTGCTTTAAATTGGATTTGACAAAATGGAGTTGATTGGCCAAGGCAGAAGAATATCGTTTTGCATCAATCAGCATTACTAAAAAACTTTGTTGATGAATACATCTGAATTTCAATTAATTATATTATAAGATGGTGGAAACAGATGTGAATGTGATTGATAACTTACAACAGTTACAAATAATGTGTGAGATTTTCCCTCACTTTCTGGTATGGCGGCAAAAGTTCCATCTGCAACAAGGAAAAAAGAAAAAGTGTCTTTATAGCCGTGTTGTTGCATTAACCTCACCTCCTGTCTGTTAAATGTCAGGACAGGAAGTTATTACATTTCTCTAATTGAGCTGTGAATAGCAGTAAAAACCCAACTGGAGATCCAAACACCGCAAATTCAAAGCAAATATGGGAATAGCATATTTTATAAAGATGGGCAGTTTTCTACTCTTTGGTTTATCCACTATACTGCATATATACGGCAACAAGGCAGCTCCCCAGGTGCAGGATCACATACCTGTAGGTGAGCCTGCAGTTCAGGGTCTGGGGCGCACACGGCGGTGATTGGATACAGTCAATCAACAGGTCAAGCGGACGCAATGTCTGCCGATTATTCGGGACACAGACAGAATGGTGGTCTGCCTATGTAAACAAGGCAGATCGCCGTTTTGTGAGAAGGGAAGGTTGGGATCCCTTGTTCCTGCAAAGCAGGAACATGGATCTCTGCCTATCCATAGTACAAGCACTCCCCCTAGGCACACATTTAACCCTTTGACCGCCCCTGATGTTAACCCCTTCACTGCAAGTGTCATCAGCACAGTGACAGTGCATATTTTTAGCATTGATCACTATTCGTGTCACTGGTCCCCAAAAAGTGTCACTTAATGTCCATCGCAATGTCACAATCCTGCTATAAGTCACTGATTGCCTCATTTACTAGTAAAAAAAAAAAACAACATTTCCATAAATCTATCCCATTGCTAGATGCTATAACTTTTGTGCAAACCAATCAATATACACGTATTTGGATTTTTTTTATACCAACAATATGTAGCAAAATACATATTGGCCTGAATTGATGAATTCGATTTTTTTTTTCCTTTTTGGATAGGTTTTAAAACAAAAAGTAATAAACAGGTTTGTTTGTTTTTTTAAATGGTAGGTCTTTTTTTTTTTTTGTGCTAAAAACAAACACCACACACCACAGGAGGTGATTAAATACCACCAAAAGAAAGCTCCATTTGTGGGGGAAATTGGACACAAAAATTGTACTGCTGTACCCATACAATTGTCAGTTAAATTAATGCAGTGCCATATGACAAAAAAATGACCTGGTCACGAAGGGGAATAAACCTTCCGAAGCTGAAGTGGTTAAAGTGGCTGTGAAGCCTAAACATTTCACTATAGGCAAAACTTAACATTTTGAATAGAGCAAGGGAGGATTATAATCCCTTTCAGATATTTTTTTCGCCATCTGTGTCCCATTGCTGAGATTTCTCCCTCACTTCCGGTTTTATAGCCAAACAGGAAGTGAGAGGAAATCCATGAAAATGAAGGGAATTCCTTGGGGACCCCCAGGTCACCAAAATTAGTGTCCCCATTGGATGTTTTCCCCTCTATTACTTTTCAGGAGACAACCCAAAATGTGGGCTTTTTCTTTACTTTAATAATGGTAAAACAGGACAAAGAGTGGATCTCCTCCAACAGTGGCACATGCAGCAATAAAAAAAAAAAAACTGACAAACGTTCTAATCCTTCTCCACTATCCAAAACAAAAAGTTTTGCCTTTAATCAATTTTCAGCATTCAGCACCGTCGCACTTTGAATGATAAATTGCGGTATTCTACATTGTACCCATATGAAACTTATTTTTTTCACACAAATAGAGCTTGGGAGTGAGCAAGCACAAGTGCCCCACATAGCAAGCAGCCTGCTATGGTGACACTCAGCAGGGGGGAGGGCCCAGAGTGCCGGTGGGGGACTCAGGGCTGCTCTGTGCAAAACCAATGTACAGAACAGGAAAGTATGATGTTTGCTTTTTTTTTTTTTTTTTTTTTTTAATGCCTCTACAAACACTTCAAGGTAAAGAAAAAAAGAAAAAAGAAAAACGTAGCAGTATGTGTATAGCCCCCTCATCCCTCTTATAATTCCCCCACTCAATCAAATGCTGTGCCCAGAAGCAGAGGCTCCCTCCTCTGTGCATGCCCTAAAATTCAAATTTAATGTATTTTATCTGAAAATATAGGGTTACATTAGAATGTGAGTAAATATAAAAATCAGTCCTGTGTTAAAAAGATAAAACTTTTTTTTTAATAAAACCGCTTAAAAGCAACTGGTAAAGGCTCAGTTTTTTTTGGCTTTGTTAAATAAACAGGTTATACTTACCTGCTCTGTGCAATAGTAAAGCCGAGCGCCCAGAAATTTCCCCTTGTAGGATTACCCACCAGTGCTTTAGGCCCCTCCTCTCCGCACCCCCATAGGAAGGTGCTTCCTATGGTGGAACATCTGGAGGCTCACTCCTGAACAGCCCCTTCATACTATTAAAGTATTAAAATGTAACAATGGCAGTGGGGGGAGGAACCCCCCCGATTGTTGTCACAGGGAAGGGAGGGTATGCTGAACATATTACATCCTAAATATGGGTGTAACATGTTCAAAAGGTGAACTTATCCTTCAAGAATGGTGCTACACATGTGATTAGTCACAACACCAGCCTTTTGATAGTTTAACTGCTTCAGATCCGCGCTATAGCCGAATGACGGCTACAGCGTGGACCTATGTTGCTGGGGGGGGGGGGTACGTCTATTGATGTCCTCCCGTGCCCTAACGGTCTGCGTGCCCCCCCCCCCCCCGGCAGGGCGCATGCAGCACGCTCTGATAAGCGAGTCTTTGAGACTCAGCTGATCACAGATCGAAGTAGGGGGTCGATCCCAACCCCTTAGGACGTGATCAGCTGTCAGCCAATGACAGCTGATCATGTGATGTAAACAGAGCCAGTAATCGGCTATTTTTTTCCTCGCGCTGACAGCACGAGGAGAAAAAAAAAAGCCACTATCGGCTGAGAGGGGGACATCAGTCCCGATCAAGGAGAGCTGCCGCCAGCTCATCTGTGCCACCTAGCAGTACACAATCAATGGCCCAATCAACAGTGCTGCCCATCAACAGTGCTGCCCATTAGTGCCGCCTCATCAGCGCACATCAACGAAGGAGAAAATTACCCGTTCGCAAAATTTTATAATAAACTAAACTATGAAACTTTTTTTTTTTTTCAAAATTTTCAATCTTCTTTTGTTTGTTTAGAAAAAAATAAAAATCCCAGCTGTGATTAAATACTACCAAAAGAAAGCTCTATTTGTGGGGGAAAAAAAAATGATAAAAATTTAATTTGGGTAAAGTGTTGTATGACC
The DNA here is from genome assembly GCA_037952925.1 of Lithobates clamitans. Taxonomy (NCBI): domain Eukaryota; kingdom Metazoa; phylum Chordata; class Amphibia; order Anura; family Ranidae; genus Lithobates; species Lithobates clamitans. Next base: position 549,812 of record JBBGZY010002450.1, read on the forward strand.
GCACAATTGTCATTTAAAGTGCGTCAGCGCTGAAAATTGGTCTGGGCAGGAGGGGGAATTTAAGTGCCCAGTAAGCAAGTGGTTAACAGTTTGATGGAGAGCACAAGAAACTATGACCGTTGTTTGTGGCATGCCTCGAGTGTAATGGTTTCAGGAAACTGTTAAACCGGTGGGTTCAGTTACATTTTAACCACCTCAATACAGGGCACTTACACCTTCCTGCCCAGGCCATTTTTTAGCTTTCAGCGCTCTCACACTTTGAATGACAATTGCGCGGTCATGCAACACTACCCATAATTAATTTTTTTATCTTTTTCTTTGCACAAATAGAACTTTCTTTTGGTGGTATTTTTTCACTGCTGGAATTTTTTTTTGTAAAAAAATTAAAGGACCGAAAATAAAATGTTGTAAATAAGTAATTTTTCTCCTTTACTGATGTGCGCTGATGAGGCGGCACTAATTTGCCACACTGATAGGCGGTGCTGATGGGCATTACTGATGAGCAGGCACTGACTAGCATCACTTAGGGGCACCAATTGGTGGCATATATGGGGCTTTCCTGTAATCAGGACACTGATGTCCAGTGCCGTTATTACCTGTCCAGGTCTCCTCTACGTTGATCGGCACTCCTCGCCACACACACTGTCAGTGTGAGGCGAGGAGAGCCAATTCGCAATTCCGTCTTTACATGTCACCGGCTGTGATTGGACACAGCCGATCACATGATTAAAGAGCCAAGGCTCTTTAAAGAGATCGGGGTCACGCTGTGTCCTAGCAACACAGCACGACTGATCGGCTTACTGCGGGCACATGCAATAGCGGCCATTCTGGGAGGAAGTTATGAACGAGAGCTGCGCCGCCCCTCCGTCTGACGGTGGGCGGGCAAGCGGTTAAAAGCAGTATTAAGCCCTCGTTGACATTCAAGCGACTTGACAGGTCGAATTACATGTCGCAGCCTATTTCCAGCAATGGCACCGTTCTAATCGGTGCTGCACCAATTTGCAAAAGTAGTTCCCTTCACTACTTTTGCCGATTTTTGGTGCGATTTCAGTAGACATATGTGCATTAAGCCGCACAATTTCAAAAGCAGTGTTCAATGTGAACGAGAGCTAAATCCAAAAAGCAAGTATATTGCAGCTTACCAATTCTTAGATGGGATGGCTGCATTCGATTTAGGCTTTCTTTCTTCTCTTTTCATACCGTAATCCAGCCAGCAAGTCTGTTTTTCACAGCATAAGCTCTCCAGCAGATTGCATCACTTTAAATGGATAAGAGAAACCATGCAACACTGACACGGGTCATTTTAAAATGATCTACTTTTACATAAAATCTTTACTCCAAAAGGAAACAAACTGTTGTAACTGCTTCTAAAGTGTGAGCTGGAGTTTGGCTTTAGTGTATCTAAAACTGCTAACACTCCCCTCCCTGACAGACAATGCTGCTGTGCCTCCTGTGTTCATTCCTCCAGAATTGTGTCTATCTTCTCCAGGTGGTGTGTTACTGGCCAGGTTACAAGGTGAAAACAGAGTAAAGATGCCAAAGAAAGGAAAACTGATGCCATCAACACACGATTGGTAAACTGCAATAAAATACTTTGATTTTGGATTTAATACCACTTTAAGGGTAGTAGAGAAATCAACAGATCTGTTGGCAGGGTCCACATCAATGAACTACCTAGATTGCTCAACCGTGCTCTGGTAGTTCATTGAAAACTACAAGCTGACAGCCTTCGCAAAGGCTGTTGGTACTTGTAGTTTCACATCCACAGAACTCTAAATGAAGGATGCAGCCAGGTTGGCGGAGCCTCTTGCAGCTGTGACTTTTTTTTATTGCGACAGCCAGCAGGGGGAGAAGATCCCCAGCTTGCTGTCACAGTGGGGACTCAGGGTGGGAGTGAGGGCACAGGGGTGCTGCAGCAGTAATATGTTACAACCTGAATACAAATGTAACATGTTATAAAAGGTGAACTTATCCTTTAAAGTGGAAGTAAACCCTCCTATTTTTTTTCAGCCAAGGAAGCTGACATCTTGGGCTCTGTTTGATCCTCAACTGCCATAATGCTGCACATGTGATCTGTTAAAGACACCAGCCATCAGATGGTTTGACAGCTTGGTTGAGCGCACAGTTAGCCTTCCTGGCATGCCGGGAATGTAACTTTTTTTTAAAACTGTTAAATCGATGGGTTTACCTCCGCTTTAATGCTACTGATAAACTGCAGTATAGTAACAATAATTTTTGCTTTTTCCAATAGTTCCACTCCAAAAACCTAGAAGCCAATTGGTTTCTATGCAGAGCTGCACTACTGTTTACACTCACCGATGCCAGAAAAAAAAAAAAAATTCTATTCCCCCTGACCATAGTCCAGCCCCCCCCCCTAAAATATGAAGGGCAGTAAACTGGCCCTTTGTGTATAAAGTTCAGAGACTCCCCGTCTAGGGCAGAGATGCCCAAACTACGGCCCTCCAGCTGTTGTGGAACTACACGTTCCATAAGGCATTGTAAAACTCTGACATTCACAGACATGACTAGGCATGATGGGAATAGTAGTTCCTGAACAACTGGAGGGCCATAGTTTGGAGACCCTTGGTCTAGGGCAGTGGTTCTCAACTCCGGTCCTCAGGACCCACTAACAGGCCAGAATTTAAGTATTACCTTGGGGAGATGCAGACTAGAATACTGCAATCACTGAGCAGCAAATGATATCACCTGTGATGTGTTTCAGTTATCTTGCAAACCTGGCCTGTTAGTGGGTCCCAAGGACAGGAGTTGAGAACCACTGGTCTAGGGGATCGAAAAAAAAAAGCTTATACTTACCTGATCCTCCAGTGCACCTGGAAACACACTCCCATGTGATCCAGCAGTGGACTGTTCCTGACATTCTTATGTCCAGAGCAGGTCTATAGGCATGACAACACCAGGAACAGTCCACTGCACATAACAAGGGGGAGCAGGAGCCACAGGGCAGTCTTGTGCATGGAGGATGAGGCAAGCATATCTCAGTTCCTCAGCCCCCTAAACGAGGGATTTCCAAAACTACGGCCCTCTAGCTGTTGCAGAACTACACATCCCATGAGGCATTGTAAAACTCTGACATTCAAAGACATAACTAGGCATGATGGGAATTGTAGTTCCTGAAGGGCAATAGTTTGGAGACCCTTGACCGAGACAAAAACAAGCAGTTGAACCATGCAGTCTGGGTACAGCCCCACGGCATGGGGAAAAAAAAATTGCACGGAGTTGTGCTTTAAATGAATGTTGTATTTATGAAAGCTATTTTTTTTTTTTTTTTTTTTTTTATCTACAGAAAATTGCCAAAGTGTGACTTACAGGAGGTACCTGAGGTTGGGAAACATTGCCCTATACGAATATCTCAATCTTACACAGTGATAAGAAAATAACAGCTTCCATTAATTACAAACATTAAGAAACAAAGGTTAATGTTCCATGTATGCATCAGTAGAATGATTAGTGAAACTATAACAGCTGGTGGCATGACTGGTGTAAAGTGTGATGACGATGCATGAGGGGGGGTGGGAAAGGGGAATAATGACTTGACAAAATACCAATGTTCCCATATGTAGATAAAATGACTAGCATTAGCAGCCATACCCCCAGCAGAACTTCCTTAGTCACGGGGCTGAGTTAGTAACTGCAGCTCGCCTGTAACATGTGAAGGCAGCAAGTGATGAAATCTAAGCTAACACAAGGAACATTGCCAAAAAAAAAAAAAGGGCCTGAAAACGAGAAACGCAAGAGGGGGAAAAAATAGAAATATCCCCAGCCACAAAGTACAGGCTAACCTTGATCACTGACGACAGACACAAAAGGCTCCATTCTCCGACCTCTGCACCAGATTTATTTTAACCGCTTCATAGATTTTCATGTCTCGTGGGAAAAAAAAAAAAAATTGGTTGAGTTTTGGGCAATGAGGATCCTGTGAGCGGAGTGGCACAGGGCCTCAATAAACAGACTGCCCACATGCCAGGTACAGGCCTGTACACACGTGTGCTGGGTGTACAGGAACACATCCCCTGCCGGTGTGCAGGTCACATGTGACTGGACCGGCTGCCTCATGATCCCACTTGTAGAAAAGGGAACAAAGTAGAACGCAGGGTGACAGGCGGGTCATTGTGCCCCCCGGTGGATGGGATGAATGAGAGGCACACAAACCCCACCATCCCCCCCTCACCCCAGTGACGTCACATGGCAGGAGCTCCCCCCTTCCCCCCACTATGCAGGTGAATGTCACCCTGTGGGGTAGAGGGGGGGGCGGACACAGGCCTGGTCTCCTGATACACTCTAGGCCTTATAGACTGTATACATGTGCGGGGACACATATGATGTCAGTGCAGACGTGTGATGTCATTCATTCTCACGCTGGGCTCTGCCATACGTGGCACATGCCACCCTCTACTCCTCACACAGCGCCTCCCTTCCCCCTCCGGATACCACTCTCAGCCCACCGCTTGTCAGGGCAGCGGCTTCTGCCGACCGGCACTGGGCTAGGCTGCCGGAGGAGGGGGGGGGGAGAGAGGGCCTGGGCGACAGCGCACAGCCAGCCGGCTAATGGAACACACGTATAAGGCCGGACCGGGCACACAGGCCTCCGTGCACCATGCGGATGAGTGTCAGGCGCCGGAGAAAACGGCTACAGTAGAGGATGGGATCGGATTCGTAGCCGGGCCCCGCCGAGTCTCACCTGCTCTCCTTAGTCCGCGCAGCCGGGCGCAGCCGCACCAGCCAGATAGCCCATTTCCGGATCCCGGCGACGTACTACGCAAGCGCACATTCCGAATACGTGACGTAGGAGAGCGGAAAGGGCCGAGCCTCGCTAAGAGCTGCGTCGGCTTCCACGCTGATGTCACGTGGGGGCTGTGCAACCGGCGAGTGCAGAGGATGGGCGGGGTCAGGGGCATGTGATATGTACATAGGGCTGTGCGGGAGGAAGGGCGGCATGTAGGCTTATTAGATGCAGATGGTGCTTAGTGATTTCCCGTGCTGTGTACGTGCGGTGGGTTAGTGATTCGGTACTGAAGCTACAGGGTACTGTCATGACTCATGGGTCTATATCCGAGCGTCAGGGATGAAGACAGACAAAGTGGGCTATACTATGTTATAAGGAGTTGGGGAATAATGGGCTATACCATGTTCATAGCTCCCAACTGGAGCAATGTCCCTCTTTCCTCCTCATTTTGGTCTGATGTAAAGATGTATATAAAAGTCACTTTTTATCTTTCAAGTGCTAAACCTTTCATTCAAATTGCTGCATTTGTAAAAGCCAATATAAAGGAATAGTAGTGGTAAAAAAAAGCTTTCACATGACAATTGACAATTGCGCGGTCATACAACACTGTACCCATATGAAATTTTTATCATTTTTTCACCACAAAGAGCTTTCTTTTGGTGGTATTTGATCACCTGTGCAGTTTTTACTTTTTTTTTTTTTAAAACAGGTCATTTTTCTCCTTCATTGATGTACGCTGATGAGGCGGCAGTGATGGGCACTGATCAGTTACACTGATAGGCAGCACTGCTAGGTGGCACTGATTGGCACTACTGGTGGGCATTGATAGCTGGCACTTGTGGGCATTGATAGGTGGCACTTGTGGGCATTGATAGGTGGCACTTGTGGGCACTGTTAGGTGGCACTGTGGGCACTGTTAGGTGGCACTATTAGATGGCACTGATGAGGCAGATGTGCCTCTTCTACTTCGGGACCGATGTCCCTGACATCTGAGCCGGTGATCGGCTTTTTTTTCTACTCATGCTGTCAGCGTGAGTAGAAAAAAAAAAAACGATTACCGATCTTTTGTTTACATCATGTGATCACCTGTCATTGGCTGGCAGCTGATCACATGGTAAGGGGCCAGGACCGGCCCCTTCCTTAGATCGGTGATCACCCGAGTCTCAGTGACTCGGTGATCACAGCATGCTGGGCGCGCGCCCTGCAGGGAACTCAGGTCCGCGCTGTGGCCGTCATTCGGCCATAGCGCAGATGCCAAGTGGTTAATTAACCTTATTTTTGGTTAATTCTCCTTTAGGGGGTGTGGCAGGGGGCATGTCCTCTGCCTACATAGGTTTGGTAGTAGGTGTCCCTCATTCTCATCTCAAAATGTTGGGAGTTATGCATGTTACATGGAGTCGGGGAATAGTGGGCTATACTATGGTACAAGGAGTTGGGGAATAGTGGGCTATACCATGTTACAAGGAGTTGGGGAATAGTTGGCTGTACCATGTTATAAGGAGTTGGGGAATAGTGGGCTATACCATGTTACAAGGAGTTGGGGAAAGAGTTGGGGAATAGATGGCTATACCATGTTACAAGGAGTTGAGGAATAGTTGGCTATACCATGTTACAAGGAGTTGGGGAATAGTTGGCTATACCATGTTATAAGGAGTTGGGGAATAGTTGGCTATACCATGTTACAAGGAGTTGGGGGATAGTGGGCTATACCATGTTACAAGGAGTTGGGGAATAGTGGGCTGCTCCACATGACACTGCATGTGATAATAGATGCTGTTCCACATTACACTGCATGTGATAATACCCAGGGGTTGACAGGCAACTTTTGGCCCTGGGGGCAAGTACAACCCAGAAGCAAAGTAGTGCACCGCTCAAGGTAGTCACCCTTGAAGTTCCACCTCCACTGCACAAGCAAAGGGCCTTGCACATAGCAGAAAGTCTGAAGTAAAGAAGAGACAATCCAGAGGCCCATGGTGCAGTGATTTGGCCCCCTCTCACTGTTCTTTTCCCTGCCTCCTCCCATCCTCCATTCCAGGTTGAAGCTCCTCTCCAGGTACTCTCTGCTCACTGAGCAGGTTGGGCTGGACCGCACCTGCTCCACTGACTCCGGGTTCCTGAACTGACCGGCCAGGGCTGCAGGGGGGAGCTGGGGCTAGCCAGGGGAGAAGAGCCTCCTGTATTGCACGGAGTCGGCCTCTGCTCAGACAAGGCACGCACCATCTATGGAGGTGCCTGCTCTCTGTTCCTGTCCTCAGTACAAATGGCCACTGCCCCAACTTATAACTGGCCTTTGCAGCAAGGAGCACATTGAAGGGTGACACATTTCAAACAAAACCAAAGAAAATTCCTAGCTCAACTTACTGACCAGCTTGCAACCAACCAAATTATCCTGTCTAACAGTACGCGTTAAAAACAGATTTCAGTTGCACACATTTGCAAATATATGCATGAGCTGCAGAGCCACTTCACAGCACCCCAGTATTATCCTAAGGCTGGGTTCACACTTATGTGAACTGGATTCGGGTTTCTCCACATCCAATACGCATGACAGGAGAGTGTGACCGACTCTCAATAAAGCCGTTTCACACATCTCCGGGGCAGTCGCAGAGCTCATAGCAAAAGGGTCCTTTGCATCTTTGGCTCAGTTTTACGTCCAAATTCAGGCAAAAATTCAGATCTAAAACGGTGAACGGGGACGCACTGGACCCCCTGCTGTGCCCCGTACATAGTGTTAACCCAGCCTAACTCTACAAATTTTAAGAGCCTCAATAGTAGAAGCACATGCATTATAATGGATAGGCAGAGGGCAGGTAAGCCTGGAGGGAGCCCACCCCTCCTTAAAGGCACAGAGGTACACTGGACACCCAGATTATAGAACAATGGCAGCAAAGGTACCCAGTGTGTCCCCTCGCCAGTATTCCAATAGTACAAACAAATGGCCACTGCCCCCACCTGTAACTGGCCTTCATAGCAAAGAGCACATGGAAGGGTGATGCATGTCAAACAAAAACCAATGAAAATTCCCAGCTCAACTTGCCGACCAGCCAGCCATCAGCCGAATTATCCTATGTAACAGGATCCTGTCTATCTAGGCTCACATGTTCTCTGCCTATCCATTGTAATGGATGAGTTAGGACTGCAGATAATACTGCTCAGAGCCATGTGCAGTGGCTCTGCAGCTTACGCATGTATTTGCAAATGCGTGTAAACTAAGCCTGTTTTTAATGTATACTGTTAGTATAATTTGCAAGGCTAATTGGCAGACTCTGAGACTTCTATAGGTAGACAGCTATAGAGTGGAAGGCCTCCAGCTGGACACCACTTCTGTATAGGGAGGAGCCGAACACCCCCCGGTTTGGTTCACACCAGAACCTGCGAACGGACGGAAAGTTTGCGTGAACTTTAGAACCCCGTTAAAGTCTATGGGACTCGAACGTTTGAAATCAAAAGTGCTAATTTTAAAGGCTAATATGCATAGTATTGTCCTAAAAAGGGTTTGAGGACCCGGGTCCTGCCCCAGGGGACATGAATCAATGCAAAAAAAAGTTTTAAAAAACTGTAGTTTTTTCGGGAGCAGTGATTTTAATGATGCTTAAAGTGAAAAAAAAGTGAAATATTCCTTTAAATATTCTACCTGGGGGTGTCTATAGTATGCCTGTAAAGTGGCGTGTGTTTCCCGTGCTTAGAATAGTCCCTGCACAAAATGACATTTGTAAAGGAATAAAAGCTATTTAAAACTGCTTGCGGCTTTAATGTAATGTCAGGTCTCGGCAATATGGATGAAAATCAGTGAGACAAACGGCATGGGTACCCCCCCCCCAGTCCATTACCACGCCCTTTGGGTCTTGTATGGATATTAAGGGGAACCCCGCACCCAAATTAAAAAAAGGAAAGGCGTGGGGGCCCCCAGCCCTCTATACTCTGAACAGCAGTATACAGGCGGTGCAAACAAGACAGGGACTGTAGGTTTGTTGTTAAGTAGAATCTGTTTGTAATTTTGAACTGGTACATTTTTAAAGTGTAGCTCCAGCCAAAAAATCTATTTTTAAGCTTTTTGGAAAACATAGGGAAGGGTTATCACCCCTGTAACATTTTTTTTTTGCTGTCTGTGCACCTCTTCAGAAGATTTCACCTTACTTTCTGTCCCAATGACAAATGTTTTTTGAGAATTTGGGGTTTTTAGTGAAACAAGGATTGGTGATAAAGCATCAGTGGAGAGGAGACACGTTTTTCCCATATTAACTCTTATAGGAGAGAATTTCCCTTCCTAGGGGTAGATTTCATCTCACTTCCTGCTGTCTCCTTCCGTTTGCAAGTAGGAGTCGTTTGTAAGTTGGATGTTTGAAAGTGGGGGCCTGCCCTATATACTCTGCAGAAATTGGGGCCTTAGGTGTTGGTGTTGTCACAACACTGTGAGCCCTCACAGTTACTCTTGGTGGGCGTAGGAACGGGCCCTGCTGTGAAATATTAGATCAAGAATTGTAATTACATGCCATTGTTGAACAGTGGTAGAAAAATTGGGCCTTTGGTGGTGGTGGTGCTGGTGCCTCAACACTGTAAGTTCTCACAGTTACTCTTGGTGGGCACTGAAACGGGCCCTGCTGTGAAATATTATACCAAGAGTTGTAATTACATGCACCTGTTGAACAGGGGCAGAAAAATTGGGCCTATGGTGGTGGTGGTGTTGCCACAACACTGTAAGCCCTCACAGTTACTCTTGGTGGGCGCAGGAATGTTTCATCCTCTGCGACGGCAAGAAAAGGTCCGCAACCTTACCCTTGTAACGTGGATCAAGGAGGGTTGCCAGCCAGTAATGGTCCCTCCTCTTGATACCCTGAATAGGAGAATCCTTCCGCAGGCTTTGCAGGATCAGGGAGGCCATGCAGCGTAGGTTTGCTGAGGCATTCGATCCAGAGTCCTCTGGGTCACTAAGGACAACATGATCCGCAGCCACCTCCTCCCAGCCACGTACAAGTCCATGGGTTTCTTCGGACTGTAAGTGATCCCTTGAAGACTGCTGCTGATGCTGAGTGCCAGGCTCCACCTCCATGCTGACACAATCCTCCTCTTCCTGTGTGATCGGCGGGCATGCAGGGACAATGTCTGTATAAAGGGGGCCTTGAGAGGTAAGGAAGTCCTCCTCTTCCTCCCTCTGTTCTGCCTCAAGAGCCCTGTCCATTATTCCACACAGCGTGTGCTCCAACAGGTGGACAAGAGGGACAGTGTCACTGATGCATGCACTGTCACTGCTCGCCATCCTCGTGGCCTCCTCAAATGGTGACAGGACAGTGCATGCATCCCTGATCATAGCCCACTGGCGTGGGAAAAAAAAACAAGCTCCCCTGACCCTGTCCTGGTGCCATAGTCACATAGGTACTCATTGATGGCCCTCTGCTGCGTGTGCAGCCGCTGCATCATGGCCAACGTTTAGTTCCACCTGGTGGGCATGTCACAGATTAGGCGGTTCTTAGGCAGGTTAAATTCCTTTTGGAGGTCAGCAGGCCGAGCACTGGTATTATATGACCTGCGGAAATGCACACAGACTTTCCTGGCCTGCCTCAGGACATCCTGTTAGCCTGCCCAAGAACCGCTGCACCACCAAGTTAAGGACGTGAGCCAAACAGGGCACATGAGTCAGTTGTCCCTGTCGGAGGGCGGAGAGGAGGTTGTTGACATTGTCGCAAACCACCATTCCTGGCTTAAGCTGGCGTGGCGTCAACCACCTCTGAACTTTCCCCTGCAGAGCTGACAGAATCTCTGCCCCAGTGTGGCTCCTGTCCCCCAAGCACACCAGCTCAAGCACCGCATGGCATCTTTTTGCCTGCGTGCTTGCGTAGACCCTTGAACGCCTACGGAGCACCACTGGTTCCGAGGACAAATCAGCACAAGAAAAGGCCATGGAGGAAGAGGAGGGGTGGAGGAGAGAGGTGTGGCAGAATCACCACTAATAGAATTTTGGAGGCGTGGTGGCAGAACAACCTTCAACACTACTGCACCCTGTCCTGCATCCTTCCCAGCTGCCAGAAGGGTCACACAGTGCGCGGTGAAAGATAGGTAATGTCCCTGTCCATGCCTGCTGGACCATGAGTCAGTGGTAATATGCACCTTACCGCTGACTGCCCTGTCCAGCGAGGCCAAGACATTGCCTTCCACATGCCGGTAGAGAGCCGGAATCACCCTCCGTGAGAAAAAGTGGCGTTTGGGAACCTGCCACTGAGGAACCGCACATTCCACAAACTCACAGAAGGGGGCAGAGTCTACCAATTGAAAAGGCAGCAGTTGAAGTGCTAGCAATTTAGCCAAGCTAGCATTCAACCGCTTTCGGCGGTGCAGCAGCTGGGGCAGGGAAATTTGCCTGGTACAATCTGACATCGGTGTACCGATAGCAGATTGCCCACAAGTACTTGGCTGTGACAGACCTAATTCTACACCTTCATTCCTCTCAGTGCAGGTTTCAGAGAGGACTGAAGGTATAGTGGGGTTGAAGATCCCAGCTGATGAGGAGCAAGGAGAGGTCCGCTTTGTTCTTTGGTGTGGGTGTTTTAGGTACACTTGCCAACGAACTGCATGGCAGGTCGACATATGTCTGGTCAATCATGTGGTGCCCAAGCGGGTGATGTTTTGGCCACGCAAGATATGCTTGAGACATATGTTGCAAATAGCAGTGGTGCAATCTGATGCACTCGTCTCAAAAAAGGCCCACACCAAACAACTTTTGGAATAACGCGCAGGGACAGCAGCACCCTGCACATGCGGAGCTCTGCGGTGTGATGCAGTCGGTGTGCTGTCCTTAAGCTGGCCCCTGGAGGGCATCCTGCCTCGTCGGAGATGTGCCTCTTCCTCCTCTCTCCTATCAGGCACCCACGTGAAGTCAGTGACTTCCTCATCATCCCCTCCCTCCTCATTACTGGAGCACAGCTGGCAGTATGCTGCAGGTGGAGGAACATGACTGCCAGATTGCTGTCCTTCTTGGGCACCCCCTCTCTCTGAACTCACGTTACTGCCTTCCTCTTTCTGGGTACCATCATTGAAGCCTTCAAAACGCTGGGCATCCTCCTGGAGCATGTACCCAGCACTGTGGTCAAACAGTTTGGGGGACTCCTCAGGAGGACATGGTGGGGCTAGGGAAGGAGTGACTGATGCCATTGAGCTGAGGGAAGAGGCCTCGTTGGCAGCTGCTTTGCCAGACAAAGTACCCTGAGCCTGGGTGAGAGAGGATGAGGATGGCTTGGTCATCCACTCTACCAAGTCTTCGTCATGTTGCAGCTCAACACAGCCAGCTGCTGAAAAAAGGACTAGCGTGTCCCACGGCCACGTGCTGATGAGGATGCACCGTGTCCACGACCAGCACTGTTGCCTCTAGACACGGAGCCTGCTTGCCCTCTTTTATTGGTTTGTGACTGTCTGCCTCCCCTTGTTGGCCTTCCAGACATACTAATGGCCTGCAGTGAGATGTAGCTGCACAAAGCTGGGATGTATATATATATACAGATTATACTGCAGCTAGCAGAATCAACTGCCTGCCTGTGGTATTAATAGGATCAGAACACCAGCAATTGTCTTCAGGTAGCTTTAGGTGCACACTGTGCAGAGGGCACAGTACACTAACTGTAAATACTGCAGCTGCTTGCCTGTGGTATTAATAGGATCAGAACACCAGCAACTTTCTTCAGGTAGCTTTAGGTGCACACTGTGCAGAGGACACAGTACACTAACTGTAAATACTGCAGCTGCCTGCCTGTGGTACTAATAGGATCAGAAGAACACCAGCAATTGTCTTCAGGCAGCTTTAGGTGCACACTGTGCAGAGGACACAGTACACTAACTGTAAATACTGCAGCTGCTTGCCTGTGGTATTAATAGGATCAGAACACCAGCAACTTTCTTCAGGTAGCTTTAGGTGCACACTGTGCTGAGGGCACAGTACACTAACTGTAAATACTGCAGCTGCTTGCCTGTGGTATTAATAGGATCAGAACACCAGCAACTTTCTTCAGGTAGCTTTAGGTGCACACTGTGCAGAGGACACAGTACACTAACTGTAAATACTGCAGCTGCCTGCCTGTGGTACTAATAGGATCAGAAGAACACCAGCAATTGTCTTCAGGCAGCTTTAGGTGCACACTGTGCAGAGGACACAGTACACTAACTGTAAATACTGCAGCTGCCTGCCTGTGATACTAATAGGATCAGAAGAACACCAGCAATTGTCTTCAGGCAGCTTTAGGTGCACACTGTGCAGAGGACACAGTACATTAACTGTAAATACTGCAGCTGCCTGCCTGTGGTACTAATAGGATCAGAAGAACACCAGCAATTTTCTTCAGGTAGCTTTAGGTGGACACTGTGCAGAGGACACAGTACACTAACTGTAAATACTGCAGCTGCCTGCCTGTGATACTAATAGGATCAGAAGAACACCAGCAATTGTCTTCAGGCAGCTTTAGGTGCACACTGTGCAGTGGACACAGTACATTAACTGTAAATACTGCAGCTGCCTGCCTGTGGTACTAATAGGATCAGAAGAACACCAGCAATTTTCTTCAGGTAGCTTTAGGTGGACACTGTGCAGAGGACACAGTACACTAACTGTAAATACTGCAGCTGCCTGCCTGTGGTATTAATAGGATCAGAACACCAGCAATTGTCTTCAGGTAGCTTTAGGTGCACACTGTGCAGAGGACACAGTACACTAACTGTAAATACTGCAGCTGCCTGCCTGTGGTACTAATAGGATCAGAAGAACACCAGCAATTGTCTTCAGGCAGCTTTAGGTGCACACTGTGCAGAGGACACAGTACACTAACTGTAAATACTGCAGCTGCCTGCCTGTGATACTAATAGGATCAGAAGAACACCAGCAATTGTCTTCAGGCAGCTTTAGGTGCACACTGTGCAGAGGACACAGTACATTAACTGTAAATACTGCAGCTGCCTGCCTGTGGTACTAATAGGATCAGAAGAACGCCAGCAATTTTCTTCAGGTAGCTTTAGGTGGACACTGTGCAGAGGACACAGTACACTAACTGTAAATACTGCAGCTGCCTGCCTGTGGTATTAATAGGATCAGAACACCAGCAATTGTCTTCAGGTAGCTTTAGGTGCACACTGTGCAGAGGACACAGTACACTAACTGTAAATACTGCAGCTGCCTGCCTGTGGTATTAATATGATCAGAACACCAGCAATTGTCTTCAGGTAGCTTTAGGTGCACACTGTGCAGAGGACACAGTACACTAACTGTAAATACTGCAGCTGCCTGCCTGTGGTATTAATAGGATCAGAACACCAGCAGTTGTCTTCAGGTAGCTTTAGGTGCACACTGTGCAGAGGACACAGTACACTAACTGTAAATACTGCAGCTGCCTGCCTGTGGTATTAATAGGATCAGAACACCAGCAATTGTCTTCGGGTAGCTTTAGATGCACACTGTGCAGAGGACACAGTACACTAACTGTAAATACTGCAGCTGCCTGCCTGTGATACTAATAGGATCAGAAGAACACCAGCAATTTTCTTCAGGTAGCTTTAGGTGCACACTGTGCAGAGGACACAGTACATTAACTGTAAATACTGCAGCTGCCTGCCTGTGGTATTATTAGGATCAGAACACCAGCAATTGTCTTCAGGTAGCTTTAGGTGCACACTGTGCAGAGGACACAGTACACTAACTGTAAATACTGCAGCTGCCTGCCTGTGGTATTAATAGGATCAGAACACCAGCAATTGTCTTCAGGTAGCTTTAGGTGCACACTGTGCAGAGGACACAGTACACTAACTGTAAATACTGCAGCTGCCTGCCTGTGATACTAATAGGATCAGAAGAACACCAGCAATTTTCTTCAGGTAGCTTTAGGTGCACACTGTGCAGAGGACACAGTACATTAACTGTAAATACTGCAGCTGCCTGCCTGTGGTATTAATAGGATCAGAACACCAGCAATTGTCTTCAGGTAGCTTTAGGTGCACACTGTGCAGAGGACACAGTACACTAACTGTAAATACTGCAGCTGCCTGCCTGTGGTATTAATAGGATCAGAACACCAGCAATTGTCTTCAGGTAGCTTTAGATGCACACTGTGCAAAGGACACAGTACACTAACTGTAAATACTATAAAAACATCCGCCTGCCTGTCAGTATATTAGGAAGAGAATTCGACAAACAAATTGAACAGGCGATGTTCGAGTCGAACATGGGTTCGACTCGAACTTGAAGCTCATCCCTACTTCTGTATAGGTAGGACCGCTGTTTCCTCTGTGTCAGGGCTGGGCTCAGCCTTTTCTTCTCTGAGCTGGCTGCTCAGCTGTTGGCTAATTGCCAGCTCCTATCTCTCCACAGTTACTCAGCTGTTGATGATATCCTGCTCATCAGTCCTGCTTACTTAAGCCGTCTAGCCCAGAGGATCTC
Source organism: Lithobates clamitans (assembly GCA_037952925.1). Classification (NCBI taxonomy): domain Eukaryota; kingdom Metazoa; phylum Chordata; class Amphibia; order Anura; family Ranidae; genus Lithobates; species Lithobates clamitans. The sequence continues at coordinate 564,964 of JBBGZY010002450.1, forward strand.
TGACTTCGCCTTAGTCAACATGACAGAGACACTCTCCTGCATTCCTGTTAAAAGACTTGCTTGGCTGACATCCCTTCTGGCTCCAGATCCTGCTAGCTGTTTTACTACGCTCATCTCCGGCTCACTGACGTTTGTCTGACTATCCGTTTCGGTTACTGAACTCTGGCTATGTTTTGACTACGTTTTGTTCTATTTACTTTTATTAATAAACAAGTGTGATTTAACTGTACTTCTGTTTCGGTCTGATTTCATGGTTTCTGACAGTAGGCGAAGGTCATGATATCAGAAGATACAGTCAATCCACGTGTTGGTAATATTTTTTCCAGATTGGATGAGCAAGATCACCACATGGATCAGTTTGCCATGGCATTACAAACGCTCCTGAGTCACATGGCTCACCTAGAATCTCCCACTGTGGCTGCTTCGGTACAACCTGAGTTGCAGGCTGTCCCTGCTGCTGCGCCCGTCTCTGTGCAGGCACCCGCTTTGAGTATTACCTCTTATACTATGTCTGGTTCCGCTCTGCTTCCCCAGCGATTTGGGGGTGATCCAGTTCAATGCAGAGGATTTCTCAACCAGGTTGAGATATACTTTGAGATGCTGCCCCAGGCGTTTCCCACGAACAGAAGGAAAGTAGGTTTGGTGATATCTTTGCTTTCTGAGAGACCCTTGGCCTGGGCAAACCCTCTATGGGAGATACAAAAACCTGTTGTCTTGAGTTACCCTGAGTTTGTGCCCTCCTTTAAAAGGGTATTTAACGTTCCTGCACGCTCCGCTTTTGCTGCCAAGTGCCTCATGTCCATCAAACAGAGTACGAGAACTGTTGCTGATTACGCCATTGAATTCCGTACTCTGTGTCAGGGACATGTCGGTGGCAATCTGGCTAACTTGCGTGCACGTAGGTGCACAAGGAGCATTCCTAGAGTTGCTGGGCTGAATCCCCCACTGGGGGGCGCTGGCGCGCTCCCGCGCGCGTTCGCGCATTCGCGCATTCGCGGGTGCGCGCGCGCCCGTTCGCGCTAGCGCTGTTTGGCGCCAAAGCCCCTTTAAAAGGGTGTCAGTTACTCCCATTAGGTGCTGTTCGTCTTCAGCTCTGCACCTGAAAACCTGTATCCTGCTTGTTGTTATCGTTACTATTGACCCGGCTCCGTCTGACTACTCTGCTATCTCCAATCCGACCCGGCTTGCCTGACCTTGTTGATATCCTGCTACCTGTTACCGAATACCTGCCTGCCTGACTATTCTGTGATCATTCCTTCTGCCTTATACCTGCCTGATCTCCTGCCAACTCGGACTGTCTGACGCTGCTTTGCTTGTGCCCTGTGACCCTGTCACCACCTGCTCTTCCAAGATCCAGGTTCTGCTACTGCAATACCATCCACCTGTCTGCTAACGGATCCGCTTCTGCTTGCCTGCATCCGCTATACAGTCATTCCGGAGAAGTCTCTTCAGCTCCTGTGTTGGTCGTCGCCAGGAATCGCATCAGACACTCCTACCCACTGTGCTCAGGAGACCACTGTTCCCACTCCAGTGGCTCCTGAACCAGCGCTTAAGAGAGGTCTCCTTCCACCAGTCGGGCTCATCTACCAGGTACCTAACAGTACGAACAGCCATGTCTGAGCCCGCAGGAGAGGCCTCTCCTATCCAGGAGATCTGCACGCACTTAGCGGCACTCACACAAGCCGTAAAGACTCTGCAAGATAGTTATAATAGACTGGAAGGTCAAGTCCTGAACCTTAGTGGGCCAGGAGGCGCATCCCCTGCCTCAGCAGCAGCCCCAGTACAAGCTGCTGCACCTCCCTCTGTGGTCATGCTTCCACCCGAACCAAGGGTTCCCGTCCCTGAGAGGTTCTCCGGGGATCGCACAAGATTCGTGGCCTTCCGCAGTGCCTGCCAGTTATACTTTGCTCTACAACCACGGACTTTTTCTTTGGAGGCTACTAAAGTAGGATTTGTGATATCCCTACTGCAAGGAGAGCCGCAGACCTGGGCTCACCGCCTGCTGGAATCTAACTCGGTACAGGTCCAGACTTTGCCCTCTTTCTTTGAGGCCATGGCTCAGTTGTATGAGGATCCTCAGCGGACCACCACTGCTGAGTCAGCTTTGTTCGCGCTCCAGCAAGGCCGTAGACCGGCCGAGGACTATGTCATGGACTTTCGACGCTGGAGCGCGGACACACAATGGAACAATGCAGCGTTACGCCATCAATTTCGCATGGGGCTATCAGAGAATCTCAAGGATGAGCTTGCACGGGTAGGAATGCCAAATACCCTTGAAGAACTTATTGCTTTAACAATCCAGATCGACCGACGCCTTCGTGAACGTCGGTCTGAACGATCCTCCCAGCAAACACGCCCCATGTGGATGACTGCAAAGGTTCCAATGCCTGCTTCCCAGTATCTACCGTCAACCAGCTCTAACCCGGCCACTTCAACACTTGACGTCCCTGAACCAATGCAGTTGGGACTACTGCGTTCTACTTTATCCCCAGAAGAAAGGGCACGCAGACGCCAGCTAAACCTCTGCCTTTACTGCGGTGGGTCAGGCCACTATGTAAACAACTGTCCGGTCAAGTTCCGTAAGTGTGTTTCCTATACTTCAGCCAGTCTTTCTGCATTAACCGCCAATGCCACTCAACTTGCTCTCCCCCTCTCGTTACAGCTCCAGGGAAGAACAATCCGGATCAACGCCATCATTGATTCTGGGGCTTGCAGCTGCTTTATTGACTCTGCCTTTGCTGCTCAACAAAATCTTCCTCTGAAAAACAAAACACACAAACTTTCAGTTTTCTTGGCCGATGGGTCTCACATAAAATCAGGACAAGTTTCTCAGGAGACCCTCCCATTGTCTGCCACCTGTTCATCTCAGCATAAAGAAATCCTGATCCTGGACGTCATCTCCTCTCCTCTGTTCCCGATCATTTTGGGCATGCCCTGGCTCCAGGCCCATAACCCTCACGTTAATTGGTCTACCGGTGAAATCAAGTTTTTGTCACCCTATTGTCAGAAACATTGTTTTCCTGAAATTCCCAAACCAGCTGCCACCTTACTCTGCATGGATACGGATCCAGACCATCTCCAAGCCATACCAGAGGTTTACCATGAATTTGCGGATGTCTTCAGCAAGAAGGGAGCGGATTCCCTACCACCCCACCGCCCGTATGATTGCCCAATTGAGCTGCTCCCTGGGGCCGAGATTCCTTTCGGGCGCATCTTTCCACTATCTGAAAAGGAACAAGAGGCACTTAAACTATATGTTGATGAAAACCTCGAAAAGGGCTTTATTCGACCCTCCACCTCCCCTGCTGGGGCCGGAATATTCTTTGTTTCTAAAAAAGATCAAACTCTTCGTCCATGTGTGGACTATCGGGACTTAAATAAGATCACAGTTAAGAACCGCTACCCGCTGCCCCTGATACCTGAACTATTTCAGAAATTGAGATCTGCCATTATTTTCACTAAACTGGATCTAAGAGGGGCCTACAACCTGGTTCGCATTCGGGCCGGGGATGAATGGAAAACGGCTTTCCGGACCCGTTTCGGGCATTATGAGTACTTGGTCATGCCCTTTGGCCTGTGCAATGCCCCTGCAACTTTTCAGCATCTGGTCAATGATGTATTCAGAGATTTCCTGGACATCTTTGTGATAGTTTACTTGGATGACATCTTAATTTTTTCTAATTCCCTTGAACAACATCGGGAACATGTTCGCAAGGTCTTGGGCCGTCTTCGCTTACATGGACTGTACGCCAAAGCAGAAAAATGCGAATTCGAACAAAGTAACATTCAGTTTTTGGGGCTAGTGATCTCCCCTACCGGCATTAAGATGGATCCTCAAAAGGTGTCCGCTGTGCTAGATTGGCCTGCTCCTCTGGACAAGAAGGGCGTGCAGCGTTTCATCGGATTCGCAAATTTCTATAGAAAGTTTATTAAAGGATTCTCTGCCATCATTTCACCCATCACGCAACTAACCAAGCAGAACTGCCGTTTTCATTGGAGCTCAGAGGCTCAGGAGGCCTTTGAAGAATTGAAAAGGCGTTTCACTTCAGCTCCAATTCTCAGCCATCCTGACCCGTCCCTACCTTTAATTCTAGAGGTGGATGCTTCTGAAGTGGCCGTGGGTGCAGTCATCTCTCAGCGACAAGGTAACAAGGATCTCATGCATCCTGTGGGGTTTTTCTCCAGGAAACTCTCGCCGGCTGAGCGAAATTATGATGTGGGTGACCGGGAATTACTGGCCATCAAGGCGGCACTAGAAGAGTGGAGGTATCTGCTAGAGGGTGCAGTCCATCCGGTTTTAATATATACCGATCACAAGAACCTCGAGTATTTAAGATCTGCTAAGAGACTGAAACCTCGCCAAGCCCGATGGGCCCTATTTTTCACACGTTTCTGCTTTCATATCACCTACCGGCCAGGAACCAAGAACGTAAAGCCAGACGCGCTTTCGCGCATGTTTGATCACCCCAAGGAACCTTCTGTACCTGACACCATCCTGCCAGCAAACAGTTTTTTACTCCTCCAGACGGACATCCTGTCCTTGATCAGAGAAGCATCACCAGAACCTTCAAATCTTCAGGGTCTCGCTTTAACTTCCCGAGATGGGTTGCTATGGAAAGGAAGTCAGATATTCGTGCCAGAAGATGTCCGAGTCAAAGTGCTGACTTTGTTGCATGATCACCCACTTGCAGGACATTTTGGGGTTCGTAAGACCCTTGAGCTCGTGCAACGCACGTTCTGGTGGCCCAACATGAAGGATTTTTGCAGGAAGTACGTCAGCTCTTGTTCTGTTTGCATTCAAAATAAAACCTCCAGGAACCGAGCTTGGGGACTGTTGAGGCCGTTGCCCGTACCAGATAGGCCCTGGAGGATGATAGCCATGGACTTTATTGTAGAATTACCATGCTCAGAAGGATGTTCGGCGATCTTTGTGGTCGTCGATCGTCTGTCTAAAATGGCCCACTTCTTGCCCTTAAAGGGGACACCCTCTGCTGTAGAAACGGCCCGTGTGTTCATAAAAGAGATCGTCAGGCTGCACGGAGTCCCTGCAAATATAGTATCTGATAGGGGGGTACAGTTTACCTCACGTTTCTGGAAAGCTCTATGTGAAATACTGAAAATTGAATTAGCCCTGTCTTCAGCGTATCACCCCCAAACTAATGGGCAAACGGAACGGACAAATCAAACGCTAGAGCAATATATTAGGTGTTTTACCTCATTTGTGCAAGACGATTGGGTGTCCCTACTGCCTTTAGCGGAGTTTGCTTATAATAATGCTAGCCATTCTGCCACGGGTCAGTCCCCGTTTTTTGCCAATTATGGTTTTCACGTATCTTTCTTGCCAGATTGTCTTCCAGAATCTCCAGTTCCAGCAGTCCAGGACACAGTACAGTTCCTCAGTCGCAACAACCGGATGCTACAGGAAGCGGTATCCAAGGCGCAAGCAGACAGTAAAAGGATCTTCGATCAAAAAAGAAGAGGAGATCTAAAGCTGCAGATTGGTGATAAGGTATGGCTGTCTACCAGTAATATTAAACTAGCTTGTCCTTCCAAAAAGCTTGCTCCTAAGTTTATTGGACCCTTTCCGGTGAAAAAGAAGATTAATGAGGTGTCTTTTGAACTATGTTTACCTGACTCACTTAAAATCCATCCTGTCTTCCATGTCTCATTATTGAAGCCTGCTGTAACCGATCCCTTCCCTAATAGGGGCACCAGGGTCCCCGAACCTGTCTTGGTGGACGGAAACGAGGAATACGAGGTGGAGGCCATCCTCGATTGTAGAAAGAGATTGGGACAGGTACAGTTTTTGATCAAATGGAAGGGGTACGGTCCGGAGAATAATTCTTGGGAACCTAATAGCAATATTCACGCTAAACATTTAATCCATGCTTATTTTGCTGCCCATCCTGAGAAGAAGAGTTATCTGGGCATCCGGAGGCTGCCCGTTGGGAGGGGGCAATGTCAGGGACATGTCGGTGGCAATCTGGCTAACTTGCGTGCACGTAGGTGCACAAGGAGCATTCCTAGAGTTGCTGGGCTGAATCCCCCACTGGGGGGCGCTGGCGCGCTCCCGCGCGCGCGCGTTCGCGCATTCGCGGGTGCGCGCGCCCGTTCGCGCTAGCGCTGTTTGGCGCCAAAGCCCCTTTAAAAGGGTGTCAGTTACTCCCATTAGGTGCTGTTCGTCTTCAGCTCTGCACCTGAAAACCTGTATCCTGCTTGTTGTTATCGTTACTATTGACCCGGCTCCGTCTGACTACTCTGCTATCTCCAATCCGACCCGGCTTGCCTGACCTTGTTGATATCCTGCTACCTGTTACCGAATACCTGCCTGCCTGACTATTCTGTGATCATTCCTTCTGCCTTATACCTGCCTGATCTCCTGCCAACTCGGACTGTCTGACGCTGCTTTGCTTGTGCCCTGTGACCCTGTCACCACCTGCTCTTCCAAGATCCAGGTTCTGCTACTGCAATACCATCCACCTGTCTGCTAACGGATCCGCTTCTGCTTGCCTGCATCCGCTATACAGTCATTCCGGAGAAGTCTCTTCAGCTCCTGTGTTGGTCGTCGCCAGGAATCGCATCAGACACTCCTACCCACTGTGCTCAGGAGACCACTGTTCCCACTCCAGTGGCTCCTGAACCAGCGCTTAAGAGAGGTCTCCTTCCACCAGTCGGGCTCATCTACCAGGTACCTAACACTCTGGCAGCAGAGGTTGCTTGGAACAATGAGGCCCTCGTAGCTGCTTTTTCTCCTGGTCTCTCTGATTCCATCAAGGATGAGATAGCAGCCTGAGATATATCCACTGAGCTGGAGAAGTTTCAAGTTTTCAAGTATCAAGTTTGCCATCCTCATTGACTCCAGATTTAGATAAAGGCTCTCTTTTAAGGAGCTCTTGCAGAAGCCTCCTGTACGTTTGTCTCCGAGCTTTGCAGTCCCACCAGTGCCTCCCTCACCTCCCATGCCTCCTGGTACCGAGTCGGTCAGTGAAGATGAACCCATGCACTTGGGCTTCACGTGTCTCTCTGCGGATGAGAGAACCTTTAGGAGGAGGGAGAGATTGTGTCTTTATTTTGGCCAGGCAGGCCACTTTTTGAAGTCTTGCCCTACCCGTCCAGGGAACGCCCGAACCTTGAGGTCCTATCACAGATAGACCTTAAGTGGCGTTGTTTCATCCCCAGTTATCCAGAAGGATAAGCCCCTGGTTTTCGGTCACCCTTTCTTGGGCTGAGTCGTCCGTCGAGATACAGGCTCTAATCTACACTGGGGCTACAGGCCTGTTCATTGATGCTGCTTTTGTATCGAAGCACTTGATTCCGCTACAGCTGCGTGACACTCCACTTGCCATTGAGGCTCTTGACGGGAGACCCCTACAGCCTGCCCATGTGACTCATTAGACGGTTCCATTGTCCATGGCCGTAGGGGCTCTTCACCATGCGATAATCCAGTTCAAAGTTATTTCTTTAACCTATGTTTCCGCTGGTTATTGGTTATCCTATGTTACAGAGGCACAACCCCTCTTTTGCTTGGCTCCGTGCTGAGGTTCTCTCCTGGTTGCCACAATGCAGTAAGACATGCTTCCAGAAGGTAGCCAAGGTCCTGTGCACCTTTTCACTCTCTTCCCTGAGGGAGGATTACCGCGATTTTAGCAATGTCTTTGACAAAGGTCAAAGTAGTTTGCTGGTAGTTTGCCTCCACACCGGCCGTATGATTGCGCAGTTGAACTTCAACCTGGTGCCATACCCCCTCGTGGCTGGGTTTACCCTTTGTCAGTCTTGGAGCATAAGGCCATGGAGGAGTATGTTGCAGATGCACTTTCTCTAGGTTTCATCCGCAAATCCTCGTCCCCTGCTGGTGCTGGTTTCTTCTACGTGAAGAAGAAGAGTGGTGAACTGAGACCTTGTATTGATTATAGGGGTCTCAATCGTTTTACGATTAAGAATGCCTATCCGATTTCATTGATTACGGAGTTTTTTGATTTGAGAGGGGCATACAATCTCATGAGGATTAAGGAGAGCGACAAATGAAAAAATGCGTTTAATACCAGCACAGGCCATTATGAGTAACTCGTAATGTCTTTTGGCCTTTGTAACGCCCTGGCAGTTCTCCAGGAATTCATTAACGATGTCCTCCGAGATTTTTTGCAGTTATGTGCGGTGGTTTACCTCGATGATATCCTCATATTTTCCAAGTCCCTGGAGAACCACCACACAGATGTCTGTCGTGTGTTTCAGAAACTTATAGGGCGTACACACGGTCGGACTTTGTTCGGATATTCCGACAACAAAATCCTAGGATTTTTTCCGACGGGTGTTGGCTCAAACTTGTCTTGCATACACACGGTCACACAAAGTTGTCGGAAAATCCGATCGTTCTGAACGCGGTGACGTAAAACACGTATGTCGGGACTATAAACGGGGCAGTGGCCAATAGCTTTCATCTCTTTATTTATTCTGAGCATGCGTGGCACTTTGTCCGTCGGATTTGTGTACACACGATCGGAATTTCCGACAACGAATTTTGTTGTCGGAAAATTTTATCTCCTGCTCTCCAACTTTGTGTGTCGGAAAATCCGATGGAAAATGTCCGATAGAGCCCACACACGGTCGGAATTTCCGACAACACGCTCCGATCGGACATTTTCCATCGGAAAATCCGACCGTGTGTACGGGGCATAAGAGAGAACAATCTCTATTGTAAATTGGAGAAGTGCGAGTTCCATCGTAAACAGGTTAAATTCCTGGGTTATGTCATTTCCACTGCTGGTTTTTCGATGGACCCAGAGAAACTTTCAGCAGTACGATAGTGGCCCCGACCCATGGGTTTACGTCCTCTGCAGCGTTTCCTGGGGTTTGCCAACTATTATCGGAAGTTTATTTGTAACTTCTCATCTCTGGTCAAGCCCCTGACTGATATGACCAGAAAGGACGCTAACCCACAGAGTTGGTCTCCGGAGTCTGTTAAGGCCTTTGAGAGTCTCAAGGCTGCCTACGTTTCTGCTCCTGTGTTGGCACATCCTGATCCTACGTTAACTTTTATCCTTGAGGTTGATGCTTCTGAGACTGGAGCTGGCGCCTTTCTGTCTCAACGTCCTACCTCTGAGAGCGCTTTGCATTCTTGTGTCTACTTTTCCAAGAAATTGTCACCTGCGGAGTGCAATTACGAGATTGGTGACAGAGAGCTGTTGGCGATCATTTTAGCCCTGAAAGAATGGAGACATCTCCTCGAAGGTACCACTGTGCCAGTTCTCATTCTTACTGACCATAAGAATCTCACATTCTTGCGTAGCAGAAAAGAAATGCTCCTGCGCACAAGTGGATTACCAGATAGACTATATAATGTCACATATAATGCCTTGTTGCCCTCAAAGATATAAAAAGAAAAGAAGGGGCACACCAGCCTTGTGCATTATCCTTTGGATATGTATTTATTAAAAGTAATAAAAAAGAAAACTACTCACAAACAACTGTAGAATTCTTGCAATATAAATAGTCACTAAATAGCAGCGTTCAGTCTGAGACGAACAATACTCTCCAAAGGTCACAGAGGAAATCACAGGGACCACTGCCAGCTGACGCGTTTCGAAGAGAAAACCTCTTCTTCCTCAGAGCTTCGCAGTGTACACTTCTTCAGCAGTCCCCATATTTACACATATGCACCTTCTATCAATCAGCCAATCCAGGACTTAAGGCCCCTCCCCCTTTCCCAGTGGGCAGCCCAAGAACAATATAGACCGCCCACTGGAGAAACGTGACTTAACCCTTACTACATGCACAGCATGCAATGTGTGCAATTAGACTGATCAATTGCAACTGAACAATCGGGATCAAATACACTAAGGGTCTCTCTCAGGCCGTAGCGTCCGGACTCATGGCACCATCATGGGTGGCTGATCTTACTGTCCGTGGAGTAGCCAGGACCGTGCCTTCATGTCCATACACTCTCCCGTAGTGAAAGCTGCTCCCCTAGTCTATTTCTATGCCTGGAACGCACGCCGCCGTGTTTGCGTTCCAGACTATAGAAAAGGGCGGACCTAGCGTCACTTCCTGTGCGTCATCCGTCGCTCATAGATGACGTGGGCGGCAACAATAGATCGCCGCCATTTTGGTGTAGACAGGACTATAGAGGCCAAATAGAAACAATATATAGCCATATAAACTGACCGCTCGACAATACTAAATTAAATTAAACAGTTACCAAACAGGTATACCGGCTTTTTCTCCACTTCCAGGTTGGAGTCGGTTCCGGTTCCTGTGATTCCTCCTGATCGTATTCTGGCTATGGTTCGCACCAGTCTCACTTCTCCTTTGGGTGACAAAATTCTTGCTGCTCAGGTCCATGCTCCTCCTAAAAAACCTTGTGACCGTTGCTTTGTCCCGGTTAGTCTCCGTACTGCTGTGCTCCAGACTTACCATTCTACCAAGGCTGCTGGCCACCCTGGAAAGAATCAACTCTTTTGGGCCATTTCCCAACAATTCTGGTGGCCTAGTCTACGTGCTGATGTAAACGCCTTCGTAGCTGCCTGTTCCGTGTGTGCTCAGAGTAAGACTCCACAACATCTTCCAGTGGGCCTCCTACAACCCATACCCAATGGAGAGAGGCCCTGGACCCACCTGTCTCTGGATTTCATTGTGGAGTTACCCAACTCCCAGGGCAACACAGTTAACCTTATGGTGGTTGACCGGTTCTCAAAAATGTCTCATTGTATTCCATTTAAGAAGTTCCCCACTTCTAAGCAACTGGCTTCCATTTTTGCTTGGGAGATCTTTTCGCTTACATGGGCTACCCAAGATGATTGTCTCGTACAGGGGTAGTCCGTTTGTATCCTGGCTCTGGTGAGCCTTTTGTGCACAGTTGGGAATTCAGCTTGCTTTTTCCTCTGCGTATCATGCGTAGTCTAATGGGGCCAGAGAACGAGCCAATCAGTCCTTGGAGCAATTCCTACGTTGCTAGATTTCTGACCATGATAACAACTGGTCAGTCCTCTTACCATAGTGCCTTGAATTCTGCTTCCCGGTTGTCCCCGTTTATGACGAACTATGCTTTCCAACCTTCCATGTTACCTGACTCATTTGTTTCGCAGAGTATTCCTGCGTTAGAGGAGCATCTCCATGGTCTTCGTTTCACTTGGGCACAAGTCCAGGAGGCTTTGCGACATGCTAATGTTAGGTACAGACTCCATGCTGACCGCAGACGCCTGCCTGCACCTTCCTACCAGGTTGGGGACAGGGTCTGGCTGTCATCTCGCAACCTCTGAGTTTGTGTTCCCTCTCTGAAGTTCGCACCTCGGTTTATTGGGCCTTACCGTATTCTTTGCAGGATTAACCCAGTGGCTTACGCATTAGACCTTCCTTCTAATATGCGTATCTCAAATGTATTTCATGTTATTAAAACCTCTGCAACCACTTTACCACCTCGGTACCACGTCCTCACAGTATAGTAACTGGAAATACTTCAAGAGCCTACACAAGCACCTGGCTGCAGGTAGCTATACTGTAGGTGCAACTGTGCGGGGTATACAGTACAGTAACTAGAAATACTTCAAAGAGCCTACACAAGCACCTGGCTGCAGGTAGCTATACTGTAGGTGCAACTGCACGGGGTACACAGTACAGTAACTGGAAATACTTCAAGAGCCTACACGAGCACCTGGCTGCAGGTAGCTATACTGTAGGTGCAACTGTGCGGGGTACACAGTACAGTAACTGGAAATACTTCAAAGAGCCTACACAAGCACCTGGCTGCAGGTAGCTATACTGTAGGTGCAACTGTGCGGGGTACACAGTACAGTAACTGGAAATACTTCAAAGAGCCTACACGAGCACCTGGCTGCAGATAGCTATACTGTAGGTGCAACTGTGCGGGGTACACAGTACAGTAACTGGAAATACTTCAAAGAGCCTACACAAGCACCTGGCTGCAGGTAGCTATACTGAAGGTGCAACTGTGCGGGGTACACAGTACAGTAACTGGAAATACTTCAAGAGCCTACACAAGCACCTGGCTGCAGGTAGCTATACTGTAGGTGCAACTTTGCAGGGTACACATCACAGTAACTGGAAATACTTCAAAGAGCCTACACAAGCACCTGACTGCAGGTAGCTATACTGTAGGTGCAACTGTGCGGGGTACACAGTACAGTAACTGGAAATACTTCAAAGAGCCTACACAAGCACCTGGCTGCAGGTAGCTATACTGTAGGTGCAACTGTGCGGGGTACACAGTACAGTAACTGGAAATACTTCAAAGAGCCTACACAAGCACCTGGCTGCAGGTATGTAGGTAGCTATACTGTAGGTGCAACTGTGCCGGGTACACAGTACAGTAACTGGAAATACTTCAAAGAGCCTACACAAGCACCTGACTGCAGGTAGCTATACTGTAGGTGCAACTGTGCGGGGTACACAGTACAGTAACTGGAAATACTTCAAGAGCCTACACAAGCACCTGGCTGCAGGTAGCTATACTGTAGGTGCAACTGTGCGGGGTACACAGTACAGTAACTGGAAATACTTCAAAGAGCCTACACAAGCACCTGGCTGCAGGTAGCTATACTGTAGGTGCAACTGTGCGGGGTTCACAGTACAGTAACTGGAAATAACTGAAAGAGCCTACACAAGCACCTGGCTGCAGGTAGCTATACTGTAGGTGCAACTGTGCGGGGCACACAGTACAGTAACTGGAAATACTTCAAAGAGCCTACACAAGCACCTGGCTGCAGGTAGCTATACTGTAGGTGCAACTGTGCGGGGTACACAGTACAGTAACTGGAAATACTTCAAAGAGCCTACACAAGCACCTGGCTGCAGGTAGCTATACTGTAGGTGCAACTGTGCGGGGTACACAGTACAGTAACTGGAAATACTTCAAAGAGGCTACACAAGCACCTGGCTGCAGGTAGCTATACTGTAGGTGCAACTGTGCCGGGTACACAGTACAGTAACTGGAAATACTTCAAAGAGCCTACACAAGCACCTGACTGCAGGTAGCTATACTGTAGGTGCAACTGTGCGGGGTACACAGTACAGTAACTGGAAATACTTCAAGAGCCTACACAAGCACCTGGCTGCAGGTAGCTATACTGTAGGTGCAACTGTGCGGGGTACACAGTACAGTAACTGGAAATACTTCAAAGAGCCTACACAAGCACCTGGCTGCAGGTAGCTATACTGTAGGTGCAACTGTGCGGGGTTCACAGTACAGTAACTGGAAATAACTGAAAGAGCCTACACAAGCACCTGGCTGCAGGTAGCTATACTGTAGGTGCAACTGTGCGGGGCACACAGTACAGTAACTGGAAATACTTCAAAGAGCCTACACAAGCACCTGGCTGCAGGTAGCTATACTGTAGGTGCAACTGGCGGGGCACACAGTACAGTAACTGTGGGCGGGCTTTGCATTTAGAGCTGCGCCGCCTTTGCACGGACACAATTGTAAGTCCATGGTCTTAGTGGAATAATGTGGAATTTCATGTTTTACATTTGCCCACTTGTACTTCAAACCATCTAAATATTGCTATTTTCCCTATTCATAGGTGATCAATACGGTTATGCTCCTGATTAGTGGTGTAGGAGAGCGTCCCAGAGAGAGCCAGGAAAAGTCCTGTTCGGGGTTTATACATCTCCCAGGCTCCTCTCATACAGGTTCAGCGATTTCTGATCTATGGTCCAGTTCAGGTCTTGGTCCTCTCCCCCAGGCTAATTTAGGCTCACCTGAGCAGACAGCCTTTGCGCTTGGCCTGGGATACTCAGACAACTTCTGTGTAGGAGAGCAAAAAGGTATGTGGAAGCTGACAAGCTGTAGGCTTGCTCAGCCTGGTAGTTAGGATCTGTAAATATTGTTTAATTAGTGCCGAGACACGGCTAGGTTTTGTTTTGGCTATTTTTGTTCCTATTTGTTTTTTTTTTTGGAACACTGTACAGAACCTGTATATAGACTTGTATATATCACAAATGAACACCGCATTGTTTGTCACTATTTCACTGGATTTGGTATCTGTGCCTGAAAGACTGCTCATCCCAGGGAGCTTTATACCTGCTACCTGTCCCCCAGGTTACATATGATGGAGACTGCGACCAGCTGTAGTAAGTTACTACTTAAAAGGCCAGTACCTAGAATGACTAAACATGGAGGAAATCCTAAAACAATTGGTGATCCAATGCTGCACAGCAACAAGCAAACGCTGCACTGCATCAAGCAAACGCTACACAGCAGCAAACAAACGCTATCGCACAGGAGCAAACCAAGGCGCTGTGCCAACAGATTGGTGCTGTACAGAAACTATCGCAGAGGCTGTTTGAACAGCTAGCCACTGATGCAAAAGAGGATAGGAAAACCCTGGCTGCGGTTGTGGAGATGCTAGCACAGTGGTCACCTACTAAAGTTAATGTTGTTGGAGACAAGCCCTCAGCCATCCATGTGGGTCGCTTTCTTTCTAAGATGACTGCAGATGATGATCCAGAGGCCTTTCTCTTAACGTTTGAACGGACCACTGAGAGGAAAGGTTGGCCCAAAACCCAGTGGGCAGGACTGGTCGCCCCCTTGCTGTCTGGAGAATCGCAGAAGGCCTACTATGATTTGGAGTCAGCAGAAGCAGGAGGCTATGAAAAGGTCAAGCGGGAAATCCTGGCGCGACTTGGTGTCACCTTAGCAGTTCGAGCACAGCGGGTCCACAGCTGGTTCTTCCAAGACGAGAGGCTCCCAAGATCGCAGATGTTCGACCTAATTCACTTGGTGAGGAAATGGCTACAGCCGGAGTCCCTGTCTGGATCACAAATAGTGGAGCGTGTGGTCATGGACCGGTTCCTGAGGTGACTACCAGTTCCCCTGCAGAAGTGGGTGAGTCAAAGAGACCCCAACTCGGCGGACAACCTCGTGGAACTCGTTGAAAGGTACTTTGCTGCAGAGAGCCTGGTCACCACCCCTATAGCCGCACGGACTTTCCACCCAAAGCCACAGTCTCCCCAGGCAACCGGTAAGACTGTTCCAGGGGAAGTGGGTGGTAAGCATGGCAAGGAAATAGGGGGGAGGATTTTTTATGCCAGGACTGAAGTTTGGCGTCCCAAACAAGGGAAGCTACTGCCTGTCAGCAAACCAAACTGGGGAAACATCAGGTGTTTTCGTTGCCAAGAACTGGGACATGTTGCAGCAAACTGTCCATTGACAGATGAACCCATGCAGTGTGATCTATCTATTAGAAGGCAGTCTATGTTTGCTGCTGTTTCATGCGCTGCAGCACCAAGTATGGGAAAACACATGTGCCAAATGACTGTTAATAATAGGCCTATAACGGCCTTGCTGGACTCTGGAAGTCTAGTGCCTTTGGTTACAGCTGAGATGGTTGAAACTGAATTTGCATGCTAAAAAAGTTGCTGTGATCTGTGTACATGGGGATATCCGCGAGTATCCTATAGCCACTGTTCAGTTTAAAACTGGCCTAGGTACGGTGACCCATCCGGTCGGACTTGTGCCCCATTTGGTGCATGAGGCCACCGTTGGTAGGGACTTCCCTAAGTTTTGGGAACTGTGGGATCGTCCCGACCCGTTCGCAGTAGCTGACTCAGTGACAGAGCCAGAACTCCTGGATACTACTAACAATATGGGTTCAGGGGACTCTTTTCAGGGCTCCCCGGGTTTTCCTTTCTCAGTTATGGCAGGAGAGCTGGAGGAGCCTGAGGAGGTCCCCACAAATTTTGGTACCGAGCAGAGAAAAGACCTAACCCTTGCCAGGGCCTGGGGAAATGTAATGGTGATTAATGATGTACCTGTCGAATCAGGGGACAGGCTCTGTTTTCCTTATTTTAGCAGCAATGAGGATTTACTATATCGTGTATGTAAAAAAAAAAAAATGATGAAGTGGTTGAACAGTTGGTGGTCCCTAAGCCATACAGATGGGTGGTGTTGGAACTTGCCCTTGGGCACTTGCTAGGAGGTCATTTAGGGGTTGAGAAAACTGAGGGTGTTGCGCAGGTTTTATTGGCCCGGGATACAGAAGGATATTGAGAATTATTGTCAATCCTGTCCTGTGTGTCAGATGTCAGCCCCACTACAGCACTTCCGAAGTCCTTTAGTGCCCTTGCCCATTATTGAAGTGCCCTTTGAGAGGATTGCCATGGACCTTGTGGGTCCACTCCCCAAGTCTGCCCGAGGTCATCAGCATATCCTTGTAATCATGGATTATGCTACCCGTTACCCCGAGGCCATTCCCTTACGCACCGCGTCTGCTAAAAACATTGCCAAAGAGCTGTTTATGGTGTTCAGTCGTGTTGGAATCCCTAAAGAAGTCCTTACAGACCAGGGCACCCCATTTATGTCACAAATAACTAGAGAGCTGTGCAAGTTATTTAAGGTGTCGCAATTGCGAACCTCGGTGTACCATCCTCAAACGAACGGCTTGGTGGAACGCTTCAATAAAACATTAAAGAGCATGTTAAAAAAGGTTGTTGACAAGGATGGGGAAAAACTGGGACTTCCTGATACCATACTTTATGTTTGCCATCAGGGAGGTTCCCCAGTCCTCCACGGGGTACTCTCCATTTGAGTTGCTTTTATGGGAGACACCCTCAGGGACTCTTAGACATAGCCAAAGAAACTTGGGAGGGGGAGCAGACACCCCATAAAAGTGTCATTGAGCATATCGCTCAAATGCAGGACAGGATTGCAGCAATCATGCCGATGGTAAAAGAACACTTACTGCAGGCCCAAGCAGCCCAACAGAGGATATACAACAGGGGGGCCCAACTCCATGTTTTCTCACCTGGTGACAGGGTCCTGGTGTTAGTTCCCACTGTTGAGAGCAAGTTCCTGGCTAAGTGGCAGGGTCCCTTTTTGAAGTAATTGAAAGAGTTGGGGAGGTCAATTACAAGGTATATCAACCAGGGAAAAGGAAGCCCGAACAGATTTACCACCTAAACCTGCTAAAGCCCTGGAAGGATAGACTGGCGTTAACTGCGAGGTCCCTCCTGGTAACGCCTAAGGGTACTGAGTCCCCTCTGATCCCTGAGGTCACGATTCCAGACACCCTGTCATATTCTCAAAAGCAGGAAACTAGAGAATTCCTGATAAGAAATAGAGAGAAATTTTCAGTTACCTGGCACGACTTCAGCAGTTCAGCATGATATTGTTACTGAACCTGGGGTCCGTGTAAAGCTCAAACCATACCGAATTCCTGAAGCGAGGAGAAAGGACATCAGCGAGGAAGTTAAAAGGATGTTGGAGCTAGATGTCATTGAGGAATCCAATAGTGACTGGTCTAGCCCCATCGTGTTAGTCCCAAAACTGGATGGCACTTGGAGGTTCTGTAATGACTTCAGGAAGCTTAATGCAGTGACAAAGTTTGACACGTACCCAATGCCCAGAGTGGACGAACTTATAGACCGACTTGGCAAGGCTCGCTATCTGACCACTTTGGACTTGACAAAAGGTTATTGTCAAATACCCCTCACTGGTAGCGTCAAAGAGAAGACCGCATTTGTGTTTTCCTTGGAGGGTTCCTTTCAATATAAAAAAATGCCTTTTGGGTTGCAAAATGCCCCCGCGACATTTCAGAGGGCCATGGACAGGACTCTAAGACCCCACCGACAATATGCAGCAGCATATCTAGATGACATAGTGGTAC
Source organism: Lithobates clamitans (assembly GCA_037952925.1). Lineage (NCBI taxonomy): Eukaryota > Metazoa > Chordata > Amphibia > Anura > Ranidae > Lithobates > Lithobates clamitans. Next base: position 582,579 of record JBBGZY010002450.1, read on the forward strand.
ATAGCACTGACTGGGAGTCTCGCTTGCCCCATGTCCAGGCTGTCCTTGATTCCCTCTTCAAAGAAGGATTTACGGCAAATCCAAAAAAATGTGCCATTGGTCTAGAGGAAGCCAAGTATTTGGGCTACACTATTGGCCGTTGTGTCATAAAACCTCAAGTGAATAAAATAGAAGCCATCCAGGAATGGCCACGTCCTGCAAACAAGAAGCAGGTCAGGGCCTTTCTTGGCATTGCGGGGTATTATAGAAGATTTATCCCAAATTTTGCAACTATAGCTGCCCCACTGACAGACCTTATGAAAGGGAAAGCCTCTGTAATGGTGAAATGGTCCTCAGTAGCAGAGGAATCTTTCCAAGTCCTGAAGAAGGCTCTTTGTGCACAGCCAGTACTGTACTCCCCCAATTTCTCCAAAGATTTTTTTTGTTCAGACAGATGCGTCTGATGTTGGTATCGGGGCAGTACTATCACAGGTACACAATGGGGAAGAACACCCTGTGGTGTACCTAAGCAGAAAGCTCAATGACCATGAGAAAAGGTATGCAGTCATTAAAAAGGAGTGTTTAGCCATAAAGTGGGCCGTGGATGCGCTCAGAGACTATTTGTTAGGGCGCCAGTTTGAGTTAATGACTGACCATGCTCCCCTGAAATGGATGGCCCACAGGATTACTCATTCATTGTAAAACACAGGCCAGGTGTTGCGATGGGGAATGTAGATGCCCTGTCCCGTGTTCACTCCTGTTGGGCTACAGGTGTTCCAACCCTGGGGTTGAAACAAGGGGGGAGGATATGCAGCAGAGCGTCCCAGAGAGAGCCAGGAAAAGTCCTGTTCGGGGTTTATACATCTCCCAGGCTCCTCTTATACACGTTCAGGGATCTCTGAACCATGGTCCAGTTCAGGTCTTGGTCCTCTCCCCCAGGCTAATTTAAGCTCACCTGAGAAGACCGCTTTTGCTCTTGGCCTGGGATACTCAGACAACTTCTGTGTAGGAGAGCAAAAAGGTATGTGGAAGCTGACAAGCTGTAGGCTTGCTCAGCCTGGTAGTTAGGATCTGTAAATATTGTTTAGTTAGTGCCGAGACACGGCTAGGTTTTGTTTTGGCTATTTTTGTTCCTATTTGTTTTTTTTTTTTTTTTTTTTTTTTGGAACACTGTACAGAACCTGTATATAGACTTTTATATATCACAAATAAACACCGCACTGTTTGTCACTATTTCACTGGATTTGATATCTGTGCCTGAAAGACTGCTCATCCCAGGGAGCTTTGTACCTGCTACCTGTCCCCCAGGTTACAGTGGCTATAAGGTCCCGAAACGGCGTAGAGCTTACAACTACCGTTATATGTACACAATTATTAGCTATGTATGGGCGTTCCAATGTTATTGTATTTCTGACTTTGCCACTTTTTTCTAGTGACACTTGGTGTCACACATATTTATTTATTTTTTTATTTATATCCTCATATGTTTACATAAGTCCTTATTGGAATGTATTTTATGATTGAATACAAACTATGTGCCTGTAAATGTATGTATTTTATTAAAAATTGATACTTTACTCTAGTTAGATTTCTGCTCCCGTGTGCCTCATTTAAAGTCCCGCACCTGTTCTCTTTTTTTTATTTTTTTTTTATTTTAGTAACTGGAAATACTTCAAAGAGCCTACACAAGCACCTGGCTGCAGGTAGCTATACTGTAGGTGCAACTGTGCGCGGTACACAGTATAGTAACTGGAAATACTGTAAAAACGCCTGCCTGTCAGTATATTAGGAAATAGGAAATTAGGAGAAGAACAGGATCTAGCTAAACTGAATACAGTGTGTGTGTGTGTGTGTGTGTGTGTGTGTGTGTATAACACCTGGGGTGTGTGTGTGTATGTGTGTGTATATGTATGTGTGTGTGTATATATATATATATATATATATATATATCTATATATATATCATTACACAATACACTGTAAGTGCAGCTAACTGACTCGACCTGTCTACTCTATCTAACTTAAATCAAATGACACTGTCTCTCTCTGTCTATCTCTCTCAAGCCGGAACACACTACACAGGGCCGACGTGGAGGCGGACTTAGATAGTGTGGGGCGTGTACTAAACCCCCTGAGCCATAATTGGCCAAAGCCTCCTTGGCTTTGGCCAATTATGCGGGTCATAGTGCATGCTTGGCCAATCATCAGCCAGCAATGCACTGCGATGCCGCAGTGAATTATGGGCCTTGTTGCGCCACTCGAATTTGGCACGAACGCCCATATTGTTCGTAATTCAGCGAATGACCGAACACACGATGTTCGAGTCGAACATGGGTTCGACTCAAACACGAAGCTCATCCCTATTGAGGAGGATGAGGTACAGTCCATTGTTGACTCCTGTAGGTTCCGTGGGCACATACAGTACCTGGTGCATTGGAAGGGGTACGGTCCAGAGGAACGCTCTTGGGTCTTATCCTCGGAAGTACACGCCCCTGTCCTCCGTGATTTCCACAGACGTTTACCCCTCAAGCCTGGTGGTCCTCCGAGGGGGAGGGGTCGTTGAGGAGGGGGTACTGTCAGGGCTGGGCTCAGCCCTTCCTTCTCTAAGCTAGCTGCTCAGCTGTATGCTAATTGCCATCCACAGTTACTCAGCTGTTGATATCCTGCTCATCAGTCCTCCCTACTTAAGCCGTCCAGCCCAGAGGATCTCTGCCTTCACCTTAGTCAACATCACAGAGACTCTCTCCTGCATTCCTGTTAAAAGACTTGCTTGGCTGACATCTCTTCTGGCTCCAGATCCTGCTTGCTGTTTTACTACGCTCATCACCGGATCCCTGATGTTTGGCTTGTCTGACTATCCATTCCGGTTCCTGAACTCTAGCTATGTTTTGACTACGTTCTGTTCTGTTTAATTTTAATATTAAACAAGAGTGATTTAACTGTACTTCTGTCTCAGTCTGATTTCATGGTTTCTGACACTATGGTAACAAATCTTGTAACAGTAACTAATGGTCTTTTCACACTGGGGCGGTTTGTAGGCGCTATTGCGCTAATAATAGCGCCTGCAAACCGACCTGAAAGTGCCACTGCTTCGATTCCAGTGTGAAAGCCCCAAGGGCTTTCACACTGGAGCAGTGCGCTAGCAGGACGGGAAAAAAAGTCCTGCTAGCAACATCTTCGGAGCAGTGAAGGAGCAGAGTATATACCGCTCCTGCCCATTAAAATCAATGGGATGGCGCGGCTATACCGTCGGCAAAGCGCCTCTGCAGAGGCGCTTTTCTTTGGTTTTTAACCCTTTCTCGGCCGCTAGCGGGGGTTAAAACCGACGGTAAAGCGCTGCTTACAATAGCAGCGCTTTACCCCCGCCCCAGTGTGAAAGGGCCCTAACGGTGGTTGTATTTAACTATTGGTAACACAAATAGTTTTCCTCGCACTCTACAGTCTCTCACTGTAGGTCTTCACTTACTGAGCTCCCAGTCTCTCATTAGACTCTCAGACCCAATCGCCACTGGATCTCCTGAGCTCTTCCACTTCCATAACTCGGTATCTTCCTCAAGCATCACCCCCGCTTCCCTGCTGGGTCCCTGGCTTTGGCAATCACAGCTATTCCTCACCCTCCACCCCTGCTGACCCGCTAGGTCCCTGGCTTGGCACTCACTGATGCTCCTCAAGTGTCACCTCTGCTGTCCCACTGGGTCCCTGGCTTAGCACTTGCTGAAGTTTTCCCACTTCTTCACCGTCCCCAGCTGGTGAGAAGACCGCTCTGGTACTGGCTCCAGCTTACTCACAGTGGTCTCTGGTAACAAGGTGGATGGTCCCTTAGTGGGGACACCTTCCCCTTTACCTCCGACCACAACTGGTTCCCCATCTGGCTGAACATTTACTCTCGGTTGGACTTCAATCTTGCAGTGCCAACTCTGCGCTGCTTCTCCTGCTTCTGGATAGGCCCTCAGACAGCATAGCAGCCAGATGTCCCTGGGATAGGCCTCAGGTTTCTGTCCTAGCAGCCGGGGGCAGCATAACACACGTCCACCCAGACAGACATCCAGGTGGCACAGAACCCCCCCGATCACCTGACTCCACCCAAATAAATAGGCTCTCCCAGCAGGCCAAGGGACTAAAGAAACCCCCGTCAATTGGCTGAGGCACTACATCCATTCATAACCTGACCTTGCTAAGCCCTTGTCTATCCAATATCACCAGCATAACTCCACCTAGCGACAGAAGAGAGAAGGTGCAGCAAGTTCAGAACTAGAGCGGAATCAGTGGATCTACTAACAATTACCCAGGACAACTACCGCCAACTAAAACAGCTCAGCGAAGCTGGCCCCCCTACAATCAGCACAAATAAAAACTCAAGTGTGTTTCTTTAGTGCTACATTTGTGCTGTTTTGTGCCGTAAAAATTTACATTTGTGCTGCTTTTATTTTTAAGATAAAACGCCCAAATGACACAAAACTGGTCTCGTTGGTTAGTGCTACGTTTGTGCTGTTTTGTGCCGCTAAAAATTCCGTTCTATCTTTTATCGTTTTTGCGTTATTAATGATTTATTAAAGGTCACCAAAGGTCAGTCAGCCCCCCTACAACACCCAAATGACACAAAACTGATCTCGTTGGTTAGTGCTACGTTTGTGCTGGTTTGTGCTGCTAACATTTTTATTTGTGCTGTTATGGTTTTTTAGTTATAAAAGCTTGTTTTTATATTTGTGCTTTTTTGTGTCATAATAATAAAAATTCGTGCTGCTTTTATTTTTAAGATAATAGCAATTTGTTTTTTCCAGATGATGACATCACCCCGCCCTCCTGTCACATACCTGGTTAGTGGACTCCTGGTTCGAAAGCAGCCATGGGAGCACAGTGAGGTATGAGTGCCTGTGATCAGTCCAGTATACTGCGTGGTGGAAGCAGTCAGCAGGTGGATGTGGCGGCAGAACCAGCTGGTGGCAGATAAGCTGGCACTGAGCTTGGCTGGTGGCAGACTGTGGGTAAGCAGCTGGAAGCAGGAGACAGATGAGACCTTGCTGGGCTGAAGAGCTGTAGCAGGCTGGATGAGCAGGATGCAGGGTCAGATGAGCCGGGTCCATAATGGTCAGGCAGATCAGGCATAGACGGCACACAACAGGATAATCGGGTCACAAACCAAGTCAGCAACAGGAGGTAGATCAGGCAAGAAGAGAAGGCAGAAGCAGAATCCAGAGACAAGCCAAGGTCAGGGCAGGTAGCAGTCAAACGGAGATCAGGAGCAAGCTGGGTTAGGATCAGAGGTCAAATACAGGAATCAGGAATGAACACATAGAAGCGGCACACCAAATTGCAGCCTGTTTAAATAGTCTGTCTGGTGCCAGCATTGGTGACAGGCTCACGCTCATCTTCCCAGCCAGTTGCCAGTCTGCGCATGCACATATGTATGTACAGGGAGACATCATTTGTGCTATGCGAAAGCCTTCCCTGACACCCCCTACAGCAGCCAAACAAAATGAAAACGGTCTGGTTGGTTAGTGCCACGTTTGTGTTGGTTTGTGCCTATTTACTTTCCACTCTATCTCCTTTTGTTTTTCAGTTATTGTTGATTTATTAAAGGTCACCAAATGTTACCCAGCCCCCCTACAAGAGATAAAGGGCATGAAACTGGGCTGGTGTTTAATAGCTGATAGAAAGTGGCGGAGCCACATACATGGAGCGGCCCGCCCAGCCCCTAACCCGTTGGCTTGTGTTTGTTTGATAGGCTAGCTGTTCAGTCCCACCCACCCCCGACATCAGCTCAGAGTTCTGACAGCTCCTCTCTGCAAGCACTGACATTACATTACAGTTTCACGCACTGAGTGGCTCTTACATGCCTAGCTGACTGCTCAATGGGAAACTTCCCCTCTCCTAGATCAGTGCCCATCAGTGCCACCTGTCAGTGCCCATCAGTGCCACATGTCAGTGCCCACCAGTGCCACCTGTCAGTGCCAATCATTGCTCATCAGTGCCACCTGTCAGTGCCAATCAGTTCCACATGTCAGTGCCAACCAATGCCACCTATCAGTGCCCAACTGCCAGTGCTCACCAGTGCCACCTGTCAGTGCCCATCAGTTCCACATGTCAGTGCCAACCAATGCCACCTATCAGTGCCAACCAGTGCCCAACAGTGCTTCCAATCAGTGCCGCCACCTATCAGTGCTGCCTATCAGTACCCATTGGTTTTGCCCATCAGTGCTGCCAATGAGTACCCATCAGTGCTGCCAATGAGTGCCCATCAGTGCTGCCTATCAGTACCACCTGTCAGTGCCAACCAATGCCACCTATCAGTGCCCATCAGTGCCACCTGTCAGTACCAATTAGTGCCCACCAGTGCCACATGTCAGTGCCCACCAGTGCCACCTGTCAGTACCAATTAGTGCCCACCAGTGCCACCTGTCAGTGCCCACCAGTGCCACCTATCAGAGACAATCCGTGCCACCTGTCAGTGCCAATCAGTGCTGCCAGTCAGTGCCAACCAATGCCACCTATCAGTGCTGCCTATCAGTGCCCATCAGTGCTGCCTATCAGTACCCATCAGTTTTGCCTATCAGTGCTGCCAATGAGTGTCCATCAGTGCTGCCAATGAGTGTCCATCAGTGCTGCCTATCAGTGCCAATCAGTGCTGCCTATCAGTGCCACCATGCAGTGCCTATCAGTGCCCATCGGTGCTGCCTATCAGTGCCCATGAGTGCTGCCAATCAGTGTCAACTATCAGTGCCTATCAGTGCTTCCAATCAGTGCACTGAGTGCAGGGATGGGCAGTTGAACTCAGCAGCTAGGCACATTGTCTATGGGGGTCGGCCTGGTGGGGCACAACTGAAATCTGTCAATGTTTATTAATGCCACATGCCGATCTTTAGTATAATATGTAATTACCACACTACTATTTATAAACTACTGGAGGTAAATTAAAAAAGTGTCAGTAAAAGGCCTGCCGCTAAGCACTGTTATGTGTTCCCACACCACAAAAAAAAAAGAAAAAAAGGGCAGTGCTAACTTACTAATTATTAACTTAACAATAATTGTGGAACCCTCTAACGTATGGAAATCTCAATAAACGTCAATATTACCACAATACCGGTGATATGTAACATCACATATAATACACATCAAACTGAAAAAAATCTATAAAAAATGAAACTTAGCAGGTACGGTGGAAACCCCTCCTATAGATATTTGCCATACAGATTAACTACAAGTGCAATAATTTCAGTGATATGTGATTTCACATGTACTACACGTCAACATGAGAATAAGACATCGTTTTTTTTTAACTTAGCAGGGATGGTGGAAACCCCTCTACAAATAATTGCAATAAAAATTAACCAAAACTAATTAACTTCAAGTGCAACAACTTTTTAGTTGGGAGGTTCAGTCCATGTCTTTATGGACCTTACTTTGTGCACTGGTGGGCAGTCATGTTGGAACAGGAAGGGGCAATGTGCAAACTGTTCCCACAACATTGGGAGCATAAAATTATCCAAAAGTTCCCTTCACTGGAACTAAGGGGCCAAGCCCAACCCCTGAAAAACAACCCCACACGATAATTTCCCTCCACCAAATGATTTGGACCAGTGCACAAAGCAAGGTCCATAAAGACATTGATGAGTGAGTTTGGGGTGGAGGAACTTGACTGGCCTTCACATTAAAGTGGAGACTGTGAGTCAGGCCTTCTCATCCAACATCAGTGCCTGGCCTCACAAATGCTCTTCTGGAAGAATTGTCAAACATTCCCATAGACACACTTCTAAACCTTGTGGACAGCCTTCCCAGAAGAGTTGAAGCTGTTATAGCTGCAAAGAGTGGGCCAACTCATTATTGAACCCCACGGACTAAGACTGGGATGCCATTAAAGTTCATGTGCTTGTAAAGGCAGGCGTCCCAATACTTCTGGTAATAAAGTGTACGTGTGTGTGTGTATATATATGTGTGTGTATATATATATATATATATATATATATATATATATATATATATATATATATATATATATATATATATATATACGCATGTGTGTTTAAGCTTTGGGGTGCACACCCTAATGCAATAGGCTGTGCACGCCTATGGTGGACACAGACACAGCCCACTCTACTCTACGGGCACTCCGATCCACCCAGACGGAAGGGAATGAATCCCCTTCTGTTTTCTTTAGCAGATCAGATTGGAGGTAGGGGGGTGTAAACGGACACAAGTCCATTTACATTTGCCGCTTCATAGAGGTGACTCGAGGGTCTGATTGGGTCAGACCGATCGTGTGAAAGGGGCCTAATGCCGCGTACACACGAGCGGACTTTACGGCGGACTTTGCCCGGCGGACTTTTCGTCGGACTTTGTTTGCTCCTTGCGCCGGACTTAAAAACGAACGGACTTGGCCACACACGGTCACTGCAAAAGTCCGCTGGTTTTGAACGCGGTGACGTATAGCACGTACGACGGGACTAGAAAAAGGAAGTCCAAGCCCCACTCCGGCACCCTTTGGGCTCCTTCTGCTAATCTCGTGTTAGTAGAAGTTTGGTTAGAGACGATTCGCGCTTTTCACACTTCAGCTTATTTCGTTCGTTTTCTGCGGTTCAGTTTGTGCTTGTGAGGTTTGTATCTGCTTTTCAGTGCGTGTTGGTCAGTTCGTAACCTGCCTTGCAGGCCGTTCTGCTCCGCTCGTTCCTGATTTTCAGGTCGTTCTTCATAGGCCTTGCTGTTCTTCAGTGCGTTTGTTATAAGTTTGTTTGTTTGAGCAGCCGACCGTTTTGAAGTCATGTCGAGTGGACGTTCTCGTTCTCGAGTTCGTGCTTTGTGGGGACTTGGTGTTGGGGTTAATACTTTGACCCGAGTCCAGTCCATGAACAGGGCGAGGAGGAGTTCATGGACCAAGAATTGGTTGCGCCAGCGTGACCAGTTCTGTCATATGCCTTTGCTCCGTGAGAACAATCCTGATGATTTCAGGAATTTTCTCAGGATGACGGACCCCATCTTTGAGCGTCTGCTGGCTATGCTGACCCCCTATATCATCAGGCAGGATACCTGCATGAGGCAAGCCATCAGTGCGGAGCAGAGGCTAGTTGCCACGTTACGTTATTTGGCGACAGGGAGAAGTCTTCAGGACTTAAAGTTCTCGACAGGCATCTCCCCCCAGGCTCTGGGGATCATAATCCCAGAGACCTGTTCTGCTATTATTCAGGTCCTGCAGAAGGAATATATGAAGGTAAGTTTTATCCTTTAACATTACATGATATGTATTAACTGTTTTTGGATGTATTGTAGAACTGTCCTCTTTACCTAATTGCCATGCTTTCAATCTGCTGTGAATGTCCCCTTTCTCTTTGTGAATGCCTATTTTAATAATTTATTGCCCTATACATGCCTAATTTATTTCATTAACCTCCCCACCATGCAATGCTGGGTGCATTTTTATTTCTAGACTATAGTCCATTGAACAATGTATATTGTCTGCTCCATTGTCTTGTTTGTCCCTCCCCCACCCCACTAATGTTTCATCCAGTCAGGTGTGTTTGTTAACCTAATTAGAACCCCTCCCCCACCCCACTAATGTTTCAGCCAGTCAGGTGTGTTTGTTAACCTAATTAGAACCCCTCCCCACTAATGTTTCATCCAGTCAGGTGTGTTTGTTAACCTAATTAGAACCCCTCCCCCACCCCACTAATGTTTCAGCCAGTCAGGTGTGTTTGTTAACCTAATTAGAACCCCTCCCCCACCCCACTAATGTTTCAGCCAGTCAGGTGTGTTTGTTAACCTAATTAGAACCCCTCCCCCACATTCAAATGTATCAATGGGCCATCATAGGGGGTGATTAATCTTAATAAGTGTGCCTTTATGTTTTTCAACATTTCAATTACAAACACACATATTCATAATATTTGACTGCTGTTGTTTACTAATGTTTTGGTGTAATCTGAACTAAAATTTTTGTTATTAAAGTCCTTATCTTTTTTTTTTGCACTCCACAGTTTCCTACAAGTCCACAGGAATGGCAGACTGTGGCCTCCCAGTTCGCTGACCGTTGGGACTTTCCCAACTGTGTCGGGGCGATTGACGGGAAACATGTCCGGATTGTGCCACCACCGCATTCGGGGTCTTATTTCTTTAACTACAAGGGGTTCCATAGTGTAGTTTTGATGGCGGTGGTCTCGGCACATTTGGAGTTTATGTTTGTGGATGTGGGGAAGAACGGCCGGATGTCTGACGGAGGAGTCTTTGCACAGACCGAGCTGTGCCATCGTCTCCAGACCGGTGGCCTGGAATTGCCACCTGATGACGATAATGTGGATGGACTCCCCTCAGTTTTTATTGCTGATGAAGCATTTGCTCTCTGTGAGAACTTGATGAGGCCGTTCCCCCAAAGGACACTCACCCCTGAGAGGAGGGTATTTAATTATCGGCTGGCCAGAGCAAGAAGGGTTGTGGAGAATGCCTTTGGTATTCTGGCCAGCCGGTTCCGTATCTTCCTTACGGCTATTAATTTGGCGGACTATAAAATCAACCATGTCATCCTTGCTTGCTGCATCTTGCATAACTTTTTAAGGAGACATTCAGCCACATATCTATCCTCTGTTGGGCCTGAGCCCAGACTGGAAGAGTCTACTAGCACTTTAACAGGCCTAGAAATTGGGCGTATTGGCTTGGCCCCCCGAACCGCACGTCAAGTGCGTGACCGTTATGTCAATTATTTTAATGGTCGGGGGGCCATTGCTATTCAGCAACAGCTGTAAGTTTAGATCAAAAATAAAAAAGAAAATTGGTTTATCTAAATATCTTGTTTTTCTTGTTGTTTACCTTAAGTTATGTCTGTCTCCTAGTGCACTTGTAGTAGTGTCAAGTGCGTTTCGCTTTAGTTAATCAGGCCCACAAAAACAACCCCTAAATTTTGACTTCAAGAAACAGCCACACACATTGTATAGGGTAAAAAATTTTACTTGGTGCACATTGAAAGGTGCATTTTTTACCATATGTTTTTATTTTTTTTTTTTTTTAATTTTCTTTCAAAAATATTTTACGTTGTGTAAAAAAATACTATTTTATTAAATTATTAAAGCCATTTTTTCTCTAAAATATAGACCTTTATCTAACAAGATTTACATACACAACAGTGTTTTTAGAAACAAAAATTAGAATATAAATGAACTTGCAAAGTTCAACAATATTTCGAGAACGGTGCATGTAATGTCACCCTTGGAAATTGTTCATTTATAAGATGCTCAAAATTGAGCTTTAAGAAAGGGTCAAGTCAACATGTGCTATCTCCTATCATGGGAGAGCAATGTACGTGTTTTGTGTGTGCAAACCCATTTTTGGTTCCTCTCACCACCAAAGAATTTTCAGGATGAAGGGTTTGCAAACACAAAACAAGTACATTGCTAACCCATGATGGAAGATAGCACATGATGACACACCGTGTGCATCACACACTTTAAATTTGGGTATACCCCCAAAAACTTCAAAAACTTTGTGTTAACAAAATAACTTCACAAGGAAATGAAGAACATGATTGATGTTTTTAGGCCAAACGTGATTATATTCGGCCCAAAACATCAATCATGTTCTTCATTTCCTGTTGCATGGAGTCCAGGCGAAGTTTCATGCTGTGAATTTGTTCACGCATTTGATCTATGTGGCCATTCCACAGCATAATCTGGCCAATTAATCTTTGCGCACTGTCTGTGGTGAAGTGCTCTGCCGCTTGGCCTTCCACAACCAGAAACTCACCTAAAACGAGTGAATAAAAACAAGGTTTACAATATGCACGCCAAAATACAGTAAAACTGAAGCTGGGGTGTCAGTCACTCACTTGGTGGGCTTGAAACCTCGCACACTTCCTCCACCTCTCCTTCCTCCACCTCTCCTTCCTCAAGGTCGTCGGGTGGGCGTGGTCTTGGGCTGGGGCTTGGGGTAGGTTCGGCCTCAGGCTGGTGACTTGGGGGGGTCCTGAGATCCTTGGACTGTTGTCTGAGTCTTTTCTCCCCTATGAGATTAGAAAAAAAGGTATAGTTAAAAAACACTGATCTTTTATGTTTTAATAAATAAAGTAGAACGTTGTTTAATATTTTTTTTGAAATTTTCACAGATGCTGACACCTCAATGATCTCCTATGTGTATTACCCCTCAAAAATTTCGTTATGGTCACATAGTACACTAGAAAATGCATTTCCTTCGCAAAATGCGTGGGAAAGCAGAATAGCTACATGGCTAAAATGACCGCCATCAAAACTGCCCCATCATATTCCTATATTATAAATCAGTACATGGTGTGTCTGTTCCCTCCCCCCGGGCTCTGTAATCAGAGCTGAGATGCTCCAGCCACCTCCCCCCTGTGTATAACAGAAGCTTGGGTAACCATGGCAACAAAACAAACACAGTACACTCTGATTAATGTCTAAAATGTCACGAAATGACCTCTAAACAAAAAGGTTTTTCTCCAAAATTAAAAAAAATATCAAACAGAAAGGATATAGCCAGATAGATGAATATTTAGTGAACATTGTAAAGTTTGTTTGGTGTCTCTAGGTGAAAGTATGAAGGACCGGAAACTTTTGGGAGCGGAAGAAGAATTTGAGGATTTCAAGCATGCTCCCATTGAATTCAATGTTGAAAAAAGTTAATAAAAAATTAATATTTAAGAAAGTATAAATGTTATTAACAAATTTTAAAATGACCACACATCAGCTAAAAGAGACGAACATTTTAATAGTTGAATGGTTTTAATAGCTGAAAGTATGCAGAAGTTACGCAGAGCCAAAAAACGTACGGAAGAAAAGTCAAAAAATTTAGACACAAATAAAATCGAAGAACAATAGTGGGACTGCTAAATCATTCCCACTAACTATAGTGCTCGTGAGTCCAGATGTGGAAACAGCTGCTGTGTCCTGTCCCTACATTACACTGAATCATTTTGGATGAAGCATTATATTTTCAAACACATCTACACCACATCAACTCATTGTGGGAATTCGCAAAATTATCAAGCCATAAATGTATATCCAACCCTGTCCCATCGTATTTGGCAAAAAAATAACGGCACTTTCTAAAGTATACGATCTATTCCAAAGAACGGTATTTACGAACGATGCAGAAAAACCGCCAAAAATAAGGATCAGCATGCAAGTTCTGTATCTCAATAGTAAAACACAAGTACTTACTTTTTTTCAGCAGCTTCTTTATTCGCAAATATTGCTCTGGCTCACGACTTTTTATGTCAGACCACCGCTTCCGCAATTGTTCTTTTGAACGTTTTGTCCCAAATTTCTCTTCCAGAGCGGTGACCACTGAGGACATTATTTTGTCCTTTCTCAGATTGGGTCGTGTGTACGGTCCTTTTTTGCCATCGTAGTCCTCCCTTCTTAATATGGACACCATCTCCACCATCTCTCCAAAAGCCATGTTGGTGGCCTTATATCTCCTCCGGGATGTGGATGTTTGGGGCTCCGGGCTTTCCTCCGCGCTACTCTCACTTAATCGCTCCGCCATCTTTTGCTATCTACTCCCACTGCGCAACGAAGAGTGAAGGGGCGGGGCCAAATCGTACTTACGAACGTCAGGGGCGGGCGACGCAGGCGGAGCATGACACATGCGCAGTGTATATAAAGCTAGTACGATGGCCTATGTATGTCCGTGCGGAAGTAGCGAGCGGAACAAACGAAGGTAAGATTAAAGTGTGTGTGTGTGTGTTTGTGTGTGTCCCCGTGTGTGTCCCCTAGATTACAACACAAACTAATCCTGAGATTTGGGACTGACATTTAAGTTTTGATCTTGTGTCTTGTCTTGCAGAAATAATGAATCCCTTTAAAGAGGAAGAGTTTTTGACACATTTCATTGATCTCTATGAGCAGAAGAAAAACCTCTGGGAGGTCAAACACCACCAATATTATAATCGTGATGTTAGGAAGGCAACACTGGGCACACTTTTAGAGTTTGTGAAGACTCGACTCCCCCAGGCAGACCTCAAGTTTGTGGACAGGAAAATAGGTATCTTGCGTAATATGTATAAGCGGGAACACAGAAAAATCCAGGAGTCGCTGAGATCCGGGGCAGCAGCTGACCAAGTTTATGTACCCAAGTTGTGGTATTACCACAAACTGCGATTCCTGGATGAGCAGACCGAAGCCAGGCAATCCCTTTCCACCCTTCCCTCCAGCCTTCCCTCCACCCTTCCCTCCAGCCTTCCCTCCAGCCTTCCATCCACCTCCACCCCAGCTGAGGAGTCCCAGGATGAACTGGGCCTTTTCACCATAGATGAAGTGGATGCGCCCAGCTTCAGCCAGGTATACTTTTTTGGAACATTTTGGGATTGTGTAAATGTTATTAATGATGTTAAGGTGTTAATTTTGAAAGTGCTTCATCAAAAATCACTTCTGCACAAAGAGTAATATGTAGACATATCACTAGACAGTAGTGGCCAAATATATACGTAACTTCAGATCTTGTTGATCATCTGAAATAATGGTGTGGTCAAATAGATAGCCTTTACTATTTGGTGTAATTATCTTTGAAAGTTAAGGAGCTGAAAATTGTGTGTGATTGCATAACAGAAAATTACAACTATGTCCCTTTTTTTTACACAGGATGACCTCAGCCAGGAGGAGGCCTTGCCCAGTGGGAGAGAGGAGGAGGCCTTGCCCAGTGGGAGAGAGGAGGAGGCTGTGGCTGGGCCAAGTAGAAGCCGCACAGAGTGTCAGGTGCCTCCCCTCCGCATTCTCCACCAAAGGCCCAGGAGGATGACTGCAACAGAGCAGGAATCCCTAGAGCTCATACGGGAAGCAAGCCGGATCCTGAGTAAACCTCCCAATGTAGAGGAGGCGTATGGCACCTATCTAGCCGGCAGATTACAGGAGTTGGAAAAGGGCCAACGCCTCCTCTGTGAGGGTCTATTTTTCCAGGCTTACCAGAAGGGCTTGAGAGGGGAGCTTACTGCTAACACATATATAGCAGATGAAGCCACTCCTCCTCCTCCTCCTCCTCCTGCCCCAAGTACACCACCAGAGGCACAACCTCCGAGGAAGGCTGCAGAGAAGCGTGGAGGGAAGGCTGCAGAGAAGCGTGGAGGGAAGGCTACACGGAAGAGTCGAAAGTGATTGCCTGGTTTCTGTCTGTTCTGACTGTGCTCCCTGTGCTCCCTATAGTCGCAAGATACCTATTTTATTGTCGTGAAACTTGATGTGTGTCCAGTGTTGCCTTCCTAATTTTTGTGTTTATTAAAAAAAAAATTTTGTGTTTACCTTACATTCTTGCCTATGTGTTTGGATTAAAAGACGCCATTTTGTTTGGGAGTAGGCAGGTACAGGTCGAAAAGACTATGGGGTTGATTTTAGAAAAGCAAATAGTCTGTGCACTTTGCAGAGGGCAGTTGCCCTCTGCAAGTGCAATTGCTCCAGAGCATCAGAAATTAGTTAAAAGCTTGACTTTGCAAAGAGTACCCAATCCTGTGCAAGTAAAACCAAAAAAAAAACCTTTTTGCTTGCACATGATTGGATGATGGAAGTCAGCAGAGCTGCTTCACATTTAATAAAGCTTGGGAGCAACTGCTCTTGCAGAGGGCAAATGCAATTTCTAAAATGCACAGCCTTTTTACCTTTAGGAAAGCAACCCCTATGTGTGTTTTTGTCAAAAAAAAAGAATGTATTTTGATTTTACATGATTTTAGGAATCAATCAGCAGAGCTTCCCCGAATTTAAGCTCTTGCCCTCAGTTTTTATGCGACTGCACTTCCAACAAGTGCACTTGGTGTGCAATTTCTCAAGTGAACGTTTCACTTGATATTCTTAAATGATTTAAGCCTTTTGTCAAAAACAAGCTCGGGGGAAGCTCTGCTGATTTTTTCTGAAAAACATGTAAAAAAAAAAAATAATTGTTTTGGTTTGGGCTTCCTTGCATGTGCCCCTCGGATCCACAGCGAACACACTTCAAAATGCTCTTTATGTGGAATTATATGTATAATTAGCAATTGGAGTGAAAAATGATT
This sequence comes from Lithobates clamitans, assembly GCA_037952925.1. Lineage (NCBI taxonomy): Eukaryota > Metazoa > Chordata > Amphibia > Anura > Ranidae > Lithobates > Lithobates clamitans. Next base: position 598,527 of record JBBGZY010002450.1, read on the forward strand.
TTGCATTTGTTAAATACACCCCCCTATGTCTAATGAACAAGGGACAACAACCTCCATTAAGGTTCTTTAAAACAACACAAAATATGAATGTTAATTGTGGTAACTTGAAAATACACACCAAAAATGTGGTTAGCATTTAACACACATTGTAAAATAGCTAAAGTGTTGAAATAAAATAAAAAAAAAATTATATTTTACTATTAAAAATTTATGGAGATCTGGCTGTTACAAAATATTATATTAGTCATGGCAGGAGGATAAATCACGAAGAAAGAAGTTTGTGAGAACTCTGTGTGAATATAAAGCAGAAAAACAACTTCATTCCTCTCGCATTATCAATCCTAAAAAAAGGCTGTATTAAAAGACGACAGAAGAGGAATGTGCTAGCTTCAAGACGAAGGCTAGTTTTACCAGACCGAGCGCTTCCGTCTTGTAATAGCTTCAGAGCATGCGTCAGTTTCAGTTCGTCGGACTAGCACACAGACGATCGGTTTGTCCGCTAGAAAGAAGAGTCCGTCGGATAAATTTTAAACAAGTTTCAAATCTAATTCCGTCCAACTTTTTAGAAAACAAAGTCCGCTGGAGCCCACACACATCGAATTGTCCGACGAAATCCAGTCCGCCGGGCAAAGTCCGCCGTAAAGTCCGCTCGTGTGTACACGGCATAATGCTCTGGCACCTCTGGCTTTCCTGCGGGTTAGCTGCACTTTGCCATAGAATTCTATTACTGTATATCCTGTAGGTGTGGTGCACTTTCTGAAAGTACACCACACATGCAGGTTATAACAGATGTCTATGGCTCAGTGCAGTTAACCCACAGGCACACTGCGCTGCACCTGCGGATCAGTTTGAAAGCAGCCCAGTAACCACAGCAGAACAGATATGCCCAAATATACATTGTGATTTTAGTAATAAACTTCCCTTTAATAACAATCTTCCATTCAGGTATTGCCTGCTGTTGCTGTCCCAGGCAGTGTGCATTTGGTATCACTCTACCTCTGACAGGAGCCAACGCTATACAGGAAGCATTGGTTTATGCGGCTCTCTTTCTCAGCCGCTTGCTTCCTTTACCGCTGGCTTCTGTCACAACACTGATGCTCTGGGATGGTGGATCGGCAACCCGCGATTTGGGTTTGCCAACCCACCATACCAGAACAGGAAGTCGCAGGACACATCAGAGGGCTCCGTGGGCCACTGGTTGGGCAATGCTGGTACCTCTGGATTAAACCTCATACTATGATAAATTATAGGCAGGCCAAATGTAGATTGATGGATGTATGTATAGTATGACAAATGACTGATGAAGGGGTCCTGCGAGGCTCTGAAACGTTGCAATTTTCTGTAACGATGTGATCACTAAATAAACCTTTGAACCCGTTCTGGAGATTCATGGTGTGCTGGTGACATTTTTCACTCTGACTATTCACGGTTCCAGCTGGTGGTCGCTTCAGCACCCACTACACAAAGTCATTTCTACAGGAACTTGTGTGATAGGAATAGTGCCTTTTCAATAATTCTCTGATCTCAGCTCGGGCTAATCTACGCCTTCCCTCAAGTGCTAATTCTGCCTCATCTGCTCAAAGAGATAGAGCAAGAGGGGAAATCAGTGATTCTATTAGCACCAAACTAACCCAGAAGGGCCTGCTACACACATATACTCAGACTTCTAGAAATTACTGATTACTAATCAATACTAATGTGCCTTGAATTCTGGCCTTCCTACAAACAGGTCTTGACCCGAACTTAGCCTTAAAGGAGAAGTCCAGCCTGAGCTCGTTTGGCTGGGCTTCTCCTATGGGTCACAGGAGTGCAATTCGTTTTGCACTCTGTGACCCGTTTTCAGCAGAAAGTGGTCTGAAGTCCACCCTCAGCTGACATCACTGGAATCAGTTCAGGCCCCACGTCATCACAACAGTAAGGTCTGGATCCGCCAGGTGCCTGAAATGTCCACTCTCAGCTAACATCACTGGAATCAGTTCAGGCACCACGTCATCACAACAATAAGGTCTGGATCCACCAGGTGCATGAAATGATGACTGTCTCAGCCACTCAGCAAGTCACCGAGAGCCTGGGACAGCTGTTCCCTGCCCCTCCACAGCTCAGCGCTCCATTGAGCATGGAGGAGCGGAGAGGAGAGCTGCTGATTGACAGTCAGCAGCTCTCCGCTTTGGGATCTTGGGGAACGGAGCCATCGGCGATGTTCGATCGCTCGGTTCTCAGTGCAGAGGCGGCAGGGGACGGATGCAGCATCGGACCAGTGCTGCATCCAGCTAGGTAAATGAAAAAAAGAGAAAAAAACTAAAAACCTTACTTCTCATTTAAGCACTCTGAAAGGACTGATCTTGAACTTGCCCATTCTCCTTCAAAGACCTCTGGCTTCCCTCCCCCTTGTAAAAAATGTTTTCAAGGTGTATCAAGCCCTCCTTGGGATTTCAACTTGGTTCTCTCAGCCCTGCAGAAATCATCCTTTAAACCCATCAGCGATTTCCCGTTAGAAAAACTCTGCTGCAAAGTAGCTTGAAATGGCAGTCCCAGTTTTCCACCTAAATGACAACATATCAGTCCCCCTACCATCCTTATGCTCTACTCCAAAGCATCCTAAGGAAATCTCTCTTTATTGCCTGGATGTAGTCAGAGCCATTAGAGCAGAGGTGTCCAAACTTTTTTCACAGAGGGCCAGATTTGATGAAATGAACGTGCTTGAGGGCCGACCATTTTGCCTGACATTCTTTAAACCATTAAAATTTGGTCTAATTGTGTTCGTCCGAGCACGAATACACTGCCCAACAAGAATTTTCTTGCCTTTGTGCTGTGTGTGGTGAATAGATGAGCTTGGGCGTGTTATTTGAATATACCGTATTTATCGGCTTATAACACGCACCTTAACTTTAAAAGAAGTTTCAGGAAAAAAATCTTAAATTTTAAATCAAGAACTGTGAAGCAATATAAGGGTCAGTGCCCTTCAATGCAGCCTAATCAGTGCCCATCTGCAGCCTCACAAGTGCCATGAATGCCGCACCCGACGTATTGCCATGAATGCTGCACCCACCGTATTGCCATGAATGCCGCACCCACCATATTGCCATGAATGCCGCACCCACCGTATTGCCCTGGAATGCCGCACCCACTCCATTGCCTCGAATGCCGCACCCACCCCATTGCCTCGAATGCCGCACCCACTCCATTGCCTCGAATGCAGATTCACCATTGCCATCAGTGCAGCCTGATTCATGTCCATCTGCAGCCTCGGAGGAGACAGGGAGGGGGCGGGACAAGCGCCAACAGACACAGGAGAAACTCCTGTTTTTATTGGCGGCCTCTTTAATTGGAAGTCCCGCCTCCTATGATGGACAAAACAGTTGTCTAATGGCAGCGGAGGAGACGGGACTTGCTTTTACACAGGACGCCGTGTAAACAGGAAATACTCCTCTCCTCTGTATGCACGGCACTCGTCCCGTCCCCTCCAAGGCAGCCAGCATATCTATCTTTTGTGGCCCCTGGTGCTTAGGGATTTGTTGGGGGCCACAAAAGATATATATGTCAAAATTACCTGGCAGGCCGTCCGGAACGCGGGCCGCGATTGGCCCGCGGGCCGGACTTTGGACATGCCTGCATTAGAGTCTTCTTCAAAGCTACAGTTTAGATCAAATGGGTATATTCCATATTTGTTCTGTTCTCAGCTCCCACAAGGGACAACCTGCTTCCAAGTCCCCCATCCTGAAAGGGATTAGAAATCTGATTGCTAGAGCTTACATTTTCAAAGACAAATCTCCTTGTGTGCTTTTATGTGACCATTCCACCAGACCTGGTCCTCTGTTCATATCTTCTCAAGGTTATACCTCGGGGAAGTCAGCACAGCACAGGGATGTTGGGAGCCCATCATAATGAGCACAGCAGGGGTACAAACCCAGGAAGTCAGCACAGCACAGGGATGGTGGGAGCCCCTCATAATGAGCACAGCAGGGGTACAAACCCAGGGAGTCATCATAGCACAGGGATGGTGGGAGCCCCCTCATAATGAGCACAGCAGAGGTACAAAACCCAGGAAGTCAGCACAGCACAGGGATGGTGGGAGCCCCTCATAATGAGCACAGCACAGTACCCCTGCTGTGCTCATTATGAGGGGCTCCCACCATCCCTGTGCTGTGCTCATTATGAGGGGCTCCCACCATCCCTGTGCTGTGCTGACTTCCTCCCGGGGCTGTACCCCTGCTGTGCTCATTATGAGGGGCTCCCACCATCCCTGTGCTGTGCTGACTTCCTCTGGGAAGTCCGCACAGCACAGGGATGGTGGGAGCCCCTCATAATGAGCACAGCAGGGTACAAACCCAGGAAGTCAGCACAGCACAGGGATGGTGGGAGCCCCCTCATGATGAGCACAGAAGGGGTACAAACCCAGGAAGTCAGCACAGCACAGGGATGGTGGGAGCACCCTCATAATGAGCACAGCAGGGGTACAAACCCAGGAAGTCAGCACAGCACAGGGATGGTGGGAGCCCCTCATAATGAGCACAGCAGGGTACAAACCCAGGAAGTCAGCACAGCACAGAGATGGTGGGAGCCCCCTCATAATGAGCACAGCAGGGGTACAAACCCAAGAAGTCATCACAGCACAGGAATGGTGGAGCCCCTCATAATGAGCACAGCAGGGGTACAAACCTAGGAAGTCAGCACAGCACAGGGATGGTGGGAGCCCCCTCATAATGAGCACAGCAGGGGTACAAACCCAGGAAGTCAGCACAGCACAGGGATGGTGGGAGCCCCTCATAATGAGCACAGCAGGGTACAAACCCAGGAAGTCATCACAGCACAGGGATGGTGGGAGCCCCCTCATAATGAGCACAGCAGGGGTACAAACCCAGGAAGTCAGCACAGCACAGAGATGGTGGGAGCCCCCTCATAATGAGCACAGCAGGGGTACAAACCCAGGAAGTCAGCACAGCACAGGGATGGTGGGAGCCCCTCATAATGAGCACAGCAGGGGTACAAACCCAGGAAGTCAGCACAGCACAGGGATGGTGGGAGCCCCTCATGATGAGCACAGAAGGGGTACAAACCCAGGAAGTCAGCACAGCACAGGGATGGTGGGAGCCCCCTCATAATGAGCACAGCAGGGGTACAAACCCAGGAAGTCATCACAGCACAGGGATGGTGGAGCCCCTCATAATGAGCACAGCAGGGGTACAAACCCAGGAAGTCAGCACAGCACAGGGATGGTGGGAGCCCCCTCATAATGAGCACAGCAGGGGTACAAACCCAGGAAGTCAGCACAGCACAGGGATGGTGGGAGCCCCTCATAATGAGCACAGCAGGGTACAAACCCAGGAAGTCAGCACAGCACAGGGATGGTGGGAGCCCCTCATAATGGGCCCAGCAGGTGTACAAACCAAGGGAGTCATCACAGCACAGGGATGGTGGGAGCCCCTCATGATGAGCACAGAAGGGGTACAAACCCAGGAAGTCAGCACAGCACAGGGATGGTGGGAGCCCCCTCATAATGAGCACAGCAGGGTACAAACCCAGGAAGTCAGCACAGCACAGGGATGGTGGGAGCCCCTCATAATGAGCCCAGCAGGTGTACAAACCAAGGGAGTCATCACAGCACAGGGATGGTGGGAGCCCCCTCATGATGAGCACAGAAGGGGTACAAACCCAGGGAGTCATCATAGCACAGGGATGGTGGGAGCCCCCTCATAATGAGCACAGCAGGGGTACAAACCCAGGAAGTCATCACAGCACAGGGATGGTGGGAGCCCCTCATAATGAGCACAGCAGGGGTACAAACCCAGGAAGTCATCACAGCACAGAGATGGTGGGAGCCCCTCATAATGAGCATAGCAGGGGTACAAATCCAGGAAGTCAGCACAGCACAGGGATGGTGGGAGCCCCTCATAATGAGCACAGCAGGGGTACAAACCCAGGAAGTCAGCACAGCACAGGGATGGTGGGAGCCCCCTCATAATGAGCACAGCAGGGGTACAAACCCAGGAAGTCAGCACAGCACAGAGATGGTGGGAGCCCCTCATAATGAGCACAGCAGGGGTACAAACCCAGGAAGTCAGCACAGCACAGGGATGGTGGGAGCCCCTCATAATGGGCCCAGCAGGTGTACAAACCAAGGGAGTCATCACAGCACAGGGATGGTGGGAGCCCCCTCATAATGAGCACAACAGGGGTACAAACCCAGGAAGTCAGCACAGCGCAGGGATGGTGGGAGCCCCTCATAATGGGCCCAGCAGGTGTACAAACCAAGGGAGTCATCACAGCACAGGGATGGTGGGAGCCCCTCATGATGATCACAGAAGGGGTACAAACCCAGGAAGTCAGCACAGCACAGGGATGGTGGGAGCCCCCTCATAATGAGCACAGCAGGGGTACAAACCCATTAAGTCAGCACAGCACAGGGATGGTGGGAGCCCCCTCATAATGAGCACAGCAGGGGTACAAACCCAGGAAGTCAGCACAGCACAGGGATGGTGGGAGCCCTTCATAATGGGCCCAGCAGTGTACAAACCAAGGGAGTCATCACAGCACAGGGATGGTGGGAGCCCCCTCATAATGAGCACAGCAGGGGTACAAACCCAGGAAGTCAGCACAGCACAGGGATGGTGGGAGCCCCCTCATAATGAGCACAGCAGGGGTACAAACCCAGGAAGTCATCAAAGCACAGAGATGGTGGGAGCCCCTCATAATGAGCATAGCAGGGGTACAAACCCAGGAAGTCAGCACAGCACAGGGATGGTGGGAGCCCCTCATAATGAGCACAGCAGGGTACAAACCCAGGAAGTCAGCACAGCATAGAGATGGTGGGAGCCCCTCATAATGAGCACAGCAGGGGTACAAACCCAGGAAGTCAGCACAGCACAGGGATGGTGGGAGCCCCTCATAATGGGCCCAGCAGGTGTACAAACCAAGGGAGTCATCACAGCACAGGGATGGTGGGAGCCCCCTCATAATGAGCACAGCAGGGGTACAAACCCAGGAAGTCAGCACAGCACAGGGATGGTGGGAGCCCCTCATAATGGGCCCAGCAGGTGTACAAACAAGGGAGTCACCACAGCACAGGGATGGTGGGAGCCCCTCATGATGATCACAGAAGGGGTACAAACCCAGGAAGTCAGCACAGCACAGGGATGGTGGGAGCCCCTCATAATGAGCACAGCAGGGGTACAAACCCATTAAGTCAGCACAGCACAGGGATGGTGGGAGCCCCCTCATAATGAGCACAGCAAGGGTACAAACCCAGGAAGTCAGCACAGCACAGGGATGGTGGGAGCCCTTCATAATGGGCCCAGCAGTGTACAAACCAAGGGAGTCATCACAGCACAGGGATGGTGGGAGCCCCCTCATAATGAGCACAGCAGGGGTACAAACCCAGGAAGTCAGCACAGCACAGGGATGGTGGGAGCCCCCTCATAATGAGCACAGCAGGGGTACAAACCCAGGAAGTCAGCACAGCACAGGGATGGTGGGAGCCCCTCATAATGAGCACAGCAGGGGTACAAACCCAGGAAGTCATCACAGCACAGGGATGGTGGGAGCCCCTCATAATGAGCACAGCAGGGGTACAAACCCAGGAAGTCATCACAGCACAGGGATGGTGGGAGCCCCCTCATAATGAGCAAAGCAGGGGTACAAACCCAGGAAGTCAGCACAGCACAGGGATGGTGGGAGCCCTTCATAATGGGCCCAGCAGTGTACAAACCAAGGGAGTCATCACAGCACAGGGATGGTGGGAGCCCCCTCATAATGAGCACAGCAGGGGTACAAACCCAGGAAGTCAGCACAGCACAGGGATGGTGGGAGCCCCTCATAATGAGCACAGCAGGGGTACAAACCCAGGAAGTCAGCACAGCACAGGGATGGTGGGAGCCCTTCATAATGAGCCCAGCAGTGTACAAACCAAGGGAGTCATCACAGCACAGGGATGGTGGGAGCCCCCTCATAATGAGCACAGCAGGGGTACAAACCCAGGAAGTCAGCACAGCACAGGGATGGTGGGAGCCCCTCATAATGAGCACAGCAGGGGTACAAACCCAGGAAGTCAGCACAGCACAGGGATGGTGGGAGCCCCCTCATAATGAGCACAGCAGGGTACAAACCCAGGAAGTCAGCACAGCACAGGGATGGTGGGAGCCCCTCATAATGAGCACAGCAGGGGTACAAACCCAGGAAGTCAGCACAGCACAGGGATGGTGGGAGCCCCCTCATAATGAGCACAGTAGGGGTACAAACCCAGGAAGTCATCACAGCACAGGGATGGTGGGAGCCCCTCATAATGAGCACAGCAGGGGTACAAACCCAGGAAGTCATCACAGCACAGGGATGGTGGGAGCCCCTCATAATGAGCACAGCAGGGGTACAAACCAAGGGAGTCATCACAGCACAGGGATGGTGGGAGCCCCCTCATAATGAGCACAGCAGGGGTACAAACCCAGGAAGTCAGCACAGCACAGGGATGGTGGGAGCCCCCTCATAATGAGCACAGCAGGGGTACAAATCCAGGGAAGTCAGCACAGCACAGGGATGGTGGGAGCCCCCTCATAATGAGCACAGCAGGGGTACAAACCCAGGAAGTCATCACAGCACAGGGATGGTGGGAGCCCCTCATAATGAGCACAGCAGGGTACAAACCCAGGAAGTCATCACAGCACAGGGATGGTGGGAGCCCCTCATAATGAGCACAGCAGGGGTACAAACCCAGGAAGTCAGCACAGCACAGGGATGGTGGGAGCCCTTCATAATGAGCACAGCAGGAGTACAAACCCAGGAAGTCAGCACAGCACAGGGATGGTGGGAGCCCCTCATAATGAGCACAGCAGGGGTACAAACCCAGGAAGTCAGCACAGCACAGGGATGGTGGGAGCCCCTCATAATGAGCACAGCAGGGGTACAAACCCAGGAAGTCAGCACAGCACAGGGATGGTGGGAGCCCCTTCATAATGAGCACAGCAGGAGTACAAACCCAGGAAGTCAGCACAGCACAGGGATGGTGGGAGCCCTTCATAATGGGCCCAGCAGTGTACAAACCAAGGAAGTCATCACAGCACAGGGATGGTGGGAGCCCCCTCATAATGAGCACAGCAGGGGTACAAACCCAGGAAGTCAGCACAGCACAGGGATGGTGGGAGCCCTTCATAATGGGCCCAGCAGTGTACAAACCAAGGGAGTCATCACAGCACAGGGATGGTGGGAGCCCCTCATAATGAGCACAGCAGGGGTACAAACCCAGGAAGTCAGCACAGCACAGGGATGATGGGAGCCCCTCATAATGAGCACAGCAGTGTTACAGCCCCAGGAGGAAGTCAGCACAGCACAGGGGTGGTGGGAGCCCCTCATCATGAGCATAATGAGTTTGAGGACTGCCATATTGAGAAAGGTATTTTTTGCTCTTTAAATTCATCATAACATACGTTCGTAATTGTTACGAAAATTTAACGAACCTAACGAAAATTCGTATTTCGTACGAATCCAAATTGAATTTTGGACACGAATTCGGAAATACGCATTAATGGCTAAAACGGAATGGAACAAAGCGAAACTAATTTATTGATGGCGCTCATGTCTATTTTCTAGCTGGTCTAAAACCGCTTTTGATGTAAAGGGGCACTTTTTGGATGCCATGGACATTCTCAAGTTTGCAGGCAGAAAGAACAGTATATATAATATAAAAGTGCAGGCAGGGCACTGGACAAAGCACTAGGGACAAAAGGGAGGTGAAATGATTTGATTACAGTGTACTGTATGTGTTATGTTTTTTGTACTTTTTGAATTTGCCGCCGGGCTATGCCCCCATGCCTCGCGACGCTCGCAGGCAATGGAGCCTTGAACACATCCTGTACCAGGATTCTGCAATGCAATCCCGAGTCTGGCTCGGGGTTACTGCTAATGGTAATGAAAATTAACCCTGAGCCACACTCGGGATTACTGCCAGGGAGGTTAAAGGATAAGTCTGTACTGGGCTGAAATTTGCTCTCTGCTTATGTCAATTCTGTCAGTCCAGGCTCCCCCTCATCATGACCACAGAGTCGGGATCCGCCAGATCCCTGGACTGACACCTGGTTCAGCCTCTCAGCGAGTCGCTGAGAGCCTGAGACAGCTGTTCCCTGCCCCTCTACAGCTCAGCGCTCCAGTGAGAATGGAGGAGCAGAGAGGAGAGCTGCTGATTGAGATCCAGGCTCTTTCTCCCTGAAGCTGGCAGGTCCTTCAGGCACCCTCCTCCCTAGTCCAGAGGACTTTCACTATACACCTCTCATAGTCCAGGGCCTCCAGACACCTGCTGTCCTAGTCCACACCACTTTTCAAGTCCAGGGTCTCCTCTATACCCCCTAGTCCAGGGCCTCTTCTGCATCCCCTAGTTCAAGGCCTCCTCTACACTCCCCTGCTAGTCCAGGGCCTTCTCTGCACCTTTCAGTCCAGGGCCTCCTGTATACTCCCCTACTAGGCCTCCTCTCCTAATCCAGGGTCCTTGCCATACCAACCCTTTTCTAGTCCAGGGCCTCCTCTGCCCCCCCCCCCACCACCACTCCAGCGCCTCCTCTGCAACTCCCCAGTCCAAGGTCTCTGCTGCACCCCCCCCAGTCCAGGACCTCCTCTGCTCCCCCCCCCTTACTCCAGAGCCTCCTCCACTACCCCCATCAGTCCAGGGCCTTCTCTGCACCCCCCCAGGCCCCCCAATCCTTTGCCATACCAACCCCAACTTCCTAGTCCAGGGCCTTCTGCACACAAACCCCTCTCCTTGTCCTACTAAATGGCTTTCAGTTCTTTGAAGGCTCTCCCATGCTGAAGTGTCACTCTGGAATGCCTTTCTATAGTGCCGGTAGGTGGGAGGAGCAGAGTGATTCAGAGCTAGTGTGCCTGTGCAATCTCCCTCCTATTTGGTTCTCTGGTATTTGGCAAACTATACAGAAGGCGCTGCCTGTCCATTACACTTGACTGGGCAGCAGTGACCCCTTAGAGCAGCGCTTCCCAGTGTGGGTGGGGGTGACAGAACCCCTGGCGGCGCTCCCCTAGATGCGTCTCCCGGGGCGTCTGTCCCCCCCCCTTAGTTTTGGCCCTGCCCAGGATCTTTGAATACTTTGCCTGTGTCCTGTACTGTACTCCAAGATATGGAGTTTACAGGTGAGCTAAAATGACTGTTTTTCAAGTCTTATAGGTGCAGTGGTCATTTTTGCAAAAAGTCGACTTGCGAGCTAAGTAGGAATAACAGCCTTAGAAAGGCCTCTGTATCTAAGCACCTGCGCTTTGACAACCATACTGTTATTAGAGGATTAGATGATTAGACGATGGGATAGTAGATCTAGCTAGTCTGGTAATCACCACAGCGTGTCTCTAAGCAAGCAAATCAGGTAAAAGTACCTCGCCCAGTCTAGACCTATGAGAACAACTGGGATCTCTTCTAGCTCTATTCTCCAAAGAAGCTTAGGTTTAAGTTTCAAGGGGGGAAACACATAAATCAAAGCATATTGATCCCACTATGCAGCTAAGGAATCCTCAAGGGAATCACTGGAACGTTCAAAAAACTGCCTAGTTTACAGTTGAAATAGGATGACATTAAAATCACTTGCTGCGCTCCCCACTGCTGACAAATCTGTTGAAAATCCTCTTGGAAATCTGCTTGCTGGATTTCTATGCTGCTAATGTGCATTACCTGGAGGGCCACAACTCACTGTGCCTCCCATCTGAGAGGCATTGTTATTCCCCTTTGGCGGTTCACATATGCTAGAACCTTGACATATGACTGAACTCACATTGGATTGGACTTCGAAAGGGGTAGTCCAATGAATCAGAGACAGCTGTATCTATGACAGCTCCAACAAGGCTGGATAAGATAAGATGGAGAGATCGGAATCCTCTAGGGACCAACAACCCTTCACTAACAGGGTGCCCAGAACAGACTTACGTCTATCGTGAGGAATGTTCACCTGAGAGGGAGGATTTGCCCAATTTGCTCAGAGTGTTTTCTGCCCATGAAAAAGGGTTACTTAGCCCACCTTGACAAGATCTCACTCTGAAAAGTCTTTGGAATTCAGTGACTGCCTCAAAGAAAGCAAAACCATTAGGCCCAGGACTCACATACACTTGTGCAGGGAGTAGCAGCACTGTGTCATGATCTCCGTGTCTGTAGTTTCTTTCCAATCCTTGTCCAGGATCAGACCTAGATATTTCAACCAAGAGATTAAAGCCTCGTACACACGATCAAATTTGACAACCTTTGTTGCATGCTAGTCTCATGTAGAAAGTGAAGAGGTTACTCACCATACAAAAATTTCCGTAAAACAGATTACAACTTCAGAAGTGACATCATGTGTTGAATAGTTTTGTATGTATTCTTTAGTTTCTGAGCATGCGCAGTCTTGTTCTTATGGTTTTCTTTGTACGAAAACCGTACTAATTAAATGGAAAGCGGACGTTGAGTTCACATACGACAAAAATGTTATAGTCTGCACATCCAGCTTTTGTCTGACGAAAAACCTGGAATCGACTGTTGAAAGCGCTATACTAAAGGTCCGAAAATCGGCAGATCGTTTGTCAGATTAAATTTTACTTCCGATTTTCGTTTCGTGTGTACGGGCCTTAAAGCGGTTGTATACCCACTGACACTTTTCTTTTTTTTTTATACCCCTGTAAGGCAAAAGGCATAATGAGCTAGTATGGCACCGCATACTAGCTCATTATGAAATACTTACCTTAGAACGAGGCGTCGGTATCTTACCTGGTCCACGCCGAGGTAGCTGACATGTTGCCTCGGCGTGTCTTCCGGGTATCGCGGCTCCAGCGCTGTGAGTGGCTGGAGCCGCGATGTCATCACTCCCGCGCACGCGCGCGGGAGATTTCTTTCCCGGCAAGGTCCGGCATCTGCCGGGCCTTCAGCCGAGAATCCCCTGTGCGCATGCGCCGCTGCAGTCAGCGGCTCATAGCAAGGGGAATATCTCCTAAACCATACAGGTTTAGGAGATATTTTTTTTACCTACAGGTAAGCCTTATTATAGGCTTACCTGTAGGTAAAAGTTAAAAAAATTACTATACAACCTCTTTAAGGGTCTGCAGAGTGATGCAGAAAATCAGTCTAAAATGGTAGTGATGCTCTCCTACAGTAATGTGCAAAAGGCATTGGAGACTTGCAAATAAAGGCTTTCTAGCTGTATATGGCAGCCAAAAAGTCTCCCCAATAGAGTGAGACAACCATCAAGCAAACCAACTTCATACAGAACCTATAAGACCTTAGGCTGGATTCATAACTATGCATTTTTAGTGCTTATTGCATTTTGCAGATTTGCACTACAGAACGTGTTCCATAGCAAACCATGTTAAATGGACTGTAGTGCAAATCTGCAAAATGCAAAAAGCACTAAAAATGCATAGGTGTGAATCCAGCCTTAGAGCCTTTTCATCCAAAACTGAATGAATTCAACTCCTCTTGGGAACATGAAGAGTAGATGCCCTTGAATGGTTCTCAAACCTGAGCAGAATTTGAAAACAATGAAATGAATGCAAATAGGGAGATTTAAAGAAGATTTACATTTTTTTGGGAGGTATGGACTTGAACTCCATCCATTAGTCCATGGCCACTATCAGTTATACCCAAGCATCTGACATGTGCAAGAGCCCACAGTCTGTGATGGTTAAGATGCCCCCAACTTTATGATCACCAGGTGGGGCTAGCTTTCATGCTGAGGTGGATTTGACTTTGAACTTTTAGCTTGCCTAGGCTGCTGGAGCCACACAAGGTGACCAATTTAGAGGTATGAGTCACTTTGTATGACATTTCTTGTGAATTGTGAATAAAAGAACTGCTTAAATTCTGAAAATGATTGTGCACTCATGCATTGAGGGGTCTTGGGTTTGCAAGACAAAGAATGAGTTCTGCTTCCTCTACTATATTTTTGGATGTTGCCATTCAAGGTAGCTCTAAAAAGACTGGCTTTTATTGAAGTATAGCCTTTCCTAGATACTTGATTAGCTGATGTGAATTTGAGTCTTCATGACAGAGGTTGTTTAATTTGAGACATCAGACAGCTGGAATCCAGTGATGCAGCATACAAGTATTTGAGTGCCTGCACCATATGCTTGGTTGATTTGCAGTGCCCTTCTTGATCAGATCCTGTTTCAGAGATCTGCAACAACAACATCAAAGCCCAATACATGATGCATAAAGGAAACAGCAACCAAATACATGGATCTGGAATAGGATTCCAATATGTTAGCTGTTGGATCCTTGGAAAGCAGGGGCATTTTGATGGGAATGACAGTTCAGGAGAGAAATGGGGGAGGGGGGCATAGCTCTTTTTTGGGGGAAAAATCTTCCACAAATGGGTAAAAACTTCAAGGAAAAATACAGGTTTCCTCCACTCCTTATACAAATGACCATTAAACTCAGGATACAAAAGGAAAACCTTAGCAGAACACTTTTCCCCCCTAGATTTTAGGAGCCCAGAGCAGCTGCCTTGTTGGAAGAAGAAACAGATGGGTCCTTGAAAGTTTCAACTGCAACCTGTATGAGACCCTACAGTAAAACCTTCACCTTTCTTTATGGGGAGAAAGCTGTCAATTGCTTCTCACTACTAAGCTAGGCTAGGCCAACTACTTTGTGCTGCTCTCCTCAAAAACACACTAAAGTGACCTGTGGAGAAGGGCACTTACTTCCCTTTCATTCTGTCTCCCTGGTCATGTAATAGGTTTGCCTTCACACTCCAATAGGCTTCCCTAATGACAGGAGTTCTGTGTAAGGCTGCAAAGCTGTACAGCTTAGTAGATACATTGATTTCTAATGTCTCCCAGTTATGCCCATTCAAGCAATGCCTGGTTCTGGAATGCAATTTTCCAATACAGGGCCTCTACTACTACTCTTCAGTGTCCTAGCTCCCGCAAAACATTAGAAAAACTGAGCTGCAATGGCGCCCTAGGCTGTGACAAATCTGTCCTTGCTAAAGGGCAACGTGAGAGCACATCTGTGTTTTCTGCTCTGCTGTCTTTTGTGCTCCATTTCCTCTGTGCTGTAAACTTATAGGTAATAAATTGCTTCTAAATAAGCCTCTAAACTATTCTCTATGCAAGTTAAGTTAACCAAATGCACTATAAATTACATTAGATCTCTGCATAGATACTGGGGCTAATTTACTAAAGGCAACTAGACTTTGTACTTTGCTACATTTACTAAGCTCTGGCGCAACCTGCACTTGCAATGTCTTTAGCCTCTTCCAGTCTAATGAGGCCAAAGATAGCTGACATCCTTCATTTTGTAGTGGGTTGTGAGGCATAGTGGGTGCAAAGATGGTGAAAGCCATTGGGCGCCAGACACTTCTTGGATGTAAAAGAGGTTTTATTTCTCTTGACAGTCCTTTTTGTATTTTTGGGGGAAAGAAGTATAGGGCCAGGACACCCTTAAGTAGTTGTAGATTCAATTGGCAGACTCCGAGACTTCAATAGGAGGACAGCCATGCAGAGAAAGGCCCCCAGTAAGACGCCACATCTGCACATGCCTGCACATGCAGGAATGCTGTCTCTTATGACAACAGTCTTTGTCATGTGTCTTATGACTAGTTCCTTCAGCTTCACTACAACTGCTTCTTGTAGTTATTCAACACTAAGCTCCCGGTCTCTCAACAAACCCTCGGAATTCACTGACTCTGAATCCCTTGAGCTCCTCCAATTTTTGCGGTGGTATCTCCCTCAAGCGTCACACATACTTCCCTGCTGGGTCCCTAGCTTGGCACTCCAGATACTTCTCAAGCTTCACCCCTTCTGACCGGATCGGTCCCTGGCTTGACACACAAGGCTGCTCTGCACACGTCACCTCCGCTGGTTGGGTCCCTGACTTGATCACCGCCTGAAGTTTCCCGATTCTCCACCATGCCCGTTCGGTGAGAACACTGCTCCGGTACTTGCTTCAGTTACTCACTGTGGTCCCTGGTAAAGGTGGTTGGTCCCTTAGTGGTGACAGCTCCCCTTCTACCTCCGACCACGACAGGTTCTCCGGCCGGCAGAACCATCCCTTTTTGGTTGGACTGCAAGAAGCAATCCCAACCCTACGCTGCCCTCTTACTTGTGGATAGGCCCTCACACAGCCTGGCAGCCAGATGTCCCCGGGATAGGCCCAATCTCCGGCCTAGCAGCCCGGAGTGTACGACACACGTCCACCCAGACAGCCATACAGGTGGCACAGAAAGTAGATCACCTGACTCCACCCAAATATATAGGTGCTCCCAGCAGGCCAAGGGATTCAAGAAATCCCCTGCCCTTTGGCTGAGATACCCCATATACAGATAACCTGACCTTGGGTTGCCCGTCTCATATTTAGTACCACCAAGTACCCAGTCACCTAGTGGTAGAAGAGAAAAGTGCAACAAGGTCAAACTTAGGGAGAAATCAATGGATCTCTATCAATCAACCAGGATACCTACTCCTGGCAAGTACATTTGTGAGGAGTTCCCTGCCTAAGCTATAGGGTGCTACATCACTAAGGGGAAGTTCT